>CM053027.1:183957281-184682281 GCA_028564925.1 Lithobates sylvaticus | reverse complement strand
GCAAATACCCAGTTAGAGTGACAGATGAGCCCTTCTCCTTTCACAGTCACTTACCGAGGGAGGGACAAGATTTGTAAGCGTCAGCAGAAAAAAATAAAAAAAAAATCATGTGTTCTGCCCTGACAGACACAACTATGTGGTGTGGCAGAGCTTTGTAAATCTCCAGACTGAATGGACAGAAATACAAATCCTTTGGCAGATAGAATATGTCCTATTATGTATTGCATTTGCCAGTTTGCCAGGAGAGCTTGAAACAGTTATGATAATAATATCAGGATATAAATACGGAGGTGCTATTGCAGATGTCCCCCTGCAGTTCCTGGCATGTAAAGCTGGCAATACACTTTTTTCCCCATTCTGGCAGCAGCCATCCACACGCTGGTAGAATTTCATCTGGTCCCTGCTGAACCGGACAAACTTTGACCAGTGTATGGGCAGCTTAAGATTCGTGTCTCATACATGGACTAATATTCCGAGTGTGGGGTCAGGGAAGTGACAAGCAGGGCAAGTAAGTTCAGTTGACCTCGGACCCCCGGAGACTCCAGCTGAAGGGTCAGACTTGGGAGAAGCAGGCAAGGCATATGCCTGATCATTACTGGATCTGACAGCAATAAGCAACTCACCCTCTACATTTTCATTGCCAGGAATTCCCCCTTTTCTGATCCCATGAGGAAATGCCATCCGACTTATAGCTTTTCCTGATATCTGAGGAGTCTGCCAGTCTGTGTAAGAACTGCCAACTGGATGTACTGCTGTTGCTGTAACAGAAGGCATACAGTGAAAAACACAGAAGCAATGAGAGTTATCTGTAAACACATCGCAGGTTCAGCTTACCCATCCTGCTCGGCGGCTGGAATCCTACAGTTTCCATAGTGTTTCATCCAACTAGAATATCAACAAAAACAATATGGAACTCCATTAGATTATGTGTGAACATTTTTTAACAATCAGTATTTTTAAAGATGAACCCCAGGCAAACATTTGTCCATTTTCAGTCATAGGGTGACAACATTCTTCATTCTGCAGGCGAAATCACACAGCATTGTCAGTAATCGTCTCTCCTCTCCTCACACTGACAGTGTGAGGAGAGGAAAGCCAATCAGCAGCATCTCCTCAGAGGGGAGACCTGTACAGGTAATCAGGGTACTGATTATCTGTGCAGCCCCAACAGTGATGCCAATCTGTGCTGCATTTCAGTGCCCATTAGTGCCACCTCAGCGCACATCAGTGAAGGAGAAAAATTACTTATTTACAACATTTTCTGACAGAAACGAAGAAAAACTTTATATTTTTCAAAATGTTTTGTGGTGATTAATTACTACCAAAAGAAAGCTCTATTTGTGTGAAAAAAAAAGAAATAAAAATGTAATCTGGGTACAGTGTTGCATGACCGCGCATTTGTCATTCAATGTGTGACAGCGCTGAAAATTGGCCTGGGCAGGAAAGGGGTCAAAATGCTCAATATTGAGGGTCTGAGAGTCATGTGCAGTAGCAAACGTCACTGCAGCCGATATGTTGATCAGCTGGCGTGACATCAACACAGCGCATGCGCATATTGTCAAAGGCTTTATCTGACACTATGCAGGGGAACATAGTTGTCAGATTGAGCCTCACTGTTACACACACCAAACCCACCCTGCAACACTGACAAAACACGCCCTTCAGCACATGGAAAAACTGCCCCGCAACAGCGAGGCAAAATCTGACAAATATGTTCTCCCTCCGCTGTTTGCATAGCATCCAATACTGCCCGTCGAAAAATTACTCTGACGATCTACGCATGCGCTGTGTTGACGTCATGCCAGCTGATCAACATATCAGCTGGAGTAACGTTTGGTAGTGCGCATGCGCAGACCCATCAGAGACATTTTTCAATAGAACACCGGAACTGAGGGCTTCTGTGAGCAGGAGTGAAGTCACCGCGCTTTAGGCCAATCACATAGCCGAAGCGCGCGAACCCGGAAGAAAGAGCGGGGGAAGATGTCAACCCTCTCAGCGGTGACAGGGTGCTGCTGGAAGGCTTTGTTCCAAGGGAAGTATTTCATAATGTGTTGGTATGCGGTATATACTAGCACATTATGCCATTGTCTTACAGGTGTTTTTTTAACCAGCCACAGTTTACTACCGCTTTTAGGATGTGGCCGTTGTCGCTCCTCTAAAAAGTGGTCCACTGTGTTTTGCTTTTCCGTGGTATTTGAAAGGCGGCTTGAAGTCCTCCTCAATGCATTGCCTGCAGTAACCATTGTAAGCCTCCCGCTACGAAACCGCATGCACTAAAGAGTGTTCTAACGAGCCCTCTGCACAAAATATTGGCACTATATAAACCCTGTATAATAATAATAATAATAATAATAATAAATAATAATAATAGTGCAGCCCCATTCACTTGAATGGATCAAGTCTAGCGGCAGTTCTGCCTGCTGGATGCGACTTGTGGTATACAGGAAGTCGGCACTGGGCTGCGCCAATCACAGGTAGTGAGACATTTCCTGATCTCTGCAGCCGCACATCGGGGCAATGTCTCACTGCCTGTGATTAGCGTAGTGTTGCGCCGACTTCATGGCGGGCTCTGCACGTGGAGTGTGCGCACCCGCCGGAGCTCATCCTTATTCTGCAATGTGCCAGCGTGTACAAACATGGCTGCTGGTCATGTTCAGTTGATAATACTGCAGCTCAACCGCCTCTTTTTACTGCTCCCCAGCTGTGTTAGTGAGGTCCAACTGTCATTTCTTCTGGACAGCTTGGTCTGACAGGAACTGGACAATTAATAGGATTTACTGGCCAGGTAAACAGATAAGTAAACTGATCTAAAACAAATCATGCTGTATAATGTTAGTGACAGTGTCCATCATCATACTTGTCACTTGTGACTTCCTCCACATTACACTGTACTGCCAGCTCCTCTCTCAGTCACCCGGATCTCAATTTTTGCAACCTATAAAACAATACAGCAACCCAACACCATCTAAATCAGGGGTAGGCAACCTGGGGCAGAACTACAAGTCCCATCATGCCTCTGGGAGTAATTGTAACTGCCAGCATTGCAATGCCTCATGGGAAATGTAGTTCCGCAACAGCTGGAGGGCCCCAGGTTGCCTACCTCCTATATAAATGACTATCACTGTAGGAATCAAGTCTCATAGTAAATAAGTCACACAACAATAGTAACCAAACCCGAGTCCAGTAAAGCTATGAATGGGTTCTCATAATACTAAACGTTAGCAGGCCAGTGTGGGGCTCAGAGAGGCGCTAACCTCACCGGTACGGATTAGCTCCTACCCGGAAGAAGTCCTAGGAACGGGAACACAGCACAGCAACGGATGAAAAACACACAGCCGGAAACTGGGCGGAGTCACCTTCAAACCGTCTCCCCGCCACACCTAGACAAACCCAGCTTCCCTCTCCGCCAATCGCAGAGGCAACGTTTAGCCAATAGCAGCGTTTAGCCAGAGTGGGCAGGGTAACGTCCAGCCAATAGCAGCGTGTAGTCGGAGTGGGCGGGGTGACGTCCAGCCAATAGCAGCGTGTAGTCGGAGTGGGCTGGGTGACGTCCAGCCAATAGCAGCGTGTAGTCGGGGTGGGCGGGGTAGCTTGGAGCACAGGAATGATTTGTGTGTCTAGGAAAGGTTGTATGTGGTGTGAGCGAGGTGGCAGACAGCCGTTGTTGCTCCTAACACACGTGACTGGGCTTATTGTTCTCTGTCCTGGGAGTCATTCATCCGTTGCAGTGAGATGGCTCAAGTCTAATAATAAAATCTAGAACTGTGTTAATAAGTGAATGAACAGTACGCTTGGCACTTGGGGGCTCATTTATGGAACAAAGCTGATATCACTATCTGCACCCCATTGCACTTTGCAGCACCACTAACCACTTGCCCTCCAGAAGGTTTTACCCCCTTCATGACCAGGCCATTTTTTGCTATTCAGCACTGCGCTAGTTGCGCAGTCGTGCGATGCTGCACCCAAACTAAATGTATATTAATAGAGCTTTCTTTTGGTGGTATTTGATCACCACTGTTTTTTTTTTATTAACCACGTGCCGCCTGCCAAATTACTCTTGCTCCGGGTGGACCGTGGACGTCATACACGTCAATCGCTGTCGTGCCGTTTTCCTAGGACATGGCACGACCCGATCTCTTTAAATTGCCGCTGATGCAGCTCCTTAACCACTTGCTTATTGGGCACTTAAACCTCCCTCCTGCCCAGACAAATTTTCAGCTTTCAGTGTTGTCACATTTTTTTTTCCCACAAGGAGAGATTTCTTATGGTGGTATTTAATCACAGCTGGGATTTTTTTTTTTTTTTGCTAAACAAACAAAAAAAGATGGACATTTTTGAAAAAAAAATCATGTTTAATCGTTTGTTATAAAATTTTGCAAACAGGTAATTTTTCTCCTTCATTGATATGTGCTGATGAGGCGGCACTGGTGGGCACTGATAGGCTGCACTCATGGGCACTGATAGGCACAGATAAGGTAGCACTGATGGGGACAGATAAGGCGGTACTGATGGGCACAGATAAGGAGGCACCGATGGCCACTGATAGGCCCTGATGGGCACTGATAGGTACCACTGATAGACGGCACTGATGGGCACTGATAGGTGGCACTGATGGGCACTGGTAGGTGACACTGATGGGCACTGATAAATGGCACTGATGTGAAGCACTGTTGTTGAGGCACTGATAGGTGGCACTGTGGGCACTGATGGGTGGCGCTGGTGGGCACTGCTAGGCGGCACTGTTGCCTATTGCTAGCAGGGTCAATTTTCCCATTGGGCATGCTGGGCAGTTGCCCGGGGCCCCACTTGTCTGGAGGGCCCCATCCAGGGCTGATCCTCAGCGCTGCAATCTGCTGCTTAAATTGACTGACTGCACTGGTTGCTCACTTCGCTGACCGTCATCTAGCTAGCAACCAGTGACATCAATCAGAGGCCGCGGCCGCCCCAGCATTCATTGCGCACCGCGGCTGCCCCAGTGGCTAGTGAACAGGCTCCGCCCACCTCTGCCATGTTCTTCAGACAGGATGGAGAGGGAGCGGAGCAGAAAGACGGCCCTTGATAGCTGGCGCTGTGTGTGACACACTGTACTGCACCAGGCCGGTGACCTCAAGTAAGGCTAACAATGTCTACTTTTAAGTAAGTTCAAGTTGTGCATCAAACAAAGCCACTGTCTGTGCCCCTCACAAAGCCACTGTGCCCAAACAGCCACTTTGCCCATCAAACAGCCACTGTGCCCATCAAAGCTGCCACTGTGCCCATCAAAAGCTGCCACTGTGCCCATCAAAAGCTGCCACTGTGCCCATTAAACACAGCCACTATGCCCATTAAAAGCAGCCACTATGCCCATCAAATGCTGCCACTGTGCCCAAACACTGTACCCATCAAACGCTGCCAATGGGCCCATCAAACTTGTGTTATATTGTCCAAATGTTGTGTTAATGTTTAAATACTAATTTTATTGAAAGTACCAATAAATATAGCCTTATTGATAATTTGAATTTTTATTCTCGTGCGTGATCGTGTAGACAAGGCCCCAGTGCACTGTATTGCCCGAGGGCCTATAATGCTCTTAAGATGGCCCTGATTGCTAGGTGGCACTGGCAGGGGGTACAGATGGGCACTGAGGATCTGGTGGCAGCTCGCCGTGATCAGGACTGATGTCCCTCTCACAGCCGCCGGTGATCGCCTTTTTTTTTTCTCCTCACGCTGTCAGCGCAAGGAGAAAAAATAGCCGATTACCGGCTCTGTTGACATCACATGATCAGCTGTCATTGGCTGACAGCTGATCACGTGGTAAGGGGTCGGGATCGACCCCTTACTCCGATCTGTGATCCAGCGAGTCTCATAGACTAGCAGGGGGCACGCAGGCCACTCGGGCAAGGGAGGATGTCAATGGATGTACTCCCGCCAAAGCAGGTCCGCGCTGTAGCCGTCATTTGGCTATAGAGCGGATCTGAAGTAGTTAACCATGTGATCAGCTGTGTCAGACATCCCAACCTGCAAAAACTCATTTCAGGGAGGTGGCAAATTCGTTCCAGAGAGGTGGCGTTCCGCGCCCGCAACCCCCTCCCTCCCATTTCCACGGCAAAAAAAATGTTTTCAATATTTTTTCACAGTGCTTCTGGGGAAGGAGGTGGGGGGTATGTGGCAGTGGAGGGTGGCAGTAGTTTTCTATTTTTACGTATTGATTTTTTTACAATTTAATTTATGTTTTATTTTTTTTACAATGCTTTTTGGGGGGAGGGGGTTGGGGCAGTGAACAGTGTTGGTAGGGCAAGGATGAGTGGTGTCAGTTGTTTTTTATTTATGTTTTTTTACACTTTGTTTTTTTTAGAATTTCTTTACAATAATTTTTTTTTTGATATTTTTTGGGGGCTTTGGTGAGATATCAGGGGTCTAAACAGACCCCTGACATCTCCACTTTGAGACAGAGAAAGAGACTGAGCACACAGATTCCCCAGTCCCTTACTCAGCACTGAAGATGAATGGAGAGGAGACAAAGTCCCACCTACATATTGCATGGCCAACATTACATGTGTTTTTTCATGGGGTCTCCTACTGGCACCAGGCCCTCAGGCAGTATATAAGTGCCTGAATGCTCAGTCTGCCCCTTGGTCTACCATATGTGTGCTGCCATGTCCGTGCCAAGAAAATGGAAAATTGTATCAAATACTTGCTGTAATTTTCCTTTCCTGCCTCCAATTGATGGCAGCATGCTAGACTAACCCAGCTCCTTCCTAATGTTGTACAGGGGATAGGTTGTGCTGTGGGTGTCAATCAGTAGGGGGCCCCATGATAAAAAATGGTGGCGTGCATGGACACAGTGGCTGAGGTTTGGTAGTAACAGATCTCCCTCCTCCCTCAGTTGATGTAGATCCTGGAGCTCTCCCTACCTTGCTCTGACAGCTCGGAGAGTGGGAGGATGGGGCAGATTGACTCTCTTTCTCCCTGCTGACATCCAGGGGAAAGCAGCGCCGATCCCAGGCCATCGCAGCCACCAACCTCCCGCCACCTGACATGAGCAGTTCCAGCGATCGTAGCAGAGAGGAAAAGCTGAGCCCAGGGTGGGGAGGAGAAGGGATCTGGGCCAGGTGGCACTAGGAGCAGTATTACAGCATGGTAGGGAGATCAAGAGGAGGAGCAGGGAGGGAGTCTCCATCAACTATCAGTGTGCTGTAAAATATTACTATATGGATGAGACCAAGTGACGTAGGATAGCACTCCCAACACTTAGTACTGCTAGGCCCACAGCTAGGGGGAGCCATGCTGTCGTCCTCACTGACCTACCTACTGCCCCATTCACCTCTTCTTCCAGCACTACAATTGCCCTGTTTGTATAACTTAATGCCCCCGAGTCCTACTGCCCCCAAGCCAAGCACCGGTCGTGGGCTGCCTAGTACCTACAAAGCCTCACCTGTAAGTCCCACATCAGGAGTGTGTGCCTGCCGGCTCCTCCCACATCACTGTGTAAGAAGTGTGTGCCTGCCGGTGTTCTGTCACGAACAGGTCGGCTATCACCAAGTGTCCGATGCGTACTGCGCATGCGTGGCGCATGCACAGTTCGGAGCATGCGCAGTACGGAGCATAAAGATTTTCGGAAATTCTCGGAAGATGAACGGCGCCTGCGCCGTGAGTCGATGTGTAAGCCCCACCATCCAAGTGGACATATAGGTACACAAACTTAGAGGGCCCCTCGTGGGCTCGCTTTGCTCGCCACGCTTCGGGCACGGCCTCGCTGCGCTTGGCTCTTTTATATTCCTACTCTATGTCCGTTTGGATGGTGGGGCTTGAAAGTGGACTCACGGCGCAGGCGCCGTTCATCTTCTGCAATTTTCGGAATCTGGGTGTCCTGTGTACTGCGCATGCGCAGTACACAGCGGACACTTTGTGATGGGGGACAGCAAATGATAGTACACCGGATCCTCCCACATCACTGTGTAAGAAGTGTGTGTCTGCCGGCTCCTCCCCCCTTCCTCTTCCCCTGGGCTCCGCTACGATCTCCGCAACTGCTCATGTCCCAGGTGGTTGGATGTACAGTAGGTGGCTGCAATGGCTGAGGCTCACCATGCTTTCCTCTGTCTGTAAGCGGAGGGGGAGGAGAGCTGATCCATCCATTCTCCCACTCACAAAGATGTCAGTGAAGGCTATTTGGAGCCCGACCCCTGGGATCTAACTGACCAGTGGAGGGCAATCTGTCACTATCGCACCTCATCAGCTGCATCCGTGCGCACCGTTCATTCCCTGGAGATCGGGAGGTGATTGCTGGTTTACGGGAGCCGCCGCAGAAATGCGGGAGTCTCCCGCACCTCGCGGGAGACTTCAGATGTCTGCTGTGTCCAATCACAGCCCGTCACATGTAAACCAGCAAGTGCCGGTAATTGTCGCTCCTCGCCTCACACTGACAGAGATGATCAGTGGCATCTCCTCGCAAGGGACAGAGATGTAATCAGGACACTAATGAGCAGTGCCCTGATTACATTAGAGCGCCAGGGGTGCCAGCAATCAGTGCCCATTAGTGATGCCAGTCAGTGCTGGCTTTCAGTGCCCATCAGTGCTGTCCATCAATGCCCATTGGTTCCGCCCATCAGTGCCACACATCAATGCCCATTAGTGCCGCCTATCCATGCCGCCTATCAGTGCCCACCAGTGCTGACTATCAGTGCCCGTCAGTGCCACCTATCAGTGCCCACCAGTGCCACCCATCAGTGTCGCCTATCAGTGCTTATTAGTGCCTATAATTGTAGAATATTAGTGCCTCCTCATCAGTGCAGTCAATCAGTGCCCATCAAGGCCACCTCATCAGCAGAAATCAGTGAAGGAGAAAAATTACTTATTTACAAAATTTACTGACAGAAATTAAGAGAAACTTTTTTTTCCCAAAATGTTCAGGCAGTGATTAAATACCACCAAAAGAAAGCTCTATTTGTGTGAAGAAAATAATAAACATTTCACATGGTTACAGTGTAGCATGACTGCGCAATTGTCATTCAAAATGTGACAAAGCTGAAAGCTGAAAAATGGCCTGGGCAGGAAGGGGGTGAAAGTGCCCTGTAGGTAAGTGGTTAAAAGGGGTTGTAAACCCTTGTGGCATTAAGGTGAAAAACCTCATGTGATGCAGCCCCCCAGAGCCTCGCTTTTCCTTACCTAAACCCGGTCTTTCCAGCGACGGGAACGAGCGCACCAGCTCCAGCCGGTGTCTTGCGTCCTGATTGGATAGATTGATAGCAGCGCAGCCATTGGCTCCCGCTGCTGTCAATCAAATACAATGATGTGGTAGCCAGGGAAGGAGCCAAGTCCTGCTGTCTGTCTTGGGTCCGCATGAGTGCAGCTCTCCCACGGGGCACTAGTGGAGGAGCCAGGAGCGTCACGGAGGGACCCCAGAAGAGGAGGATCGGGGCCACTAAGTGCAAAACCAACTACACAGAGGAGCTAAGTATAATGCCCCGTACACACGATCGGAAATTCGGCAAGCAAAAGTCTGATGAGTGCATTTGGTTGGAAATTCCGACCTTGTGTATGCTACATTGGACTTTTGCTGGCGGAATTTCCGCCAACAAAAGATTGAGAGCATGCTCTCAATTTTTCGGTCGTAAAAAGTTCCGATCGGAATTTTCGATCATCTGTACCAATTCCGACATGCAATATTCCTACACATGCTCGGAAACAATTCGACGCATGCTCAGAAGCATTGAACTTAATTTTCTCGGCTCGTCGTAGTGTTGTACGTCACCGTGTGAAATTGAGAACCTGCTCTCAATCTTTTGCTGGCTGGAATTCCGCCATAAAAAGTCAGATGGAGCATACACACTGTCGCATTTTCCGACCAAAAGCTCTCATCGGTCTTTTGCTGGCCGAATTTCCGATCGTGTGTACGCGGCATTAGGCGAACTCTTGTGTGACAGTGTGTATGCAAGGCAAGCTTGAGCAGAATTCTATCGGAAAAACCATCCAAGATTTTTCAGATGGAAAATCCGCTCGTGTGTACGCGGCATAACACCTTGCTTTCCTGACTGACTCCATGGATACCGTTTTCCTTTTTTGTCCTCCTCCTTAAGGACTAAAGTAGTAGTTCTTACCTTCAAGGAGTCGTGAATCCTGGTCTGGTTCCTGTTGCCGCTGCACGCATGATGAAGATTTGGTGTCTGGAGTCCATTAGCCCGGCTACTAGCAGGGTGGACATGGGGATGAAGAGCGTTGCCATGAAGAGCTTACTATCTAGCCACTGGCTGGAAAGCAGCAGTATGGCCATTCGTCCTAGCTACTAGCAGGAGGCCTTTTTTCCCTGAAGTAATCCCCCAAGTGACGTGCCTGTGGTCAGGAGCCAGGTCGGGTGGTCTGCGTGCTGGAGCGGTAATGTATGGCAGCCTGTTGTATGTGTTTTGTATGTGCCATTTCCGGGGTATGGCGGCTGGAGCGCATCTGCGTCCCAGACCGCCGCTTTCCTGTACTGCGCAGCCGCATAGTCTCGGTTGAGAACGAGGCTTGGGCGGCGCATGCGCAGTACGGACGAGTAGCGGCATGTCAGATTTAGACAGGCTTGCTGCTGCATCCAAACAAATGCTGTAACGCTGCTTTTCTCTGCTTTACTGAGGTAAGAGGCTTGAGGCCTTATTCTCTGCTGGTTTATTAGATGTTTATGCATTGGGAAAATATGTTTGGCAATTGAATTTATTTAAAAAAAAAAAAAATATATATATATATATATATATATATATATATATATATATATATACACAAAAATTGGGGAAAAGTGGATTTTAAGTAAATATCTTTACTATGGATATTGTTACAGGCTGTCTGAATTGTGACTATGGATGTTTCGTCGCCCCCTTGTGGCCAGCCTTTACGCCGCAGGTAGGGAAGAATTTTGTTTTCCTTCTACCTGTGTTGGTTGGTATAGGGTGTATTTTTAAGGGAATTTTTTTCTCCTTATTATTCATTTTTAGCCCTTCTATACCGGATCTTCGGCCTTCAGCACGCGAAGATAATTAAAATTCTGGGTCAAGACATGACCATTCTAGGTCCAGTTCTGGACGCCCTAAGTCCTCCTCCAGACACCGCTCTGACAAGTCAAGGTCGGGGTCTCGGCACTCTTCCCACCACCAGTCTGGTCGTTTGGAAGGAAGATCATGTTGGGGTTGTAGAGCAAAAGTGCCAGAAGACAAATCGCTCTGCGATATATGTTTCTCCCGAGCTGCAAAAGAAAGGGATGTTAGTGACCAGCAAGTGGAGGCATTGGTCAGAAAGGTTGTTCGGGAATCTTTGAACAAACCAGAGTCCCCTCATGCAGTTATTCCTCCCTCTGATCCAATTTCAGTGGTTGAGGTGGAAGACCTTGAGGCCCCAGGGCCCTCCCGTGACTTCTCTTTTAGTGGATCTTCGGACAGCGAAGCTGAAGTAGAGGAGTCCAGTGCGGGATTTGACTTTTCCCAGGTCCCTCATCTGGTAAGGGCAGTGAAAGATGCACTGAGGTGGGAGGAGCCAGTAGAAGCACCCTCTAAACAGAGGAAGTACTTTAAGCACCTTAAAAAGGAGCGCTCAAATTTCCCCTTCCTGGGTGAACTGGGAGAAATTATCTCGGACGAATGGAGCAAAGTAGAGAGGAAGAATTCCCTTATCTCTAAAGTGTCCAGAATGTACCCTTTCAAAGATGAGGAAGTTAAGCATCTGGAGTCTGCTCCCCTCATTGATGCAGCCTTAATGAGGCTGGTGAGACACGTCACTCTTCCACTAGAAGATACCGTATCATTTAAAGACGGTCTTGAAAGAAAGATCGATACAGACTTGAAACATATCTACATCACAGCTGGAATGGCCTGCAAGCCAGCACTGGCCTTGGCAGCATTATCCAAGGCAATGGAATGTTGGACGGAGGATTTGGGGACAGTCCTGAGAGGTATGTCCGAAGAAGCCTTCAAGAGCTCTCCAATATGTGAGATGAAAATGGCATCGGCTTTTCTGGGTGAGGCTTCCCTAGATATAATCCGCCTGGTGGCACGTGTTATGCTGTCTTCCCTTACAGCCAAACGAGCTTTGTGGCTACGCCCTTGGGTGGCGGATCCGGCCTCTAAACAGGCCTGGTGCAAAATTCCCTTTGTCTTCTCTTTTTGGGAATAAGCTTGATTCGGCCATTTCTTGTGCTACCGGTGGGAAGTCGGGGTTCCTACCCCAGGATCGCCGTCTGTTTGCCCAGAAGAAGGTCCAGTCCAGGTCAGACCCAGAACGTGCTAGAGATGCACGTCGCTACAGAACAGGTCGGGAGTTCAGGAAGAACTGGAGGAGAAACCAGCCTTCTGGTCAGAAACCTTCAAAATCCGCATCTTCTGGGGGCCGCGAAGCGGCAAAGTCTTTTTGATATAGTGCCTGTCCAGGTGGAACAAGTAGGGGCACGTTTACTACGCTTCTGCCACGTCTGGGCAGCCTCAATACAAGACTACTGGGTCATAAAGACAGTTTCTACGGGACACACTTGGGTGTTCAACAATTCACCTATACATCAATTCATTCCCACAAGCCTTCCTTTGTCGGAAGAAAAAAGAGAGGTTCTGCTGTCCTACACGGACTCACTTATCACCCAAGGTGCTACTATTCCAGTCCCGTCGGAAGAAAAGTTTCAGGGGATCTACTCACCCCTCTTTATGGTTCTGAAAAAAAGCGTCTCTTGGAGGCCGGTTATCGACCTGACTTACTTGAACTCTTTTATAAAAAAGGAGAAATTCAAAATGGAAACGTTGTTGACTATTCGCCAGACAATCCAACCAGGCGATTGGCTAGTGTCAATAGATCTAAAGGACGCGTACTTCCATGTACCAATAGCGAAGGACTTCCAAAAATGTCTACGGTTCTCGGTGGGTCAAAAACACCTCCAATTCATATGTCTCCCGTTCGGGCTTACGACATCGCCGCGGGTGTTTTCCAAGCTCTTACTGGCGGTGGTCGCCTTGATCAGAGTCCGAGGTATTCGATTACACCATTACCTCGACGACCTACTTCTTCTGTCTCAGGACAGAGAACAACTACTGTCACACCGGGAGCAAGTCATATCTACCCTGACAGAATTTGGCTGGCTTCCGAATCAAGAAAAAAGTAATCTAGAGCCAACCCAGTCCCTAGTTTTCCTAGGGGCACAGTTCAACACAGTGAAGAGCACAATCTCTCTTCCTCTAGAGAAGATCCCAGTAGTCCGGGACAGGATCCATCTAGAGATGTCAGCTCCTCTTCTCAGGTCTTCCCAGTGCCTCAGGATAATTGGCACCATGGTGGCAACAGCCCCCATGGTAAAGTGGGCGCAATGGAGAATGCGACCCTTTCAGAAAGGATTCCTCCAACAATGGAATCCAAGTCTACAGGATCACTGGATTCGGATAACTCCCTCCATGCGGGAAAGTCTCCCTTGGTGGCTACAGCAAAGGAATCTTCTCAACTGCCATTCAATAGCTCCAGTTTCCTGGATAACGGTAACAACAGATGCCAGCAGCAGAGGCTGGGGTGCTCTGTGTCGGTCGGAGGTAGCCCAGGGCAGGTGGGATTTTCCTGCCCAAGGGGTGGTCTCGAACATATTGGAGATTCGAGCTGCCTTCCAGGCCCTTCGGGCTTTCCTCCATCTGACATCGGGAGCCTCAATCCTCATGAGATTGGACAATACGACGGCGGTGTCATACATCAAAAGGCAGGGGGGCACTCGCAGTCTCTCCCTTTTGAAGGAAGTGAGTCCAATTATGTCCTGGGCTCAGGAGAACTTGGCGGATCTGACGGCAGTGTATCTCCCTGGAGTGCAAAACGTTCAAGCGGACTTTCTGTCCAGAACCTCCTTGGACAACAACGAGTGGTCTCTCCACTCGGAAGTCGTCGATTGGATCCTGACATTGGGAATGATTCCGGAAGTGGACCTATTTGCATCCCCTGCAATGCCAAGATGAAGAATTATTATACCAGGTATCGCTGTCCCCAAGCCATGGGAGTGGATGCTCTCACGGATCAGTGGATTTTCCGCAGGGCCTATGCCTTTCCACCAGTTCCGGTAATTCTCCGGTTCCTTTCGAGACTCAGACAGGAGACGGTGGAGATAGTGGCAATCATCCCATACTGGCCCAACAGGCCATGGTTTCCGCTCCTGCTGCAGTTAAGTTACCGGGACCCAGTTCCACTTCCCTCCAGGTCAGATCTTCTACTACAGGGAACATCGCTCCATCCATGTCCGTCCCATCTTCATCTGATGGTCTGGTGGTTGAGAGGAAGAGGCTGGAAGCATTAGGTTGCCCAAGTTCAGCAATAGCTACCTTGCTGAATGCCAGAAGGCAAGGTACAAATAAAGTTTATCAGAGAATTTGGTCTAAATTCATGGACTATATCTCCTCTTCCGGGGGTTCCTGCAGTAATCCAGAAATAAAAGATGTTCTAGGATTTCTCCAGACAGGATTGGATCTTCCGTTATCTGTGAGCTCCCTACGAGTCCAAGTTTCGGCAATATCTGCTTTCACGGGCATTCCCTGGGCAAGGAATCCACTTACTAGACAATTTTTCAGGGGAGCGGCAAGGCTTAGGCCTCAGAGAAAGACAAGGTTTTCTAAATGGGATCTTCCTCTGGTGCTAGATTTCTTCTCTGAAGAGTCTTTCCAGCAGTTGGATGAACTATCCATGAAGGACATTTCCCTTAAGACAGCCTTTCTAGTGGCCATTACATCGGCTAAAAGAGTGTCAGAGATCAGTTCTCTAGGTTCTAAGGAGCCTTTTCTTACCTTCTTCCCCGATCGGGTAGTTCTGGTTCCAATGCTAGGATCAAATCCAAAAGTCTCATCAGTATTTCATGAGAACCAAGAAATTGTTCTCCCAACTTTTCAGTCAGAGGATTCATCAGCTAACCATCCTTTGGATGTTGGTGAGGTCTTAAAAAGCTACTTAGAAGCTACTGCACCCTTCAGAAGATCAGACCATCTGTTCGTCTACTTCTATGGAAAGAACAGGGGCTTGCGTGCTTCCTCTAGAACTATTGCAAGTTGGATTGTCCAGGCTATCCAAAGGGCATATGCGGCTAAAGGACTGGTTCCTCCTGAAACAAAGACTGCTCATTCTACCAGGAGTATGTCAACATCATGGGCGGCCTCCCGACACGTATCGGCGGAGGTGATATGCAAGGCAGCCTCTTGGTCGTCAATAAACACTTTCATGAGGCATTATTGTGTTGAGCCAGCGGCTCTTTCCTCTGTTAATTTTGGTTTAAATTTTTATCTGTTTGAATGGTGCCAATTAAACCTTTTTTTGTTGAACCAGCAAATTGTGCCCACCCGAGTTTGTATGGCTAGTTAGTTCCCATACGTAGGCTGCCATGGAGTCAGTCAGGAAAACGGAAAATTTATATCAAATACTTACCGTAATTTTCCTTTCCTGATGGACTCCATGGCAGCAGGAGTCTCCCTCCCCTTTGCTGGAGTAGGCTAAGTTATGGAACACGGTATCTGGCCAGGAGCAAAGATTTATGGGAGTGGGGTCCTATGAGGTATGAGAGGCGGGATTAACCCATACGTAGGCTGCCATGGAGTCCATCAGGAAAGGAAAATTACGGTTTTCTCTCTTATCAGCATGTACCTTGATAGCACATGAGCCCTGCATCACAAATGACTGGCTCTTTGATCTGATTCTTCTGTTACCAGTCTGAGCTCTGCTGTACAGGGACTGCAAGAGGTTGATACCAATTCAAACTAAGTAACCTAAATTGCTTGCATTTAAAAAAATACATGTAATAATTGCATAATGTGGACCTTTACTCCTAGAAAACTATTTTCATCCTTACAACATACCCCCCCCCCCCCCCGATAAATCTGAAAAGCTGATTTTTTTTGTGGTTATTTACTTTTTTTTTTTTTTACACTTCATCTCACCCCTCACCTTCTTTCCAGCCTAGGGGAGCATGGCATCTCCTCTGCTTCTAAAGCCTCCCGGGATATGCATCAGCTTCAATATAGTGGCTGGAAGAGGGCAGATTTAGCAGCATGTCATCGGGGGGCCATAAAGGGACATTTGCCTCCAGATAACATCAGAAAGATGGTGGTGTAGGTCCCGGAAAGCAGCAGTGGATCAGCAGAGAAACACATGGTTCGCTAAGTGCCTGAGTATGTTTTTTGAGGACAACCGAGCAGACAAGGTAAGAGGGAGAAAAAAAAATGTAGGGGCAGCGAAGGTTCCTCTTTCATGCATGCATAGCTTCATCATCGGTGTCTTTTATATCTGCCCGGAGTTCAGCTTTAAATATACATTTTACATTTTTTTCGGGACTATGATTTATAAGGAAATATATGTGGGTGCCGCCGCCATCTAGTGTTTTTTTCTTTTTTTTTTTAGGCAATGACATCTATAATATGTGCTGTATTATTATTAGTATTTAAGGTACTTATATAGCGCCATCAATTTACACAGCACTTTACATATACATTGTACATTCACATCGGTCCCTACCCTCAAGGAGCTTACAATCTAAAGTCCCTAGCTCACATTCATATACTAGGGTCAATTTAGACAGAAGCCAATTAACCTACCAGCATGTCTTTGGAGTACAGTTTATGTACAGCAGGGGTGTCCAAACTTTTTTCAAAGAGGGCCAGATTTGATGAAGTGAACCTGCGTGATGACCAACCATTTTGCCTGACATTCTTTGAACCATTAAAATTAAATTCAAATGAACGAAAACACTGCCCAACAAGAATTCTCTTGCCTTTGTGGCTGTGTGTAGTGAAGAGTCTAAGGATGAGCTTGGTCGTGTTATTTGGATGTACCGTATTTATCAGGGTATAACACGTACCTTCACTTTAAGAGGGAAGTTTCAGGAAAAAAACATAAATTTTAAATAAAGAACTGTGAAGCAAAAAAAGGGTCAGTGCCCATCAATGCAGCCTAATCAATGCCCATCCACAGCCTCGCCATTGCCATGAATGCAGCCTCGCCATTGCCATGAATGCAGCCTCACCATTGCCATGAATGCAGCCTCTAAATGCAGCCCCGCCATTGCCACAAATTCAGCCTCACCATTGCCATGAATGCAGCTTCAACATTGCTGAATGCAGCCTCACCATTGCCATGAATGCAGCCTCTGAGTGCAGCCTCACCATTGCCACAAATTCAGCCTCACCATTGCCATGAATGCAGCCTCACTATTGCCATGAATGCAGCCTCACTATTGCCATGAATGCAGCCTCACCATTGCCATAAATGCAGCCTTACCATTGCCATGAATGCAGCCCCACCATTACCATGAATGCAGCCTCACCATTGAAATGAATGCAGCCTTACCATTGCCATCAGTGCAGCCCAATCGATGCCCATCTGCAGCCTTGGAGGGGACGAACGCCAACAGATTACATACAGTGAGAATCTCCTGTTTACACAGCAGCCTTTTTAATACAAAGTTCCGCCTCCTACGATAGACAGAACAGTCGTCCAATGTCAGCCCAGGAGACGGGACTTCCTATTACAGAGTCCGCTGAGTAAACAGGAGATTCTTCTGTATGTAATCTGACGGTACTCATCCCACCCCCTCCCTGTCCCCTCCAAGGCTGCCAGAACGATAAATACAGTATATATCTTTATATAGCGGCGCTCGGGGGGTTCGTTGGGGGTCATAAAAGATATAAATATATCCAGATTACCAGTGTGGCCACATTAAACTGGAATGCAGGCCGCAATTGGCCCGTGGGCTGGACTTTGGACATGCCTGATGTACAGTATATGAATGTGTATATACTGTATGTTACTGTATATGTTTTGTTTTGTCACTGTAGGGTATACATTTGATTGGACTGACTGCTGAAAGAAAGGAGGAAGGAGAAATCATAAGACAGCAACACTCGGAGGGTGTTCAAGGTAGTGAGAAGGAAAAAAGAGATATCAAAGTAAGGGGTTAATGCCTTACCAATTTTCACTCCTTGTTCACCTTCTGTTTGGCTGCTTCTGACAGTAATTCTTTCTAATATTTTTGATTGAGTAGAGATGTAAGTTATTTTATGTTTCACTAATCCCTGAGTGAATGAGTGCTTGCGGGGTTCACCAAAATCGTAATGTAGATGGTATATTTGATGGATGATCGTTATAATAGAGTAGGTTTCACTGTAGTATATCTGGGGAAACCCAGTACAAGGAGCCAATCAGTTGTGTTGGACTGCTCAGTTGCTAACAAGAAACATGCTGATAGAAGAAGAAAGCAGAGTGACTAAAATATGAGTCAGTCAATCAGTCTGCTGCTTCTTCTTTCACTGTCCATTCACAGGCTGGGGGAGGAACATACCCTGTTAGTGTTACACCGCAGCTGAGAAAAATCTGGTTTTCTGCCCAGCCGGACTGGCGGTGCTGTATGGCAGAGCTGTGCAAATCTCATGCAAAAATAGTTTGGCAATGGCAAATAAGACAGTTTCCATAAATGAATTTTACCATATGTATTATATATTCACCCTCACATGACAGAGGTAAGTGTGAACAGTGACAGCATTGGAAGTGGCAGGGAGGGGATAATCAGGGGTTCATGTCAAAGAGAAGCCTGCAGAAAATAAAACCTGCTGGGCCAGCTCCACTCTGAAGTCTGCTTTATATATCCATAATGATCACAGTATTGTCATATAAATAAGCATAAGTTATTAATACTACCGGAACTTCTCGATGTCACCCTGCTCCTTGGCACACATTTGTTAGTAAAATTAGGTAAGCCTGATAGTATTACAGGGTTATCCTGGTACATTGTGCAAATACCAGTAATGATGTGCACAATTTCAATTTGATATGGGTTATTGCATTTTTTGCATAATCCTGTTAGATTTCCATTAAGGCCCTGCTGATTAAATATACCTGTGTGTTTTGTATTAGGATGTTTAACCACTTAAAGCGGAGTTCCACCCTAAAGTGGAACTTCCGCTCATCGGAACCCTCCCCCCTCCGGTGCCACAGTTGTCTAAAGCCCCATACACACGGTAGGATTTTCGCATGGATTCTGTCCGATCGGACAATGTTGTTGAAAAATCCGACCGTGTGTATGCACCATCGGACAGTGTACGTCGGATTGTCCGACAGACAAAGTCCTATCTCCTGCTGGATAGATTTTTTGACAACACGGTCTGATCACACAAAATCCGATCGTGTGTAGCGTTGTCCGACGGACAAAGTGCTACGCATGCTCAGATCACATTACAAGACCAAAGCTATTGGCTACTAGCCTCTACGTAGTCCCGTCGTAGGCAACAAACGTCACCACGTTCAGAATGATCGGATTTTCCGACAACTTTGTCCGACCGTGTGTACGCAACACCAACATCGGACAAAGTACGACGGACATGATCCGACGGACCTGGTCCGCGGATAATCCGAGCGTGTGTATGGGGCTTAAGACAGGTATTTGCACCCACTTCCGGGCATAGACTCCCACGGGAGTCTATGCCTCTTCCTGTCCCACCGCGCTGTCTGCTGGGTCACACACGGGTCCCAGAGACAGCGCGGACGATTCCCATTGCACTGTGTGACTTGCACATGCGCTGTAGGGAATCGGGAAGTGAAGCCGCATCGCTGGACCCTGGGACAGGTAAGTGTCCATTTATTAAAAGTCAGCAGCTGCAGTATTTTTTTTTTCCGGTGCAATCCCTCTTTAAGGGCCTCTTTTTGAGATTTGTTGTTTACAAGTTAAAAACATTTTTTTTTGCTAGAAAATTACTTAGGATCCTCAAACATTATACATTTTTTTCTAACACCCTAGATAATAAAATGGAGGTCGTTGCAATACTTTCTGTCACACCGTATTTGCGCAGCGGTCTTACAAGAACTTTTTTGAATTAAAAAATAAGACAACAGTAAATTTAGCCCAATTTTTTTAATATTGTGAAAGATAATGTTACGCTGAGTAAATTGATACCCAACATGTCATGCTTCCGCCCGCTCGTGGAATGGCGACAAATTTTACCCTTAAAAATCTCCACAGGCGACGTTTAAAAAAATTCTACAGGTTGCTTTTTTTGAGTTACAGAGGAGGTCTAGGGCTAGAATTATTTAAATGTGACACGCTCCTAATCAAATAATAAAACAATTTGATGTGCTAGAATAAATGAGTTGAATATATAAAAAAATAATTGTGCTGTGCTCCTGTTGCAATGAAAAAATGCTGTGCTGCCAATCAAACCCTCTGAACAAACATGAATAAATTGCAATGAAATAAATAAATAGAATAAGTGAATAAAAGTGCTCTGTGAATAGATGTGAATGCTAAATATCATGCTATAAAGTCCATAGAAAAAGTAAAAAAATAATTTAAAAAATTCATATATATATATATATATGATTTTTTTCTGATTTGGAATTTTTTGAGACACTTGTCACTTACAAAAATTCCAAATCAGAAAAAAATCAAAAGAGGTCCATATATAAATATAGGGACAAGTGGCTTCATGCAATTTTGTGCTCGCCTCCCCCTGTCAGGTGTGCCCTCACCTTAATGTCCCTTACACACGGTTGGAATTTCCGACGGAAAATGTCCTATCGGACCATGTTGTCGGAAAATCCGACCGTGTGTGGGCTCCATCGGACTTTTTCCGTCGGAAAAATTTGAGATCCTGCTCTCAAATTTTCCGACAACAAAGTCCGATCGGACTTTTTTTTCCGATCGTGTGTAGCGATTTCCGACGGACAAAGTCCCACGCATGCTCAGATCACATTACAAGACTAAAGCTATTTATATATAGCTATTGGCTGCTAGCCTCTACGTAGTTCCGTCGTACGCAACGAACGTCACCACGTTCAGAATGATCGGATTTTCCGACAACTTTGTCCGACCATGTGTATGCAACACCAGTGTCGGACAAAATCCGTCGGAAAAAATCCTATGGATTTTGTGCTCGGAATTTCCGACCATGTGTACGGGGCATAAGGGCTTATATTTATATATCAGCAGATGATCTGGATCCTCCCTGGCAATCCTTTTAGTGTGCTGACTGCTGTATATGGACACTTCACATGGGTAATCTCCTGCTCTCAGTGGCTCCTGTCTCCTGGTTATGTCCAGCAAGCCTCCTCATATGCACCACATGGGAAGAGTAATAAAGGCATTCGATAGTGTGATACCGTTGACAAAAACTTTTACTCCTCTTAAAACATGATATACATTAAACTCACATTTATACAGATAAAAACGCTCATGTAGTACTTGTAGTGTTGTAGTGATGGGGGGGGGGGGGGGGGGGGGGGGGGGGTATAGGATCACCTGTCTCCCGGATCTGCAGCCCCTGTGTACACTGTGTACAGACTCTCCTATGCCTCCTCTCCAGGCTACCTACTGCTTACTCAGCAGCAGACAGTCAGCACATCAAATTTTTTTATTATTTGATTAAGAGCGTGGCACATTTATATATTCAGGTCCTCACGCACAGGTATATATAATATATATATAGGTTTTAGATTTTCACATTGTGGGAAGGTGTGGGAAGTGCCAGCAGCTGATATAGATATACCGTATATACTCGAGTATAAGCCGACCCGAATATAAGCCGAGGCACCTAATTTTACCACAAAAAAATGGGAAAACTTATTGACTCAAGTATAAGCCTAGGGTGAGAAATGCGCAGCTACTGTAAGTGGAAAAGAGGGTCAACAATGCCCATTTGCAGCCTCACTGTGCCCATTTGCATGCCTCACTGTGCCCATTTGCCTGCCTCACTGTGCCCATTTGCAGCCATAGGTCCCCTGAACTTCAAACTTGGTAGATAAGAGTTCCTAAATGCCCCCTAGCTGCAGCCAAAAATTGGGGTCTCTGGACCCAAAGGGTCCCGAAATGACATTGCTGCATTGCTTCCTATCACCAAGTGGCCCCGAGATACGGGGCCCCAAAGTCAGGTCGGAAAATGTAAGCACTTTTCTGCAGCAGAGAATGACATTTTCTGACCCGACTTTGGGGACATGTATCTCGGGTAAAACTCGGCTTATACTCGAGTATATACGGTACTAGCAATTATAGTCAGATTCCAGGTGTAGTTTCAAGTAGCGCACAAGGTTCCACCCATTTTTTAGGGCTAGAATTATTGCTCTGGCTCTACCGATCGTGGCGATACCTCACATGTGTGCTTTGAACACTGTTTTCATTTGCGGCGCTACTTATGTATGCGTTCGCTTCTGCACGTGAGCTCGGCGGGACGGGGAGCATTTAAAAAATGTAGTTTTTTTTTCTTATTTATTTAACTTTTTATTTTTTATTTTTACTCTGTTCTTTTAAAAAAATAAACAATTGTGTCACTTTTATTCCTATTACAAGGAATGTAAACATCCCTTGTAATAGAAAAAAGCATGACAGGACCTCTTAAGTCTTAAATATGAGATCTGGGGTCAAAAAGACCTCAGATCTCATATTTACACTAAAATGCAATACAAAATTTTTTTTTTTTAAATGGCCCTTTAAGAGCAATAGGCGGAAGTGATGTCCAAATGCCCTGCAATGATATGGAGACGGGTGGGGGTCATCTTCCCCTCTCTCATCTCCATACCCAGCAAGGGAGAAGATCCAATCACCTCCGCCACTGCCGATGGCTCCGGCAAGCAACAGGGGGCACCGTGGCGCGGCGGGAGTCCCTCTCCCACCAACGATAAATCTTGCGGTGAATACGCTGCAGAGACTACTGTTATCAGAAAGCGGACCGCCGGCAGAAGAAGGGAATACCGAGGTTATGGCAGCTAGCTGCTACCATAACAATGATATTCCTCTTCAAAATTAGAACATATATCGGCGTGCGGCGGTCCGTAAGGATAACCCTAATGAGTACATTAGTCCAATTTTTTGCAACCAGGGATCCCAGGCACCCTTGGGTGCCTTGAGGTTTCTTCAGGGGTGCCTTGGCAAAATTGCCCAAAAATTGTATACAAGCCAGTGGGTGGATCAAACCTGCCTTTTAGTTACACAAAAAACACACGTTTTCACTGTGCACCATAAGGACCTTCTAGCCACCGGCATCCTAACAACCAATGATGACATCAGTTGATAAGGAGGATGTTGGTCACTTACACAGAATCCTTGTGTGACCCTCCCCTGCCCCTCTCTGTTAGCATTGGGGTGACACTAGCTGATGGAGAGAAACTGAGGGAGAGGAGAAACACTGGAATACTAGTCAGTACCAGTGTACAAAAGTGTATTTGCTTTGGGAAAAATAAATCACCTCTAATGTTGGGTGTCCTACGTGTGGATGTTGCAGCATTGTGTAAAACTTTTAAAATAGCTTTTTACTTTTTAGAATGAGGTGCTTCAAGACTGTTTATCATTTTAAAGGGTGCCTTGAGATTGTCTATAATCTAAAAGGGTGCCTTGAGATTGTCTATAATCTTAAAGGGTGCCTTGAGATTGTCTATAATCTTAAAGGGTGCCTTGAGATTGTCCATAATCTTAAAGGGTGCCTTGAGATTGTCTATAATCTTAAAGGGTGCCTTGAGATTGTCCATAATCTCAAAGGGTGCCTTGAGATTGTCCATAATCTTAAAGGGTGCCTTGAGATTGTCCATAATCTTAAAGGGTGCCTTGAGATTGTCCATAATCTTAAAGGGTGCCTTGAGATTGTCCATAATCTTAAAGGGTGCCTTGAGATTGTCCATAATCTTAAAGGGTGCCTTGAGATTGTCCATAATCTTAAAGGGTTCCTTGAGTTTGTCTATAATCTTAAAGGGTTCCTTGAGTTTGTCTATAATCTTAAAGGGTGCCTTGAGATTGTCTATAATCTTAAAGGGTGCCTTGAGATTGTCTATAATCTTAAAGGGTGCCTTGAGATTGTCCATAATCTTAAAGGGTGCCTTGAGATTGTCCATAATCTTAAAGGGTGCCTTGAGATTGTCCATAATCTTAAAGGGTGCCTTTAGATTGTCTATAATCTTAAAGGGTGCCTTGAGATTGTCCATAATCTTAAAGGGTGCCTTGAGATTGTCCATAATCTTAAAGGGTGCCTTGAGATTGTCCATAATCTTAAAGGGTGCCTTGAGATTGTCCATAATCTTAAAGGGTGCCTTGAGATTGTCCATAATCTTAAAGGGTTCCTTGAGTTTGTCTATAATCTTAAAGGGTTCCTTGAGTTTGTCTATAATCTTAAAGGGTGCCTTGAGATTGTCTATAATCTTAAAGGGTGCCTTGAGATTGTCTATAATCTTAAAGGGTTCCTTGAGTTTGTCTATAATCTTAAAGGGTGCCTTGAGATTGTCTATAATCTTAAAGGGTGCCTTGAGATTGTCTATAATCTTAAAGGGTGCCTCGATTGAAAAAAGGTTGAGAAACACTTCATTAGTCAACGGTACATTTTTACTGAATTATTTTACATTTGTCACAAATACATTGGTGTAAATTAAAAAAACTTTTATAATTGTATATTAAATAGTGGCTAGCTCCATCCAATTTCTGCTCATTAATAGAATGATGGCAACATTATCTCTTTTCCTTTCTTCTTCTATATCTGGACATACATCACAATATGAGCCAGATCAGGTAGAGGCTGAACAGTCCTGAGAAAAAAAAATCAGAAAGCAATAATGGTGTTAAATGTTTCCCTTATTATATAAACCAGACCTGTAATATGATTAGACTTTCTGGGGGTTCAAGGTGATTGTTCCTTCCATTACTACTGGGTTTTCATCTAACCCTCTATCAATCAATTTAGCTGGGTGCAATGAAAGACACATACTATAGATCCTGTAAGTAGGGAACAATACCCTGCCTACTCATAGCCAGCGGCAGAGAAAGGATCCCCAATAATTCTGACTGGTGGGAGGCTAACAAAAGGATATACATCAGGGGTGCCCAACCTTTTGAAGAGTGAGGGCCACTTAAGGGACTTGGTAACTGGTCGCGGGCCACAATAAGTGGAGCGGACAGAAGACAGATCGTGTCTGCTCTGTATATGCAGAGCGGACATGGACACAGCCCACTCTACTCTGGCCCCCCCCCCCCCCTATCGGATCCAACCAGATGGAAGGGGACGGATCCCGTTCTGTTTTTTTTTTTTTTTTTTAGTGGATCGGATTGGAGGTAGGTGGGGGGAAAATGGACACAAGTATGTTTAAATCTGCCGCACCATAGAGGTGAATGGAGGGTCTGCGTGGGTTGAACGGATCATGTGAAAGGGGCCTAAGGCTGCTTTCACACTGATGTGCCGCAGGTTACCTGCACTGCGGGTGCAGTACAGTGCACCTGTGGCTTTCCTGCAGGTTAGCTGCACTTTGCCATTGATGTCTATTATATCCTGCAGGTGTGGTGGACTTTCTGAAAGCACACCAAACCCGCAGATAATAACAGAAGTCTATGACTCAGTGCAGGTAACCCGAAGGTGCAATGCGATGCACCTGTGGATCAGTTTGAAAGCAGCCCAGTAACAACTGCAGAACAGATATGCCCATATATACACTGCTTTTAGTAATAAACTTACCTTTAATAATAGTATTCCATTCAGGTATCGCCGGCTGTTGCTGTCCCAGGCAGAATGCATTTGGTATCACTCCACTTGGTACAGGAGTCGGCGCTATACAGGAAGCATCGGCAAATGTGGCTCTGCTCCCTCCGCAGCCGCTTGCTTCCTCTACCGCTGGCTTCATTTAAAACACTGATGCTTTGGGATGGCGGGTCGGCAACCCACGATCTGGGCTTGAGAACCTGCTATCCCAAAGCAAGAGGTCGCGGGCCACATCAGAAGGCTCCACGGGCCACATGTGGCCCCTGGGCCACTGGTTGGGCACCCCTGATATACATCATCTATTAATGTAAATATCAGCGCCAAATTATTGATTACACAAGCTCTATATATTGTTGCACCAGCTATGCTTAATAACTTTGAAAGTGTTATGCAACCATTTCTGTTAAGGTCTGAAAGTTTGTGCCAAAATAATCAATCACTTGCGCCAATGTTTTAAGTTAAAATTTGCTGTAAAATGTACACCATCAATATGGTGGTGTGTAGGGGTGTAGGATTTGTATGGATGGACAGTGAACCACTATCGGGAAACAAATTAACATACTCATTTGCAAGTCTTTTATTTGTTTGTTGCATAAAAGTGCGCACATAGGATTTTCTTCTCTATGTGCCAATTTGGTTAATCCCCCCCCGATGTGTCAATTCCTTCTGAATTTATTAGTTTGCTGCTGGCAATACATAGGCAGGATCCAGTATTCATGGTAGCCATAGTAGTCATGTTTATTATGTTTTTTATAAATATGTTGTGTGAAAAAAAACATTGTCACTGTAAAGATGTGGTAGGTGACAGGGAGAGAGCCCGTTTCAGCAGTAAAGGGGGGCCTGAAAGATAAGAACAGAAGACTAATTGGAGACTTGTGTGTCTTACCCACGAATGGGAAAGCTTTTAAGCAGTGATAGTAGCTTGAGTGTGGACACATGTTGAGTACATGTTGAGGGCTGTCTAGCCTAAACAGGCAGGCTGCAGAGCCTGACTGACTTCTGGGAGAGACTAAGACCGGGAACTGGAACTGCTGGAAAACCTTGTTCAATCAGTAACACTGCAGCCAATCAGCTGCAGTGCTGATCCGTGTATTCTGAAAGCAGAAAGTCCCCATTCTCCGAATACCGTGTCTGGTGGTGGTGGGAATTCCTGCATCGACATCGCTTGTGTGGATGCAGGAATCTGTTAGCTTATTTCATTCATTCAAAGTACATTTCATTTCATTTCATTCAAAGTACAGTGGAACCTTGGATTACGAGCATAATCCGTTCCAGGAGAATGCTTGTAATCCAAAGCACTTGCATATCAAAGCGAATTTCCCCATAGAAGTCAATGGAAACGAAGATAATTCGTTCCGCATTGACTTCTATTGCATGCAATACCGCATGTGGACAGTGGTGGGGGCGGGGGCGCTGGAGAGCCTCGCACATACTCGGGGACAGCTCGGCTGAACTCGGAAACTCTCGGAAAGGCTCGTAAACACTCAGGAACTGAGTATTTCGGAGTATTTCCGAACAGCTCCGAACCGTTCCGAGTGTCACCGGCGCCCCCGCACCTCTGGCCAAATGCGGCATTGCACACCCATCCTGCTCCTTTTGTGAGACAACACTCGCAAACCTAATCAGGATTTTAAAAAAAAGTTGCTCGTCTTTCAAAACGCTCATTAACCGCGTTACTCGTAAACCAAGGTTCCACTGTATGCATGTGTTTAAGCAAGCTGCAGTCTTTGTGTGACTGATAAACCAGCTCAGCAAAAGGGCTAAGGCAGGCCATAGATTATGCAACTTTCTTTCCTACAACCATGGGTTAATGAAAGCATGATCAGAGACATTGTGCATTTGCGTGGGGCGCGATTAGCTCTGAAAATAAGGGCATTTAGAAACCTCCATTCAGCTCCCAAGACCAGCCGTTTAACCACAATGGCTGTTTGGGGAGTGATTAAAGTTCATCCTATGAGCCTTCTGGACCACCCTCAATGCTTTCTCTCTACCCCCCCTTGGCCCACCAGGGACAGGCCACCACCTGCCAGAGGCGTAGCTTGAAGCTTGTGGGCCCGATGGAAAAGTTGACCTGCCCCCCCCCCACTACCACCCACCACTTCCACCGCATGTGCAGATACACCCACCGCACGCCAAGATACTCAAAGTGGCTTTAGAGTTTTGAGTTCCCAGAGTTCCTCCTTACATTAGAGGACAGGGATCACCCCTGGAGAATCAGAGGACAGGGATCACCCCTGGAGAATCAGAGGACAGGGATCACCCCTGGAGAATCAGAGGACAGAGATCACCCCTGGAGGATCAGAGGACAGAGACCACCCCTGGAGAATCAGAGGACAGGGATCACCCATGGAGAATCAGAGGACAGAGACCACCCCTGAAGAATCAGAGGACAGAGACCACCCCTGGAGAATCAGAGGACAGGGATCACCCATGGAGAATCAGAGGACAGGGATCACCCATGGAGAATCAGAGGACAGAGATCACCCCTGGAGAATAAGACGACAGAGACCACCCCTGGAGAATCAGAGGACAGGGATCACATTCCAGCACTGTAAACAGCTCTCCCCCACAATACACAAGGCTAAAATCACATTCCTTTACACACAGTCTATGAGCCTTCACAGGGTGTATCTGGATTTTATATTGCCGTTCTGACCTGTGAAATTCCCTGGTCGGAAAAGGCAGTGTAGTTGCAGTAGGCAGATACACCCTGATTTCAGCCCTGAGGAGGAGAAGCAGTATAGAGTGCTGTACTGGGAAAGAAGCGCAGCAGCGGGGCATAGCATCCAGGGTGGAGGGGATGGTCAGGGGCAGCAACTTATATCTGGGGGGGGGGCAAAGCAAAAACTGCACCCCTCAGGGGCCCCTCAGGCGGTGTTAAGGGATTTGTTTTAGCAATTTCTGAGGTGTTGGGAGAAGGTCTTCTCCCGGAGGTGCGCGTCTTTTCCCCAGTTGTCAGGGAAGTGGGGTAAGCAGACATCCCTGGGTGGTGGTGGCAGGCGGGGGGTACAGAGAATCCCAACCAGTGACTAGAAGACACTGAGCGGTGTCTTACCTCACCAGTGACATCGGTCCCATTGTAGCTACAGGATGGCACTCTCCTCCTCTTAACTCGCTGAGCTCGATTACCATTCCATGTTGCCAGCACACAGCACAGACACTTCCCTATCCTGGGCTGTTCTCACCCCGTGCTCCTCTACATTCAGGAAATGGCTCACAGCTTCTCCCCAGACAATGAGAACAGAGGGGTTTGGACTGTGGAAGGCAAAGTGGAAGCCCAGTACTGGAGCGTGGCTGTGGGGCCCTAGGGCAGTTCGGAGCTGGGCTTTGTGAAGGATATGATAATATGACAGGGAGGCTGCAGGGGCCCCCTGGAGCTAGGGGCGGGGTTGCGATTGTGACCCCTGCAACCCCTTATGCTACGCCAATGCTGCCTGCTATGCTCCCAATGCTGTTTGAGTGACAGTGGGAAAAAGATGGAGCTTTCTCTCCATCTGCCAAGTATCAGAACTCATGACTCCCTCCTTTTCCCTTCCTGGCCCACCAGGGAATTCAGCTGCTGCCTGTGATGCCTCCATTGCTCTGTGAGTGACAATGGAGAACAGGCAGAGTTTCCCCTTCCTCTGAAGATCATCAGAACTCACTGCTGTCACTGATATAGTGCAGGAACTCTCCCAAACACAGCTTTGGGCGTTTGAAGGTTCACAGGGCAGCAGCCACACACCTTGGTTATGTCAGTACAGGGGCCAATAGAGAAAGTCACTGATACTCCAACCAGTGTCAGAGGATGATGAACACTACTGGGCTGTAACTGACAACGTTTATAATAAATTGCCACAGCAAGGGAAGTGTCAGTAATTGCTAGTTATAAACATTTTGTGTATGCGAGTAGCCTGAGAAAGGTTACCTGATGACAGGCTCTCTTTAAACTTAAAATTTTCACTTTTGAGTAATTTCTACCATGATAAAATACTTCAATGTCACTAGTTACCTGTACTTGTTGGACTAATAGTAGCACTGTTCCCGATCTCAGGAGCTGGAAACAAATCAGATCAATGTGTAAGTAGTAGTGTGTAAGAGTTTCGAATGACATCACAAATTTACACTATGGGGGTTATTTACGAAAGGGAAATCCACTTTGCATTACAAGTGCAAACTACAAGTGCAAAGTGCACTTGAAATTGCACTGAAATTGCACTTGGAAGTGCAGTCACTGTAAATCCGAGGGGACCATGCAAAATAAAAAACAGCATTTTAGCTTGCACATGATTGGATGATAAAATCAACAGAGCTTCCCCTCATTTCAGATCTACCCCTCAGATTTACAGCGACTGCACTTCTAAGTGCACTTTCAGTTCAATTTCAAGTGCACTCTGCACTTGTAGTTTGCACTAGTAGAGCAAAGTGGATTTGCCTTTTGTAAATAACCCCCTATGTTCGCTCTTTATAATGCAGATAAATACTCCACATGTTGTTATTTTCTCTGTATAAAGTATTATCTGTGCCTCAATAAAAAGAGGCCGCAAAAAACACATAGGGGCTGATTTACTAAAACTGGAGCACTCAGAATTTAGTGCAGCTGTGCATGGTAGCCAATCAGCTTCTAACTTCACCTTGTTCAGTTGAGCTTTGAAAATAAAACCTGGAAGCTGATTGGTTACACAAGCTTGAGGAGCGGGCACTGGAGCTGCCCCTGCCCGCACTCCAGGAGAGGACACCACAGCCCGCCACATGAGCGGGTAAGTGCCGCACTGCCCGGCGGGGGGGGGGGGGGGGGGGCTGGTGTCAATGCCGTGCCGCCGGGGGGGTTTTGTTTGTTTGCCACCCCCCCAAAAGAAGAACCCACCAGCCGCCACTGATTCTGGCCAATGAAATTAATTAATGCTTCCCAGGAGGAAAGATCTGTACCTTTTTGATGAGTTCCAGTTTTGATACTAAATGTGACTTCTCAAGAAGACATTGAGGGACATTTATCAAGCAAATTACATGGCCTTGTATGGGCACTGGGCCCATCCACTACAGACTGCCTAGAGAAAGACCACAGACCCCTCACAAGTTGAGAACAGCAGTGACCAGTCTTTATTACAGGAATCTACTGCACAGAGGCAAAGTTTCACACCAGATTACTGCACACATCTGGAAGATACACACACAGCGCAACAAGATCCAAGTAAAGTCTCGTACAGGTGATCTAATTGTTGGCCAACAAAGCGTCAGACTTTTGTCCGAAGGGCGTGTGTCGGGAACTTGTCTTGCATACAAATGGTACACAATTGTCGGCCAACAAACACGAACGTAGTGACGTACTACGTGGTATTTCAGCTCTTGAGCGCCACCCTGTGGGCACCTTCTGCTAATGTTGTGTTTGGTGAGCATTGATTCCGAGCATGCGTGTTTGTACTTTGGACCTTTGTGTGATGGACTTATGTACACACGATACGAAAATCTGACAACAGACCGGTGTTCGCCAAAAATTTACTAGCCTGCCATCCAACATTTGTTGGCAGCAAGTTGGACAACAATTGTCTGATGGAGCTTACTATCGGTCGGATTTTAGGCAAACAGTCTGTCATCACACAATTCCCTGCCGAAAATCCGATTGTGTGTACGAGGCTTAATCCCGCGTACACACGGTCGGAATTTCCGATGGAAACAGTCCGATGGGAGCTTTCAATCGGATTTTCCGACCGTGTGTATGCCCATCGGTCTTTTTCTGTCGGAATTTCCGACGGACTTTGGATTGAGAGCCTGTTCTTAATTTTTCCGATGAAAAACCTTTCTATCGGATTTTCCGATCGTGTGTATGCAATTCCGACGCGCAAAATTCCGACGCATGCTTGGAAACAATTCGACGCATGCTCGGAAACAATTCGACGCATGCTCGGAAGCATTAAACTTCCCTTTTATAGTGCCGTCGAACGTGTTGTATGTCATGGTCTTCTTGACCATCGGAAATTTGTTGTGACCGTGTGTAGGCAAGACAGTTTGAGTGAAATTCCGACGGGAAAACTAAGAGCTTTTTCCGACGAGAGTTCCGACCGTGTGTACGCGGCATTAGAATACAGAATACACATGCCTCTTGTATTTAGACAATAATTGTTTACCCTGAAGTTCAGCCTTACCATTATCTTTTAGATCTTTATTTTTAGCACTACTTTGCCTCCAGCCTTGTTTGTTTTTTAACTTTGTTGTATTGTTATTTTTACATGAACTATTTCAGTAAGAGAGAGTAAGCAATCTTTATTTTTTTTTTAGACACTGACATTTAGGGATTGTTTTATGTGGAATGCTTTGGTTTGAGACACTGAAAACAATCTGTGCTTATATTGTCTAGGTATGTAGACAGTTATTTTTTCTAATCTGGTTGTTGTTTCCCAACATTTACATTGTTAGGGCCAGAATTCATATGTTTGGACTAACCAACTAATATCCTAAAATATTGCACTGGTATTGTTACAGGAAATATTGTCCTACACTTTTAAACTATTAGCATAATATTTTAGCCAACCACAGTTTGATCTTCACTAAGAATGAGGCACTTTGTGAACCTGCAGATTCTGTACAAACAGAACAGTAAAAAAAATGCAGTCTGACAGCTGCCCACAGTTAGCATGTGTATTATTAGTAGGGTTGCATTGGCACTGTATTTCGGCGAGTACGTGTACCGATACTTTCGGTCAAGTACTCGCCATACGTTGTGGTGCAATTTGTGTCAATACAAAATAAATGGGCGCAAATCGCACTGCAAAGAATCGCATGTTATTTAAACAGGAAAGCGGTGTGATTCATGTCCGAATCCTATGTGATTTCCCCCACTGCTCCTGTGTGTATATAGGAAAAGAAAAAACGCCATCTAGTGGGCAGTTTATTAAAAATGTTAGAACTCAGTCACATTAACCACTTCAGCCCCAGAAGGATTTATCCCCTTCCTGACCAGAGCGTTTTTTGCGATTCGGCACTGCGTCGCTTTAAATGACAATTGCGCGGTCGTGCGACGTGGCTCCCAAACAAAATTGGCGTCCTTTTTTTCCCACAAATAGAGCTTTCTTTTGGTGGTATCACCCCTGCGGTTTTAATTTTTTGCACTATAAACAAAAAAAAGAGCGACAATTTTGAAAAAAACACATTATTTTTAACTTTTTGCTTTAATAAATATCCCCCAAAAATATATAAAAAAACTATTTTTTTCCTCAGTTTAGTCCGATAAGTATTCTTCTACATATTTTTGGTAAAAAATAATCGCAATAAGCGTTTATTGAATGGTTTGCGCTAAAGTTATAGGGTTTACAAAATAGGGGATAGTTTTATGGCATTTTTATTAATAATTTTTTTTTACTAGTAATGGCGGCGATCAGCGATTTTAATCGTGACTGCGACATTTTGGCGGACACATCGGACAATTTTGATACATTTTTGGGACCATTAATACAGCAATCGATGCTATAAAATTGCATTGATTACTGTAAAAAATGTCACTGGCAGTAAAGGGATTAATCACTAGGTGGCAGTGTAGGGGCTTCCTAGGGGCGTGTTTCTAACTGTATGGGGGCGTGGCTGTGTGTGACACCACACTGATCGCTGCTCCCGATGACAGGGAGCAGACGATCAGTGTGCTGTCACTAGGCAGAACGGGGAGATGCTGTTTACATCAGCATCTCCCCGTTCTTGAGCTCCGTGACACGATCGCGGGTAATCCACGCGGCGATCGAGTCCACGGGACCTGCGACCACGGTCATGGAGCTCTCGGCAGGCGTGCGCGCGGGCACGGCGGGAAATTCAAAGTAACGTACGGTTACGTTACTTTGCCCAGCCGTGCCATTCTGCCGATGTAAAAGTACAGGAGCCGGTCAGCCGGAAGTGGAAGTCCATGCAAAATCTAAAAATTCCTGCATCTGTAGACACCAGGGATCTAACACTAATCTGAGTATATGAGTATACATACCTTTGTAGAAGCCGATCTGACTTGCTCTGACCCGATCTCCAGCGGCGGAAGCTCTGCAGAGGACACGGAGGACAATGGCTGTGAAATGAATGGGAAGTGACGTCACCCATAGAGTTACTATGGGGCTTCCGCTGTCCTCTGTCTCCTTTGCACCCACCTACACAGAAAAGCTGTGGCTGACAGCTCGGCTTGGGATCGGATAGGAACAGGTCAGATAAGCTTCCAAAAGGGTATGTATACAATTTTTTTTCTTTACAGAGATAGAGAGGTTAGTGTTAGATCCCTGGTGTCTATAGATGCAGGGATTTTAGATTTTGCATTGACTTCCACTTTAAGTATATATCTGGTCAAAAGCAAAGTCTGCATAGGTGTCCCGGTCCCGCTGCTGATATATAACCATGGCTGCTGGAGGTGCTCACGGAGCTGGAGAAGTTCCAGGACCCCTGTGGTAAACTGGCTATAGGGCGGAAGTGATGTCAGCTTGGGGTCAGACCGCCTCTACATCTCCTCCAGCCTTGTGAGCACCTCCAGCGGCCGTGATTTCATCTTTCAGCTATCATCGGCGGGAACGGGACACCTATGCAGATTTTACATTTGACCAGTTATTGTTGTATTATTATTATTATATAGGATTTATATAGTGCCAACAGTTTACGCAGCGCTTTACAATATAAAGGGGGGCAGTACAATTACAATACAGTTCAATATAGAAGTAAATAAGGAGGGCGAGTGCTAACATTTTTAATAAACTGCCCACTAGATGACGCATTTCCCTTTCTATATACACACAGACACAGGATGAGTGGGGGAAATCGCATGTGATTTGGATGCTGAATGCTGTGCGATTCCTGTCCAAATCACATGCAATTATTTTTGCAGTGCGATTTGCGCCCATTTATTTTGTATTGACACAAATCACAACGCAAACTATCAGTTCCGGTATCGGGAGCATTTTCACGAGTACGAGTACTCGTGAAAATGCTCGGTTTTGGCACCGATATCAATATTGGTATCGGTGCATTCCTAATTATTAGTATTCTATATTTGATTTTTTTTTTTTTAATTCACATGCCTAGGTAGATATTTCCCAACATGTACTGACATATCAATAGTTGCAGCAAAAGTTAGAGGGTGCTGGACAAACTACAACAAGACTAAATGTACTTGAGCAGTTGCAGCAATCAATTTTTTTTCAATTACTTAAAGCCTAAATTACGTAAATTGTGACAGTGGCAGTACTTACATCTAACCCAGAGTGTCCCTTGTGCTGCTGCCAGCTATCATAGTTGAAATCATCTGTCCTCCTCCCCATCCCATCCTTAAATCTAACATCTAACCCAGAGTGTCCCTTGTGCTGCTGCCAGCTATCATAGTTGAAATCACCTGTCCTCCTCCCCATCCCATCCCCACAGCCATAATCTTCTGGTGCTGTGGGGAGGTAATAGAGCAGCGGGACCTGTCACAGACACTAATGAAGAGTGGCAGCTATGCCCAACCTTTCCGCCCAGCTCCTCCATTTACAAAAGAAGTACTATAGCTTTCATGAATGAAAAGCAATCTATAAATGGAGGAGGAGCTTTCATTCATCTCCCCGTCCTCTACGGGTATGGGGAGGGGGTATCTGGTGGAACGAAGATTTCAACTATAACAGCCAGGACCTGCACAAGGGACACTTCAGTTTGAATGTAAGTACTGCCCATTGTGCTAATGTTTCTTGTTTTTGTTTTTAAGTGGAACTTCATGCTTGCCCCTTCTGTAGGTATACTGTAGCTATGTAAAACTTTAAAAATAAGTGCCTATACTGTTTAAAATACACAATAATACACTCAAACTACTCTGCACATGCTCAATTGCTTCTATTTTTAGGCACTGTACCGAATTGGTCCAATCTGCTGACAGCCTAAAGATTTACTGCTGCTCAGGGGCTCTGGGCTTCAGCAAAATGGCAGCCTCCAGCAAGAAGAAACAATGCTGGAGGCAATTTACAACACACACTATTTGTGGTAGCATACTAATTAATGTGGAATGTATGTTCCTTGCTAAAGAACTTTATTTTTATTAAGTTGTTATGGGTAAAATTCCACTTTAAATTTTACCTAAGCTTTTTCCCATTGCTTGTTCTTTTTGCTGGGCAGTTTGATTTGCATATTATGTCTATATGTTTGTCTAGCATAGTGTTCCTATAGAATGACAGATACTTAGATCTCACCATTGCAGCATTTGGTCACATTGTTAAATTTGAGATCAGAAGGACAACAGAGGGATCCAGGAAGAAGGCAGGAATCATCAATCACACAAGGTTCTGATCCACTCCCATTCGAATCCATGATACAGGTACAGCTATCTCCATTGCACTGCTTGTTTGAGCAACTAGAGCACAGAATATCTGAAAATAAGCAAAGAAAATACCAGAGAGTTTGTATCCAGTAAATATAATAATACTTTTTGGTATGTGGTGCTATTAAAAGGGTGTTTCAGCTTTAAATTTTTTTTTTTAAAAGTCAGCAGCTAAAAAAAAAGTAGCTGCTGACTTTTAATAAGTACACTTACCCTCCCAGGGCGCCCGCGATATTGGCCGCCGAGGCCGACATGTCCCTCGGCGCTCCGGTTCCAGCGCCGCCATCCTCACTAAGGGAAACAGGCAGTGCAGCCTTTACGGCTTCACTGCCCATTTCCTACTGCGCATGCGCGAGTTGCGTGGCGCTTTGTGAATGGGACGCGCTGTGTTAGGGAACACACAGTTCCCAGAACACAGCGCGCCCCATTACCCAGAAGACATCGGTGAGGAGGACAGAAGATCGAAGATCAACGAAGATCACCGCGGAGTAGGAAGGAGGCAAAATAGGAAGACTGCCTAGCAACAGGGATTTCCGTACAGGTAAAACATTTTTTTTTTTTCAAATGTTTTTTTTTTTTTATTTTTTAAAGGATATTAATGTTCTTTTTTTTTTTTTTTAGGGTGGCCCTCCACTTTAAGTTTTACCAGTGCAGTTACAAATAGGCAAAAAGCCATTGTTGCTATCCAGTACCATGAAACTGAATTGATTTTGTTATAATTGTCAGTAACATAACCCTTCCCGGGTAAAAGCATGAGCATTTAAATGTCTGCTTGATCATAAACACATCATAAATACAATGGTATTGGTTCATGGAGGATGAAAGATACAAGAATCCCGGGAACATTATCAAGCTGGCTCATAAGTTTTAAAGTATACCTGTGGCCAAGCTATAGACATCCAAGTATTTACAAATCCTTAACAAACAGTAAATTTGTTTTAGCCCTGGATCACATTGGAGTGATTTGGCTTGCGATTTGCCATCAAATCGCATGTCAAATCCGCAGCAATTGCACCGGCCGAATCGGTGCGACGCCGCATTTGCGGCACTGCACCGATTATCAAAAGTAGCTTCTGTACTACATTTGGCGATCTCTGGGTGCGATTTCCATTGACATCTGTGCAGAAACCCGCACACATGTGTCTCTGAAATCGCCCCCGAAGTTGGGACTGACATGTGGGAATGAAATCGTGTGAGTTCAGCTGAACTTTCATTCCTGCAGTCAGTGTGAACCTGGGCTTAAAACATTTTCATTGACTTCTGTAGCAGCAGACACCGTGGAGCAATTCTTCCTCAAAGTTCATAGTAGAGTTGCTAAGTGTATTTAAGTCCTCTAAGCAGCTCAGCTCACCTTGCTCCACTCTCCTGGTGCATCTGTGCTGTGTTTATATTGGACATTGGAAGGCTGTTGAATCACTGCTGGGAAGGAGGAACCGAGTAAGCTGAGCTACCGAGAGAAGGACTGGAATGACTTCAGCGCTTCTGCTGTGAAACTTGAGGATGAATTATTCCACAGTGCCTACAGCTACAGAGGCCACCGAGGGCTTGATTTAAGGCTAATTTACTGCTTGTGTAAATGTGTAAGAATCCACAGCATGTCCACAGGTCCATTTTAGAAACTTTGAGTTTGGTTTTATAATTATTCATGAAAGAACAACTTTTGGCAGATAGTGATAGTCTGATGTAGATAAAGATACTAAAAATAACCCTTGAACACACACATTAGAACACAAGAAAGAAAAAAAAAATAGGTATGCAAAGGAAAGAAAAGCCAGCTACAGTTGTGAAGCCAAACAGTACAGTAATAGAATAGAGCTGCAGTTCAAAAAGTGACATCACTCAGATGCAACTTACTTAGATTCTTGCAAAATGGAAAATATGCCATGTAATGAGAAACATTCACAGTAATTGTATTCTTACAACATAAAGGCTATTCTTTGATGACAGCCACGCTTAAATATTGGACAACTTTACATACCTTGTGGAGCTATGATGAAAACAATAAAAAAAAGAAAAATTGGGAAAATTAAAGGACGTATTAAAAATGTATATATACATACATCTCTAGTCTTGATATACTGTACTGTAAATCTAATTAGCAAAAAAGTAAGATGAATGCAAAATGCAATCTATTTAAGAATTATGAAAATCAAACTTGTGGTTCAGAATTTTGAACAACTAATTGATACTATTAATAAGATTTATAAAATCCCCATGTAGTAGGTTAGGTCAGCTGCCATTTGGAATTTTAACCACTTAAGACCTCTTTTTTAGATGTGTTGTTAAAAACTGTTTTTGTTTGCTAGAAAACTACTTAGAACCCCCAAACATTATAAATTTTTTTTCTAACATCCTAGAGAATAAAATGGCGGTCGTTGCAATACTTTCTTTCACACCGTATTTAGGCAGCGGTCTTACAAGTGCACTTTTCTTTTTAAAAATACACTTTTTTAAATAAAAAAATAAGACAACAGTAAAGTTAGCCCAATTTTTTTTTTTTTTTATATATTTTTTTATATTGTGAAAGATAATGTTACGCTGAGTAAATTGATACACAACATGTCATGCTTCAAAATTGCGCCTGCTCTTTCTCTTATCTCCATAGGCGACATTTAAAAAATTCTACAGGTTGCATGTTTTGCGTTACAGAGGAGGCAGTGGCGGAACTATAGGGGTCGCTGCGATCGCCATGGCGACTGGGCCCGTTGCTGCAGGGGGCCCTGGGGGCCCCCTGTACACTTCGCTAGGAGGGGCGGCTGAGAGGAGCTCCCCGATCGCCGATTCTAAACTGTAATCGGCAATGTGCAGGGAGCTCCTCACATTAGGCTAAAGTGAAAGTCAAAGCACAGTGTGTGCTCTTTGTGTCCCCCTGCAGTGCAGTACCCGGCAGGAAGAGACAAGGTAGGAGGACTTGTTTTTTTTTTTTTTGTTTTTTTTTTATATAAGATTATCTACTGTATCTGTATGTGTGTGCATCATACATGTGTGTGTGTGTGTGTGTGCATGATGTATGTGTGTGTCTGTGTGTGCAATGCATGATGCATGTATGTGTTCATGATGCATGTGTGTGCGCATGATGCATGTGTGTTCATGATGCATGTGTGTGTTCATGATGCATGTGTGTGCGCATGATGCATGTGTGTTCATGATGCATGTGTGTGTTCATGATGCATGTGTGTGCGCATGATGCATGTGTGTTCATGATGCATGTGTGTGTTCATGATGCATGTGTGTGCGCATGATGCATGTGTGTGTTCATGATGCATGTGTGTGCGCATGATGCATGTGCGTGTTCATGATGCATGTGTGTGCTCATGATGCATGTGTGTGTTCATGATGCATGTGTGTGTTCATGATGCATGTGTGTGTGTGCACGCGCATGTATGTCTGTGTGTGTGGGCATGATGTATGTGTGTGTCTGTGCATGCATGTGTGTGCAATGCATGATGCATGCATGTGTGTGTGTGTGTGCGCACGCATGTATGTCTGTGTGTGTGCATGATGCATGTATATGTATGTTCGTGATGCATGTGTGTGTGCACATGTATGTCTGTGCGTGTGTGTGCACATGTATGTCTGTGTTCATGATGCATGTGTGTGTGCACATGTATGTCTGTGTGTGTGCATGATGTATGTGTGTGTCTGTGCATGCATGTGTGTGCAATGCATGATGCATGTGTGTGTGTGTGCACACGCATGTATGTCTGTTTGTGTGCACGATGCATGTATGTCTGTCTGTGTGTGTGTGTGCGTGCATATATGTATGTGTGTGTGCATGTATGTGAGAGTGCATGTATGTGAATGTGCATGTGTTTATCAGTGGCGGTGCGTCCAAAAGGGCGCACAGGTGCCACCCCCTCTCTCCAGCCACTCCCTCTATGACAAATGGATAGATTCATGCATAGCATGATTCTATCCATGGCCCCTGCTGCCACCCCCATATTTAGGTTCCTTTATATGCAGCCACCCACTTGTGACCGGGCCCTGGTGTTCTGCCATCGGGCTCGGAGAAAAGAGCTTTGTCCGGAGGTCGGGGGGGGGGCCCTCCATGGTTTCTTGCATCGGGGCCCTGAGCGTTCTAGTTACGCCACTGAGAGGAGGTCTAGGGCTATTATTATTATTGCTCTCGCTCTACCGATCGCAGGGATACCTCATATGTGTGATTTGAACACCGTTTTCATATGCGGGCGCTACTTACATATGCGTTCGCTACGCGAGCTCAGCGGGAAGGGGCGCGTTTAAAAAAAAATGTTCTTATTTATTTTACCTTTTATTTTTTATTTTTACACTGTTTAAAAAAAAAAAAAAAATGTGTCACTTTTATTCCTATTACAAGGAATGTAAACATCCCTTGTAATAGAAAAAAAGCATGACAGGACCTCTTAAATATGAGATTTGGGGTCAAAAAGACCTTAGATCTCATATTTACACTTCCGCCCTGCAGTGCCATGGAGATGGGTGGGGGCCATCTTCCCCTCACTCATCTCCATGCACAGCCACGGGAAGGATCCAATTGCTTCCGCCGCTGCCGACGGCTCCGGCTGCAAACGGCCGCAGAGACCACTTTTATCTTGTACCGGACCGCCAGCCGAACACAGTCATACCGGGGTTATGGCAGCTAGCTGCTGCCATAACAACGATATCCGTCCTTAGTCATGCGGCAGTGGTTAAGGTTAAGGAGAAAGATTTAAGTGTATATATACTGGTCTCTAACACTGAAAAAAGACACCTGTATTCAGCACTGGGTGCCTTTAGGTGTCTGCAGGCAGACTCTCCTTGTTCTTATATAAAAAAAACACCCCCCTGTACATAAGTATGATATCCCAGTAAAGGTGCTAAGATATTCTCCACATCTCAAGGATAATACTCCAAGCCTTGCTGCTCTCTCAAGACTGGGGATGTCCTGAAGCAACTACAAAAGACAAGAGGGTGCACCAGACTAGTGCATTATCCCACAGCATTTATTATAAAACCACATAAAATTATACTCACAAACATCAGATAAGAAATAGCTTATCAAGGTGCTCTTCCTTAGCTATAAAATCCAGGTGACAGCCACCTCCAAAGTCCAGGAGGACCTCAGGATCTTGAATGGCTGGTGTCTTTCGAAGGATAGACCTTCTTCCTTTAGAGCCAACCTTGGCTCTGAGGAAAAAGGTCTATCCTTTTAAACGCGTTAGCCATTCAAGATTCCAAGGGCCTTCTGGGCTTTGGAGGTGAATTTATAGTTATGGGTGGGTACCTTGATAAGCTATTTCCTATCTGATGTTACATTTTAGGGGTTTTTATGATAAATGTTGTGGGATAATTTACTAGGCTGGTGTGCCCTCTGTTGTTTGTGTCATCTTTTTTTTTAGCCCTCATAAATAGCCTCTAAGTTTGCAAAATTACAATTCTCCTAGAAAGTTGACACTTGGGCCTATCCCTCTTCTGCTTTGTGAACCTTCTTATTGGGCCACAAAGCTGCTCACCATAGCAACTGGGCCAATAAAAGGCATAGACAGGGAGTTAGCATCAAGTATCAGCTTTGTAGATGAGGTTGCTATCTGTATAACATAGCTCCTTGGGTTTTGGACCTTCCAGGGTGCTCTAAGACAAATCTGAAACTGCCAACCAAACAAGATAGGCCACAAGGGAGGATGTTGCAGTCCACCAGGCACCAGGCAGTCCACCCAACAGGCATGAGGAGCTCTTCACACATGATAAAGCCAACCACCTTTTAAAAGATAACAAGTCCCAAACGTTAGAAAACCAGGAAACTGAATAGTTAAAAAATCTCAGAGCAGCCTCTAACAGAAAAGGATGCTAGAAGAAGCCATAATAAGTTGTTGAGCTAATGATAATTTCATAGATTCTAGCAACTTTAGAAAGTTCCTTTAGCCAATGACCTGTCTTGGAGATGATTAGAGCACCGCTTTAACTCTCTATGGACTCAAGTCATCAAATTCTTACATAATTGTTTTATAAGGAGGATACATTGGAGGTGGAACACAATGCTAGCCATTATTATTAATTAAGAATAAAACACAGATTAAGTTATTCAAAAAGCAGCGACAACAGATAATGGGTACCAGAGATGTCTGCAACAAATAAAAATGGTTTTGTTTAGTTTTGGATTCATTCATTAAGAAAATCATTTTGTTTTGTCATATTTGTTATGTTAGAATGATTCACTTTTGGAATTGTATTATATTTGGATTTGTTTTATATATTTAGTATCGTGACGTATGTTCGTTGTGCTGAATTGATTCGTTTTGTTCAGAAATTATTTCAGAAGATTGGCTATATTGTTTTTTCTGCATTAATTAGTTATTTTGGGAGATTATTTATGTACTCTAAGTCATCCCTGCTAGTTTAATCCACAAAAAGAAATTGAATGAGTTGATTGGACAATATCAACTGGAGCTGCATGCAACCGAAAGTAACAAATGGAACAAAATTAGTTTTGGATTAATTTGTTATGTTATGATTCATAGATTCTGATAGATCCACCTCTATCCAACTCAAACACAATAAGTAGGAATCACCATCTTATTTCACGTTAATACCATCCTGTAGTTATTGCAATATGTTTCCATTTCCAATGTAGTGCATTTTTTTTTTTATAATAATGAAAAATGTTAATGCAACATAAAAACAAAAATTGATCCAAATCAATTTAGATCATTCGTTATGTAGTTACGTTATTTCGGATGCTTTAAACATTAACAAAGGCCCAAACTATCACATTATATCATCCGAATGAATACAAATGAATTTGTTGTTTCATTATAATTTATTTTGGATTAGTTGAAATTAATTACTATTGTGATTCAGAGATTCAGATACAGCCAAATCTCTGAATAATGAAAATTTTGTCCGAATTTCGATTTGTAACGAAATGAATCGCACATATCCAATGGGTACTCTTTTATAATTCATGTGGCAAGATGACATGCAAGCAACACGCTATGAAGCAAAAGTACCTGAAAAATGTGCAGATGTAAAAAACATATTTACTCTCTACCCCTGGGGTCTACATTTCATATATCTCTATCCAGTTTTTAAAACGTAAACTAACAAAATTGTACTATAAAGAAAACAAAGAAACTGTTATAAATACTATAAGTATACATTACCTGAGCAAGCAGCAATACCTGCAAAGATACAAGTAAAGTATCACATTTTCTTGCAAATAAAAGATTTTGTTATACATACTACAGTTATAATCACCATTATGCATTACAGTTCATTGTTAATTATGGATTATAATAAACTGTGCTGCCCTATAATTGAGTACCCCTAACAATGGCTTTACTAGGCATAATAAATGAATTACAATTTTACTATCACAGGTTAGGCTTCAGAGCCTAAAAAAATGGATGCATTGGGCAATTTTGGAATATGGAGGCAAAGTGACAGGATTAACACCAGGAAATTTATTTATTTTTTTTTCCATAAAGATTTTATTGAGAAAAGCAGTTACAAGTCACAGGTAATGGGTCACATAGACAATGCTATACAGAATAACTACTGGTCTAAATGCAAAACATAGAATACCATACATGAAGCAACCAAACAAGAGTCAGCCAAGTACTATGTGTACCCTGCAGGGCATGGAGAAAAGAAATAGAATGGTGGGCAGCAGCCCACAGACATCACAATGCACTTTAGGGAGGTGCGGCAAGTCGGGTGAGGCAGGTGTATACCAGAGGACACCTGCAACCCCGAAGGTACTCAGAGAGTAATGAGAAACAAGAAGGGGAAGGATGGGGGAGGAGAAGCAAGGGAGTGAGGGGGGGAACACCAGGAAATTTTTTGTTAAAACACTCTAACAGCAAAAAAATGCTAAATGATAAATGCTCAAAAGCGCAGATCACTAGCGTTTTTTAATGTTTTTGATCCCATTGATTAAAAAAAAAAAAAAGACGCTTAAAAAAGCTAAAGCTAAAAAACACAGCCTACAAACCACTATTGCAAAAACGCTGAGAAATGTTAAAAACTCACTGCAAAGCTACTGATGTTTTTATAATGTTATTATAACGTTCAGTGTGCATGAGGCCTTACTGCTATGCAGGTGCTATGTATGTATCTATTTTAGAGAGGGACAAATATTAAAAAATCTATTCTGAAAGAGATAATGTGCTACAAATATACAGTATATTACTTTGTTTTATTATTAGATGATACAGTATGCCTGCTAGCTAAGCCACCAGCAGCTGATAATTGCTAGCAAACTGGCTTATCTGAATATCTAATCTCATAGACCAGTACATTGTTGCCCAACATCTATAGAGCAGTTACTGCAAGTCCAAGGTCACCAAGATTGGCTAAGTTATTTGTAAGATTATAAAATTTACTTTTTGAAAATTATTATTTTAAACTCAAAGTATATTGGTCAAATTTCTCTGTTGTATCAGAAACAAAATCATTTATGACAGTGAGCTTGATTTACTAAAACTGGAAAGTTCAAAAGCTGGTGCAGCTGTGCATGGTAGCCAGTCAGCTTCTAACTTCAGCTTAAAGAGGAAGTTAACCCTGACTGGCCTGAGTCGCAATGACGTCACTCCCGCACATGCGCCTGGGAGCCGTAAGTGTGTGCATGTTTGCCTTCTCTTGCAGCACGTCCAGTGCGCCTGCGCCATTGTCTACGGCGTGCATGCGCCATAGACAGCGGTGGGCTTTCTTTGTAAAATATCTCCTTAACCGTGTAGGTTAAGGAGATATTTCTTGGAACTACAGGTAAGTCTTAATCTAGGCTTACCTGTAGGTCAAAGTGGCCCCAGAGGGTTTCCAACCACTTTAAGCTTTGACAAAAAAAACTGGAAGCTGATTGGTTTCTATAAAGAGATGCAGCAGATGTTGCACTCTCAAGTTTTAGTAAATTAACGCCATGGTTTTTAAACATATTTAAAACTTAAAGAGTCAATCTACCCAAAATGTGAACATTTCTCCTAGAGACTATTTCACTGTCTCTACCCTGCAGATGAAACTGTAAGACCAACAGTAGGGCAAAACTGGGAATTTTCAGGAGATCTCTTAGGTTGCATCCACAGGAGACAAAAGAAGCAGGAGTGTAGAGACAGGGGATCTCAGAAGATCCAGTGGGGCCCAGATGATGGTACACACTCCTCCAATCTCCTCCAACCAAAGACTTAAGACCTCCAACCAAAGTTACACTGCTAAGAGACCAATGGGCAAATCTGCCAACCAGAATCCACCTATAAGTAAAATATCAACTCTAAAGGAAGATTTACTACCTTCACACAGAAGTCAAATGGCCCTTGAACGGAAAATTGCGGAAAATAACTTCTAAAGACTTTTATTACTTATTTTGTTTGCTGCTATAAAACTAAAAAAAGCCGTACAGCAATGAATAGATGGCACACACTGTATTTTTGCAGTGCTGGTAAATTTCATCTAGTAGTAAGAAAGTAGTCCAAAGTAATCATTACTTTTATAGGAATTACTTGTTTACTATAATTACTCCTATGCATTATGCACAACAGCTAATAGAAGAGTAGGCCATAGGCAGACATTTCTATCATCAGTAGGAGAAAAGATATGCAATAGTGGTAGTTCTAATCACTTCAATGCTTACCTCAGTGCAACTTTTGAACCCTGCTTTTAAAGCTTTGCTTCTTACAGAGGCTGTAGTGATATTATTACTACCTTTTCCATGGACAAAAAGGAAACAAGTTCCATATTTGCAATGGCTTTTCAACTTATCAAATTGTGAACAGTTGCTTCTGACATTTACTCAAACTCTCCATATGTGTCCTGTAATCAGTGCGAAATAAGACATACCCTCTGATTCCTCTTGTATCAAATTGTAATTTAACTGTCTGCCTTCATTTTGTTAAGCGCTGCGCAAACTGTTGGCGCTATATAAATCCTGTATAATAATAATAATATCCTGTACAATGGTTTTAAGCGTACATGTGATACATGCTATATCTGAGTCCTCCATGAGGCTAAATACCTGTGTGAATCCAGTAGCACAAAATGAGAAAAACTGCAAGCATCTTCATGGTCCTCAGTGTAGATCTCATATTGTGTTGCTTGGCCCTAATACCTCTTGATATAGGAAAAAGTGATTGGTAGGTGGGGTCGTTTGACATTAATCTGTGTACTTACAAGAGCCAGACTCTTATGGACAATCTGTCCTGCAAACATAGGGACAGACATAGACAATAGTTTATAAATCTGTGGTAGCCATGTGTTGCAAGATCTTTCGAAAAGATTTTCTTTTCATATATTTATTCTTCCTGGTTACATGCTTCCATTTTTTAATGGAAAAAAAAAAAACCTCTTTCTCAATAATATAAAATACTGTACTGTTTTTATCATTTTGTGATTTTATGTTACCTTTTAGATTCTGCAATTTTCTTAAATTGTAAAAAATAAAAATGCATCTTCCTTAGAATATAGCAATCTGGAAATGTCCTGTACGCTGCATGTGTAAAGCTGGCCATACACTGGGTCAGTCAGTCTCCCATGACTTCCAATATCATTTCTATGCTGATGACACCCAAATCTATCTCTCTACCCCTCAGCTCACCCTGCCAGTTTCCTCACGCATCACTGATTTACTAATAGACATATCTGACTGGATGTCACACCACTTCCTCAAACTCAATCTATCCAAAATCAAGCTCTTAATATCCCCCCCCCCCCATGTGCCCCTTCCCCTGACTTCTCTGTCGAAATCAATGGCACAACTATCAGTCCGTTACCACATGCCAGGGTGCTAGGGGTAAGGCCCCTTTCACATGTGCGGACCGTTCACATCCACCTGTCAGTTTTTTCTTCATCCGAATCTGAACGGGCGCTCCATAGACCTCTATGGAATGTCGGATGTCAGCGGTGACATGTCTGCTGACATCGGATCCGCCCGATCCGATCTGCCCCGCAAAATCCAGACGGATGCAAACCCTAATTTCCATCCGTCTGGCGGATCGGATGAAAAGGGACAGGCGGCCCGTAATCATCCTATCCCCCCATAGGGGAGAGCGGAGCTCTGACAGGTCCTTCCCTGCATGGAGTGCAGAGGCGGACTTGTCATCCGCCGGCTCAGTGGGGATCAACGGATTGATCCCCGCTGAGCAAGCTGAGGACTAAATACAGATCCATAGGTCTAAAAGGGGCCTAAACCTGGACTCTGAACTGTCCTTACATGCGCACATCCAATCACTTTTCAAATCATGCTTCCTCAACCTCCGCAAAATTTTGGAATACACCCCTTTTAACCCAATGAAACCACAAATTTTTCCTGCACTGGACTGTAATGGAACGCAGTGAAGTGCATCAAAAATGCACCGGAATGCACTGAAAGGCATCACAAATTAATTAAAAATGCACCGCACCCCTGTACAGTGGAAAAGAACAGGAAAAGAGAAAAAAAAAAAAAAAGCATCTAGAATGCATTTGAAAAAGCATAAAAAAAGCACTGGAACGCACCAAAACAGCATTAAAAGCGTCCATGCAAAAATGCATCCGGAACAGATCTGGAGTGCGTTTTTGTGGTGTGAACCAGCCCTTAGTGTACAGGACTCCCCTAGAATTGCTATTTACTACTTGTTTAGCTGGCTTACTGCTTTCCCTTGAAAATAAATGAGAGAGGGGAGTTTTGGGACTTTAAATGAGGTACAATGAATGTGCCTCCATCCCTGGTTCAGGTAAACAAGAAAGGAATGTGAGACTTTGAATGAGGCGATTGACTTTTGCCAAATGCCGTTTCTATGACATGTGTACATGTATGTATTTAGACCATTTCATCAATAATTATTCGTTACTTTTCATGTGCTGCCAAGCTGACATATGTGTATCGATGTGTCCATTATGTTCATGCCATGTGTCCATGTATATGTATGAAATAACTTTTTTACTTGTTTCATACTATTGTCACGAATAAATTATGTTTACTAACCACTCTACCTCCACAAGTCAATCGCCTCATTCAAAGTCCCACATTCCTTTCTTGTTTGCTTTCCCTTGAAGTCAAATTTGAAACATCCTATGCATTGCTGGCCATACACTATACGAGAAATCGGACAAAATTCTATTGTTTCGAACATTTAGACGATTTTCTGATAGTGGAAGACGAACGATAATCAGTTTAAAATTTTCAGCCCCGAAAATTAGATTAACAATTTTGAAAGATTTTTATTGAATGAGCAAACTTTGGAAAGTTAGTGGCTTTCTCGCATGGGAAAAATCGTTCAATTTTACGTGCGCAGGTGGTAGAAAATTTTAACCTGGAAGTAAATAAATTTGTGATAACACATGCAGCCACAAGGTTTTCGAAGCTCAAATACACATTAAGCTAGCAGGACACATAGTACATTTGAGTTTGCCATTGACTACAGTCATGTAAAAAATAAGCTTACAAAGTAAAGACAAACAAAATAGCTTTTAGCAAACTTTATTCCAATCAAATTTTTTTATTTTTTAATAACAACAGTGCAAATTTTTTTGGTCTCCAGTCCATAATAGTAACAAGGCTGCATGTTGAGCACATAATGCAAAATAATGGTAGTACATAGTATGGTTATGACATCAATTGATGCACACACATTTGTCGCTATCCACTAGGTAATACAACAAGGCCTATATTGCTTATTGATCTAAAACGGCACCCTTGTTTTAAACAGCTATGATCAGGAATGACAAGAGTTGCTCAATAAGCAAGATTTGCAATGTGCATGATAAAGTTTACAGGCATGATAGAGAATGAGCAGTACAAGAATAGACATAACCGTGTGTGCATAATTGTATTGTAGACTTGTTTGAATGTTTATTTGAACCTGATTGTTTAATGTAATCGCATATGGACTTTGCATATTGAATCCCCTCTTTTACTACACATGAAATAATATAAAAAAAAAAAAAGGTTCTACCTGCTCAGGTCTACTCATACGATGCCAAAATGTGCCCTGGGACTGGGCTATGGCATTTCGCAGTTGAAATCAGAGCTGAAAGAAATCTCAGGGTCAAGAACAATTTTACCATGCAGTCGGGCTGCACAAATGCTATAATGGCTTTTTCCTGTCGCATCATGGCAGCATACACTCTGGGTTGTGACTCCGCCTCCACAACCCAGAGTGTAGGCTGCCATGAAGATGCAACAGGAAAGGAAAATTACGGAAAAGCCTACAATTTTCATTTTTTTTTACATCATCGAGCCCTAGATCTGCTTGGGATGTTAGGATTCACCAATTTCAGCATTGGATTTTTGGGGAACAATGTTCCCTTTAGCATTTGGTTATGTATGAGATCTCTCTTGTCCCTGTGAAAAAATACAATTTTAAGGTTGTGCATTGACAGCCCTTCTGCGTGTTTTTTTTGTGCCATAGTTGTAGTTTAACCACTTTCGCCCCGGAAGGATTTACCCCTTTCCTGACCAGGCCATTTTTTGCAATACGGCACTGCGTCGCTTTAACTGACAATTGCATGGGCGTGCAACGCTGTGGCCAAACAAAATTGATGTCCTTTTTTCCCCATAAACAGAGCTTTCTTTTGGGGGTATTTGATCACCAAAGGGTACTTAGGGAACTCAAATAATTGCCAGATCATTGTTTCTAATTTTTACTGACAGTCTACTGACTGGAATGGTAGCAGCTGATTAGAGAAAAGCAAATGTAGCAGCAATATTTAAAAAAAGGCCACAATACATCCCTGGGAATTACAGACCAGTTAGCCTAGTATGCAAGCTCTTGGAGGGGATGATAAGGGACTATATACAATGAAATATAGTAATGAAAACTGTATCATTGGCAGTAATCAGCATGGATTCATGAAGAATCGTTCTTGCCAAACCAATCTATTAACCTTCTATGAGGAGGTGAGTTGCCATCTAGATAAAGGAAGGCCGTAGACGTGGTGTATCTGGATTTTGAAAAAGCATTTGACACAGTTCCCCATAAAGGTTTACTGTACAAAATAAGGTCCCTTGGCATGGACCATATGGTGAGTACATGGATTGAAAACTGGCTACAAGGGTGAGTTCAGAGGGTGGTGAAGACTGAACTGAAGACTGCAGCCCAGTCTCCAAAGGGAGGGGGTCATGCTCTGCTTCAGTATGTCAGAGTACATGTTGGAATTCATGGTTCCCTCAATGAACTGTAGCTCCCCAGTGCTGGTAGCACTCATGCAGCCCCAGACCATGACACTCCCACCACCATGCTTGACTCTAGACAAAAACACACTTGTCTTTGTACTCCTCACCTGGTTGCCGCCACACACGCTTGACACCATCTAAACCAAATAAGTTTATCTTGGTCTCATCAGACCACAGGACATGGTTCCAGGAATCCATGTGCTTAGTCTGCTTGTCTCTAAGCTAACTGTTTGTGGGCTTTCTTGTGCATCATCTTTAGAAGAGGCTTCCTTTTGGGATGACAGCCATGCAGACCAATTTGATGCAGTGTGCGGCGTATGTTCTGAGCACTGACAGGACCACCGACCCCTTCAACCTCTGAAGCAATGCTGGCAGCACTCATACGTCTATTTCCCAAAGACAACCTCTGGATATGACGCTGAGTATGTGCACTCAACTTCCTTGGTCGACCATGGCGAGGCCTGTTCTGAGTAGAACCTGTCCTATTAAACCGCTGTAGGGTCTTGGCCACCGCACTCAGTTTCAGGGTCTTGGCAATCTTCTTATAGCCTAGGCCATCTTTATGTAGAGCAACAATTCTTTTTTCGGATCCTAAGAGAGTTCTTTGCCATGAGGTGCCATGTTGAACTTCCAGTGACCAGTATAAGAGAGTGAGAGCGATAACCCCAAACACACCTGCTTCCCATTCACACCTGAGACCTTGTAACACTAATGAGTCACATGACACCGGCAAGGGAAAATGGCTAATTGGGCCCAATATGGACATTTTCACTTAGGGGTATACTCTATTTCGCCTGCAGTTTAGACATTAATGGCTGTGTGTTGATTTATTTTGAGGGAACAGCAAATTTACACTGTTATACAAGCTGTACACTCATTACTTTACATTGTAGCAAAGTGTCATTTCTTCAGTGTTGTCACATGAAAAGATATAATAAAATATTTACAAAAATGTGAGGGGTGTACTTTTGTGAGATACTGTATATATATATATATATATATATATATATATATATATATTTATATATATAAATACATATATATATATATATATATATATATATATATATAACAACTTCCTGTCTATTTACTAATGCTAGCAGCATAAGGGTTACAAATAATGTTGATTGAGAGAGTTTAGTTCTGCTTTAAGCTGGCCATACACTGTTAGATTTTTTTGTTTATTCCGACTGCCGGTGCCAGCAGCTGTCAGAATACCTAAACAGCAGCTGCATCTGATTGGATGCAGGCACTGTTAAGCCAAACATTTTCCACTTGCTTCTTCAATTCTGCAGTCAAAGACTGTTGGGCAGGAGTGTGCCGAAAGAGACACCCATGAAGCGAATTTTGGCTAGTTGCTCAGGAACCAGCTGTTATGGCCAGCCTAAAGCAGAACTAAACCCTCCTATCCTTTACAGCCAAAGAATCAGCCGCCATAGTCTATGTTTCATCTGCAACTGCCATGATGCTGCACATGTGATCAGTTATGACACCAGCCATTTGAAGATTTGACTTTTCATTTTGCACTTTTCATTTTGCACTTTTCATTTTGCACTTTTCATTTTGCGCTTTTCATTTTGCGCTTTTCAGTTTGCGCTTTTCAGTTTGTTTCTGAATGGCCTTTTGTCAACCAGCCATGTTGCGGAATCGGAGGAGACAACATTTTATTTATTATTGGCCTTGGAGTTATTGCTTTGACATTATTTTTTTGGTTGAATAATGATTTGATTTGGTATATTTTCTATATGTTTGGATGCATAGAATGCACTTTTTGTTTAAGTTCTATTGGCAGATAGCATGTCTTATTTTATTTGCTTTCTTTTTTTAATGCACGATAAAAAAATTGTGGAGAATAATACTTGGCTATGTGTTTTACTTCAAATGTCAGTTTGGGAGTAGGCAGTTACATTTTATAAAATACAATGTAAAATTGACAAGGGACACCAACATAGTTGTATCTTTGTTCTTAAAAACTACGGGATAATGGTGTTGTGGTAAAAAAAAAAAAGAGCATATCAATATTATTCTTGATATCACTAGAAAAAAAAATCCTTTGAAAATCTGTTTGCAATAACTCCATCAGTATCACCAGCAAAGCAGCTTCATTATTATCCCATTAAAGAAGAAGAGAATTGTGCGCTGCATTTCCAGATTTCATAATTTGACGTGTCACGAATGTTAATTCTCCATTACGAACGCTAGTTTACAAGACCGACCGCTTCTGGCTCGTCCTTGCTTCCGAGCATGCGTGTTTGTACTTTGGACTTTTTGTCCGACCGACTTGTGTACACGCGGTCGGAAAGTCCGACAACACAAATTTGTCTGTGGAAATTTGAAAACCTGCTAGCCAACATTTGTTCGTGGAAAATCCGACAACGATTGTCCGATGGAGCATACACATGGTCGGATTTTCCTCCAACAGCCTGTCATCCCTTTGGAAAATCTGATTGTGTGTACGGGGCTTTACTTTTTTGTGAAACTGTTAAATCGATGGGTTTAGTTCACGTTTTTTACTGCCCACCCACAAGCGGACATAATGCCGTGCAGGTGAGTTCACATCGCAGCGTCACCAATGCTTTGCACCGCACCACCTTTAAAACTCTAACATGAAGTGGCTTGGCTCGCAGGTGTAGGGTGGTCCCACAATGCAAAATGACCATTTCATTTATCATCTCCTGAATGCCTGCAAACCTCATTTCACCGTCCTCTGAAAAGTGATCCACCGAAGAATTGTTTTTCAGGGAGACGCTAGACACTATTGCTAGTGTGAAAGTCTGTTGTTTTGATTTTAGTTTATGAGACAGTGAGTTGAATTTCATACCCAATGATTCATTTTGGCATTCAGTCAGACAAGGAAATCCCCTTGTAATACAATGCGCACATCTCGCTCTTTATCTGTAAAAGGTATGTAGGGCTGCCGAGAATATTGGTAAACGCTATCAGGAGGTGATGAGTTATAAACGTTGCCGTTGGTTTCCTTTCAGTCAGCCAGAATTACATGTACAACTGGAAATGTAATAGTGTTTTAGGAGATTACCTTACTGATAGGCAATCTGTATGAGATGTGTGATGAAACAGAACAATACTGGCTCTGGCAATATAAGTACCAGGAAGAAGATAAGAGCCTGGATACATCCTCTATGGATAATGCAGTGCAATGTGTGATGTGGTTGACACCTTTTTCTCAATAAGTCAAGACATTTTATTAAAGGGACATTTCGAGATTTCAAACCTATCCCCCATGATGTTCTCCTATATAGCAGTCATTCTTGCTGTATGAAATATTTCTATGATTTTTGCATTACGTATAGAAGTCATGGAGGCTGCAGTTCAATTAAATTACATTAAAATTAATTACATATATAAAATCTCATAAAAGCTTTATTATGTTATTAAATAAACTAGCAAAGATACTCCACCATAGCATGCTACCGTGGGTGTATAAATAATGGTAGAAAGTGCCAGATCTTAGTAACTACTCCTAGTAACTGGACTTTACAGGCACCAATGTAGTAAAAATTGGTAATTTTTTATTAATAACAGATATACAAACATATCTTAAAAACATATAAAATACAGACTTATATAGGCAGATTACTGATTAATAAAAATGACCAATGTTTACTACATTGATGCCTGTAAAGTCCATGATTCCTTTTCAATTAACCTTTATTATGTTATTGTCATTTCAAATGTCTTTTACAATATTTGGAAATCTGCAGCTTTCATTGAAATGATACCGGGTGATCCTGCAATACGGAGCCTTCATCCACATCTTGTTATAGAGTGTCAGTGATCTGTCATTCCGAGTGAAGAAACGTCATCAGCACACCAGGGATTCCTCAAAAGGATCCAAAGGTTTCATGTCAAGGTCACATGGTACACATATGGCAACTTGTCTGATGAAGGGGCCGTGCATGGCTCCGAAACGTTGCCGTATCTGTACCATGTGACCATGAAATTAAAGCTTTGGACCCTTTTAAGGAATCCCTGGTGTGCTGATGACATTTCTTCACTCTGATTTGTCTACGGTTTCCAGCCTGTGGTCATTACAGCACCTAGCATTACCATAGTTGCCAACATTGTCTAAAAAGTTATAGGGGCACTTTTTTGTCTGTAGGCGGAGTCTTATTATAAGTAGGGGGTGGGGCATTACTTTCTAGGTGTGCCGTAGTTGGGCAAAGCACCCTGCGGCGAAGAATGGGCGTGGTTTGAACTAAATATTGGGCGTGGCTTAAAAGGGGCATGGCTCAAAGGGGTGTGATTTGAGTCTGAGATGAAATACAGATAGAGGGAGAAAGAATGAAAGAAATAGGGAGGGAAGGACAGAGAAGGAAGGAAAGAAAGAGGGATGGAGGGACAGCAGGCCCAGATCCTACACCACAATAGCAATATGTGTATTCCATAAAGTTTAACAATCAGCAGATAAAGATACTCCAAACACCTGGTGTTAGCGCTTCAATCATCACGGCACCATGGTTGAAATGGTGTCAGGGTGATTGAAGCGCATTATTTCTATTATTGTATTATCAAATGAAATAGATCAACATAATTCAGAATCAGTGGAAGCCCTGAGCGTGTCACTTGCCATCGTCGCCTTCCAGCAGATGCCATCACGTGTTCCCAGTAGAGTCCCTCCTGATGTAAAGAGGGACATTTCCCGGGAAACGGTTAGACCGGGACAAAGGTCTAAATACCAGCAATGTCCCGGGAAATTCAGGACAGTTGGCAACTATGCATTACTACAGCCATTTTTCAGGAATGTATGCATGGGGAAATCTGCATTTAGATTAGTGATCTGTCATTGTCCCCTAATTGTGCTCCTGCGCTGTTACCCTGTCACAGAATTGCGATAGATTTACAAGTGGCTGTTACAATACACATTACAGACGCCATAGTCAAATGTTTTCACCATCAGGAAACTCACGCTGAGAAATACCATTGTTTGAAGTGATAGTAAAGGTTAATGCTTTTTTAACAGCTTGCTGACCAGCCGCCGTCACAAGGTGTCTCGTTCCCACAAATCGCCTTAGGTGTACGTCGGCTCGTGAACTAAATTTTGAGTTGATGTCCGCCGCCCCCCTGCGATCGTTCCCCGCAGTAGATCACATAGATCTTGTCTTTCTGCTAAGCAGGAAGAAGGATCTGTGTGTTTCCCCAGTCGCACAGTCCCCCACACAGTTAGAAAACACAAATAGGGAACGCATTTAACCCTTTGATCGCCCCTGATGTTAACCCCTTCCCTGTCAGTGTCATTAGTAAAATAACAGTGCATATTTTTAGCACTAATTACTGTAATAATATCACTGGTTCCAAAAAAAGTGTCAAAAATTTGAGTTAGGTGTCCAATCTGTCTGTCGAAGTCCCGCTAAAAATCACCGATCGCCGCCATTACAAGAAAAAATAGATAATAAAAATGGCATAAATCAAACCCCTATTTTGTAGACGCGATAATTTTTGCGTAAACCAATTAATATACACTTATTGTGATTTTTTTTACCAAAAAAATGTAGCATAGCAGAATACATATTGACCTAAACTGATTAATTCATTTTTTTTTCCATTTTTTTTGGAAATGTTTTATAACAGAAAGTAAAAAATTTTTTTTTTTTTCAAAATTTACGCTCTTTTTTCTGTTCATAGCGTAAAAAATAAAAGCCACAGTGGTGATCAAATACCACCAAAAGAAAGCTCTATTTGTGAGAAAAAAAAAGACATCAATTTTGTTTTGGTACAGTGTCGTACAACTGTGCAATTGTCAGTTAAAGCGACGCAGTGCCATATCGCGAAAAATAGCTTGGTCACAAAGTGGGTAAATCCTTTCAGGGTTGAAGTGGTTAAAATAAATAAATAAATAAGCATGTTATACTTCCTGCTCTGTGTAATGGTTTTGCACAGAGCAGCCCCGATCCTCCTCTTCTCGGGTCCCCTGCCGGCGCTCCTAGCCCCTCTCCCTTCTTGAGTGCCTCCATAGCAAGCCTCTTATGGGGGTACTTGTATTTGCTCGCTCCTGAGCCTGCAATCTGTGTCCATAAGACGCAGCCCCCCGTCATTCCTTCCTCACTGGCTGTGATTGACACCGGTGGGAGCCAGTGGCTTCTGCTGCTGTATCTCAGCCAATTTTAAGCCAAACTCTAGCTAATACTTTATAAGCAGTTACAGCAAACTTTTTTTCCTTTTGGGATAAAGGTTTAGAAAGGAATATATATCTGAACATTGCAACTACCCATTTATCAGTGGTAAATGGTTTGTCCCATCTCTGTTACTGTAAGAGAGCTTGCTCTCTTACAGTAGAGAAGCAACAGACTTACTTGCTGGATCACTAGATGAAAATAAAGGAAAGAAAGTCTAAAAAGAAAACGAATGCAGCCATCACATCTAAGAATTGGTAAACTAGAATATAATAAATGCTGGCTTTTGGGTTTAATACCACTTTGAAGATTACTTTGCTCTCCAAGCTGTTTTACCTTTGGGCTACAATAGCTGTATGTATCCCAAGCGTGATCCTAAAACACCAGATTGATTTTACAAGGTCTGTGTCCCAGGAATTTTCATAACCTTTTGTGTGACAGAAAGTTGGAAAACATCCATTGTGAATAGCAATTAAATGGCCTGATCTTTTTTCTGTGCACAAAAAATTGTAGAAGTTTTACGTTTTGGGGACTCTTCTCTCTATGATAAGTTACATTTTTATATGCTAAAAGTTAAAGTGTATGTATAGCCAAAACTTTTTTTTATAGTTGGCCAAAATAGAGAAGAGTTAATCAGCTTGTTTTTTGCTGTCTGTGTCCTGCTGTGTCCCGGTTCCAGAACAGTCAATGACCGGACCAATCCAAAAGGTGGTAATCAGAGGGTAGTCATCAGTACTCAAACATGGGGGGAAAAAGAGGACAGAAGCTCCACATGACTAGATCAACCACAGTTGGTTTATTTAAAAAAAAAATGTTTTATAAAAAAAAGTACCATACAATGGGTTGCAGGTAAAGGTTTAAAAGTGATCACAAAATAGGTCATAAAAGCAATATGGGAAGCAGGAGGTATTGGTCCGACACGTTTCGACTAATTAGTCTTCAACTGGGGCATCGCTTTGGAACCATCGTTTTGGAACCATCATCCAACCTCGTGCGGATCGGAGTTTCAGTCTTCGTGCCACCATTCAGCTTGGCATCATTCCATCATCGGGAATCCAGTACTACAAGCTTTTCCGACGCACCGGCGTACGGTTTGTGCGTCCACCTGTTTCGGTAAGAGTACCCACCCTCTCATCAGAATATGTTTATCAATACCATCCTAGTCTACTCTGACCACATGTTCCCTGCTTTAGCTCAGGAAGAGCAAGTCCTCACCACTGCCTTATCATCACTTCATCACTGTGATTTTATGTCATATATATTTGTTTTTGTCCACAGTTTATTTTATTGTGATTATAATTTATTCATTGTGGCCCTTGTACATCGGGTCCTATTTAGCGCTACACGATTTGTTTGATATTATTTATTACAGCAAAATGTACAAAATACTGTGTTTATTTTCAAAATTGTCGCTCTTTTTTTGTTTATAGTGCAAAAAATAAAAACCACAGAGATGATCAAACATCACCAAAAAAAAGCTCTATTTGTGGGAAAAAAAATACGTCAACTTTGTTTGGGTACTATATCGCACGACCGCGCAATTGTCAGTTAAAGCGACGCAGTGCCGAATCGCAAAAAACGGCCTGGTCATTGAGCAGCCAATTTTTCTGTGGCTGAAGGGGTTAACTGAGGAATACTCGCCACTTGTTTATGTTTGTGTGTACAGGCACATTGTAAATAATGGGCTAGATTTTAGCTCAGTTGAAAAAAAAAAATTGTACTGAGCTTTTTGAAGCTGCAGTGTGCAAGAGGCCTTACAGTACAATATTATTTTTGGGATTTTATCATTACACTGTAAAACTATTGTTTCTTATGTTTAATAATTTTAAAATATTGTGCCAACCTTATCTCTCTCCTTTTTTTTTTTTTTTTTTTTACAGGTATACATTTATTATAATGACATTAGATTAAAGACTCTGGATGGCCGCACTCCAAGTTAAATTCAAATGCCTTTTATTTGTGAAGCAAAATCACACAGATGTGGGTCACAGCAAAGGAAAATGGCTAACGCGTTTCACACTACCAAGAGGGCTTACTCATAGCTTAATATACATTTATTATACTGTATAATAATTATATCATTAAATAAAGGTATTTTATATGTTAATGAGACAATACGCTTGACACATGAGAAGGGAATCAGAATTGTGTGAGGGCAGATCTATTGTGATACCTGTATGTAGTAAGAAATGATACCCATGTTACGACTGAACCATTTCTGTCAGGTCTAATACTTGGGCCAACACTTAAAAAAAAACAGTCACTCAAAATTTCGGATATAACAAGCTGGAATCTCATTTATTTCATAAAGGAATAAAGACAGTCACTCAAAATTTCGGATATAACAAGCTGGAATCTCATTTATTTCATAAAGGAATAAAAACAGTCACTCAAAATTTCGTATATAACAAGCTGGAATCTCGTTTATTTCATAAAGGATATACAATGCATGAGAATAAACAAATAATATATAAAGCAAAGCAAACAATGAAGTTGTCTTACTAAAGGCAACTAAGCTGTTCACTTTGCTGTTCACATTGCAGGGGGGATTTTCAACTTCCATCAACCAATCATATGCAAGCAAAAATTTTTTTTTAAATTCCTTGCATGTGATTAGATCGTCTTTGCAAAATGAATTTTCATCACTATGCTAAGTGAACTACCTATTTGCCTTTAGAAAATGAAATAAACCCCTATGTGTTATACCATGATCCATTAAGTCCATAATAAATTTGTATTGCATATGTAGGTAAGGTTAACATTAAGAGCCAACAATATAGAACAGCACAGCATAAGCGGATTAGTGACAAGATGCTTATTTTCATTGCTAGCAGCAGAAAATTATTGTATATAAAGCAACATTATCTATGATTTGGTCTCTAGTATGCAGGGAGACTTCTTTTCTTTTTGCGAATGTCCATGTTGACATTTTGACAAAAGACACCTTATGGGACTCAGAGAAGTTACAATAGCATCACAGAAATCCATGACAAGGTCAGTGTACTCAGTGTCCAGGCAACAGAGAAACCTATGACAATACATAAAATAAACAATTTTACGGAAGTTAAAGTGGAAGTAAAGTCACATTTTCCACTTTCACCTACAGGTAAGCCTGTAATGAGGCTTACCTGTAGGTACAAAAAATATCTCCTAAACCTTTACGGTTTAGGAGATATTCCCCGTGCAATACGCCGCTGACTGCAGCGGCGCATGCGCACGGGGGATTCTCGTCTGAAAGGCCGGCAGAATACGAACCCTGCCGGGACGAAGTCTCCCGTGCGCATGCGCGGGAGTGACGACATCGCGGCTCCAGCCACTCACAGCGCTGGAGTCGCGATACCCGGAAGACACGCCGAGGCAACATGTCAGCGACCTCGGCGTGGACCAGGTGAGTTACCGACGCCTCGTTCTAAGGTAAGTATTTCATAATGAGCTAGTATGCAGTGCATACTAGCTAATTATGCCTTTTCCCTTACAGGTGTAAAAAAAAAAAAAAAAATGTCAGCGGGTTTACTCCCGCTTTAAAGGAGTTCTATAGTCACATCATAGACTTTCATTTTGTAGCATCAGCCTTGTCATAACAATACAAACAAGAGTTATTTTTGACAATCCAATATAAGCTTATTTGAAAAATCTCCTTTAGCCTTAGTGCACACCGGTGCGAGTTGTCATGCGATTTGACAGTTCCAAATGACTTGACAAGTCGCACCCCATTACTGTTCAAATTGCTGCGACTTTGAAAAAGGTTCCTGCACTACTTTTTTCCAGTTTCATTGCAACTTGCATAGACTGTTAACCACTTCCCACCTATAGCACAATGACGACCGGGCGGTGGCTTTAAGATCCTGAGTGGACATCATATGACGTTGTGCAGCAGCACGATCTGTCACCGGCCGTGTCCGAGGGCACAGCCGATGACTGATCAGATTATCGACTCGTTGACGGTACCAAGTGACCACTGTGACCAATCGCAGCACAATTGTACACAATGGATGGCTTCCTTTCGTGCCATCCATTGTGTACAATTGTGTTGCTAGCTGTGATTGGTCAATTTGATCACATGATACAGACAGGGCCAATCACAGCCCATCTGTACCATGTGCTTAGCTTTGAGTAGCTTTGACCAATCACAGCTAATCACAACAAAACAAACTGAATGAATGAATCAGTTTCATTCAGTACAATGTAATTTACTGCTATGCGCAAACATAACATGTAGAAAAAATAAATCCTGATCACTTCCCCAGAGTAGTACAATGTTACTATGGTAACATTATAGTGCTCTGGTCACAGTGTGTTAAAGTGGAAGTAAACCCATCGATTTAACAGTTTCAAAACACAGTTACATTCCCAGCATGCCGGGAATCCTAAATGCACATTGGTTGTGCTCTCCACCAAACTGTCCAATGGCTGGTGTCATAACGGATCACATGTGCAGCACCATGGGAGTTGAAGATTAAACAGAGGCAAAGATGGCAGCTTCCTTGGCTGAAAACGATAGGAGTAAAAATGTCTCCCGCTGCTATCAATCTATCCACTGAGGACCCAAGACAGCCACTGGAGCTGCTGGTCTCCTGCTCGTCAATGGAACAATTGGGTTCAGGTAAGAAAAAGGGGGGCTCTGGGGGGCAGCTGCAGCATGGAAGAGGGAGGAAGCGGATGCCGCCGCTGCCATGATGACCCATGCAGATCAGGGGAACGGGAGGCTGCTGCCGAGCAGGGGAAACCGCTGGTGAAGCAATGGAGTAAGTGCTACCGGATGCCACTGCACACATGTAAATTTATAGTTTACCTGCATATTCTTGTCCAGTGGGTTTTTCCTAAATTATGTGGAAATTATGCAGGACATATATTGGACACGCAGGTGCAGGTAAACGCTGATGCAAAAAAGCATCGGTATTTAGAAGTTTAGAAGAGTCACTTAAATGGCAGGCTATACATAACACATGTGGCTACCCTGTCGTGGGAAAGCACCAGAAAATGTATGGTAGGCATCAAAAAATGCCTATTTTAGGGGCCATTTTTTTTTTTTGTCCACAACTTCAAACTTTCTATTAAATCAGAGTTTTTGTTCCAACAGCAATATTTAGGAAACAGAATAAAGAGTGAAAGTAGCATTCTCTTTACACATCAGATATTTGTAGAGATTCTGATTTCTTCTAAGTTCCTTATAGTGAAATATAAGTAAATCTTGTTTCAAGCTACTCAAAATATATTATAAGAGATTACTTACCATTGGCAGAGCTAACATCATACGGTGCAGCTGTAAGATATAAACATATCGGTAAGCTGAGAATTATGGGAAAATCATAGAAACTCTTTCAGTAGAATGAATCATATAATCTTCTTGTAAAAACGTTTTGCTACAAAGCCTTTATACTATACGTGCTAGTTTTACTTTGGACCGAATGAAAGAACTGAAACCAGTTAGCAACTAGATTTACAGTGCCTTGAAAAAGTACAGGAAGTCCCCGAGTTATGAACACAATAGGGACTGTAGGTTTGTTCGTAAGTCAAAGTTGTTCGTAAGTCGCAACACTGCGCAGTTGTAAGTGTAACTTCCGGTTGAAACACTGCATTTGTAAGTGAAACGTCCGCCTGTGCATGGATGTGGGATGTTCCGGGCGCTTGTTATGTTATCTGGGGCTCTTCTGTCCATGCAGTACATGTAGTACTGCAGTATGGGTTGTGTCCGGAGGTCTCCAGGACCAGCGTGGAGCACAAGTGGCCGGAATTTGAGGCCGTTCCTAAGTAGGAGTAGTTCGTAACTCGGGGACTGACTGTATTTATACCCCTTGAAATTTTCTACATTTTGTCATGTTACAACCAAAAACGTAAATGTATTTTATTGGGATTTTATGTGATAGACCAACACAAAGTAGCACATAATTGTGAAGTGGAAGGAAAATGATAAATGGTTTTCAAGTTTTTTTACAAATAAATATGTGAAAAGCGTGGCGTGCATTTGTATTCAGTCCCCCTGAGTCAACACTTGTAGAAACACCTTTCTCTGCAACTACAGTCTTTTTGGGTATGTCTCTACTAGCTTTGTACATTTAGAGAGTGAAATTATTGCCCGTTCTTTATTGCAGAATAGATTAAGTTCTCTCAGATTGGATAAAGAGTGTCTGTGAATGACAATTTTCAAATCTTGCCACAGATTCTCAATTGGATTTAGGTCTGGACTTTGACTGGGCCATTCTAATGCATGAATATGCTTTGATCTAAACCGTTCTATTGTAGCTCTGGCTGTATGTTTAGGGTCGTTGTCCTACTGGAAAGTGAACCTCCGCCCAGGCTCAAGCCTTTTGCAGACTCTAACAGGTTTTCTTTTAAAGAGGAAGTAAACCCTCTTTTACAACTTTAGCTTACAGGTAAGCCTATATTAAGGCTTACCTGTAGCTAACAGGGATATCTCCTAAACCTGCACGGTTTAGGAGATATACCTGTATTTGCATGTGCCGACGTCATGCGGCACATGCGCACTAGCAACAACTGAAGCAACGGCGCTATATGCTGATGCTTCAGCTGTTATATGCCACTCTCGTGCGCATGCGCGTGACGTCATCGCGGCTCCAGCAAATCACAGCACCGGAGCCGCGATACCCGGAAGTCACTCCGGGAGAAGATGTTGGCGGTTGGAGGGGGAGAAGAGGACCGATGCCGAGGCTTCGATCGCAGGTAAGTGATACATAATTAGCTAGTATGCTATGCATACTAGCTAATTATGCCTTTGTCTTGCAGGTTTTTTTTTTTTTTCGTTTTTGTTAAGAGGGTTTACTTCCTCTTTAAGATTGCCCTGTATTTGGTTCTTCCCATTAACTCTGACCGGCTTCCCTGTCCCTGCTGAAGAAAAGCATCCCCATAACATGATGCTGCCACCACCATGTTTCACGGTGGGGATGGTGTGTTCAGGGTGATGTGCAGTGTTAGTTTTCCGCCACACATAGAGTTTTGCTTTTAGGCCAGTTACAAAAGTTACATTTTGGTCTCATCTGACCAGAGCACCTTCTTCCAGGTTTGCTGTGTTCCCTACATGGCTTCTCAGAAACTGCAAACGGGACTTGTTATGGCTTTTTTTCAGCGAAAAAAATCACTGGCCCCACCCCTGACCCCACCTCCTTTGCCCTGCCCATGTATACCCCACCTTTTTAATGAAGCACTCATCAAACGCAGCCCACCAGCGCCCATCAATGCAGCCTGCCAGTGCCCATCAATGAATGTTTGCTTGCTTCCATTCATTCGGGAGTCTGGAAGCAGACACAGTCCTCCACCGCCGATGCGCCTCTGACACTATGTGCGAATGGAGCAGCTGCCTGCTGATACTGAGACTTAGTTGCTTGCTGCAGAGAGAAGAGAGTAGGATCACTAGTGGCTGGGTGCCCTAGGCAGCAGTGTGCCCTAGGCCGCTGCCTAGTTTGCCTAATGGTAGCACCGGCCTGCTTTCTTTCAACAATGGCTTTCTTCTTGCCACCCTTCTATAAAGACCAGATTTGTGGAGTGCATCACTAATAGTTGTCCTGTGGACAGATTCTCCCACCTCAGCTGTGGATCTCTGCAGCTCCTCCAGAGTTACCATGGGCCTCTTGGCTGCTTCTCTGATTAATGCTCTCCTTGCCCGGCCTGTCAGTTTAGGTAGACAGACATATCTTAGTAGGTTTACGGTTGTGCCATACTTGTTCCATTTTTCGGATTATGAATTGAACAGTGCTCCATGAGATTGGGATATTTTTTTATAACCTAACCCTGCTTTAAACTTCTCCAAAACTTTATTCCTGACCAGGTGTGTTCCTTGGCTTTTATATGCCGTTTGTTCATAAGTTTCTCTAACAAACCTCTGAGGGCTTCACAGAACAACTGCATTTATACTGAGATTAAATTACACACAGGTGGACTCTATTTACTAATTAGGTGACTTCTGAGGGCAATTGCTTCCACTAGATTTTAGTTAGGGGTATCAGAGTAAAGGGGGCTGAATATAAATGCACACACGGCCATCTTTAACGCAGGGCAAAAGGGCCAGCTGCCCAGAGCCCAGTCATTGTTGAGGTGCCCAAAGCAGCTGCCCCTTGATCCCTTTGTCATGGGGAGCCCTGGACTGGTGGCGGCGGGAGCAGGGAGAAGCGAGAGCCTAGGAGGAAGAAGAGCTCCCTGACCACCGGAGAGGTGAGGAGCAGCAGGCGCAACATACCTGACACAGCGGCGCCAACCAGAGCCTGGATTCCTCCAACCTCCTCTCCACTCCCAGCTCTGACAGTGGACCGGAGGACAGGCAGGTCGAGGCCTCCGAGGACCAGCGGGAGACACATGCAGCCGGGGACTGCTACCCGCCCAGAACAGTCCGCGGTCTATTACATAGAAAAGGAACCACTGGAAGGAGCAGACCTCGCCCAGAAGGAGAATGGACCCTGCCCGCTGCTAGTAAGCATGAATGTTCTATGAAATGCATACTGGGCATCTCACACACACACCTACCCACAGGCAGGGTGTCCACAGGAGGGACTGCAGACAGGGATAAGGATTTCTCTATATCACCCGCCACTCTCTGACCCCCTCTCTCTCTCTCTCTCTCTCATCTCCCCTTTGACCCCTCTTTCTCTCTGACACCCTCTCTGTCCCCTCACCCCTCTCACCTCTCTCTCTCACACCCTCTTTCACCCACTCTTTCCGACTCCTCTCTCTAACCCCTCTCTCCAACTCCTCTCTCTCACCCCCTCTCTCTCTCACCCTCATCTCTGACCCCCCTTTCTCTCTCTGACCCCTCTCTCTCTCTGACCCCTCTCTCTCTTTCACCCCTCCCTCCCTCACCCCTCTCTCTCCCACCCCCTCTATTTCTCTCGAACCCTCTCTCTCACCCCCTCTGTCACACCCCCTCTCTCCGACTCCTCTCTCTCACCCCCTCCCTCTCTCTCACCCTCCTCTCTGTCCCCCTCTCTCTCACCCTCCTCTCTGTCCCCCTCTCTCTCACCCCCTTTCTGACCCCCCTCTCTCTCTCACCCCCTCTCTGATCCCTCTCCCCCTCTAACCCGCCTCTCTCTTACCCCTCTCTTGACCCCTACCTCTCACCCCCTCTCTCTCTCTCTCTCCCACCCCCTCTCTGACCCCCCCTCTCTCTCTGACCCCTCTCTCTCACTCCCTCTCTCTCTCTAACTTCTCTCTCACCACCTCTCTTTCTGACCCCCCTCTCTCTGACCCCTCTCTCTCTCTTACACCCCCTCTTTCTCTCTGCTCCCCTCTCTCTCACCCCTTTCTCTGACCCCTCTCTCTCTCTCACCCACCTGTCTCTCTGACCCCCCTCTCTGACCCCTCTCTCTTTCTCTCACCCCCCTTATCTCTCACCCCTTTCTCGCTCTATCTCTCACTCCCCTCTGTCTGACCATCTCTCTCCCCCCTCTCTTTGACTCCTCTCTCTAATCCCCTCTCTCCGACTCCTTTCTCTCAACACCCTCTATAACCTCTCTCTCTCACACACCCCCCTCTTTCTTTCTCACCCCCTCTCTCTCACCCCCTTTCTCGGACCCCTCTCTCTCTCTCACCCCCTCTCTCTCTCTCATCCCACTCTCTGACCCATGTCTCTTTCTCTCACCCCCACCTTTCTCTCTCACCCCCTTTCTCTCTCTCTCACTCCCCCTCTCTCTCTCTCACCCCCTCTCTCTGACTCTCTCTCTCTAACCCCCTCTCTCTGACTCCTCTATCTCACCCCCCTCTCTCTATCACCCCCTCCCTCTGACCCCTCTCTCTCTCACCCCCTCTATGACCCCCCTCTCTCACTCTCACCCCTCGCTCTCTCTCACCCCCTCTCTCTCTCTCACTCTCCTCCTCTCTCTCACTCCTCTCTCTCACTCTCTCTCTCTCTCTGACTCTCTCTCTCTGACCCCTCTCTCTCTCTCACACCCCCTTCTTTTTCTCTGACCCCCCTCTCTGACCTCTCTCTCTATCTCTCACCCGACCACTCTCTCTCACCTCTCTCTCTCACACCCTCTCTCTCTCTCACCCCCTCTCTCTGACTCCTCTCTCTCACCCCCTCTCTCTGACTCCTCTCTCTCTCACCCCCTCTCTCTGACTCCTCTCTCTCTCACCCCCTCTCTCCAACTCCTCTCTCTCACCCCCTCTCTCACCCTCATCTATGACCCCCCTCTCTCTCTGACCCCTCTCTCTCTTTCACCCCTCTCTCGCTCACCCTTCTCTCTCTCCCCCTCTCTATCTCTCTCACCCCCTCCCTCTCTCACCCCCCTGTCTTTGACCCCTCTCTCTCACCCTCTCTCTCACACCCCCCTCTCTCCGACTCCTTTCTCTCACCCCCCTCTCTCTCACACCCTCCTCTGTCCCCCTCTCTCTCACCCCCTCTCTGACCCCCCTCTCTCTCTCTCACCCCCTCTCTGATCCCCTCTCTCTCTCTCACCCCTCTCTCTCTCCCACCCCTCTCTGACACCCCTCTCTCTCTCACCCCCTCTCTCTCTGACCCCCCCTCTCTCACACCCCCTCTTTCTCTCTGACTTCCCTCTCTCTCACCCCCTTTCTCTGACCCCTCTCTCTCACCCCCCTCTCTGACCCCTCTTTCACACCCTCTTTCTCTCTCATCCCCTTCTCTCTCTCTATCTCTCACTCCCCCTCTCTCTGACTCCTCTCTCTAACCCCTTCTCTCTGACTCCTCTCACTCACTGCCTCTCTCTGCCTTTCTCTCTCAACCCCCTCTATGACCTCTCTCTCTCTCACCCCCCTCTCCGACTCCTCTCTCTGACCCCCCTCTCTCTCTCACCCTCCTCTGTCCCCCTCTCTCATCCCCTCTCTCACCCCCCTCTCTCTCTCACCCCCTCTCTCACCCCCCTCTCTGATCCCCCCTCTCTCTCTCACCCCTCTCTCTCTCTCACACCCCCTCTCTCTCTCACACCCCCTCTCTCTCTCACACCCCCTCTCTGACACCCCTCTCTCTCTCTGACCCCTCTCTCTCTCACCCCCTCTCTCTCTGATCCCCCTCTCTCTGACCCCTCTCTCTCTCACACCCCCTCTTTCTCTCCGACTCCCCTCTCTCTCACCCCTTTCTCTGACCCCTCTCTCTCTCACCCCCCTCTCTGACCCCCTTTTTCTCTCTCATCCCCTTTCTCTCTCTATCTCTCACTCCCCCTCTCTCTGACTCCTCTCTCTAACCCCCTCTCTCCGACTCCTCTCACTCACTGCCTCTCTCTGACTCTCTCTCTCAACCCCCTCTATGACCTCTCTCTCTCTCTTTCTCACCTCCCTCTTTCTCTCTCTCACCCCCTCTCTGGCCTCTCTATCTCTCACCCGACCCCCCTCTCTCTCTCATCCCCTCTCTCATACCATCTATCTCTCTCACCCCCACTCTCTGACCCCTCTCTCTCACCCCCACTCTCTGACCCCCTCTCTCTCTCCCCCTCATTCTGACTCCTCTCTCTCACCCCCTCTCTCCAACTCCTTCTCTCTCACCCTCCTCTCTGACCCCTCTCTCACACCCCTCTTACCCCCCACCCCTTTGCATGCAGGCAGGGGACGCTGAGTGGACACTGGCTGACAAGTGACAGTAAGTATGTGTCGCTGATCCCATCTCCACCCAGCATTGCCACTGATTACATCCTCTTCAAGCACTGCCACTGATCCCCCAAGCAATGCCACTGATCACATCCACTTCAAGCACTGCCACTGATCCCCCCAAACACTGCCACTGATCCCATCCCCCTAAAGCACTGCTACTGATCCTATCCCCCCCAAACATTGCCACTAATCCCATCTCCCCACCAGCACTGTCTTCGCTCATCCCGCTACCCATACCCCCAGCACTGCCACTGATCCCATTAACCCCCCAGCACTGCCAATGATCACACCTCCCTCCCCCCAGCACTGCTCTTAATACCATTCCACACCCACTTCCACTGATAACACCCCTGCCTAGCCCCAGCAACCAATGGGTGAACGGTGATGATGTGGGGTAACCTCTAGCAACCAATCAGCAAGCAGAAATTATGTGCTGTAACCTCTAGCAACTAATCAGTGAGTGGTAATGGTATGCTGTAACCTCTAGCAACCACTCACAATTGCTGCCTCATCTGCTACGCTAAACTGATTTTGAGTTTAGCTGCTATTTATTGTATGTACCAAAGCAGGTGGAGACCAAAATTGCATGCAGTGGGCCCAAAGAAAATGTTTTTCCAGGGTCCAAACAATATTAAAGAGGGCCCTGAATGCATGTCACCCTTTTTAGATATTTATTTGCAAAAAGGAAGAAACGGCTGCACTCCAAGATGATGAATATGAGTCCTTTATCAATCCATCCAAGTGACACTCCACAGGAAAACCAATGAATAAGCACATGATACTGTGTGAAACATGTCTGCCTTCATTGTTGTTTTTCCTGTGGTGTGTCACTTGGATGGTTTAATAAATGACTCATATTCATCATCTTGGAGTGCAGCTGTTTCTTCCTTTTTGCAGTTTGTACGATGGACGAGCCATGGCTAGCAACCTTGAGAGAAGTCCTTCAATTCACTTCACTTATTCATGTATCTGGATTACCCCTCCTTGTTTTATCCCAGATATTTATTTGTAAAAAATTTTGAAAATCATTTATCATGTTCCTTCACAATTCTGTGCCACTTTGTGTTGGTCTATCATATAAAATCCCAATAAAATACATTTACATTTTTGGTTGTAACATGACAAAATGTGGAAAATTTTAAGAGATATGAATACTTTTTCAAGGTGCTGTATACAGTAAATTCTGCTATGGTGCTGAAAGTAGAAACATCACTCATTGTATTTGTTGTTGTGTAATCCACTGTAGTTAGAATCCAAACAGCGCTTCCTAGGGTTACTAAGTAAACATCCTTCAACCTACATTGTACAATATCCTCCCTCTCTCCTTCCTTCACTCCATTCAAACTTTCAATGCAATGTTCTGATTGGCAGTTAAAAAAATGTTAGGACTGGCTTTTAGTTTCAGGCTCTCTGTATATAAGAGGCAGCAAGGAGCCTACAGAGGGTGTGTTCAGGAATAGTGGTCCTGTATCACATGCAGGCCTTATGTAGGACTGGGTTCACATTTGTGCGTTGCGGAAACGCACACAAAATCAAATTTTCCTGCAATACACAAAAAATGTGCATCCCTTTTGCAGGCATGCAGCGGTCATTTTAATTCTTAGTGGCACCCCAACACACCTTGCTAATGCGTGCACTTAATTGTGCACCCAAATAGAAGGTACCAATGTATATATGTCTTTCGGTACAGCTTGGTTTTAGAAATAGGATAATGCACTTCTTTTGTGTTATTTGCACACAAAAACGCACATAGATGTAAACGGAGCCTAAAAATGGGAGTAGGATAAACTGGTGCATTACAGCTTTGTGAATTTTTTTTTAAAATGACTCAGCTGGTATGCTGTGTTCCCCATACGCATCTTAAGGCTTCTAAGTTTCTAATTTTGACTGAAGAGTACATTTGATATAAATTTTTACTACATCCTTCCCAAACAAAACAAGACCCATTCGGGTGTTATTTGTAAAAACAGCTTAATGACTACAGTTCTTTTATTTATAATAAATGAGCTGCCTGAGATATAAGGCTATCCTAGGATCCAACTGGTGGAACTTCCCAACTCCCAACCCCTCTCCGAGTTAACTATATGATCAACAAATAAACAGCTTTCATGTGGATGCCCCTAATGCCACGTACACACGACCGGACTTTCCGGCAGACTAGGTCCGACGGAATTAGTCTGTCAGACAATCCGATCGTGTGTGGGCTAATCCGATCATTTTTCATTAAAAAAATCAGATGGACCTACAAATAGAACATGTTTCAAATCTATCCGATGGACTCAATTCCTATCGGGAAAACCGTTAGTCTGTGTGCTGGTCCGACAGACCAAATACGAGGCAAGGGCAGCTATTGGCTACTGGCTATTGAACTTCCTTTTTTAGTCCCGTTTACGTCATCACGTACAAAACGAACGGACTTTTGAAATGGACTTAGTCCGTCCATGTGTGGCCAAGTCCGTTTGTTCGGAAAGTCCGTCGGAACTCCGCCAAAAGTCTGTCGGACCTAGTCTGTCAGAAAGTCCAGTCATGTGTACGCGGCATTAGAAGCAACTCAAAGAGCAGGAATGCATAACGTATATTATTTCTGAGGGTGTGAGCAACCACTAGGAGTGGTTATTCCAGCCCCGCGCTTGGAAACTAATTATTTGAACCCAAAATATTAGTGAAAACTAACATTGATATTGTTTCAAAGTAGTTTGGAAACTTATGCAAGATTTACAAGAATTATATCTTAGTACTTACTACTAAGCTGCTCCCTCTGAAAATCGCTGAGATTTCTAGTATTGATAATAAGTTGTATGAGGGGCGCTAATTAATTAAGTATATTTATATGATTAGAAATTCGTGTACGTAAATAACAATTATTATCCTCTGCTGAGATATTGGTAATGACAAACTACCTATGCACGAGTGTAATATCTGTGATTTAAAATGCCAGGAATGCTAAATAACCTATTACGATGTGTTGCATATGCCTATTAATAGATAAAATAAACTAAACATATAATGGTTTATCCTCTAAACAAAAAATAGTGTTATTATGACCAGTGATAACATCCATTAATCAATTACTAACACACCCGTGTTAGCAATATAGGTGTCCCTGGCTGGTGTTTAATTCCCAGCCCCTGGGTCACCTGTATGTTTTTGTGTATACTAGTGCAACCAACCCTATATACTATATTAACATACAAAATAAATATCCTATAAAGTGCTGACTCAACCAGTTAAAATACCGGAGGATATGTGAACTCTCAATACAATCCACAATACACCACAATCTCATATGTAGGTGTCTAATAAAGACAAATAATCATGAAAACAATTTTTTGAAAAACAATTTGATATTAAAGAACAAATCTAACGCGAATAATGCTCCACACAATATATTATATAATCCAAGTGATAAATCTTGTGATATAAAGTAAAGTGAAAAAATATATTATTTCACATTCTTGATTGTGTACTGTAAGGAACCCTTTTCTTTACCATCTTAAAAAACAAGTAACTGAATCTAACGTAGTTGAAGTGCAGTATCAGTTGGAATTGGTTTTACAAAATTGGGGATGTAAGACTACATACTTGAATCCAAAGAAACTGTGACAGTAACTGGAGTGCCCTGAATGTCAGCTGATCTGCTTTGTGTATTGCAGCCCTGTAATGACAAAACAGGTATATAATTAGCTGAGTACATAAAAAAATTAAGTACCATTGAAAGGCCATCTCCAACCAGCAAATATTTTAGCCTTTCAGATGACTAGAATTTCAAATGGGTTATTTTAAATATATGACCTTAAAAAGAATATATAGTGTCTTTAAATAAATTCTTTATTTATTTTCCTCTAGGATGATATAAGTATGTATTTTTTATATGTATATAACACTTCAATCCAGCAGGTGGCGTGTAAGAGTAGCGTTCCAAAGGTTTCAAATAACTGTTTTACTGTTGTACGTATAGATCTGAATACTAGGATATGAGATCTGCACCTCATACTAGGATATGAGATCTGCACCTCATACAAGGATATGAGATGCACACACATACACAAATAAATAATTATTTTAGCTTTATCCAGGTTTATTTGTAGTAATTTTTTAACCTTCATCATCAGACAGAATGTATGCTTTATCTTTGATTGAAAATATTACTACCATCAGCCCACATTTGTCAGAGTTTCAGTCTGTCCCTAACCCAGGATTCTGGGCTGCCAGAGGTATCAAAAAACTGGAACATATCTATACTAGTGGCTCCCTGCTATCCTTTGATACATTAAAGGAGAAATTTGGGCTTACTAATCGACAATTCTTTAGATTTCTTCAAATTCACCACGCCTTCACTACCCAATTTGGATCCAGTGCTTTTCCTACGGTCCAACCTTGAGTCCAACCTTGAGTCCACATTGGGGGAAGTCCTGCTCAAACCCACCTCTACAATTTACAAGGCCTTATTACCCTCAGTCCACTTTGGTCTGGAGGATTTGTTCTCCAAGTGGCAGGGCGTGATCCCTGATCTGGAATCGGAGGACTGGGAAGAAGCCTGGGAGTATCCTTTTCTACAACTTATCTCCGTAAGAGAGCGGTTGATACAATTTAAACTGATCCACAGGGTTTACTTGTCTAAAATTTACCCAAATTCCTCCGCCAACTGTTGGAAGTGTGGTATAGCTGAAGCTGACTTCAACCATATGTTATGGTCCTGTCCCAGGATCCAGTCCTTTTGGACAGAGGTCACAAAATTCATAGAAACTCTGCTCATGATCCCTGTTCCCCTGAAGGTGTCGATCTGCTTGTTGAGTCTGGTCGGCCCCCTGGCCCGCCGCTGAGCAACCAGAACCCTAATACGACTCCTATTATTTTATGCTAGGAAGGATTTACTCTTAAAATGGATCAACCAGACATACCCACCTTGAATTCATGGAAATTGTTGATCAACTCAGCAGTGCCTTTATACAAAGCGGCTTATCTCGCTAGATGCTGCCCAGCCAAGTTTGCCAAAATGTGGCATGTGTGGTTAGATTCAGACATGAATGCAACACAATTAGATCTAGATCCCTTTGTTTGTTTACTTTAACCAAATGTTTTGTAGCACTGAAGACCTCGTTTTGCTGATAATTGATGGTACACCTAGGTGCGTTTCCCCCAGCCTAAGCACCTCTCCCTGAAGTGGTCACCTACAGTACACGATCCATTATCCTTCCCAACACCCGGGGTATGCCCAGAGGCTTTATTCTGTAATTTTCTTTTTTTTTTTACTTTTCTTTTCTTTTCTTTTCACACAAAACTCAATAAAAAGTATTTTAAAAAAAGAAAAAGAAAATATTACTACCAAATGTTCACAATAATGTGATTACCACATTTTGTGGTTGTGAATGGGTAATTAGTTCATATGGACATTTCTTCTACTGATATGATTATTTGACTAACAGTGCATCATGCTGGGGCTAATAGATGTACAACAGCTTTAGAGTCCAGGTTATCTACTCCTTGTAAGAAGCACAGTAGGTTATACTCAGCAGCATTCAGGCCGTACCCTCATTTTATTTGGACAATGTAACATAACATACATGTGCTAAATATTAAATCTGAAATATCATATTGTGCCTATAAGTGTCTGAAAGTGTGAAATGATGGACACGTGTCTGTAGATATCATACATGACTTGGATTATATTCCCTACAACTATTCACATATTGTATTAGAATACTGTATTCATTCGCTACCATAAACTTTTTTTTTATTATCATATTTGACTAAACTGACATTGTACATACTCTGACAGTTTTCAGATTTCAGGAATGAGGCAGAGTGGGAATGTGGGTCAAGGTGAGTACCCACAAAGCACTAATACTTTTTTTATTCAAATGACCCTGCCAACTTGCCAGCTCATCTTCCTCCCACTGACACTAATAATTTGGGGTTTATTTAACCTACTGATATCAACAATTTGGGACATATTTTATTCCACTGACTCCAATATGGGACTTACTTTATCCCACTGACAACAATGATTTTAGGCTTATTTTATCTCACTGACTCTGATATGGGGTTTATATTATCCCACTGAAAACAACAATGGTCTTATTATTGCTCTTAGGATTTGTCCTTGACTATTGTTTAAATTGGTTTGATGTTCCGAAACACTTAAGTGTGACAAACATGCAAAGGAACAGGAAATGAGAAGGGGGCAAACACTTTTTCACACCACTGTATGTGCCCAGGTCAGATTTCATGAATGCGGTTTACATCCACTTTAATCCCACTGACACCAACTATTTGGGCCTTTTTTCATCTTACTAGCTGCAATATACTATAGGGCTTATCATATCCCACTGACATCAACCATAAGCCTTATATTATTCCACTGACACCAATAATATGGGGTTTATAAATCCAACTGGTAGTAATAATATAGGATCTATTTTATCCCACTGACATCAACAATAAGCATATTATTTTATCCTGTGTACTTAACAAATTTTTTTTTTTTTTTTTTAACCCAATGACACAAACTTTTGGGGATTATTTTTCTCCCACTAACACTAATGCTAGGTTTTATTGTTGCTCTCACTGACACTAATGATTTGGGGCTTATTTTGCTACCACTGACACCAGCAATGTGCTTGCTTGATCCCACTAACACCAAAATTATGCAGCTAATTTACATGTGACACCAATAATATGGAGCTTATTTTATCCCACGAACATTAACAATATTGGGTTTATTGTCCTCCCCTGACACCAATGGTGGGGCTATTTTCTTTTATCTTGAGTCCAGTAATATGGGTTTTATTTTATCCTGCTGAAACCAGTAATGGGGCTTTTTTTCCCCATTGATCCCAATGATATGGCGCTTATTCTGACCCACTGGTATCAATGACATAGGGCTTATTTGCCTCTAACTTACAGCAATGGTGAGGCTTTTTTTTTTTTCTTACATTAACTTCAATGATTTTGGGTTTGTTTTATCCCTCTGACATCATCAATGGTTGCATATTTTATTAGTGCAGATTATATTGGACTAGGTCAGTGTGTGTCTGTTTTTTGACTTAGCTTTAAGTGTTGGCGGTTGTTCCTTCCAAATCTAGTACACAAAATATGGATTGCTCTTTTAGATAGATAAATAAAGATATGTTAAACCTTACCAAGGCACAGTTAGATGAGCAGAGAGAGACATTAGCGGAGAGCATGACACTGTTAAAGCCAGTTAGCAGGAACACTTGCATTGCGAACCGTGCTTCATTGCTGACTCCATTGGCTAGAACAGTCATTTGGTTAGCAAGTACGCCGCTGGCTGGGCACCTGGACACAAAAATCAGGCAATTTTTAAATTACTGGAGTGGGTATTTTAAAAGTATTCTAGAAAACAATACTGGCAAATCATATTATAGTAAGACAAAATGTAACACATAAATTATGACCTGAATTCCTACATAAATATAAATATCGTCAGTACTCAAGCAACAGATTTAAATAATATATTAATTGATACTACTAGGTTTAAAAAAAACAAAACAAATAATGGTAGCATGCATGACAAAGTAAATCTCTTATGTTAAGGAATAAATTTCAATGTTATAGGGCCTTGGAAGGAAATATATGTACAGTTCTGCTTATTGTTAATGGTCAGATACTATATGAAGCATTCTTATTCCTTGAGTACTGTCGTGGATACTGACACCGTGACTGTTCAGTACATCTCCAAAATACACACATACATTTCCCCATGTTTTATCTTTTTGAAGACCCTGGAAGTACCTGTTGATCTGCCAGAAATGAGCACTGTTGTGAAATGACATCACACATCACTTTTGTGGGGAACCAGTTAGCGATAAGGGAGGAGCTACCCCGGGAAATCAACTTTCATGGTGGATCATTTTTTTAATGAACACGTGCAAAATTCAGCGGCACGGGTTGGGGAGAGGGCTATACATTACTGAACAATTTTACTATAGCACAGACACAGAAAAAAAACAATGATAAGGAAAGTCAGAGAAAAGTCAGAATCCTTACCTGAATATTTGTTCTGGATCAGAAGCTTAAATAATTAAAGGTAAAGTGTCTTTGTAACAGTTTGTCAACTAGCATATGCAGAATGAGAAATCAGCAATGATGGCCTTTATATTTTTCTCAGGAAAGGTTTCCTTTAAAGTTAATCTAAACCCTAAATGTATGAGATTTAAATTTCTAAAGCACTGCATATCATAAACAATTGCCATGTATTTTTTTCATAGAACACGGTTTTCAGCTTTTTTTTTTTTTTAATTTTATGCATCTCAAGTTTTGTTGATCTCTTTAAGTCATTCTCTGATACTTAGGAGTCTATTTAGAAAAAAAAATTGCATTATGAATAATCATGAATCATGAATAATACTCCTAATTTCTATTTAAGTCTGTAGCACCCTCTAGTGTGTGCTACTGGAAGAGTAGTTTAGGTAAAAGCATTTGGCTGGCTCTAGGATTAAAGCCTGAGTCACTGAATCTGGGTCAGGGTTATAGAGGTCAGGGCTGGATGACTCATCCTGGCAACTGTCTGGTGCCTCCTTCTGTTAGGTGGAATATTGGAGAATGTTATAGAACTGGAGGGCGGAGGTCAGGAGGAGCTGCATGATAATTTATGGGACCTTGACCAATCCCCAGAACCGGGGCTGGTAGGGGGACTGAGAAAACCCCATAAATAGACATGGGCCATGCCAGCAGGGGAGTTGGGTGGAAGATGGAGATGGAGTGCTGAGGAGAGGCTGTCGGTGTCCCTTGAGGGACCCCTGTCGGGGAGGGGTTTTACCTTGGGCTGGAGTTTAGGAGGCTGGCCTGGAGGGATCCCACTATAAGACACAACTGGAGGGATTCATGCTGGAAGAGGCAGTGGGAAAGAGCAAGCAGAGACAGTGAGCAATATCGGCCCAGTGAAGGGACAACACAAGGTTCATCCTTGCCCTAGGGAATCTCCATGGATGTGTGGCGGTCAGGGAGGACTTGGGAAGTGTGCCAGTCAGGAAGGACTAGGGAAGCAAGCAGTCAGGTAGGCTGGTATTTTCTGCAGCAGTAGAACTGAGCTCAAAGTCTAAGGCAGAAGGACATGCTGTTCATTCCACATTGTGCTACTTTATCCACAAAGGGACAGGATTTTCCCAGCCTGTAATTGGCATTTGCTGAACACTAAGCACTATTAGTTCCCCTGGAGTGATCCGCAGGAGCTATACATGTGAACTCATTTTTTTGCAGGAGGCAGGAAAAAAGAGGACTTTGTGTAAAAGTTATGGACATTTTTCAAGTTGGGCATCCCATAAATTCCCTACCCCATCCAAGTTATCAACCCCTAAATACAATAACAAAAACAAGTCAAGGACTGGCTGTGTAGCAGTGGGGAATCCTAACTCAGCAGCTCCTACATGGTACATGCTACAAGTCTATGGAGAGTACATGTGCTGGTGATGTAAACACCAGGGGAGGTGACCACCATCACAGTGAGACTGGTTAAAGTTTATATGAGCTTTTAGATACAGGTTTTAGATCAGCTTTAAATTCTTTACTTTGTTGTTCTGGGTACAGTTCATAGTTTTGCCCAAAATACTTTTTTCTGAACAGTTGGACTACATTGTTTATTACGTATATATTGAAATCAGTATGTCTTTAGTATCAAAAGTGGATAAAGAACTCACAAAATGATTTGTTTTATGCTTTTTTGTACTTACCCATTTGTAAGTAGACCATATACTGGGGTAACAGCTCCTCCAGGAAAGGCATACATGCTCATTACTTTTACTTTAAATATACTGGCATCCAGGTTTGGTATGACCACTGAAACATAGATAACATCATCCACATACAATGGGTCAGTATCCGCAAGCAAAGTGGTAAACGAACTGTCTTTATAAACACCCATGTTTACTGCAAGGTTAGCGTTTATTCCAGGGACATTTATTGAAGAAGACCTAAAAGAAAAAAAACACACAGTGTGAGCGCTCTACACAATGTGTAAACATGTGTGACATGTGTGAATGGATTTGCAAAGTTTATACAAAACTTATGACGCATTTACGTATACTGCCAATATCACAGATTTTGGGAATGGCTACTAATCCTTGGATACACTAATTCAGTATAATTCCTTATGTATAGGAATGCCATTACTTCTATGAGCTTTTAAAAACAAAGAATGTTGAGCAATGATGGTGCTGGAATACAATGAAGTATCCCAGCATTCCAAACCTGGCAAAAAGTTGTTTATTTTTACTCAAATGCGGCGTACACACACGCTCAGACTTTCTGGCGGATAAACCGCCGGACTTTTCAGAGGATGTCCGCCGGACTTTCCGAGCGTGTGGACTTGCCCACACACGCCCGGACTTTTCCGGCGGACAATCCATGGGAAAAAGTCAGCGGGACTTTTGAAATGAACGGACTTGCCGACACACGATCGGAAAGTCCATTCATTTAGAACGTGACTGCAGGTAGACGGGACTAGCGAAGGCAGTGAATGCCGCTGCGCTAGCCCCGTCACCTGGCATGGATTTAAAGGGGAATCCCTACGCCGAAAAAACGGCGTGGGGGTCCCCCCCAAATCCTTCTCAGACCCTTATCTGAGCATGCAGCCCAGCCGGTCAGGAAAGGGGGTGGGGACGAGCGAGCGCCCCCCCTCTTGAGCCGTACCAGGCCACGTGCCCTCAACATGGGGGGTGCTCTGGGGAAAGGGGGGCCGTGCGCCCCCCCACCCCAAAGCACCTTGTCCCCATGTTGATGAGGACAAGGGCCTCTTCCCGACAAACCTGGCCGTTGGTTGTCGGGGTCTGCGGGCGGGGGGCTTATTGGAATCCGGGAGCTTTGTTCTTCGTCATCGCCGCCGTCGTCTGGGGGTCTTCGGGGGTCTTCTGGGGTCTCTTCTGTTCTTGCCACTGTCGCTGCCTTCTGCACCGTCTTCTTCTTCTTCTTCCTCTTCCTCTTCTTCTTCTTCTTCCTCTTCTTCTTCTTCCGATGTTGACTCGTCGCTCTCTCTGACCGGAATGGCAGAGACACGCGGTGTTGTGACTTATATAGGGGCGCCCCGGAGGATTCTGGGACTGTGACACCATGTGACATGAGCATGTGACCCCATCCCCTTGTCCCTATATAAGTCACAACACCGCGTGTCTCTGCCATTCTGGCCAAAGAGAGCGACGAATCAACATCGGAAGAAGAAGAGGAAGAAGAAGAAGACGTCGCAGAAGGCGCAGAAGGCGGCGACAGCGGCAAGAACAGACGAGACCCCTGAGGACCCCCGAAGACCCCCAGGCGACGGCGGCGACGACAAAGAAGAAAGCCGGGCTCCTCCGCTCGTGAAAGAGCTAGGTAAAAGAGCAGAAGAGAGCGGAGGAGTCCGGCGAGAAGACCCCCCAAGACGGAAGAAGACCCCCGGAGCAGTGCAATAAAATATTTAAAAAAATTGTGTGTACCCCATACTCATTCACATAGGGTGGGGGGCCGGGATCTGGGGGCCCCCTTATTAAAGGGGGCTCCCGGATTCCAATAAGCCCCCCGCCCACAGACCCCGACAACCAATGGCCAGGGTTGTCGGGAAGAGGCCCTTGTCCTCATCAACATGGGGACAGGGTGTCCGCAAGGCCCCCCTTTCCCCAGGGCACCCCCCATGTTGAGGGCACACAGCCTGGTACGGCTCAGGAGGGGGGGGCGCTCGCTCGTTCCCACCCCCCTTCCTGGCCGACCGGGGGCTGCGTGCTCGGATAAGGGTCTGAGATGGATTTGGGGGGGACCCCCACGCTGTTTTTTCGGCGTAGGGATTCCCCTTTAAATCCATGCCAGGTGACGGGGCTAGCGCGGCGGCATTCACTGCCTTCGCTAGTCCCGTCTACCTGCAGTCACGTTCTAAATCAGGGGTGCCCAACCTTTTGAGGAGCGAGGGCCACTTTAGCGACTTGGTAACCGGTCGCGGGCCACAATGAGCGTAGCCGGTGGATGGCAGGTCTGTGTCCATTCTGCATATGTAGAGCAGACACAGATGCAGCCAGCTCTACCCTAAGGGCCCTCCGATCTGCCCAGACAGAAGGGGACAGATCCCCTTCTGTTTTTTAAGCAGATCGGATTGCAGATAGGCGTCTGTTTACATCTGCCGCTCTATAGAGGTGAATTGAGGGTCTGATCGGTTCTGCCTGTCTGTTTTTCAGGCGGACCCAATCGGACCATTCGTGTGAAAGGGGACTAAGGCTGCTTTCACACTGATGCACAGCGGTTTACCTGCTCCTCAACTGACCTCAATCTTCACTTCTTCCTCAGGATTCCTGCAGCCGGTTGCCAGGTGGTTATAACTGGTGGCTGCTGCTGGCTGTCCTTCAGGGCTGGTACTGCTGGCTGGTACTGCTGGCTGGTACTGCTGTTGGGTACTGCCTGCTGGTACTGCTGACTGGTACTGCTGGCGGGTACTGGTACTGCTGGCGGGTACTGGTACTGCTGGCGGGTACTGGTGGCTGAAACTGCTTGCAGCTACTGGTACTGCTGGCGGGTGCTGGTGGGTACTGGTGCTGCTGGTGGGTACTGGTGCTGCTGGTGGGTACTGGTACTGCTGGCTAGTACTGGTACTGCTGGCTGGTACTGCTGACTGGTACTGGTACTGCTGACTGGTACTGGTACTGCTGACTGGTACTGCTGACTAGTACTGGTACTGCTGACTGGTACTGGTGACTGGCACTGGTGGTTGGTACTGCTCGTGGGTACTGGTACTGCTGGCTGGTACTGGTACTGCTGGATGAAACTGCTTGCTGCTACTTCTACTGCTGGTGGGTGCTGGTGGGTACTGGTACTGCTGGTGGGTACTGGTACTGCTGGTGGGTACTGGTGCTGCTGGTGGGTACTGGTGCTGCTGGTGGGCACTGGTGCTGCTGGTGGGTACTGGTACTGCTGGCTGGCACTGGTGAGTGGAACTGGTGGTTGGTGCTGCTGGTGGGTACTGGTACTGCTGGCTGGTACTGGTACTGGTGGCTGGAACTGGTGGCTACTGGTACTGCTGGCTGGTACTTGTACTGATACTGCTGGCTGGTACTGCTGGTGGGTACTGGTACTGGTGGCTAGTACTGGTGGCTGGTACTGCTGGTGGGTACTGGTACTGGTGGCAGGTACTGCTGGTGGGTACTGGTACTGCTGGTGGGTACTGGTGCTGCTGGTGGGTACTGGTGCTGCTGGTGGGTACTGCTGGCGGGTACTGGTACTTCTGGCTGGTACTGGTGACTGGAACTGGTGGTTGGTGCTGCTGGTGGGTACTGGTACTGCTGGCTGGTACTGGTACTGGTGGCTGGAACTGGTGGCTACTGGTACTGCTGGCTGGTACTTGTACTGATACTGCTGGCTGGTACTGGTATTGCTGGTGGGTACTGCTGGCTGGTACTGCTGGTGGGTACTGGTACTGGTGGCTAGTACTGGTGGCTGGTACTGCTGGTGGGTACTGGTACTGGTGGCGGGTACTGCTGGTGGGTACTGGTACTGCTGGTGGGTACTGGTACTGCTGGTGGGTACTGATACTGGTGACTGGTACTGGTACTGGTGGCGGGTACTGATACTGCTGGCGGGTACTGGTGACTGGTACTGCTGGCTGGTACTGGTACTGCTGGTGGGTACTGGTGACTGGTACTGGTGGCTGGTACTGATACTGCTGGCGGGTACTGGTACTGCTGGTGGGTACTGGTACTGCTGGTGGGTACTGATACTGCTGGCGGGTACTGATACTGGTGACTGGTACTGGTGGCTAGTACTGCTGATGGGTACTGGTACTGGTGGCGGGTACTGATACTGCTGGCGGGTACTGGTGACTGGTACTGCTGGCTGGTACTGGTACTGCTGGCGGGTACTGGTGGCTGGTACTGCTGGCTGGTACTGATACTGCTGGCGGGTACTGGTACTGCTGGCGGGTACTGGTGGTGGGCACTGGTACTGCTGGCTGGTACTGGTGGTGGGTACTGGTACTGATGGCGGGTACTGGTACTGCTGGCAGGTACTGGTACTTCTGGCTGGTACTGTTGGTGGGTACTGGTGACTGGTACTGCTGGTGGGTACTGGTACTGGTGACTGGTACTGGTGGCTAGTACTGCTGGTGGGTACCGGTACTGCTGGCGGGTACTGATACTGCTGGCGGGTACTGGTACTGCTGGCTGGTACTGGTGGTGGGTACTGCTGGTGGGTACTGGTACTGCTGGCGGGTACTGGTACTGCTGGCTGGTACTGCTGGTGGGTACTGGTACTTCTGGCTGGTACTGCTGGTGGGTACTGGTACTTCTGGCTGGTACTGCTGGTGGGTACTGGTGACTGGTACTGCTGGCTGGTACTGCTGGTGGGTACTGGTACTTCTGGCTGGTACTGCTGGTGGGTACTGGTGACTGGTACTGCTGGTGGGTACTGATACTGCTGGCTGGTACTGGTACTGCTGGTTGGTACTGGTAGTGGGTACTGGTACTTCTGGCTGGTACTGCTGATGAGTACTGGTACTGGCACTGCTGGCTCTGGCACTGCTGGCTGCTGTGAGATCTCAGGAAGCATGCAGCTGCAGTACACATTCCTGTCACAGGCGGAGTACATTTGATATCACTCCGCCTGTGAAGGAGCCGGCGATATACAGGAAGCATCGGCTCTGCTTCCTTTAGCGGCGGCTCCGTTCTAGCTGATGCTCGGAGATGGCGGGTCGGGTACCGACGATCAGGGCTTCCCGACCCGCCATCTTAGGGCAAGACGTGGCGGGCCACGGGTTGGGCACCCCTGTTCTAAATGAACTGACTTTTCGATCTTGTGTCGGCAAGTCCATTCATTTCAAAAGTCCCGCGGACTAGCACACGGACCTGAACACACGGAGTCTGAACTTAAAACTTAGTCCGTCTGACTTTTGGCAGGAAAAAAATCCGCTGGCGCCCACACACGGGCGGATTGTCCGGCGGACTCCAGTCACAGACAATCCCGCGGGAAAGTTCGCTCGTGTGTACGCGGCCAAAGTGTAACTCTAGCTAAAACTTCTTTGGAAAGTCCAGAGAAGGGTTAGAAATCATGTCAGATTTGAGGGCCACATTGGAATGCACGTGTGTTCGTGGGCACTTCTGCATGTTTAGTTTTTGACAGCATATTTAATAGGCTGCAAAACACACAGAAATTCTCAAAATGTAAGCCAGGTGTGACTTTTAAAAATTGCACCATACCAAACTGCATGGTGCTGTGGTACCATATGGTTTAGTGGCCACAATTGAGCTGCATTTGCTTGATGAGTTTGGGGTGCCATTATCAAAGGGCATCGCTTTCCTGTTCGGTATAGGAACGGATGTGAACGGACCCTGATTGCTTTTAGAAAAAAAAATATTTCCTGACAGACTCCATGGCAGCCAACGTGTGGGTTTAGTCCCGCCTCCACTACCCTATAGGACGTTACTCCCATAAATCTTTGCTCCCTGCCAGAGGCCGTGTTCTTTTTTTGTCCTCCTCCGAAGGACCTATACTATGTCTTTTCTACCTGAAGATTATCGTTCCCCCCTGTGATACGGACTGGCCGAGCGACTGGGAGTCGCACATTTCCAATAAGCTCTGGCTACTAGCGGAGTATGGAAAGGGGCATATGGAAGAGGCGCTGAAGAGGTGTGTTCCTGGTCACTGACAAGGCAGAACCGCGTTATGGTCGTTAATCCTGGCTACTAGCAGGTGACTGTTTCCCCCTACAAAGTCCGGCATGTAAGTCTTTCCTACCTTCGGCCAAACGATCGTTCACAGGAGGGGTGAGTTCTGCATGGCAGCCTGTTTCTGTTGTTTGTGGCAGTATTGTTTTGTGCCTTTCCTGGTTCTGTGTCCCCATACACCGCTGGTGCGGTGTGTCTGGTCATCATGGCGGCTGGTTCCTTGTGCGTTCCAGCCGCCGAGTCCCTTCCTCGTTCGCCGCGCGGTCGTTCTGCGCATGCGCAGAGCCAGCGCGAGAACGAGGCTTGGTTCGCGCATGCGCGTAGCGGTATTCGCGCATGCGCACTAGCATCGTGGCCGTCGCGCTGATGACGTCACGATAGGCGGCAGATTTAAAAAGGGAAAGACAGCTTTCAGGCTCTGGAATGCCTGTAAGTCTGCAGAAGCACTCCAGAGAGCCCGTTTTTGCTACAAAAGGTAGGGAATCCTCGGTGGTCTGCTCTGCTGTCTTTGTGTTGATGTTTTTTCTAGTTTTTGATTTGGGTCAATTCTGATTGCAGCATAATGGACCTTCCTGGACCACTTGTGCCGTCACCGCCTGCTAGTGGCCAGCCCTCTCGCAGCAGGTATTTTGGGGGGGGCATTCCCTGGGGTGCCTGCTGGGGGAGGGGGGAGGGTGGAACATCATCATAGGTGATGTTCCGCTGACACGGTGGATCTGTCTTTTTCTTTCAGCCCTTCCAGGTCTACTCAACACCGGAGTTCGCATAAAGGAAGCGGTTCATCAAAATCCCGCCGGCACTCCTCTTCCAGATCTAGACACCACGGTTCTTCTGCGAGATCCAGTCATCGTAGCCGGGAACCATCCCGCTCTTCCACGACTCGCCCCAGCCATTCTGAAGGGTCATGCTGGGGGTGTAGGGCTCAAGTCCCTAGGGACAAGTCCCTTTGTGATGCCTGTTATGTAAAGGCGACTGGAGAAAGGACTGACTCTGGCCAACAGTTAAAGTCTATGGTGGAGAAGATGGTCAAGGACAGCTTAAAGGAGCTGGAAGCCCCTCATGTATCTCCTGTAGAGTCGCCCAGATCTCCTGTGAGGGATACCCAGGTTCAAGATACTTGGGAAGCCTCGTTACCAAGCCATCCATCCGCGGATCTCTCCGATAGTGAATCTGAGGAAGATGTGGCTGGTTCCGGTTTTGATTTTGCTCTGCTCCCTCCTTTGGTCAAAGCCATCAAGGAAACCTTGAATTGGGAAGAGCCGGTGACGGCTCCAGCGAAGCAGAGAAAATTTTTCAAACAATTAAAGAAGGAGCGGATCAGTTTTCCCTTTCTGTCAGAACTAGGAGAGGTTATTACGGAAGAATGGGGAAAGGTAGAGAAGAAGAACTCTCTCCTGCCAAAAATTCAGAAGCTGTACCCATTCAGAGAAGAAGAGGTAAAACAGCTGGAATCACCCCCCCTAGTGGATGCGGCAGTAATGCGGTTGGTCAGACATGTGACCCTTCCCTTAGAGGACACGGTCTCCTTCAAGGACGCTCTAGACAGGAGAATTGATTCTGACCTGAAGCGGGTCTACCTTATGGCTGGCACGGCCTGTAAACCGGCCCTGGCTCTGGCGGCCTTGTCTAGAGCGATGGAGGTCTGGTCCGACAGTGTCGACGAGACACTCAGGGGTGTCTCAGAAGAGCTAGCCAGGAGTTCTCCTATACAGGAGCTGAGGCTGGCCTCGGCTTTCTTGGGGGAGGCCTCAATTGACATTATTCGTCTCTTGTCTCGAGTTATGCTATCCTCTGTGACTGCCAAGCATGCCCTGTGGCTCCGTCCTTGGCTGGCCGACCCGGCATCTAAGCAGGTTTGGTGCCGGATCCCCTTTGACGGTTCGTCTTTGTTTGGGAATAGGTTGGATAGTGCTATAACTCGGGCCACGGGCGGTAAGTCTGGGTTCCTTCCCCAAGACAGGCGCCAACAAAATCCCAGAGGTTCGTTTCCAAGGAAGCAAGGTCAAGACCGTGCCAGGGAGGCACGCAGTTACAGGCCCGGGAAGGAATTCTCCAGGTCTTGGAGGTCCAGGCAATCATCTTTCAAAAAAGCTACAAAAAGCAGTTTGTCGGGTGAGAAACAACCGACCAAGTCCTTTTGAGAGCGAGCCCGTCCAGACGGACCGGGTGGGAGCTCGCCTGCTCCTTTTTCGGCACGTCTGGGCGGCCTCAATCCAGGATTTCTGGACCGTCAGGACGGTTTCCTCAGGACACACTTGGACGTTCAGCAGGGTCCCCAAGTGCAGGTGTGTCCCCACATCCATTCCAACATCAGAAGGAAAAAGGATGATACTTTCAACCTACGTAAAATCTTTATTGGAACAAGGCGCAGCTATTCCCGTGCCAGTCGAGCAACGTGGTATGGGAATATATTCCCCTCTTTTCTTAGTCCAGTTCCTGCGGTTCTCCATAGACCAGGTTCATTTACAATTCACTTGCCTTCCCTTCGGTCTGTCCACTTCTCCACGTACCTTCTCGAAGGTCCTACTAGCAATCGTAGCTCTGCTAAGGATCAGAAAAATCCGGATCCATCACTACTTGGACGATCTACTCTTGTTGGCTCAGGACAGAAGTTGTCTAGTAGATCACAGAGATCAGACCATCTCAACGCTCAAGGAGTTCGGATGGCTCCTGAATACGGAAAAAAGCCAGCTGGAACCTTCACAGTATCTCGTGTTCCTGGGAGCATTCTTCAACACGGTGAGAGGTACCATCTCTCTGCCCGAGGAAAAGGTCAGAATAGTGCGAGACAGGATCCACCTGGCTCTCGCCTCTCCTCATCTCAGCACTCGGTATTGCCTGAAGGTCATAGGCACCATGGTGTCCACAATACCGATGGTGAAGTGGGCACAATGGAGAATGCGTCCTTTTCAGAAGGGTTTTCTTCTCCAGTGGTCGGGAGACAAAGTCCAGACAATTCGTGTCACTCAAGTCATGAGGAGTTCCCTCTTCTGGTGGCTTCAGCGAGAGAACCTGCTGAATTGCCATTCCCTTCTTCCGATCAGGTGGATAACAGTAACATCAGATGCCAGCAACAGAGGTTGGGGGGCCCATTGTCTGATGGAGGTGGCTCAGGGCACTTGGGACTTTCCCTCTCGAGGGATAGTCTCGAACGTCCTGGAGTTGCGTGCAGCCTTCCTAGCTCTGGTGGCCTTCCCTCATCTGATATCGGGAGAGTCGGTTGTTCTCAGATTGGACAACACAACAGCTGTTGCCTACATAAGGAAACAAGGGGGCACCAGGAGTCGTTCCCTACTGGCAGAAGTGGAACCTATCATGCGTTGGGCACAGAGGAATCTAGCCAACTTGACGGCAACCTATGTTCCCGGGGTTCTCAACGTCCAAGCGGACTTTCTCTCAAGGGTGCAGCTGGACAACAACGAGTGGGCTCTGCACGAGGAGGTGTTCAGTTGGGTGGTATCCCTAGGGATCTCTCCAGAAGTGGATCGCTTTGCCTCCCAGTACAACAGGAAGCTGGCGAGATACTACTCACGGTTCAGGGATCCACAAGCCTACGGGGTGGATGCACTAACGGAGCGCTGGTGGTGCCGCACAGCCTATGCCTTCCCTCCAACTCCGATCATCTTTCAATTCCTGAGGAGACTCAGATGGGAGGAAGTGGAGATGGTGGCTATAATCCCACACTGGCCCAACAGACCGTGGTTTCCTCTCCTGTCTCTGCTCAGCTTCCGGGACCCAGTTCCTCTTCCGACCCGTCGGGACCTGCTCTCCCAGGGCACGATCCTCCACCCGTGTCCAGGTCACCTACAGTTGAAGGCCTGGTTCTTGAGAGGGGAAGGTTGGAGGCACTAGGGTGTCCCAAGGAGGCTATTCCCACCCTCCTGAGTGCAAGGAGGCGTAGCACCAACAAAGTATATGAGCGGATCTGGGCAAGATTTTCGTCCCATATGTCTTCCAGAGCCAATTCATGTGGTTCCCCGGCAGTTCAGGACATCCTAAGTTTTCTGCAGTCAGGTCTGGACCTACCCTTGTCGGTCAGTTCCCTTCGTGTTCAGGTGTCAGCTATTTCCGCCTTCACGGGAGTGTCATGGGCCAAACATGCCCTTATCCAACAATTTTTCAAAGGGGCAATGAGATTGAGACCCCAAAGGAAGCCAAGATTCCCTAAATGGGATCTGCCTCTTGTTTTGGACTTTTTCTCTCATCTGGACAAGTCGCTTTCTGTCAGAGAGCTTACGTTAAAAACCGCTTTTTTAGTGGCCGTCACCTCGGCGAAGAGGGTGTCTGAAATCCAGGTTCTAGGAGCCAAAGAACCTTTCCTAACCTTCTTTCCAGACAGAGTGGTTCTGGTTCCGATGTTAGGGTCAAACCCTAAAGTCACCTCAGTTTTTCACCAGAATCAAGAAATTTCTCTACCCACCTTCAGGTCCACTGGAGTCTCAGATGTTCACCCTCTGAATGTTGGGGGTTCCCTGAAACAATACTTAGAAGTTACAGCCTCATTCCGCCAGTCGGACTATCTGTTCGTCCTGTTCTATGGGAAACACAAGGGCTCCCGAGCATCAGTCAGATCTATTGCTGCTTGGATAGTTCAAGCGATCCAGTGGGCGTATAAGGAGAAGGGCTTGGCTCCTCCTCAGGCGGTGACAGCACACTCAACCAGAAGTCTCTCAACTTCGTGGGCAGCCTCGCGCCATGTAGCTCCTGATGTGATATGCAGAGCGGCGTCTTGGTCGTCAATCCATACTTTTATGTCACACTACTGTGTTGAGCCAGCGGCTCTGTCTTCAGTTGATTTTGGTGCTAAAGTTTTGTCAATTGACGGTGTCAAATAAATCTTTGTTTGTTCAGCATTTTGCCCACCCGGGTGTGTATGGCGAGTTATTTCCCACACGTTGGCTGCCATGGAGTCTGTCAGGAAAACGGAAAATTCCTATCAAAATACTTACCGTAATTTTCCTTTCCTGATGGACTCCATGGCAGCCGGAGTTCCCTCCCAAATGGCTGGAGTAGGATAGTTACCGAACACGGCCTCTGGCAGGGAGCAAAGATTTATGGGAGTAACGTCCTATAGGGTAGTGGAGGCGGGACTAAACCCACACGTTGGCTGCCATGGAGTCCATCAGGAAAGGAAAATTACGGTAAGTATTTTGATAGGAATTTTCCGTTTTACTTCTTGAATTGGTAAGTATTGCCTTCCTGATAGAAAGCTAGGAGAAGCTTCTGAAAAGAGATGCTTATATTTGAAAAATCCCAACAAGGGTTCTTACCCTTTATGCCACGTACACACGGGCGGAATTTCTGACAGAAAGAGTCCGATGGGAGCTTTTCATTGTATATATTCCGACCGTGTGTATGCCCCATCGGACTTTTTCAGTCGAAAATTCAGACGGACTTAGATAGAGAACATGTTCTATATTTTTCCGAGGGAAAAAATTACTATTGGAAAAACCGCTCGTCTGTATGCTGTTCCGACGCACCAAAAACGACGTATGCTCTGAAGCAAGTACGAGACGGAAGCTATTGGCTACTGGCTATTGAACTTCAGTTTTCTAGTCCCATCGTACGTGTTGTACGTCACCACGTTCCTGACGGTCGGACTTTGGTGTGACCGTGTGTATGCAAGACAGCTTGAGCGGAATTCCGTTGGAACTCTGTGGGAAAAACCTTCAGAGTTTATTCTGACGGCAAAACCGGTCGTGTGTACAGGGCATTACTATTCGACTAAAAAATAAAGCTTTTCAAACTAGCACATTAAAATACAGCACTCTGGAAATCAATTAACTAAAACTACCTGAGCTTACAGAAACAAAACATATGATATACAATTAACAAACTGCTTAGTGTAAGCAATAAATATCATTGCTTATTTATGCCTAACCATCAAGCCAGGTATTATTGACAATATGGCTATTTTTCTATTACTCAGTGGTCAACGCATTTCACATATTTCCATGCTTCTTCAGAATCGTGGCAAAATAGTCAGTCTACAATCATGTTATCATTGGTTAGATGGTGAAAATAGTACAAACAACCATATATTATAAATGCCCAGGCAGAAATAATCTTTGTTATGGTTCACACTATGTTTTTTTCTCCTGAAAAGGAATATACAGGGTGCAAGCAAATAGGGACCTGTAAGGGTTCTGCCATAGATGTAACCATAAAATAAGTTTTTATAGCTGTGTCTGTAGTGAAAAGATTTGTCATCAAGTTCTCTCTTGGTGATCCCTATTGCTGCCACCGAAAAAAGTACCAAAAAAAGGTTCTAAGCCCTCTTTATTATACCAAAAACATTTTTGTCTGGAGTTAAATTTTTTATTAAAGCACAGCTTTCATTAAAGCGGAGCTCCACCCAAATGGGGAAGCTCCACTGGTTAACACCCCCCACCCCCCATGCCATATTTTGCATGCTCAGTAGGAAACCGGCTGTGAAGCCTGAAGGCTTCAATACCGGTTTCCCTTAATTGCAATGTCGACGCCTGCACCCAAAGCCGATGGATGAATTGTGGGATCCCTGGACAGGTAAGTGTCCGTATATTAAAGTATTTGTAGCTGCTGACTTTTAATTTATTTTTTTCAGGCAGAGCTGCGCTTTAAGTATACTACTTTTTGCCATATATATTATTTATTTTCTGGGGATTTGTTGAATCCTACTTTAAATCTGCGAAACCCAAACCTAGCAGCTTATCCCACTATAGTCTATGGGAAGGCAAACTTTGATACATAATTCTGGTCAGGGCTAAAAGGCAATCTATTGTCAAGGAAGGGCAGGAAGGGCATGGGGAACTGGGCACTGCCATTTACCAAAGAAAAACAAAAGTTTTAAAATACTGTGCAGCTGGGAGAGGGTCCCTTTAATGCGATTTCAAGGGTGACATGGGAATAACACAATCACCTAAATGACATGCTTTGGAGATGCAGTTTAGCAGTTTTGATCCCTGCACTTCGCTGAAGCTAATGGAGCACAGACCATGCTCCATTGGTTGTTTCCCAGACCGGTACTGCTGTAATACATGTCACTTCCTGGTTCATTCCAGTTCATTCACCCTCCACTTTACCCAGTGACACCCGCCATGCCGGTTTTAGGCCCACAAGTGGGACAGTAAAATCTGCTCTACATGGTAGGCAGGCTACATTGGAGATGGAGCATTAGCTTTTGGTGCCTGTGGCAGTAAATATCTTCCACTAGAAAGCTGATAGTTGATTTGTAAGTACACACACTCCTGGCCACTGTGTGTAAAAGTCACTGCTACCACCACCTGATTTTTGTGGTAATAGGCCTGATTCGAATGGGAGAGATGAGAAAGCATTTAACTTGAAATAAATATTAAAATATATTTGAGAGTCAATAGCCACAAATATAATACAGTGGCTGGACAGTATGTAAGCAGCTTGGTTAGGTCTCACTATAAAATGGAGAGATGAGGCAGGCTTTTTCTTGATATAAACCATTTTTATTTGTGACTCAATAGCCACAAATATTTTTGAGTACCTGGACACTGAAATAGGCAGCAAACTTTGAGGTACAAGGAAGGATTTATTCCTGCGCAAACATTAGCAATTTGGCAGCTGAGGTCCAGCTGTGGAAACATTATGTAGCACCTTTAGACATTCAGTAGTCCATGGGGTCCCTACTTCTGAAAGAGTCAACTCGATGTAGTCAGCCATTCTGTTTTTCAGGAGCCTCATGAGAGTGAAGAAGAGGGAATCCTGTCACCATCACAGAATGTGGCAAATTTAATGAAATAAAAGGAGAAGTAAAGCCAAAGTTATTTTGGCCCTTCTTTTCCTATGGTTCACAGGAGTGAAGTTCTTTCTGCACACCTATGATCCTATTTCAGATGACAGCGGGCTAAGGTCCGCTGTCAGCTGATGTCACTCAACTGGTCCAGACGCTGAATTGATCAGTCAGGATTTTTGGAAAAATTTGTACGAATTTTTGGAAATTTGTACAAATTTTTCGAAATTCGTACGAATTTTTCGAAATTCGTACGAATTTTTCGAAATTCGTACATTCTTATGAATCCGAATTACGAATTCTTACGAATACGAATTCTGTACGAAATACGAAATTTAGTTTACGAATTTCGGATCCAAATTATCCGAATCCAAACTACCAAATGATGAATTTCAACTAATATGAAAGAAATTATAGCGGATATAACGAATGATTCGAATGAATTTGAGATTCAGTATAACGAATAACGACACTCTACGAATAATAACGAATTATCCAAAAACGTATTAACGTTACATAACACAGTCTATTGTCTATTGTTCACCAATCACTCAGAGGAAGTACGAAATTTCGTATTCGTAAACAAAATTTTGTATTTCGTACTTCCTCTGAGTGATTGGTGAACAATAGACAATAGACTTGTGTTATGTAACGTTAATACGTTTTCGGATAATTCGTTAGTATTCGTAGAGTGTCGATATTCGTAACGATTCGTAATGATTCATAACGATTCGTATGAAATTCGTATTTCGTACGAATCCAAATTAAATTTCGTACATGAATCACAAATTTTTTTTTATACGGAACGAAACAAAACAATTTTTTTGACGGCTCCCATGTCTACTTGGCAGTACTGTGGAAGTGTGGATTCTTTAGTGTCCATACAACTCAGCTCCCAGGCTCCTACTGAGCAGCCAGCTTGCTGGCCCTCCTCCGAAGAGTCCTCCCCTGGTCACTTGTACGAGTTGCCGCGTCCCTCCAATATTAAGAGCACACCGGGACGCCTTGAATCCTCCTTTAGTTACTGGGCCTCAGGCTAGCCAGCTCCGAGACTCGGGAACAGACGGATCTCTGCCCCTGACCATGAGGGCCTGTGAGGCTGGTCGGATTGACCATGCTTGCGGGACGGCAAATGCTCTTAGGCCTTGGACCCCTCGCGGGGCTACCCCGGACCACAACCAGGAACCAAAAGCTGCGGCCGAACCTCGAGCACATGACTTCAGCACCTTAAGTACCCCTTCCCAGACTACGCAGCAGGGCCAGACGCACCCACTGATTGGCTCCGGGAAATATTGGTACCCAAGACGTCCAACCAGGCCTGGTTCTTGGCCTGTCATGGGTGCCTCACTGCACCTATGACCAGGCGGAACCTTAGTACAACCCAGCCAGACTGATGCCAAAATAATTCCTGTACAATTAACCCTCAGAACTCCATTACCGTTCTGAGGAAAAACTAAATTTCCACAGATAGTGCACACTTGTTGAAGTGTGACCACTACACAGGTAAAAGGCATAGCTCCCAACTGTCCCTGATTTTGAGGGACTGTCCCTGATTTGAAGCAATGTCCCTCTTTCCTCCTCATTTGTCCCTCATTTGGGTCTGATCTATATATTTGTATATAAAATGCACTTTTTATCTTTCAAAAATTGTTTCCCAGTGCTAAACCTTTCATCCAAATTCTAAATTGCTGCATTTTTAAATTTTAAAAGCCAATATAAAGGAATAATAGTGGTAAAAAAAGCACTTGTGGATTTAATTAACTTTTTTGGGGTTATTTCCCCTTTAAGGGGGTGTGGCAGGGGGCGTATCCTATGTCTACATACATTTTCTAGTAAGTGTCCCTCATTCCCATCTCAAAATGTTGGGAGGTATGAAAAGGTAGTCAGCACTTAATGGGTTAATGAAGAAATTACTGCCAATTCAAAAGGGGCTCAAAGATAATGAAAACAGGTTTATTCATTCAATACTTGTTAAACATGTGGAAAAGTACCAATAGAGTAAATAAAAATAAGCAAAGCCTACGATACAGCTGCAGGTCTCCATGGCAGTGAGAAGCTAACGACATCCAAAGTGTCAGCAGTGGGGCACGGGGGGCGTCAATCGCCGTGCTGACTCTGGATGGACTATAAAGGGAAATGTGTGGGAGATCGACTTGCTGGGGGTGGAACACCGGACCAACTCGGAGCTGTAGTTGCTGTGGGACGTGGGATGTTGTGTGGCCGGTGTCAGCTTGGGAGGGTGTACTGCTCCAAGGCTCAAATACAGAATGTGTGGTAAACAGATCAGTTGACCTGTGCAGCCTGAGTCCAGAGCCGGAAGCAGAGAGAGCTGAGCCAAAAGTGGAACATACTCACATGGAAGTCGGGCAGCTCCTGCCAAGATGAAAGGGGAAGATACCAGGACCAGCGTGGAACGCAGGCTTGATGGTTTCCGTGACTAAGCGTTTCACACGCATGCACTTTATCAAAGCCCATGATAAAGCGCATACAGCTGTCTACGACCACAACATACAGCGCACATGCACAGGGGTGTAACTAGAAATCACAGGGCCCTATAGCAAAATGTGGTATGGGCCCCCTCCCAAAAAAAGAACTAATGCCATTGAACAACAGATTACCACACTAGTTGAGAACCTCTTTAACCCTTGCAGCGCAGGCACAGCCCAGCTTTAAGTTCAGGGCAAAGTTCTGCTTTAAGTGCGCTAACATGAAAATGACTGTTACCCAGAGCAACCAATTAGCATCCAGGTTTTATTTTCAAACTACAGGAACAACAGTTGCAAACTTAATGGTTGCTATTGGCAACGAGAGATCTCCTCCAAAGGCACAGCCCCCAACAACGTACGAAGCATAGTATAGAGAAGCCAAGAAGGTCACAAGGTCTGCGGAGCTCTGCGGGCACAGTCGCCCGATACACACTGGCCCTAGGAGCCAGCCTCCTCCGTGCCCCTGACACCCCTGTGCCCTCACCACCACCTCCCCATTACCCCCCCCCCCCCCCACCACAGCCCTCACCTGCAGATCTGCCACTCAGCTTCACAAAGCGGACCAGCGGCTCCCCTCCACCGGCTACGCGGTGCACCAGCAAATCGTTCCACCCGGAAACACGGAGAAGCACAAAGTGTCCGCTTATCATCTGTACCCACAGGGGGCAGGCTAGAGTGGGGATTCCCACGCATGTGCTCATCATAGTGTGTCACAGGTGGCTCAGTTGACCACGCTGGACTCCTCCTGAGATGGATCAGCCCTGTCTGTGTATTTGGTACTGGAAATCATGCAGACATGGTGAAGGGGTTTAGACAGAGCAGTTTGGATGGGGAACTGAGGCCCCACTCGGCAGCGGGCCCCTCTCGGCAGCGGGCCCCATAGCGCCCGCGTGGGTCGCTATGGCGGTAGTTCCGCCACTACACATACGCGTGAAACGCATATTCACAGCAACCATCAAGCCTGCGTTCCACGTTGGTCCTGGTCTCTTCCCCTTCCATCTTGGCAGGAACCGCCCGACTTCCATGTGAGCACGTTCTGCCTACGGCTCGACTCTCTGCTTCCGGCTCTGGGCTCAGGCTGCCCAGGTCAGCTGATCAGTTTACCACACGTTCGGTGTTTGAGCCTTGGAGCAGTATGCCCTCCCAAGCTGACAGCGGGCACACAACATTCCACGGCAACTACAGCTCCGTGTTGGGTCCAGTGTTCCACCCCCAGCAAGAGGATCTCCCACACATTTTCCTTTGGAGTCCATCTGAGACAGCACAGCAATTGGTGCCCCCCATGCCCCACAGCTGGCACTTTGGATGTCATTAGCTTCTCACTGCCATGGAGACCTGCAGTGGTATTGTAGGCTTTGCATATTTTTAATTCTTCTATTGGTACTTTTCCACATGTTTTAACGAATAAACCTGTTTTCTTTTAGCCCCTTTTGAATTGACAGAAATTTCTTCATTAACCCATTGAGTGCTGACTACCTTTTACCTGTCTACGACCACAGCATGTGTACAACCCCAGCCGATGCCTCTGCTGTTAAAGCGGTAGTTAACTACGCTATATAATCTCATGTGTCTCAACCTCATGTGTGAACGAGCCCTTAGACTAGGGTGACTCAAAACTAACAAAATTTTTAAAGCATGTTGTGACCAAAAAAGGTTGAGAAACACTGATTTAAATCATCAAGTTTACCTTTTAACTGTCTACAAGCTACATTTCCAGATGTCCTTTGCTAGCTGCACTGGGTCTTGTTGTTCATTACTAATTTTTTTGTTTTTCTTGCCATGATCCACGGTTGGGCGCTTGAGGATTTTTGGTTTTGTTTTCACATACTGTGGTCATGATGCTTTGCGGCTGCAGCAGGAATAATACCTCCTGTCGCATTTGACCTTGCTTTGTGCACGGGTCCAAATCATTTGGTGGAAGGGGGATTATGGTGTGGGACTGTTTTTCAGGGGTTGGGATTGGCCCCTTTGTTCCAGTGACGGGAACTCTTAAGGTGTCAGCATACCAAGACATTTTGAACAATTTCATGCTCCCAACTCTGTGGGAACAGTTTGGGGATGGCCCCTTCCTGTTCCAACATGACTGTGCACCAGTTAGACATGTGCGATTAGTTTCGTACGAATTTACGAATCCGTAGTCCAAATTTTTTCTAATACGAATTCCATACGGAATACGAAATTCCGTTTACGAATTTCGTCGCCGAATTTATTCGAATACGACTACCAAATATCGAATTTCAACTAATATGAAAGAAATTATTATAGCGGATATAACGAATGATTCGAATGAATTCGAATGAATTCGAATGGATTCGAATGATTCGAATGACAAAGTGTCATTTTTGCAGGAAAAATTCCGGTTACGAATTTCAGCTCCAAATTATTCGAACCCAACTACCAATATCGAATTTCAACTAATTCGAAATAAATTATTATAGCGGATATAACAAATGATTTTGAATGAATTCGAATGACAAAGTGTCATTTTTGCAAGAAAAAAAGGTATTTAAAATCACTCGCGGCTATTGCCAGCAAATGAATTGTCGGCTCCGTAACACAGAGAACAGTCAGTCATTGATATAAAAAAAAAAAAAAAAGCGTAGGGGTCCCCCCAAATTCAATAACCAGGCCCTTCAGGTCTGGTATGGATATTAAGGGGGACCCCAGCCCAAAAAAAAATGGCGCGGGGTCCCCCCAAATATCCATACCAGACCCTTCAGGTCTGGGATGGATTTTAAGGGGAACCCCGGCCAAAAAAAAAAAAAATGGCGTGGGGTCCCCCTCAAAATCCATACCAGACCCTTTATCCAAGCACGCAACCTGGCAGGCCGCAGGAAAAGAGGGGGGGACAAGAGCGCCCCCCCTCCTGCCTGAACCGTACCAGGCCACATGCCCTCAACATTGGGAGGGTGCTTTGGGGGTCTGAGACCCCCAAAGCACCTTGTCCCCATGTTGATGAGGACAAGGGCCTCATCCCCACAACCCTGGCCGGTGGTTGTGGGGGTCTGCGGGCGGGGGGCTTATCAGAATCTGGAAGCCCCCTTTAACAAGGGGACCCCCAGGTCCTGGCCCCCCCCTGTGTGAAATGGTAAGGGGGTACAAAAGTACCCCTACCATTTCACCAAAAATGTGACAAAAATGTTTAAAAATGACAGGAGACGGTCTTTGACAATTCCTTTATTAAAATCTTCTTTCTTCTTTCTTCTGGTCTTCCTTTCTTCATCCTTCGGTTTCTTCATCTTCTCCTTCAGGCATCTTCTTCCATCTTCTTCCATCTTCTTCTTCCTCCGATCCGCTTCTTCTTCCTCCGGTCTTCTCGTCCTTCTCGTCCGGCATCTTCTTCCATGGCGTCGGCATCTGTTCTTCTGTCGGGCCGCTCCTCGCAATGGGAGGCTCCCGCTGTGTGAGGCTTCGCTCCGTCTGACAGGTCTTTTAAACGGAGGGCACCTGGTGACCCCGCCCTCCTCTGACGTCATGGGGAAAGCCATAGGGAATTCCCCATGACGTCCCCATGCATCAGAGGGGGGCGGGGTCACCAGATGACCTCCGTTATAAAAGACCTGTCAGCCGGAGCGAAGCCTCACACAGCGGGAGCCTCCCATTGCGAGGAGCGGCCCGAGTACAGACGCCGACGCCATGGAAGAAGATGCCGGACGAGAAGGACGAGAAGACCGGAGGAAGAAGAAGCGGATCGGAGGAAGAATGGAAGAAGATGCCGGAAGGAGAAGATGAAGAAACCGAAGGATGAAGAAAGGAAGAAGACCAGAAAAAAGATTTTAATAAAGGAATTGTCAAAGACCGTCTCCTGTCATTTTTACAATTTTTGACACTTTTTTGGTGAAATGGTAGGGGTGCTTTTGTACCCCCTTACCATTTCACACAGGGGGGGGCGGGATCTGGGGGTCCCCTTTGTTAAAGGGGGCTTCCAGATTCCGATAAGCCCCCCCGCCCGCAGACCCCCACAACCACCGGCCAGGGTTGTGGGGATGAGGCCCTTGTCTTCATCAACATAGGGACAAGGTGCTTTGGGGGTCTCAGACCCCCAAAGCATCCTCCCAATGTTGAGGGCATGTGGCCTGGTACGGTTCAGGCGGGAGGGGGGGCCGCTCTCGTCCCCCCCTCTTTTCCTGCGGCCTGCCAGGTTGCGTGCTCGGATAAAGGGTCTGGTATGGATTTTGAGGGGGGGCTACGCCATTTTTTATTTTTTTTGGCCGGGGTTCCCCTTAAAATCCATCCCAGACCTGAAGGGTCTGGTATGGATATTTAGGGGGGACCCCACGCCATTTTTTTTTTTTGGGGCTGGGGTTCCCCTTAATATCCATACAAGACCTGAAGGGCCTGGTTATTGAATTTGGGGGGACCCCTACGCTTTTTTTTTTTTTTTTATCAATGACTGACTGTTCTCTATGTTACGGAGCCGACATTTCATTAGCTGCGAGTGATTTTAAATAGCTTTTTTTCCTGCAAAAATGACACTTTGTGCAGGAACAGTTCTCTATATTAGATATACTGAATCTCGAATTCATTCGAATCATTCGAAGCATTCGTTATATCTGCTATTATAATTTCTTTCATATTAGTGGAAATTCGATATTTGTAGTTGGATTTATTAACGATTCGTAACGATTCGTAACGATTCGTAACTTGAAATTGAAATTCGATATTTGTAGTTGGATTCGAATTGTTCTCTGTGTTACGAGAACCGACAATTCATTAGCCGCGTTAACGATTCGTAACGAATCGTAACTTTATTAACGATTCGAGAAAAAAAAAATACGAATCGTACGAAATTCGTATTTCGTACGAATTCGAACGGAATTTCGTACACGAATTACGAATTACGAATTTTTATATATACGAAACGGGACGAAACGAAACAAAACAATTTTTTTGTCAGTTCCCATGTCTAGCACCAGTGTAAAAAGCAAGGTCCATAAAGATATGGATGAGCACGTTTGGGGTGGAGGAACTTGACTGGCCTGCAATAGAACATTTTGGGATGAATAAGAGCGGAGACTGCGAGCCAGGTCTTCTTGTCCACATCAGTGCCTGACTTCACAAATGTGCTTCTGGAAGAATGGTCAAACATTCCCATAGACACACTCCTAAACCTTGTGGACAGCTTTCCCAGAAGAGTTTAAGCTGTTATAGCTGCAAAAGGTGGACCAGCTCAATATTTAACTCTACGGACTAAGACTGGGATGCCATTAAATTTCATGTATGTGTAAAGGCAGGCATCCCAATACTTTTGGTAATATAGTGTACATACACACACGCATACATATACACACATACATATACACGCACATATTTCCACAAATACACACACATAAAGCTTTTCAACAAATGCAGATTGAACCTGCCTCTGCACTGGCCGGTAAACTATTTGTTTTTGAGTGCACTGTAGGAGGAGATGGAGCAAGTCATGACTTAGGAAGACACCTCCACATCCACTGCTCTGCACTGATCCCCTGATCAAGCTTCCATTTTGCTGTGATGTTTTTGCACAGGGCAGAGGCAGGAGGAGCTCACAGCGGGAGCTTGATCTACAGCAGGGGTCTCAAACTGGCGGCCCTCCAGCTGTTGTTAAACGACATGTTCCATCATGCCTCTGCCTGTGGGAGTCATGCTTGTAACTGTCAGTTTTGCAATGGCTTATGGGACTTGTAGTTTTGCAACAGCTGGAGGGCCACAGTTTGAGACCCCTGATCTACAGCCTTTCTCAACCAGGATGCTGCAGCACCTCTGATGACCTCAGCACCCTGGTTGAGAAAGGCTGATTTAGATTTTAACCACTTTTATAGTGTCACTGCCCTGGAACTAGTAGGTCTTCTGCGTGCCCTGGAATGGCCGCTTGCATGAGAACCTACCAACACATTTGGAAATTAGATATTTTCAAATTGGCATAGTCAGCACATGTTTATGTGTATTATACAATAATTACCCAAGTATCGGCTTCAGTGTGACATTAAGCTGAATGTTTGTATTAAAAGAGTAAATGCAAGAAACATTCATAATAATTTCTTTCCGTATTTGAACTGGATATAACACTCCATAAATGTACATCTTATTTGCATATGAGATATAGGTTGCATTTTGCTGTAACGAGAAAACCACAGTTCATTAAACAAGGTCAGAAAACACACAGCTTCATAAGAAATGTAAACAAATTTAATTAGATTTTTTTTGCAGTCATTTCTGACTGTAATTTTTCACACAGCTCTTGTTGAAAAAAAGATTTTTTGTTTGCAAGCTATTTTAGGGTTGGTGTACAGCAGGAGTGCCCAACCAGTGGCCCGGGGGCCACATGTGGCCCGCGGAACCCTTTGATGTGGCCCATGACCTCCTGCTCTGGGATGGCGGGTTGGGAAGCCAAGATTGTGGGTTGCCGACCCACCATCCCAGAGCATCAGTGTTGTTAATGAAACTGTCAGTATAGAAAGCAAGTGGCTACATAGCTGCATAAACGAATGCTTCCTATATAGCGCCACCTCCTGTCATAGGCGGAGTGATACCAAATGCACTCTGCCTGGGACAGCAACAGCCGGCGATACCTGAATGGAAGACTGTTATTAAAGGTAAGTTTATTACTAAAATCACAGAGTATATATGGGCATATCTCTTCTGAAGTGGTTACTGGGCTGCTTTCAAACTGATCCGCAGCACAGAACACCTGTGGGTTACCTGCACTGAGCCATAGACTTCTGTTATTATCTGCAGGTGTGGTGAGCTTTCAGAAGGTGCAACACACCTGCAGGATATAATAGAAGTCTAAGTGCAGCTAACCCGTAGGAAAGCCACAAGTGTACTGCACTGCACCTGCAGTGCAGGTAAACCACAGCGCGTCAGTGTGAAAGCAGCATTAGGCCCCTTTGGCATGATCGGTCCAACCCAATTGGACCCTCCATTCACCTCTATTGAGCCACAGATGTAAACAGACTTGTGGCCATATACACCTCCAATTCGGTCCACTAAAAAAAACAGAAGGGGGGGATCCGTCCCATTCCATCATGGCAGATCAGATCGGAGGGCCCATAGAGTAGAACGAGCCATGTCCGTGTCCGCTCTGCAAAAACCTATCATCCACCCGCTCCACTCAATGTGGCCCACGACTGGTTGCTAAGTCGCTTAAGTGGCCCTCGCTCTTTAAAAGGTTGGGCACCCCTGGAGTACAGTATTTTTGCTAGCTGGAAATCTGTAACCAATCAAAATCCTTTGTTTTATTTTCAAACTTGGATTTTTCAGAGCCCTTGCACCTTGTTCCTGCAATTAAAGATACCCTACCACCAGATGAAACAAAGGCAGGCAGGGAAACTGTATTAAAGGGGTTGTAAAGGTTTGTTTTTTATTTTCTAAATAGGTTCCTTTAACCAGTTAACAACCGGCCCATAGCCGAAAAACGTCTACAGGGCGGTTGCTTAACTGTGAGAGGCCGTTAATTAACGGCCTCACAGAATTCCCCTCTTGCGCGCCCCCTTGGGCGCGCACTCGAGAACAACCGCGATGGACCGTTTACCACGTGATCGCTCCGTCAAATGATGGAGTGATCACATGTAAGCAAACCGGCGTCATTTGATGACGCCGGTTCCTCTCTCCTCCTCTCTCTGTACCGATCGGTACAGTGTGAGAGGAGAGGGGGAGGGATCGGTGGCAGCAGTGCTGTGGGCGGGATCTGTAGTGCCCACAGCCTGCTCTGCAGTCACCACCGATCCATCCATCCATGCTCAGCCATCCCTCCATACCCTGCAATATACAGCAATAGCCTGCAGTGTATTGCTGGGTATTGCAGGGTATGGAGGGATGGCTGAGCATGGATGGATGGATACCCAGCAGTACACAACAATACCCTGCAATGCCCTGCAATGCCCTGCAATATTCTGCGATACCCTGCAATACTCTGCGATATTCTGCAATACTCTGCGATACCCAATGATATTCTGCAATACTCTGCCATACCCTGCAATACCCACCAATATTTTGCGATACCCACAAATACTCTGCGATACCCACCAATACTCTGCGATACCCAACAATACTCTGCGATACCCTGCGATATTCTGCAATACTCTGCCATACCCTGCAATACTCTGCCATACCCAAAAATACTCTGCCATACCCAACAATGCTCTGCGATACTCTGCCATACCCTGCAATACTCTGCGATACCCTGCGATACCCAACAATACTCTGCGATACCCAACAATACTCTGCGATACCCAACAATACTCTGCGATACTCTGCCATACCCTGCAATACTCTGCCATACCCTGCAATACTCTGCGATACCCTGCAATACCCAACAATACTCTGCAATACCCAACGATACTCTGCAATACCCAGCGATACTCTGCCATACCCTGCGATACTCGCTACGATCGAAGCCAGGATCGTTTTTTTTTTTATTTCAGGCTTTTCAGCCTAGAGGTGAGATGTGGGGTCTTATTGACCCCATATCTCACTGTAAAGAGGACCTGTCATGTCATATTCCTATTACAAGGGATGTTTACATTCCTTGTAATAGGAATAAAAGTGATCAAAACATTTTTTTGGGGGAAAAAAAGGGTCAAACTAAAATAAATAAAGTAAAATGAACAATACTTTTTTAAATTTTTTTTTAAAGCGCCCCTGTCCCCGTGTGCTCGCATGCAGAAGTGAACGCATACGTAAGTCCCGCCCACATATGAAAACGGTGTTCAAACCACACATGTGAAGTATCACTGCGAACGTTGGAGCGAGAACAATAATTTTGTCCCTAGACCTCCTCTGTAACTCAAAACATGTAACCAGTAAAAAAAATGCAAGCCTATGGGGATTTTTAAGTAGCGAAGTTTGGCGCCATTCCACGAGCGTATGCAATTTTGAAGGGGGACGTGTTAGGTATCTATTTACTCGGCGTAACTTCATCTTTCACATTATGCAAAAATTGCTGCGCAAGTACCGTGCTAGATAAAAAGTTGCAACGACCGCCATTGTATTCTCTAGGGTCTTTGCTAAAAAACATATATAATGTTTTGGGGTTCTATGTAATTTTCTAGCAAATAAATGATGATTTTTACATGTAGGAGAGAAATGTCAGAATTGGTCTGGGTGCTCCAGAACGCCTGAAGGCGCTCCCTGCATGTTGGGCCTCTGTATGTGGCCACGCTGTGTAAAAGTCTGACACATGTGGTATCGCCATACTTAGGAGTAATAGTAGAATGTGTTTTGGGGTGTAATTTGTGCTATGCATATGCTGTGTGTGAGAAATAACCTGCTAATATGAAAATTTTGTGAAAAAAAGAAAAAAACTTTTCTGGCTTGTTAGGGTCTCAAGAAATGAGATAGGCCGTCAGTACTTCAGGTGTGATCAATTTTCAGATATTAGCACCATAGCTTGTGGACTCTATAACTTTCACAAAGACCAAATAATATACCCCAATTTGTACTTATTTTTGCCAAAGATATGTAGCAGTATAAATTTTGGCAAAAATTTATCAAGAAAAATTACAAATTTGCTAAATTTTATAACAAAAACAAAGAAAAATTCATTTTTTTACCGAATTTTCAGTCTTTTTTTCTTTTATAGCGCAAAAAAAATAAAAAAACCAACGGTGATTAAATACCACCAAAAGAAAGCTCCATTTGTGTGAAAAAAAGGACAAAAATTTCATATGGGTACAGTGTTGTATGAATGAGTAATTGTCATTCAAAATGTGAGAGCACCGAAAGCTGAAAATTGGTCTGGTTATTAAGGGTGTTTAAGTGCCCAGTGGTCAAGTGGTTAAGCTAGTGAATTGTTGGTTCACTTACCTTTTTTTTTCGATTTTCCTTCTAAATGTTTTTTTTCTTTATCTGAATTTCTCACTTCCTGTTTCTCCTCAGTAAACTTCACACCATCATCCGAGTGGTGTTTAGTCAGCCAGAACAGCTTACTGAACAGCTTACTGAGGAGGAACAGGAAGTGAGAAATTCAGACAAAGAAAACAAAGAAAAAAAACATTTAGAAGGGAAATCGAAGGAAAAGGTAAGTGAACCAACAATGTGCTAGCTTAAAGGAACCTATTTAGAAAATAAAAAATGAACCTTTACAACCCCCTTTAACCACCTTGCTACCAGAGTCATGTTTGCATTTTTTGCATACGTTTAAAAAAAATCATTTTAGGCATGAAGATTACTTAAGACCCCTAAAATAATGTATGTTTTCTGAAAGCAGACACCCTGGAGAATAAAATAGTGATAGATCCAATTTTTTATGTCACGCATTATTAGCACAATGGTTTATCAAGAACAGAATTTCAGTAAAAAATTTAATAAAGTTACTTGTAGGGCACACAAATGCAATATATTATCCAATTCTGCTAAAATATAAAAGATCAGGTTGTGCCTAGTAAAGCAGTGACAAACTGCTGTACCCTAAAGTTTCCATGGGCGATGCTTTAAAAAGCTTTGGGAAGATCAGTGACCATCCTCCCTTTTACCAGGTAGCACCCACCATGCAGGTGCCGGGTCCGCCAATAGGTGCTGGGGAACAATGGCAGGGTATGCGTTGAGGAGGGGATGAATGTTCTCAGGGTGTAGAAGAATTTGCTGTAGAACTATAATACAGATCTATCTTCTGATTGGGAGCACCTTGCTTTCCTGTTTACCTTCAAACAGACCCTGTTTTTTAAGCAGACACCATAACCAAATTAAAAAACAAACTCAGATAAAATCACGAAAAAATCATGTATTTTAAATGCTTACCTTTCCTTTTTATTATTCACTTATTATATTTCCATTTTTTATTCACTTGCAACGTGCGTTTAAATTGGCTGGGAAATTTGACCATTCAGGAAGAGTCAATTCCCCAGCAGAGCCACAGTTCCCCCTCTGTCCTCCCAGGTCATAGTCCTCTCCTCTTTTAGTAGTGTCAAATACTATCTGTTATGACCCAGCTCCTCCGCCCCTCCCCACATAAACTTTTATATGCTGGGGGAGGATTGAAGATGAATATTATAGAATGTAACTTGAGTGACAGCTCTGAGTTAGCTTGGGCTGATGACATCACATCTAACATGGTAGCACCCAACAGCAGTCTAAAGGCCTTTTGATGCCTACACAAGAGGGGCTTTTATAGGTAAGCATGCCTAAACCTTATAGGAAGATTGTTGTTGAGATAAATGGTCTGTGGACAGGGTCTCTTCAAGAAATACCTGGTGGTGGCAGGGGTTCTAACTCATCAGGGTTGAATTATTATAAAGGCTGCTCTTGTTTTGGGTCTGTAACTCTCGAAAATGTCAGATGCAGCCAAGCAACATTTTCGGGTAGGGTTGCCACTTCTTCTTCAAACCAAACTCGAACACTTTAGCGGCGCACAGTACATTTTTTTTTTTTTTTTTAGTATACACTATAGGATTGTAACAGAATTGGGACACCTTTGGGCACTCCAAAGAGAATAGTAATGCGGCGCACATAATGCCCCTTACAGCCTCCTGTTAAGCCCGGTTCTGAGCTACATTCCTGTCTGAATAATGTGTTTGGGTTTCAGGTGGACTAAAACCCGGACACATGATTCAAAACCAAGACTGTCCCGGACAGGTGACAACCCTACTTTCGGGAGGCCTGAATGTACTGCAATAATACAGTTTACTAAGGTTTAATTTTCAGTTTAAACTTCACTTTTATGTATGATCTTCTATTATAAACCACCAAATTGTGTGGCTCAAACTTACAGTAACGCTGTTGTTGCAAACATTATTTGCTAGTGAGTCGTGAAAAACCATCTGGGCAGTGTTATTCACAATCTCCCTGGTAGCCAAACATGAGGTGTTTTGCAGAGTGATAACAGATGTGTTGTAACCATTTGCTTCCAGCCAACACTTTGATACATATATATTTAAATTTCCTCCATTGCAGTTAATTGTTGGAGCTGGAAGACCACCTGACAAGACAGAAAAAAAAGAAAAGAAAAAAAAAAAGAAGGGATTTTAAATATGATAACGATGATAACATATTTGTAAGAAAAATGTCCCAATATTTATGCATGCAACTTTGTTTTACTACGGGTTGGTGCACAATTTTTAACCTTTGTACATAAGGATGATAACATGCTTGAAATATGACAGCTTTTAAATCTCCTACATAATGCAGTAAGCAGACAGCTTGTGGTGTGCAAAATCACATGCCTCTGCTTGGATCACCTTTTTTTTTACACACAACACTGTGTGGGGAATTAAAAAAGAGTGTTTACCGCCTTCTGTCGATCACAAGGAGAGAGCAAACATGATTTGGGACTAATCCCTCAGTTTACCAATTAGACGCTGCTCACTGTCAGTGTTGCTAGGAGGCTGTCGGCTCTGAAGCTGACAGAGTCCTTGACAACCAGTGACAGGTGGTAATATACTACTCTGCTACAAAGTGCACAGAGACAGGCACTATGCCTGTCTCTGTATACCACCTTACAGTTGGCATACTTCTGAGAATTTTTTAAAGCCTTTTTAGTTAAAAAAAATCAACACAAGGAACATTACTTACTATCAGTGTAATGTGTCCCTTGTACTGCTTTCTCCTGGTATACTATAAAACTTCCTCCTCTGATTACCCTCCTTGCCAACCCCACCAATGTAAACTTGTGGTACAGTAGGTGTTAATAGAGCTAAGGAAGCTGTGACAAGTACTCATTAAGAATGCTGTTTTTGCCTACCCTTTCCTCCCTCTCCTCCATTTATAGAAGCTGTTCTATAGCTTCCAAGAATGAGATCCAATATAGGAATGAAGCATGGACAAATGAATGAAAGGTCCACCTCCTCATTTCATAGGCCATTTTTCTTTCATATAAAGCAATGGTACAGCTTCTATAAATGGAGGGTGGGCATAGTTGGCGATTTTTTTATTGACTTACATCAGGAACTGACATGGTGACAAATTACATTGCATCAGACAATCAGTGTCAGTATATAAAGGCACAGTTAACTAATTAAACTTGAAGAGTAACTCCACTTTTGTTGAGAAAAAAAAAACATCCCCCTGAGTGATCTTTACAAGGTTTTTAACAAACATTTTTGCAGATTCTTACCTTTTGTTATTATGAAGAAATCCCTGTGTGTTTGTGTCCATGTGGAAAAGTGAATCTAATGGGAGTGGTTTCATAATTATGAATCAGTACAAGGTTTTTAACAAACATTGTTGCAGATTCTTACCTTTTGTTATTATGAAGAAATCCCTGTGTGTTTGTGTCCATGTGGAAAAGTGAATCTAATGGGAGTGGTTTCATAATTATCAATCAGCTGTGCACCTGCAGGGCACTAATGAGGAAATCTGTTGGGCCTGCATCCCTTTAGATGTGAATTAATATTGGGAGTATATTTAAAAATTAAATACAATTTTTGTTCCAGGGGATACCTGAAATCTGACTTGAATCTTAGTGCAAACTTCTAGGAAAATCAGTGAGCCAATCACACAAGCAGAAAATTATGTTTCTGGGGAGTGGTCAGTATACATTCTGTGTACAGAACTCTTCCAGGTTGCCATATTGCAATGCATTTTTAGAAAATTACAGAGCTGCAGATTGGAAAGGAAAGGTAAATTTTAATAACATTCCAACACAATGTGACTTGTGTCGCAATTGTATAGGCTATATTATTTTTTCTTTATTTGCTATTTTTTTTTACCCTTTTGGCTGACATGCATTACATTACAGTAGGTAAAGTGTAAATCGTCAGTCCTTCATCTCACAGAAGGGGTGTTCCATCAGTCTCTTATATGAGTCTGAGGTTTGATAGATTTTCGGTATTTTTTGTAGGTGTAGTCAAGAGAAAATGATAGAGGAAAAGATAAAAGAAGAAAGAAGGAGAAGTGGAAAGGGAGAAAGGAAAAAAAATAAAAAATAAGGAAGTAAGGAAGGGGAAAATAAAAAGGACCAGGGGCCAGAAAGAGCGGCTGATGGACATCTCCTTCTGTAAAAAAGGGTAGAGCCATTTAGGACTGAAGGTAGTTAAAGCGGGGCTCCACTGCCTCTGACGTTTTTTTTTTTTTTTTTTTAAGGTACAGTTCTAAACAAATAAATTTGGACATTTGTTACTCACATGTCCCGTTTTTATAATGTGTCCCATTCGTTTTTTTTTCATAAAAGAACGCTTAATAAAGTTGATAATAGTTGTAAAAATAATAATTGGTTTCATCTTGCCTGTGGGCATGTGAAGCCCACAGGCATCCTCTTCCGGGATCTAGAGACGTGCATCTCCCATAATGCAACGCCCGTTCTAGTTAAGATCTCTTGCATGCGCAGTACTATTAGCATAGGAGCGCTGTCAGCAGCTCCTGTTGCCATCACAACGGCTTCGAAATTGCACGAGAACTCGCGCCAGGCCACCACACTCTGGGAACAAGAGAAAAGGATCCCAGGAGACAGTGCGGCACTAAGGAAATGGCGTAATAGCCACCACAACCCCGTCCATACCCGCAATCCTCAGAACCCGGAAATGCTGAATATCACAGGAAAAAAAAAAGGTACTGTTTTGTCATTGTAATATTGCGATCTAATAGAGAGAACTAATCATCTGGAGATAGTCATTGTTAATCGGGTGGAGCTCCGCTTTAACACTCTCAATGAATCCCTTGGCTCTATTGACCCCTGCACTGGAAGATTACAGCAGCAGGGAGGGGAAGCAGGGAGCGGAGGAGAACATTTTTTACTAAACAAGGAGCCACAGGGACACATCACACGTATATAGAGAGGATTGAATGCTATCCCCTGGGGTGGCAATCAGACACCCCGAATATACATGTGCCACATCCTAAAAAAATTTAAATTAAATAGTGAGGAAAAATGGACTTTAACGGCACATGTAGAAAAATAGCAAAAGTTCACATAAATTTCAGACGTATACAGTAAACTATTAATATTTTGCTATTTTTCTATAAGTGCCGTTAAAGTAAATTTTTCCTCACTATTTCATTCACACGGATAGTAAGTAATGCCCCTTATGCTGAATTTTTCATTTTTTTTTTTTTTATAACAAAATTTAGGCTTTAAAGTACTAAAAACAGTATAAATAATGAGCAGTTTTGTGAGAATGATTCATCTTTTGCCATTGCAAATTCCTTTAAAGAAGCTATTTATAGCATGAGAGATAAAATAAATTAATTTTCAAAAACCCTTTGAATAACTCTGTAATCACATCAGAAATGTCTTAAGGCAATGCAAGACGGGACCTTTTAAAAAAAAAAAGGGAAGTTCAAAAGTGTCCTAACTTGAAAAATGCCGTCTTCTCTTGAAGTAAAGCTGCTATGCGTAAGGCAAGATCATAGTGATGTAGAGCAGGTTGAAACACTTTACAAATTACTTTTATCTTTTAAATTTCTATGGCAATTACTGAGTAATCCAGGGTAACAATAATAACCTTTCAGTTATCTCGTACACAGAGTGCAACCTATTAGGCATGGAGTCGGAGAGCTCAGCACTGGTCTGTGCCTCTGCTCTAGCTGAATTTTGGATATATTATAACAATATTCTAGACAACGTACTTGGTAAAGATGTGTTACTTTGTCTAAAATAGGGTGCTGCTAGAATTTCATTAATATGATTCCTTCCTATAGACCAGGGCTCTCCAAGCTTTCTAAACAAAGGACCAGTTTATTGTTCTTCAGTCTTTAGACCCCTTACACACTGGGGACGCGGCTACAGTAACGCTGAAGCGCCACTCATTTTAGAGGCACTTTAGCGCTGATTAAGTGGTGCTTTTCGGCCACTATCGGGGCGCTTTTAACCCCAAAGAAGGGGTTAAAAGTGCCCATGCTGCGCCACTTCCGAAGCCCTTTTCAGATGCTTTGGAAGCGCTACCCATTCATTTCAATGGGCAGGGCATTTCGGAAACACCAAATACAGCGCTCCCAAACCACCCCAAAGATTCCAGGACTTTTCCTAACGTCCTGACAGCGCCCCAGTGTGAAAAAATCTCACTGAAATGAATGGGAGGCGGTTTCCAGGCACTTTACAGGTGCCATTTCTAGAGCTAAAATTCCTGAAAACTACCTCAGTGTCAAAGGGGTCTTAGGGGGGCCAGACTGTGGCCAGAGAGAGTGGAAATTGACCTGACATCAGTAGGAGTAAAAATCACCACATTTGATATAAGGTGGAAGAAAAGTGCCCCATCATTGGTATCATTGGGAGAAATAGTGTCCGGTTGTTGGTGTCAGTGGGAGAAATGGTGCCCCAAGGGCTAGATAAAGGCAAGCAAAGGGCTGCACTTCTAAAGACTATGCTAAGCGGTGGTAGCCATTCTCATCTGTAGAGATTGAGGGCCCAATCACACCAGAACATTAGTTGTTACTGGTACCCCAAATGCATCTAGAAAACAGCACGTTTGCGGCGACAAAACTGCCTGGTCCCACAGTACCAGGCAGTTTGGTGTAGTGCGATTTCTAAAAGTAGTGCCTGCACTAGTTTTTGGGCATTCCCATGCATTTGGCAGGACGTTAAAATGAATGGGCTACCAAAACCAGAATGCGCAAAAACAAGTTTGTTCTAGTGTGAACTGCCCCTTTAGAAAGAGAGGTGAACATCTCTTTTTTTATAAATGCTCTCTGTATCATAGTAAGCTTCATTTTGATTGAAAAAAAAGGTAAAATGGGATACATTATGGTGTGCTTTAGTCGTTCTTCTGATCCTACCAGAAAGCTTAGCTAGGCCTTAAGCTGTCCATACATTATTCAACCTTCTTATTTCATTTCCTTTCGATTTATCTTCAACTATGTAGTGCAAGGGCCTGCCTGATTGCATAAAAATGTAATGTGTTTAACCACCTGAGATCCGCGCTATAGCCGAATGACGGCTACAGCACGGATCTGATATGCCGGGGCGACGTCTATTGACGTCGTCCCGGCAACGAGCTGCCTGCGCGCCCCCTGAAGGGCGTGCGCGGCGCGCTCTGTGATCCGCGAGTCTGTGAGACTCGCTGGATCACAGATCCGAGTAAGGGGTCGATCCCGACCCCTTACCACGTGATCAGCTGTCAGCCAATGACGGCTGATCATGTGATAATAACCGAGCCGGTAATCGCGCTGACAGCGCGAGGAGAAAAAAAAAAAGCCGATCACCGGCGGCAGTGAGAGGGACATCAGTCCCTCTCACTGCAATATACCCAGGGTCCATGGTGCCCACCTTTGGCTAATAAAAGTGCCCACTAGCTCCACCTGTCAGTGCCCACAGTGCCATCTGTCAGTGCCCACCGTGCCATATGTCAGTGCCCACAGTGCCATCTGTCAGTGCCCACAGTGCCAGTGCTGCTCATCAGTGTCACCTACCAGTGCTCATCAGTGTCCCCTACCAGTGCTCATCAGTGCCCCCTACCAGTGCCCATCAGTGCCACCCATCAGTGCCCATCAGTGCCACCTATCAGTGCCATCTATCAGTGCCCATCGGTGCCATCTATCAGTGCCATCCATCAGTGCCCATCGGTGCCACCCATCCGTGCCACCCATCCGTGCCACCCATCCATGCCCATCAGTGCCATCTTTGCTGTACCCATCAGTACCGACTTATCTGTCCCCACCAGTGCAGCCTATTAGTGCCCACCAGTGCAGCCTATCAGTGCCCACCAGTGCAGCTTATCAGTGCCCACCAGTGCAGCCTATCAGTGCCCACCAGTGCCGCCTCATCAGCTCATATCAATGAAGCAGAAAAATTACCTGTTTGCAAAATTTTATAACAAACTATTAAACATGATTTTATTATTTTTTTTAATTTTCCATCTTTTTTTATTTGTTTAGCAAAAAATAAAAACCCCAGCTGTGATTACAGCGAATACCACCAAAAGAAAGCTCTATTTGTGGGAAAAAAATTGTAAAAATTTAATTTGGGTACAGTGTTGTATGACCGCGCAATTGTCATTCCAAGTGCGACACAACGAAAGCTGAAAACTGGTCTGGTCACGAGGGGGGTTTAAGTGCACAGTAATCAGGTGGTTAACCACTTAAGCCCCAGACCAATTTGCAGCCAAAGCACCAGGCCCCTTTTTGTGATTCGGCACTGCGTTGCTTTAACTGACAATAGCACGGTCGTGCGACGTGGCTCCCAAACAAAATTGGCGTCATTTTTTTCCCACAAATAGAGCTTTCTTTTGGTGGTATTTGATCACCTCTGCGGTTTTTATTTTTTGCGCTATAAACAAAAATAGAGCGACAATTTTGAAAAAAATTCAATATTTTTTACTTTTTGCTATAATAAATATCCCCAAAAAATATATAAAAAAACATTTTTTTCCTCAGTTTAGGCCAATACGTATTCTTCTACATATTTTTGGTAAAAAAAAAATCGCACCAAGACACCTGTACTATATATCTGATTCGGTCCATGTGGGACTTTTGTTGTAACCTGTAAACTATTCTGTTAAATAAAGGAACAACTTTGACTCTTAAAAAAAAAAAAAAAAATCGCAATTAGCGTTTACAAAATAGGGGATAGTTTTTTATAGCATTTTTATTATAATTTTTTTTTACTAGTAATGGCGGCGATCAGTGATTTTTATTGTGACTGCGACATTATGGCGGACACATCAGACATTTTTGACACATTTTTGGGACCATTGTCATTTATACAGCAATCAGTGCTATTTAAATGCACTGATTTCTGTGTAAATGACACTGGCAGTGAAGGAGTTAACCACTAGGGGGGGGGGGGAGGGGTTAAGTGTGTGTGTTTTTAACTGTAGGGGGGCGATTGATGTCACTGATCGTCTGTCCCGATGACAGGGAACAGACGATCAGTGTCAGTCGCACTAAGAAGCACGGGGAGAGGTTTGTTTACACAGACCTCTCCTCGTTCTTCAGCTCTGTGACCCGATCGTGGGACACCAGCGGCGATCGGGTCAGATGGTGTACCCTGTGTGTGTGATTGGCTTCCTGTTTTTCCCAGAAGTCTGCTCTAAAATACAAATCAAATTTTGAGCATCCCCTGCAACTAAATATAACATTTTTGCTGAGATGCTCCCAAAGGGAAATCACGTCTAAGTGGATGCAGACCATGCCACTTTCCTCATTAGAGCTCTACAGGTGCAGCAGTTGATTGACAATTATAAAATCACTCCAATACAGGTTGGTTCCTTACATGGAGACAGACAAACAAACATCTATTTCTACAGACTAACAAAAGGTAGGAATCTGCAACAATTTTTTTTTAAATCCTTGCAATGTACATAGAGCACGCAAAAGGGAATGTTTTTTCTAAACAAAAGTGGAGTTACTCTGTAAGCTCTTTCTGATCACGTAACTCAAATGTTTGACAGCAGGATGAGTGGGCGTGAATGCTTACATGCTGCACATATGTCTCTATGAGGACCAATGCTTTTGTGCTGAGAGAGTGCTCATTGCTTCAAAGATGGCTACCAGTCTCTGTTTATGATTGGGAGCAATCAGAACAAGCTCCCATCATGTGACCACTGTAATAGCCAATAATAGTGGTTAGGTGAGGTGAGGTGAGGTCAGGTGATCAGAAAGTCTGTCCTGCCTTCAAGCGTTAAGACCCATTTAAAGGGCCACAGAGAGGAGATAAGATATTATTGCATACTATACCTGAATTTGGGTAGGCAGTTGAATTACACGAACAAGTACCACTGGCATTACAAATCTCATCACTAGCGCAAGTTGGATTACAAACTGCAGACACTATAAAGAGACAGAAAAAACAATATGAATGATATATTCAAAGATTTTTTAATTGATGTTTTGGTCATAGGTGTACACAGCTTATTGCATTAGGGTGTGCACCCCTAAGCTCAAACACACATGCGTGTGTGTGTGTGTATATAAATATATATACTGTACATACACACACACCTATATAAAGAAATGTAAACTTTTTTTTTTTTTTTTAAAGACACTTATCAATGTAAACAAATACTTACATTTTTTTTAACTTATCAAAAATATGGTATGGAAGGTCAATGGGCACTATACGGTGTGGATAGTCAGTGGGCACTATGTGGTGTGGATAGTCAGTGGGCACTATGCGTTGTAGATAGTCAGTCAGTGAGCACTATGTGGTGTGGATAGTCAGTGGGCACTATGCGTTGTAGATAGTCAGTCAGTGAGCACTATGTGGTGTGGATAGTCAGTGGGCACTATGCATTGTAGATAGTCAGTCAGTGAGCACTATGTGGTGTGGATAGTCAGTGGGCACTATGTGGTGTGGATAGTCAGTGGGCACTATGTGGTGTGGATAGTCAGTGGGCACTATGTAGTGGGAGCACTAGCAGTTCTCCAATTCATTGTGTGCAGTGTAAGGGTTGAAGCAACACAGATGGAGCATGGAGGGAATTCCTGCAGGGAAAAGGTAAACCTCTCTACATCAGCCATTTACCACATGGCTGGAGGTAGAAGACTCCCGGGCTACCATCTCTGCCCCACCTCCTTCCCAGTTTAAGCTGCTTGAACAGCCACCTGTAAGTGTGTATGAAGGAGAGTGTATGAAGCTGTACAGGTTGATACTGAAGAGCTGTGAGAGAGTCCCTGCAGCCTGCAAGCTTCAGGATGCTGTGTGTGGCCTGGGTAGAAAGTCAAAGACAGCCCTTGCCAGCCTGGTGACAGAGATGGTTGTAGAGATGGGGGTGAACCCAAGCTCCCCCTGGTGCTGCCTCTGGATTAGGGTATGCCCAGACACACCTGGCACACCCCCTACGCACGCCTATGGTTTTGGTATTCTTTTGATCACCAATAATAAACCTAAGCTGCACAAGTTTTAATATTAAGAATTCTCGTACTCTTTCTGCCCAATCTTTCCTGGTCATGTTTTCAGATATTCACACAAACATTGTAATTTCTATATTTATCTGAGTGGGAGCATAGCAGAGTGCCCAGCCTAAGAGGACATATCCTCATACACACGATCAGATTGTTGGCAGGGGATTGTCTGTTGACAGACTGTTGTCCTAAAATCTGACCGTTAGTACGCTCCTTCAGACAATTGTTGTCCAGCTTTTGCTCCAACAAATGTTGGATGGCAGGCTAGTAAATTTTTCGGCGGACAGCGGTCTGTTGTCAGATTTCCGTATCGTCAGTACACAAGTCCGTCACACAAAAGTTGAAAGTACAAACACGCATGCTCGGAATCAATGCTCACCAAACATGAAATTACCAGAAGGTACCCAAAGGGTGGCGCTCAAGAGCTGAAATTCCTCGTAGTACGTCACTACGTTCGCGTTTGTTGGCAGACAATTGTGTACCGTTAGTATGCAAGACAAGTTCCTGGCACACGTCCTTTAGACAAAAATCAGACGCTCGGTTGGCTAACAATCTGATAGTGTGTACGAGGCTTTAGGCTCGGTTCATATAGTTTTTAACCGCATCCAATTTGCATACCATATGAATCAGATCGGCTTTCAATTGAGCCGGTCCACACATGTCCAGGGCGGCCGTGGTCCGTTTCTGAAAAAGTCCTCTGCGTTTTTGGGTCTGGTCTAGGTGCGAATTCAAGTTACAATTCGCACCTGAACCGGTGAACAAAACCTCACCAGACTCCGGACTGCAAACCGCAGCTGGACATGTGTAAACCTAGCCTATGTGTGGCCATTCATGAACAGATGTCTCATCAAATATAATAAGAGGCAGTGAGACATCTCGAGACATCTTTTAAGTCAACTGCTACTGGGACCTCCTGTTCTCTACATTGTGATTTGGTCGATGATTGCATGTAATGCAAAAGCATAAAGCATAAAGCATTGTTTTACTTTGCAAAAGTTTATAGAAACTGCTGCCAGTTTATTAACAACTCAGCGTTGAACAATTTGTGAACAAAAACTCAAGTCTGTCCTCTGAGACCCAGTTACACCCAAAATGGTTGCCCCACTTTTCCTTCCAATCATACCTGCCAAAGACACAAGGCACGAGTCAATCAGTACTGCAGAGTGGGCAGAAGGAGACGAGAGAGGAGGGCTTGGCTACTGACATTTAAAAAAGTCTAAATTTGTATATGAGTTTTAGAGTTGTTTTGAGGAAGGACAGAGTGCATTGGAAACAACTGATGGGATAAAGGAACCACTCACTATGTTTACATGCTTGAGCAATGAAAACGTTAAAGTGTAACTAAAGACAAACCTTTTTTAGAGTAGAGAGGGATTCTCTATTTGTCCTATTTACCATTATCATTGAACGTGAAAGTATATTAAAATTCCAAATTTTGGGGTACCCCCAGAACAGTATTAGTGAAACGAGGGGATATTATCCAAAGGGGACACTAGTTCTGGTGATCTTGGTGACACCCGGGACTCCCTCACTTTGGAGGGATTTTCTCTCATTTCACAGGAAGTGAATGGTAATCTCCCCTATGGAACACAGGTGGAAAAAAGGTAGACCGATGTTTTAATCCTCCCTTACTCTATCCAAAATGAAAAAAAATTTAATTGAAAATTGTATTAAATATTTCCTGTAATTTTTCTTTCCTGACGCCAAACTATGGCAGCTTACCTGTGATAGAGCTCCACCTCTTACCCACTCCCTCAGGACCAGTGAATAGCATATAAAAGGAGTAGACCACTCTCCCATTCCTTGTAATTAGTTACATACCGAAATGTACAGGGTGGGCCGTATGCTACCATGGTTTGGTGTCAGGAAAGGAAAATTGTGGAAAGTATTTGAGGCAATTTTCCGTTGTCCTGACACCAACATGGTAGCATACCTGTGAAAAAATAACTAGCTGACTGGGTGGGTTTTGCTTGCCAAATCAATTTTTTAGTTAGGATGTGACAGAAGATTAAATAGTTCTTCCTCAAAAGTCCACTGTTGACAAGGCACTTGGGTCTACTCTCGTTGAGGTATCACAGCTCTATATGGTATGCTGCCATGTTGGCGTCAGGAAAAAGTTTTGCCTTTAGCTCTACTTTAACTCGCTTTTTAGTGATAACAACCGATGCAGGTAAAAACCGCTCAGCTGTTATGCTAAAGGAGTGGGAGGGGACAGGGAGACCCGAGCCACCAGGCCGAGACCCTGAACAAAGCCGGATTCAGCTTTGATCGGGTCTCCAATATAAAATCCCGGAAGAGACGTCATGGCATCAATTCCAATTTACTCGGCTGCCAATGGCGCCAATTTAAAAAAAATGACAGTATTCAAAATCACAGATTTTGGCGATCTGAATACTTTTAAGTGCAAAGGAGGGATTTGGGGTCTTTTAGACCCCCTATCCCTCCATAAAGAGTACCTGTCACCATCTATTACTGTCACAAGGGATGTTTCTTGTGACAGCCATAAAAGTGATCAGATTTTTTTTTTTTTAAAGGGAAAATGTTAAAAAATAAAATAAATAGGAAAAAAAATAGTCCACACGTGCTCATGCAGCATACGTAAGTCGCGCCAGCATATGTAAACGGTGTTCAAATCACACATGTAAGGTATCGCCGCAATTGTCAGAGTGAAAGCAATCATTCTACTAAAAGACCTCCTCTGTAACTCTAACTTGGTAACCGTAATTTTTTTTTGAAAGCATTGCCTATAGAGATTTTTATATATATATATATATATATATATATATATACTTTATAGTTTTTTTTTAATTATAATATTTTTTCCCAAAAAAAAAAAAAACCACTGCGCAAATACTGTGTGACATAAAAAATTTGCAAAGATTGCCATTTTTTTCTCCAAAAAAAATATATATATATATATATAATGTTCGGGGGTTCTAAGTAATCAAAAAATACAGATTTTCACTTGGAAACAACAAATGTCAGAAATAGGCTTAGGCATGAAAGGGTTAATAGTTGGCAGTTTCTGTGTTATAAACCAGAGTTTCTAGTTCATCGTTGCCTCCAAAGACTTTGAACTTAAAGAGTATTTAAACTCGAAAGCAAAAATGTAATAAATTGCAGCTTATCAATTCTTAGATGTTGTTGCTGCATTAGTTTTCTTTTTCTTTTTTTTTGTATTATTTTCTCCTGGTGGTCTGGCCAGTAAGTTAAGTTTTCCTTAACAGACCATGCGGTCTAGCAAAAGTGTCAGGCAAAAGTGTTGAGGCGAACCATTTACCACTGACAGGGGTGCTTAAAATGGTCAGTATTATTCATGTATGTAAAACCTTTATCCCAAAAGGAAAAACAAAAATAAAACTGTTTCTGTAACTGCCTAAAAAGTGTTAGCAGGAATACAGCTAAAAGCTTATTATTTTCTAAATAACAAAGAGGTTATACTTACCAGCTCTGTCCATCAATATTGTGCAGAGAGATCGCTTTCCTCCTCTTCTGGCAGTCCCTGCCAGCACTGTGAACTTTTTCCTCCTCTGGTTGCCTTCTAGGGTAAGCTGGGGGCTAAGAAGGCACCTGTGGGTTTGTGCTCACAAGCTGGGCTATGAGTGTCCATAGACACACACAGAGCCGGTAGGCCATGCCCCCGCTCCCTCATCACAAAAGTTTGACTGACAGCAGGAGGAGCCCATGGCTCCACTGCCCTCAGTTTCTCCTGTGAAAGGAGGTGTGGGGAAGCAGTGCTGGAACTGGAGACAGGGCCGGAGTGGTGACATGGAGACAGGTAAGACGGGTAGGACAGGTAATGGGGCTTTTTTTTACCTTAAAGTGATACTAAAGTCTTGTTTTTTTTTTCTGTTAAAAATAGCAAACATGTTATACTTTCCTGCTCTGTGCAGTGGTTTTGGACAGAGCAGCCCAGATCCTCCTTATCTCGGGTCCCTCTTCGGTGCCCCTGGCCCCTCTCCCCTGTTGAGTGCCCCCACAGCAAGCAGTTTTCTATGGGGGCACCCAAGCCTAGCCACAGCTCCCTGTGTCCATTCAGACACGGAACCATTGCCTGGCCCAGTCCCACCCCCTTGCTCTCCTCAATGGCTCACTGACTTTGATTAACAGCAGGGATATGCAATAAGCGGACCTCCAGCTGTTGCAAAACTACAAGTCCTATCATGCCTCTGCCTCTGGGTGTCATGCTTGTGGCTGTCAGAGTCCTGTTATGCCTCATGGGACTTGTAGTTCTGCAACAGCTGGAGGTCCGCTAATTGCATATCCCTAATTTACAGCAACGGGAGCCATTGGCGCCACGCTGCTGTCTCAGCCAATGATTTTTCAAAGGCTTTATTTTTCAAGTGATATCAAGAATAATAATAATAATAATAATATTAGTGCTAATGAAAAACACAAAAAAAAAGCGCGAATGAACACTTACCAAACTTCTACTAACAGGAAATTAGCAGAAGGAGCCCAAAGGGTGGCACTAAAGAGCTGAAAAACCACGTAGTACATCTAGTACGTCACTACGCTCATAATTGTTGGCAAACATTTGTCTGACCGTGTGTATGCAAGACAAGTTTGAGCCAACACCCTTTGGACAAAATTCCACGGTTTTGTTGTCGAAAAGTCCGATTGTGTGTACGAGGCATTAGGCTTCATGTACACGGATGTTTTTACAACCTCTCCTGAACGATTTAACTTGACTAGTAACCCACGTTTAAAACATCCGTTTTGCTGCATTTACATGCCGCGTTTAGCAGCGTTTTGCTGCGTTTGCGTTTAGAAGCGTTTTTTTTTTTAAATAGCCAAAAATGAAATAGCCTGTAAACAAAACATGGCTAAATGTGTTTGGCTGCCTTTAGAAGCGTTTGGCGCTTGAAGTGCCTCTAAACTCAGCTTCTGAACCCATTTTTCGCATTCCAAAAAAGGCCTCTAAACTCAACTGCCTAGAAACTACTATAAACGACCCTGTGTACATGTACTGATAACAAAGGAGAGTTCAGGAGCAGTTGAAAATAATGCCCAACTGATCCTAAACATCCGTTTAGCAGCAGCAGTGTACATGAGGCCTAAGACAAAAGGTGAGTTACTGACCAGATCACTAGTTGTAAATAAAGGAAAAAAGGCAAAAAAAAGTAAAGGAACATGGCCACCACATTTAAGGATTAGTAGGCTGCAATATAGTAGGAATTTTCCAAATGATTGGGTTGTGGGGGTTATTCCATTCCCCATTTTAGCATAGTGGATAAAGACCTAGAAATTCGAGATGGAAGGGTACTACTATTGCTGACATACATCTGAAAATTATAGTTACCTGGCTTCAATATTTTCAAGCCACAAACCTAGAAGAAGTGTGCTCTAATGCCGCGTACACACGATCGAAAATTCCGCCAGAAAAAGTCCGATGAGAGCTTTTGGTCGGAAAATGCGACTGTGTGTATGCTCCATCGGACTTTTGCTGGCAGAATTCCAGCCAGCCAAAGATTGAGAGCAGGTTCTCAATTTTTCGGTCGGAAAAAGTTCTGATCGGAAATTCTGATCGTCTGTAGCAATTCCAACGCGCAAAATTCCTATGCATGCTCTGAAACAATTCGACACATGCTCGGAAGCATTGAACTTCATTTTCTCGGCTCGTCGTAGTGTTGTACGTCACCGCGTTCTTGGCGGTCGAAAGTTCAGTGCACTTTTGTGTGACTGTGTGTATGCAAGCCAAGCTTGAGCGGAATTCCGTCGGAAAACACATCCAAGATTTTTCCGACGGAAACTCTGCTCGTGTGTACGCGGCATAAGAGTATCCTTAGCGCCATATGTGTGGCAGGTCAGAGACTAAGAAAGAATTGAAGCCCAATGTACTGGTAGGACAACCAGAGAACTACTATTCACCACTAATGGAGATCTCGGCAACAGTAGCCTACATTCTTATCTGATGACAGGTGTGATGTAAATTGTATCTAAACCTGAAACCAAAAATGTAATTTTTATACATGACATAGCATAGAAAAGCTGTATATAATGTCACTCAAGCAAGGTAAAACAATTTTAGGACTGCTATGCATTATGAGTATTGTTTCATTTTATTTAGTTAAATCAAAGTGAATGCCCAGCCAAAATTTTTTTTCCTTAGTTTTAGTTAGAGGAGGGGAAGGGTTAGAACCCCTGCCAGGTTTAAACATGTAGGAAAAAGCACTACTTACCTAATTTGAAAACACAAAATACAATGAAGAGTCCTAGAAAGGTCTTCATGATGAAGAGGTGACCTAATAGAAATAGAAAATGAATAAGGTGTTTGCTTTTTGCAGCCTAATTGGTATAACACCTACTGTACTTTATATTGGTTACATGCCCCTATTCAAATAGCATACCTTAAAAAATTAAATAAAAAGCTGCTTACTTTTTAAAGTGCTTTTACTTTTACTTTAAATCTCTACCTCTCTTTTCCCTGCTTTGTAATAGTTAGGAGGGGGGCATCTATTATAAGCCATTTGAACTGCCCATAGTAGGGTTTTATGTATAAATCTGCTCCAAAGATAAAAAAAATGTAAAAAGGTATAAAACATGGTTTTAAAAAAGATTTTTAGGCATGATGTGTGAATGGCAACACATACCAAATTATAGTGGGGGGGGGGGGGGGTTCTCAAATTTGTCTGCAAAGGTGGAAATACACTTTAAGCAACTTAACCTATAAACACATGGCTTTTTGTCCATTTTATACATATGCTTGATACAACAAACAACATATCTATTATAAGGTGTTGATCATTTAATAAGTTATTGTACATTTGTCTGTGTTCACAACAGTCTTAAAGATAAATGTATATATCTACATCATTATTATGTAAATTCATGTCATTAGTATATAAATTGTTTAGAAGTTTTCTTTGATTCATGACTTCCCTAAGCAGCTGATTGTGAAATCCACCTGAATAATACTAGTAGTTGGTCTGTCAGATGACAGATGCAATGTACTATAAAAGTACAAAAATAATTACATTTGTGGTGTAACATCTTTTTAACATGCTTTTAAGTTAATTCTATTATGTTGGAGAAAAATAGATAGTTTGTCATTAAAAAAAATAAAAAAAATTACATTAACAGCATTATCTGGATACTGAACTGAAATGGCATCATGGCCATACTGAACTAAAATGGCAACATAGTATAGTATATGGATCTGATTTACTGTGAGGATATCTTTATTCTGACTATTCTGTGTTTGTGAATAAGTGGTTGAAAAAAAAACAGTTAATTGCAAGCATAAATCCTGGCTAGCAGTTAAACCTGTGTATACCACTCCACCGGTAGGTTTTTGCCTTCAATTTGTGGCATAGCACACACACAGTACTAAAATTGCATGAGTGTTGAAAAGTTGAAAAGTTTGAACTATGCAATTCGGTTTCTATTTTTTGTTAAATTTAGCAATAAAAGTGTCTGATATATAACATACAATATATACAAATAATACCCAAGCAGAGACAGTCAGGGGTTGGCTCTAAACTAAAGGTTATTGATATACTGTATGTTGCATTACTTTATATCAGGGATCTCAAAACTTTGTCCGAGGGCCAGATGTGGCCCTTTGCTAGCCTTTATCCGGTCCTAGGGGCACTATTTCTCCCACTGATATGAGGCACTATTCCTCCCACTGACCCCAGCAAGGGGGCACTATTTCTTCCACTGATACCAATGATGGGATACTATTGCTCCTACTAATAGGGGCACTACTCCTCCACCTACTGACCACCAACCCTGCGGCCATATTTATTCTCACTGATGCCGGGCCCAGGACATTTTCTGCCACAACTGGGCACAATCCGGCCCTCCTAAAGTCTGAAGGACAATAAACTGGCTCTTTGTTTTAAAAGTTTGGAGACCCCTGCTCTATATCAATGCTATGTGGAATTGAATTTTTAATTGTTACTTTATTTATGTAATAATACAATATTGTTATCAAATGTATTTGATATTGAGTAGTTCGTTTTGGCACCCATAAAGCCGCATATATGTGAGGTCCTCTTGTTGAGATGATTAGGGATGTGGTGCCAATGATTACCCAGCCAGTTTGTGGCTTGTATTTCAGATACAATGCTTTTAACCTCACTGGCGGTATGATTCTGTCCGGAATTTAGTGCTGAAAGCGGTACAATTATTTTGCATGGAAATTTGGCGTTTTTATATTGTAGGCATGCAATTCTTATGAATAACTCACTTAAATCTGTCGAACCAGAGTCTAGTAGACATCCCGGGTATGATAAAGTTTGAAACACAAAATCATAAATTGTAATATAATAAAAATATATATAAAAATGATTCAATAATGTAAGCAAATCAAAAACACTGAAATTTGCTCAGTTGCAGAATAGTCGCTGTCATTAAATTTATTGTTTGATGATAAATTGTGATTCTAATTTTTTATCGGTGTTTTCTAGCTGGTCTAAAACCACTTTTGACATAAAGGCACACTTTTTGGTTGCTATGGACAATCTCCAGTTTCCAGGCAGAAAAAAAAATATTTTTAATATATAAAATGACATGCAGGGCACTGGGCAGACCACTAGGGACAAAGGGGATGTGTATTTTTTGTATACAGTACTGTAATCTGTAAGATTACAGTACTGTATGTGTTGTGTGTTTTTAAACTTTTTGAATTTGGCGCCGATCTCCGCTCCCGTGCGTCGGAACGTCGCAGGGAACAGAGATCAGCGGCACTTGGCACTGTGTGAATCGAGCGAGCAGACGGCTCGCACACACAGCGGGGAGACATCGCAGGATCCAGGGGAAAAGGTAAGTAACTTCCCCCTGTATCCTGCAACGCAAGCCCGAGTTTGGCTCGGGGTTACCGCTCCTGGTACAAAAAACTCAACCCGAGCCAGACTCTGTATTACCGCCAGGGAGGTTAATATGCTTTTGAATTCCTCCAACTTGCTTTTGCATTCACACAGAGTTGAATGTGAATGAAAAGCAAACAAACGTCCACATATACCAGGGGTATGCAATTAGCGGATCTCCAGCTGTTGCAAAACTACAAGTCCCATCATGCCTCTCTGGGTGTCATGCTTGTGGCTGTCAGAGTCTTGCTATGCCTCATGGGACTTGTAGTTCTGCAACAGCTGGAGGTCCGCTAATTGCATATCCCTGACATATACAAACCCAGGGGTATATTCCTAAAGCAGTAATTGTGGCATTCATCAAACATTCACTGAATCAATCACTGTAATTTAAAACACATGCATCAGGAAGATGCAAACTAGCTTGAATTTTTGATCAATTTTAAATGAATTTGCTTCTAAAGGCATAAACTAACTCATAAAAAATAATTGCAAAGGTGTAAATGTTTGGCGAATGTCACATTAACTGCTTTATAAGTATGCCTTAAGTGTTTATACCTTTAAAAGCAAATTCATTGAATACTTTTCCAAAGTGCAGACTAGACTTTTGTGGCTTATTTTTTCCCCCCTTTCAGCCCGACACTATTACCTCTTGGGTTAATTCTTGCAGAAACACTCATATATTTTATAGTGTGATAGATTTGAGAGATCTCCCAAAAAGATCTCCAATTCTGTTCCCCCATTCACAGCTGTAACTTTTATTGTTGAGTTTTATGTTGAGCAATATAGTCCTATATATATCCTTCTAGGTACCCCATAGCAATGAATTAGGAATGGAACAGTACCTGAACAAAAAACGAATACAATAAAATAAAATAAAGCATATACAGTATATGTACATCACGTTGTTACCCATTCTTAGATACCCATCTGGAAGTTAATAAAAGATAACTAACACACTTACAGCAAATACGTCTGTGACTGGCTTCCTTGAATTGGTGCCGTTAACACAAAAGCTTTAAGTTAGTTGTCGGTCAGGTTTTGTTACCTTGAAGAATCTGGTGCTGGCTAGCAGCTGAGTATGAGTAGCCTGCCTCTTATATACAGGTCCAGAAAGAATGCTTTGCGGCTTTCTTTCAAAAAAAGGACTTGGGTGCAGCCAGGTGGCCTTGTATTTTGAAACATTTGATGTAAAATTAGAGACTCGTGTGCCCATTCCACTATGATGCATAGCCTAAAGCTGTTAGAACTGAATGTTTTTTAATGTTTTTCTATTTCTATATGTATCCCTCTCTGGGGTATATTGTCTTTGTAACTTGCATGACGTATACAGCCTAACGCAAGATTATATGCTATGGGCTTACTTTAAAGGTTAACTACTTTTGTGGGGGAAAAAATAGCAAATAAAGAAAAAATAATATAGTGTATACAATTGCCACAAAAGTCATAGTGTAATTGAATATTAAAAATGACCTTTCATTCTCAATCTGCAGCCACTGTAATTTTCTGAGAATACATGGCAATATGGCTACCTGGAGTTGTTCTGAACACAGAATGTGTACTGACCACTCCCCAGGAACATCATTTCCTGCTTGTGTGATTGGCTCACCAATTTTCCCAGAAGTCTGCCTAAGATACAAATCAGATTTCAGGCATCCTCTGCAACAAAAACGTCATTTTTTGGTGAGATACTCAGGCCAGGCAGATTTCCTCATCAGAGCCCTGCAGGTGCACACTTGATAGATAATTATGAAACCATTCCCATTAGACCCACTCATCACTGAGGCTCAGGGATTTCTTCAGAATAACAAAAGGAAGAAATCTGCAACAAAGGTTGTTGCTATGTACATAGATCACCCAGAGGGGAATGTTTTTTTCTCAACAAAAGTGGAGTTACTCTTTAAAGGTTAATGATTGGGGTAGTACTTTTACATAGCAATGGTAACCTTGTGCCAATAACTGCCAGCACTAGGCTCCCTACCCTGTAAACAAATACATCAGAGATTGTACAGTACGAACACAGGCAGTGTTGCTGCAGATTGCTTCTCCACATGAGGTCATAGCCTCTTACTGGGGTGACCCCATAGAAAGGTTGTCAGTCAATAGAATCAATGGTCAACAGCCTTTTTATAGGAATGAATGGAGGCATGCATGACAGAAGCAATGCCCAGACAGAAAACGTTCTATTGTGGGGCTGTGTAGCTCCCAGTAGTCGCACAGTGCATAACTATCAGGGATCTCGTCCGCTGCGCGCCTTAGTGCGCATGCGCACTGGTCCAGCGCTCCGGCGCATAGGAAGAGATGAGGAGATGTTGCGGCGGCGCACGCGCACTCGCGGCTCCACTGAGCGGCGCGCACGCATGCGCACTAGCGTCCACCCCATGTGACCTCCAGCTGGCCTATAAAAGAGAGGCTGCTGCATCCAAACAAACGCTGGTTCGTCTGTCAGCTGTCCCTTGTTCCTGTGCCTGTACCTGCTACCTTCTGATTGATTACCTGTTGCCAACCCGGATTGTTCTGACGTTCCTGCTCTCTCCAACCCTTGACCTCTGGCTTGCTCTCCCGGACTTCCCACCATCTCCTGTGTTTGACCCTCGGCCTGCCTCTCGGATATCTGCTTTCTGCTGCCAGTACCTGACCCTCTGCCTGCCTCTGGACTTTCTCTTGTATCTACACCTTGTTACCTTGCCTTGGACCTGCCTGCCTGTGTTTGACCCTCTAGCTAACGCCTGACTAACCACCTGTGTTTGACCCTCAGCCTGCTTCCTGCTTGTCTACCTGCATTGGACCTGAACCAGTTCTCCAGCTCCTGATCATCTCCCAGCAGCACACCTGGGCCCACGTCAAGTCACCATCCAGCAGGTGGCTTGTGCCTCTTGGTGCCAACTACCCCCTGTACCACCTTCAGGGGCAGTGGGCGCTGAGTCGCAAGGGCAACCGCTCTCGGCATCTTGGCCTCGGTGAGTACCTAGTTCCTGATAGTACGAACCAGCCATGACAGAGGCCAACAGAGCGGGTTCTCCCTTGGAGATGCTATGCCAACAGGTGTCTGCTCTCATGGACGCTGTGCAGAAATTACAAGAGGGCTATGCCCAAGTTGACAGCCGCCTCCAACAACTGGCAACTGCCTCCTCTCCTGCAAGTCCAGCTCCAGGGTCAGCCAGTGGAACTTCTGCACCCCAGGTCCAACCTCCACCTGCTATGATGATGGCTGTGCCAGAACCCAGGGTACCTGTGCCCGAGCGATTTTCAGGCGATCGCAAAAGGTTCAGGTCCTTCAAGAATGCCTGCACCTTATATCTCGCTCTACAACCCCGGACCTTCTCCTAAGAGATCGTAAAAGTTGGATTCATTATCTCACTTCTATCAGAAGAACCCCAGACTTGGGCTCACGGTCTCATGGAGCAAAGGAATCCCCTGCTAAACACGGTAGACTCCTTCTTTGAAGCCATGGGTCAGCTGTACGATGACCCTCAACATACTGCCACAGCAGAAGCTACCTTACATACCCTCTCCCAGGGTAGAAGACCAGTAGAGGACTATACAGCAGAGTTTCGCAAGTGGTCGGCCGACACGACTTGGAATGAGGCTGCCCTCCGTTATCAATACCGTTTAGGGTTAAATGAGGGTTTAAAGGATGAACTTGCCCGTGTTGAGACCCCCACGTCTCTGGAAGAACTGATCCAGTTGGCCACCAAGCTGGATCGGCGCATGCGGGAACGTCGTTCCGAGCGCTTACAAGGACCCCGGCCAGTGTGGGTACCTCCAAGAGGTTCTTCCATGTACCCGAGCACTCCTTCACCTTCCGGCCCCTTGGCATCAGAAGGGGAACCTATGCAACTGGGCCTAGTTCGCCCTCGTCTCTCCCAGGAGGAACGCCAGCGCAGACGCAGGTCCAACTTGTGTCTCTATTGTGGAGGATCTGGACACTACCTGCTGAATTGTCCCATCCGGCCCAGTAAGTTGCCACCTCAACATACCATGAAATGTCAAACCATTAACCTTGTGCAGTCTTACGTGACTCTCTCTGTCTCCCTACAGCTGGCGGGAAGGAGGATTCAGCTACCGGCCGTGATTGATTCGGGGGCCTGCAGTTGCTTTTTAGATATTGCCGTTGCCAAAGAATGGCACATCCCGTGCCTTGATAAAGGTAGACCCTTACTGGTCCACTTGGCCGATGGGTGCCTGCCACACTCAGGACCAGTAACGCAGGAGACCTCACCCATCCTCACTACCACGGACTCTGGTCATCAGGAGCTCCTGCGCTTCGATCTTATCTCCTCTCCAATGTTCCCCATCATCCTTGGACTTCCTTGGCTACAAGCCCATGATCCTCAGATTCATTGGGATCGGAGAGAGGTCTCCTTCTCCTCCCCATACTGCCATCTACACTGCTTTGCACCAGTTTCAGGCACCCATTTGGCAGTCATCACGGCGCCCGAGAACCTTCAACACATTCCCCCAGTCTACCAGGACTTTAAGGACGTTTTCGATAAAAAAAAGGCCGACCATCTGCCTCCTCATCGGGCCTATGACTGCCCCATCGAACTGCTCACTGGTTCCGAAATTCCTTTTGGGCGCATATTCCCCTTGTCTGAGACGGAGCTGAAGGCCCTTAAAGCCTATATAGACGAAAACCTTGAAAAAGGCTTTATTCGGCCCTCCACCTCTCCAGCCGGGGCTGGCATTTTCTTTGTGGGTAAGAAGGATGGTTCACTCCGACCCTGCATCGACTATAGGGAACTCAACAAAATTACCGTCAAAAATCGGTACCCATTACCACTTATTCCCGAACTCTTCCAGCGATTCCGGACGGCTAAAGTGTTTTCCAAACTCGACTTAAGAGTCGCCTATAACCTTGTCAGGATCCGTGCAGGTGACGAGTGGAAAACAGCCTTCAGGTCCAGGTTTGGCCATTACGAATATCTGGTGATGCCATTCGGCCTATGTAATGCCCCGGCCACCTTCCAACACTTGGTGAATGACATCTTTAGGGAACACCTAGACGATTTCTTGGTCGTATACTTGGACGACATCCTCATCTTCTCAGCCACCCTGGAACTTCATCGAGAGCATGTCAGAACAGTACTTACCATCCTCAGAGCCCATCAACTGTACCTCAAGGCTGAAAAATGTGAATTCGAGAGAACTACCGTCCAATTTCTAGGATTCATCATTTCCACCGAGGGCACCTCAATGGACCCTCAAAAGGTCAAGGCAGTAGTAGAGTGGTCACCCTCCAAGGACAAGAAGGCTGTACAAGGATTCATCGGCTTTGCCAATTTCTATCGGAGGTTTATCGCCGGATTCTCTGCTATTGTTGCTCCTATTACCCACCTAACCCGTCAACATGGCCGCTTCCAGTGGTCCCAGGAGGCCCAGGACTCCTTCACCAAGCTGAAGACCCTCTTCACCTCCGCTCCCATCTTGCGGCATCCGGACCCGCTGCTCCCTTTCGTACTGGAAGTGGACGCCTCTGAATCTGCCACAGGTGCCATCCTCTCTCAGCGGCATGGGCCAAAAGCCCTTCTCCATCAGGTGGCCTTCGCCTCCCGGAAATTGAGCCCTTCCGAAAGGAACTACGACGTGGGCGATCGAGAGTTGTTGGCCATTAAATTTGCTCTGGAAGAGTGGAGATACCTTCTCGAGGGGGCCCTCCACCCAATTACCATCTTCACCGACCATAAAAACCTCGAATACCTACGGACTGCCAAGCGGTTGAGGCCCCGCCAAGCCCGCTGGGCACTCTTCTTTTCGAGGTTCACTTTCCATATTTCCTATCGGCCAGGGTCCAAGAATGGCAAGGCAGACGCCCTCTCCCGCATCTCTCCGGAATCCACCCAGGTGACAGAACCCAGTACAATTCTGGCACCCCAGAATTTTCTGCTACTTACCCCAACAGATCTGTCCACTGCTCTTCACACTGCCTCAAACCACTGAAGAGACCCCATTACAGCCACCCTGGAAAGACGTAAGGACTTGCTCTGGTTCCAAGATAAAATTTTTGTTCCTCAGAAAGTGAGACCCCTAATCTTGAAAACCTTCCATGACCACAAGCTGGCGGGTCATTTTGGAATCCGGAAAACAGCGGAACTCGTCTCCCGCACCTTCTGGTGGCCAGGCTGGAGACAGGACTGCCAAACTTACGTTTCCTCCTGTATACCCTGTCAACGGAACAAGGGCCCCAAAACCAAACCTTGGGGTTTACTGAAGCCACTACCCATCCCGGAGCGCCCCTGGGCTGACGTCTCGATGGACTTCATTGTGGATCTGCCACCCTCTGAGGGCTTTTCTACCAACCTGGTAGTGGTTGACCGGCTGTCCAAAATGAGCCACTTCCTGCCCATGGTGGGGACTCCCTCCGCTTTAGAAACTTCCAACATCTTCATTAAAGAGATTGTCAGACTCCATGGGGTTCCCAGGAGCATTGTTTCAGACAGGGGCTCACAATTTACTTCAAAATTCTGGAAGGAACTCTGCAAGTCCATAGGAATCAAGGTTTGTCTTTCTTCAGCCTACCATCCACAGAGCAATGGACAAACTGAGCGAACGAACCAAACGCTCGAGCAGTACCTACGCTGCTTTTGCTCCTCGGCACAGGATGACTGGTCCTCCCTGCTGGCATACGCGGAATTCGCGTACAACGATTCCTCCCACTCAGCTACTAACCAAACCCCTTTCTGGGCAAACTTCGGTTTTCATCCATCCTTCCTCCCAAACTCCTTTCCAGAATCACCAGTTCCGGCTGTGCAGGAACGACTGGAATCCATCCAATCCAACTTCCAAAAACTCCGGGAGACAATGCAGCAGGCGCAGGAGGAATACAAGAAGTATCATAACAGGGGAAGGAAGGAGAACCCCTCACTCAAGATTGGGGAGAAGGTATGGTTGTCCTCCGCTCACCTTAAACTCTCGTGCCCTTCACGAAAGCTGGGCCCCAAATTCATTGGCCCATTTGAGATTAAGAAGATGGTAAACCCTGTGGCCTTCGAGCTTTCCTTACCCAAGACGTATAGAATACACCCCGTGTTTCATGCCTCCCTGCTGAGGCCTTTGGTCCCCAGTCCTTTTCCGGACAGAGAGGAACTTCCTCCACCACCTGTCACAATTGACGGTGTAGAAGAATATGAGGTGGAATCGCTACTAGGTTGTAGGAAGGTGGGTCGTCAGCTGCAGTACCTGGTGAAATGGAAGGGGTACCCCCAAAAGACAACTCTTGGGAGCCGTCCAGAAATTTCCATGCCCCTAGAATGATCAGGATTTTCCACCAGGAACACCCGGAATTGATGGACAGCTTAGGCGTCCGGAGTCCGCCCCTCAGGAGGGGGCACTATCAGGGATCTCGTCCGCTGCGCGCCTTAGTGCGCATGCGCACTGGTCCAGCGCTCCGGCGCATAGGAAGAGATGAGGAGATGTTGCGGCGGCGCACGCGCACTCGCGGCTCCACTGAGCGGCGCGCGCGCATGCGCACTAGCGTCCGCCCCATGTGACCTCCAGCTGGCCTATAAAAGAGAGGCTGCTGCATCCAAACAAACGCTGGTTCGTCTGTCAGCTGTCCCTTGTTCCTGTGCCTGTACCTGCTACCTTCTGATTGATTACCTGTTGCCAACCCGGATTGTTCTGATGTTCCTGCTCTCTCCAACCCTTGACCTCTGGCTTGCTCTCCCGGACTTCCCACCATCTCCTGTGTTTGACCCTCGGCCTGCCTCTCGGATATCTGCTTTCTGCTGCCAGTACCTGACCCTCTGCCTGCCTCTGGACTTTCTCTTGTATCTACACCTTGTTACCTTGCCTTGGACCTGCCTGCCTGTGTTTGACCCTCTAGCTAACGCCTGACTAACCACCTGTGTTTGACCCTCAGCCTGCTTCCTGCTTGTCTACCTGCATTGGACCTGAACCAGTTCTCCAGCTCCTGATCATCTCCCAGCAGCACACCTGGGCCCACGTCAAGTCACCATCCAGCAGGTGGCTTGTGCCTCTTGGTGCCAACGACCCCCTGTACCACCTTCAGGGGCAGTGGGCGCTGAGTCGCAAGGGCAACCGCTCTCGGCATCTTGGCCTCGGTGAGTACCTAGTTCCTGATAATAACTCAATGGAATGTGGACATGGAAGTAAAAAACATGGTGGGGTTGCTGGGGATTGATTTAAACTAACTTTTAGAGGATCAACGTAATAAAAGTAAACTTGGGGTTTTCTGTAGAAGTTACGTTTGTGTCTGTCAGTTCAGGAGGAGGAAACACAAAGTTTTTGCCATTTAGGAGAGGAGGTGTGTGTGTGTGTGTGTGTGGGGGGGGGGGGTGCAGGGTGCAATGGGGAGTACAGTGTGTCCCTTATGCCCTGTACACACGGTCGGATATTCTGATGGAAAAAGTCTGATCGGATAATGTTGTCGGAAAATCCGATCGTGTGTGGGCTCTATCTGACTTTTTCCGTCGGAATTTGAGAGCAGGACCTTACATTTTCCGACAACAAAATCCGATCGGACTTTTTCTGATCGTGTGTAGAGAATTCCGACGCACACACAAAGTGCCACGCATGCTCAGAAGAAATTTGGAGATGAAAGCCATTGGCTACTGGCCTCTACGTAGTCTCGTCGTACGTTTTGTACGTCATCTCGTTCTGAATGTTCGGATTTTCCGACAACTTTGTCCGACCGTGTGTGTGCAACACAAGTTTCGGACAAAATCCTTCGGAAAAAATCTGACGGATTTTGTGGTCGGAATGTGTATGGGAGCTTAGTCTTATTGTAAGAAAGAAGTGACCGTTGGTCCAATGCAGCTGGGGCATAGGTTGTGGGTGTTAGAAGGATGTGGGTGTCAGATCTTATATAGGGGACTATATATAAATAAATATATACAGTATATGTGTTAAATTATTGCAGAAATGTGATGTTATCATTCTGTAAAATTATAAAATATGTTACTGTACATAAGTGCAGTTCGTCACACAAAGGGCATACCAGTAAAATTTGGTAAACAAAGTGATATATGCAGTGTAATGCATACAATGACACATGCAGTGGTGCAACTATACACAAATGCTGCTATGGCGCAGTGGGGGTAGGAGGGGGCCTTACTAGGGAGGTTGTCTTTATCACACCAGTGTGCGTAGTGGGACACATAAATATCTTATTCCCGTTTGCAGAGACATCTGTTTTGAGAAGTTTAATATTTACTTACTCAAGCTTTAAAATGTTACTAAACCCAGGACCCTGCATTCAATATATCTGGTTTCCCATAGTATATAGAACATGGAAATGCAATTATTTTAGTAAATATAAACCGCTAAACACCTTTTCTCATCAGCAGTATATAGCAGTCTTGTGACTTCTATCAGTGTCCAGCTGCGCACTGGTTAAAGCTTGTAGGAGGAGTTTTCATTCTCTCCTTATTGTCCTATGAGGCTGCAGGACCCCTGACCCTCTTTCTGGACAGTACTGATTGTCCCTGGGCTGATCACATGCACCCTCCTAAGAGAAAAAAACTCTCTAGCAATACATAGCAAACTGAGCATGTGCAGAGTGACTCCAAAGCTCTGTTCTATCAGGAGATGGATTTGAGACTGTGGAAGAAGGGGAGGATCAAAGCAGACAGTATCAAACAGCTTTTTTACACAATGCAGAGGATTAACTCCCTAGGTTTTACAGTGAGTATAACACGCATGCTTTACTGCATATGCAGACTGAGTTTACTGTTGTGGGTTTAGTAACACTTTAAGTAAAACAGCTACCATAGTTACCTGACCTACCCAGAGCTACCCTAAACTATACACTATTCTTAAAAATTTTACCCTGAGCTACCAAAGCTACTCTGAGCTACACTCTACAACAGGGGTAGGCAAACGTTGAGAGGTGGAGATCTACCATGACAACATGGAAGAGAGCAAAGAGCATTGGGGTGCTACAGCCTTCCTGGCTCCTCCTCTCTTGCTGGTGCTCCTCCTCTCTTGCTGGTGCTCCCAATAGGAAACCGATTCCGGATCTGATCTGGCTCAGGTAAGAATAAGGGGGGGGGGGGGGGGGGGCTGGGGGGATCCTACAGCAGAGAAGTTTTTTTACCAAAATGCCTAGCATGCATTTAGGTAAAAAAACTTTTAGGCTTTAGAACCACTTTAAATACTATCCTGAGCTACCACATCTATACAGCCTGTGTCAAACAGCCCCTGTCAGCTGTGGATGCGGGGTATCTGCCCCATAGGATTGTGCAGTTTAAAAAGGTAAATGGGTGGCAGTGAAAGTTCTGTAGCAGGATGCAGGTGGTTAATCACTGACCACACTTTTTTCCCCACCTGGGGTATAATTAGCATTTCCCTGTGTTAGGGCTCTTTCACACGGACGGTCCGTATGTCCGTTTTTCATCCTTCCGTTTTCGGATGAAAAACGGACATACATGTATCCCTATGGGATAGCGGGTGTCAGCGGATGAGCATCCGCTGACACCCGCTCTCGTCCGTGTCCGCTATGCTCTGTTTCTGCAGACGGAGGAAAACCCTATTTTTTTTCATCCGTCTGCAGAGCGGATCGGATGACGACGGACTCTACGGTCCGTCGTCACCTGATCCCCCATAGGGGAGAGCGGCGCTCTGACAGGTCCGTCCCTGCGCTGTGTGCAGAGACGGACCTGTCATCTTCCTGCTCAGCGGAGATCGCTCCGGCGATCCCCGCTGAGCAAGCGGATATCCACGGGGAGGATCTGCAATGATCCGCTCCGTGTGAAAGAGCCCTTAATCGGTGGTTGTTGGGAAAGGAGGCAAGCAGGCTGTGAGGAAACATGTCTGTAGGTCTGAAGCAGGCTCAGTGGTGTCTATTTACTAGCCAGAAGGCTTAAAAACTGTTTCCCCAGGACTTTTGTTTTGGACTGTGATGCTTACCCCTGCTAGGAAATCTTCTTGTTGTGTTGCAAACGCTGGCCAATAAAGACTGTTGGGAAGCATTTAAACCTACTTAGTGCATCGAATACCTCTACGTGAGCTCTCCGCTTGAAGCTGAATATGACAAGCCCTAGTATCTGTTGAACCCTCAGCCAGCTTTGCGACCCACACTGCAACTACCACAGGCTGCTGTATCTCCACAGCCCTTGTAGCCCCGCTGCACCTCTACTTCACCTACAGTCTCTGCTGCATCTCCACTGCACCCACAACACTGCTGCACTTCTGCAATTAACACAAATTCTGCTGCATTTTTGCTGCACTTGCAGGCCTTCTGCACCTCAGCTACACCTGCAGTCACTGCTTTGTCTTGGCTGCAACTATAGTCTGAACCTCTGCTGCACAACACATGCACCTCCAACCTCCTGACTCTTTCTGCTTCCAGTTGCGTAGACCTCAACCCTCTCTCATGATCCATTTCCTTGATATCTAGTTATCTGGCACCTACCTGCAACTAAGCCCAAACTCCCATGAAGGGGTCCCTGCCAGAACACTAGCTACCTCTTAGATTCACAGGGAAATCAGCTGCATCAATATGCAGGGCCTACATCTAGGATTGTGACATTATGCTTCAGCCAAAAATAGACCCTTCCCAGGTGCCTCTGCCTACCACAGATTTTCTGAAAGCCTTGTCCAGCAAATTGGAAGCACAGCAGGTGATGCCTAGCATGCTACTAGCAGGATATGAATTCTTGGCCTAAGCCATCTGCCAGCCTCCTTGGTTGCCCTGATCACCTTTCTATTGTCCTCCCCCCATGCAGGTTAAACCCTACTCAAGTTCCTCCTCCTTGACTCTACATCAAAGAACTTAACCCCAGACCCAGGGCCTCCTAATGTATTTGTAGCGCAGGGATTTTACTACCCAAGCTGTCATGTTAATGATAAGTTGTGCTTAAATAAGAGTTTGTCTCCCTCTAGTGTCCTTTCTATATGCTATTAAGACTTCTACTTGGTTTCTAAAAAGCCATGTCACAAAGCATTGTGGGAGATATAGTTTAATGAGGAAGTGACTCATGTGCTTAACTCAGTCTGGGAACTACTAAACCCACAATGCCAAGCCGCAGACTCACAAGGCAAAAGTTACTGCACTGCATGCTAGGAGCAGGGATAAAAGGGACAGCGCGGCCATTTTTCAGCCTCTTGGGATGCCATTCAATACCTGCCTGCAGTGAGGTCTGTGTGTGACCGACAGACTGCGGCCTGTAAGGCTCGGAGCTGAATCGACCGGCCTCTGAGGAGTTCCTGAACACAGTCAGCTGGACCAGCGTGTGGACAGACCTGAGGACCCAAGATCGCAGGAAGTTTCCTGTGTTCCAGTCATCAGCCATCAGCTGCTTTGGATCAGACGGAGATCACAAGGAAAGGAGTTCGGAAGGAATCCTACAGCACCTGGGCCTGTTGTGGTGAGCGGGCACTTGCCCAGACCATTAGAACACATTGTATGCTGGTGAGACTTGTAGTTTCATGGAGGTGGTTCTACATATTCATAGGCTGTGCACAGCAGAACTCTGGGGCTTATTACAACCCATGCTATATAGGTGGTACTGTATTACCCGCACAGTCTCACAAGGAAAAGTTACAAGAGTGTTGTTTGTTCATCACCACCAAAGGAATAGTTCCCAATACACTCATCACTCTAAAGCCTGTTTCTTTATGTTTTCTCATGTGGATTACAAATAACTTCAGTTCAACTCAAAGGGCTAGCTGAAGAGTAAGTGAAGATAAAGAACTCTTTCCACCCTCAACAAAACATCAGGGTGTCATTATACTTTATGGACATTAAGTTGCACTCTAGGGGGAGCCCTAGAGTATAGGATTCAATATTATACTGCATTATCCTGGTTATGTGAATGTAATGTATTTAGATCTGTTGTGTGCATTGAGGCTGTAGTGGGAAGGTGCTTAATATAAGTGTGTTATGATATTGAGTATTTATCCCACTGCGCACCTGTCTGCATATACCGGAGAGGGGCGCCTCTGAGTATATATCATATAAACATTTATTGAAAAAACAATATCCACTCACATCTTAGAAAGTAGTGTTGCATTCAGACATCTCTGTGGATGGAGGGCCAGCAGGACTGCAAGTCACAGGAGGTTTGCCCAGAAGCTGTCGTCCTTCTCATGTCCAAAGGGAGATGAATCAGGCAGATGGGTGTAGCAGGTGGGGGTGTTTCCTCTTTTGGGTCCTCCAGAGGGGTGGTAACAACAGTTCCAAGAGACGTCAGATTAGAGTATCACAGCTCTTTACAAAAAGAGGGTTCCAGGTGGTAAGATAGGGGAAAAAAGTCTCTGTATAGGGTTAAAAAATGGTTTACCAAGGAGGAAGAAGGGATGGAGGGTGGGAGGACGTTTTAAACCCAGTAGCCTAGTAGTCTGCTGCTGCGGTGTCTGTACGGCCGGGTTCGTTACCAGGATGTGTATAGGCACGGCCGTGTCTCCGGTATCAGAACGAGGCTCCAAGCCTCGTTCTGATATCGGAGACACGGCCGTGCCTATACACATCCTGGTAACGAACCCGGCCGTACAGACACCGCAGCAGCAGACTACTAGGCTACTGGGTTTAAAACGTCCTCCCACCCTCCATCCCTTCTTCCTCCTTGGTAAACCATTTTTTAACCCTATACAGAGACTTTTTTCCCCTATCTTACCACCTGGAACCCTCTTTTTGTAAAGAGCTGTGATACTCTAATCTGACGTCTCTTGGAACTGTTGTTACCACCCCTCTGGAGGACCCAAAAGAGGAAACACCCCCACCTGCTACACCCATCTGCCTGATTCATCTCCCTTTGGACATGAGAAGGACGACAGCTTCTGGGCAAACCTCCTGTGACTTGCAGTCCTGCTGGCCCTCCATCCACAGAGATGTCTGAATGCAACACTACTTTCTAAGATGTGAGTGGATATTGTTTTTTTCAATAAATGTTTATATGATATATACTCAGAGGCGCCCCTCTCCTTGTTTTTTTCCTTCAGCTCCTATTGGACCCGGCTTCAGGCCTTTTCGGTGGCAGCCCTGACGACCCCTTATGCCCCATTGTGTATATCGTACGTACACACCCAGTCACTTTTCATTCCCCCCCCCCTGTTTTCCCCCCCTCCTTGTTCTCTGGACTATCAGGAAACCTCTTGCATAAATACGAGGTATTGTGACTATGCACCTTTTTTACTTGTTTGTCTGCATATACCTTCCATGACAATCATGGAATTATTGTTTCATGTACACATTGACTGTTTTCTATTGTCATTCTCTATATCTGATTTACCACTGTGTTCATGGTGCCAAGCATCTTCTTAGTAAATTTCCTAAGTGGTTAATAGACAACTTGTGTGAGACTCCATTCATTACTACAACTGGCGAGGTGACTGGTTCCAAGGTTACGGTAAATATACTGTGTAGTGTACCATTATTGTGTTTTTCTTTACCACTGGATCTCACACTAATATTGCCACATAGGTGTGCCAGAGGGGTTGAGACTGCCATTGGGGCTGATAGGCAGGGTACAGGGTTATACATACATCAGCAGCTCCTACGGGGGTAGTGCTAGATATTGTTTGGAGGAAAGGCATTTCCTCAACTAATATGCCCTTCATCCAGGAAACCCAGAGTCTAGTATACCTTGAGGGGGCCCCAGCAAATTTTCAAACTCTTACAGTCCATATCTACACCGGAGGTCAGTCAATTCCAGTTCCCATTTTTATTGACTCTGGGGTCTTGCCAAATTTCATTGAAACACCTCTAGCTCTAGATGTGGAGTTTTTCATGAAACCCATGTCCACACCTTTTTCTGTGTCAGCCATTAATGGTAATTTACTTACCAATGGGCTCATACAAAATCAAACAGTGCCTCTTGAGACTTTAAGGCCGGTTTCACACCGGGGCAGTGCGGGCGGCGGTAAAGCAGCGCTATATTTAGCGCTGCTTTACCGCCGTTTTACCCGCGGTATGCGGCCGCTAGCGGGGTGGTTTTAACCCCTGCTAGCGGCCGAAAAAGGGTTAAAACCCCCCGCAAAGCACCGCTGCAGCGGTGCTTTGGCCGCGGGTTTACCGCTGTATCCCCGCGGTATCCCCGCGGTATCCCATTGATTTCAATGGGTAGGAGCGGTATAGGAGCGATAAATAAACTGCTCCTTCACTGCTCCAAAGATGCTGCTAGCAGGACTTTTTTTTACCGTCCTGCTAGCGCACCACTCCAGTGTGAAAGCCCTCCGGGTTTCACACTGGAGTTAAAGGACCCGCTTTTTTCAGGAGCTATACAGGCGCTATTTTTAGCACTGTAGCTCCTGAAAAACGCCCCAGTGTGAAAGCACCCTAATTGAAAAGCTACATCTGGAAACCCTCACTTTCCTGGTTCTGCTCAATACTGAAATATTCAGCCCAGATCTTCTCCAAACTCTACAATCTGGTCTGAATAAAGGAAGAAGACGAGCTTAACAATCAGGATGCTCATTGGCTTGTTGCCCTTTGGCTTTCATAATGCCCCAGCAGTCTTCATACATCTAGCTAATGAAATCTTTTGAGACCTTCTGTGTGTCTGCGTGGACCTGTAATGTGTCCCAGAAGGCAGCAGGTGAAGGGGGGGATTGTGAACTTCTCCAGACAAAAGTGGGAGCGGGTACCTGTCAAAACCAGGTACCCCCCCCCCCCCAGAAAAAAGTGCCAAATGTTAAACGGGAGGGGCAAACAAGCTGAACTTCACCTTTTGGGTAAAGTTCCGCTTTAAGTTCAAACAGAAGGTTTAGAGTTTGGTTGATGGTGATGCCATTCCTTGTCCTGAAATGCCCTGTTACCACTTCCAGGGGGTATTGGACTGCAGAAGTATAGAAAATCCTCTTGTTGACTTGGCCTGAACCAGGTACTCAGCAGGCAGTCTGGTGGCTAACATCCATTGCCTGGAGATTGTGTTTAGAGATAAACAAATCAGTTCAAATTCAATTCAGTGAACACGTCTAAAAATCAGCACGGGGACCTCCCAAAAATCAAACAAAGAGCATGGGGAGCTGAGCAATGCCATGCAGCAGGGAAGAGTTATGTTCATAAAACCTAAAGGGAAACATTAAAAATACACATTTCCTTTAAATAACATGATTGTGTCATGTCCTAAACCTGCATGTAAAGTGAGTGACACACCTGTAGGCTGTACGAAAGCAAAAGTGACATTTACATAGAAAAAAACATTATTTAAATTGCTGCTAATGACATTTCCCACCTATTTAATGTAAACAAAGCTGCTGGGGATCCCCTAAATATCTGTATTAGTTTTTTTATGATAAGGGCTTGTTATGGATTATAAGGGGAAACCCACAAAAAAACAGCATGGGGTTACCCCTAAATTCCATATCAGAATATTATCTTTGATGAAGGTCAGGTATAGATTTTAAGGGGGGATCCCACACTAAAAATTGGCATTGGGTCCACTACAAAATCCATAACAAGACCTTCCAAGCAAGCAGCCTGACTTACGACATACTTTATTTAAAGGAAAATACATGTCCCACTGTGCAACTTGTTAATTACATCACAAAGTGGTGTAGATCCACGACAATCACAGTGAATGATGCCTGCCAAACTACCAAGACAAAACTGGGAAGGTGAAAAACTAGTAATACACCCACTAAATGAATGACTTCTGCCTGCAGAAGGAGTTAGAGATTTGTGTTGGCAAACAGGCCAAATCTAACCATTTAGTTTGTTGTAATCACCCTGTCACATGCTCTCCTGAAGGAAACTATACGCTTCTGTGTTGATGCACATTGCCCACCATTGTCACTATTTAACCCTTTTACTGCCACCATTATATGTAGTACAGCACAGCAGTATCAGGATGTAAACCAGTGCAGCCATGATTTGTTTACATTTTGAATAGCAGACTTTGGGCTCTATTAGGGCTTATTCACACTAGTGTGTTGATCAGCATTTTCGCGCATCTGCAAAATACAGGTCAATGCAAGGACACCTAAAAAACAATTGTTTCTTATGTGTAATGTTCACATTCCCAACACTGCATTACATTACGATGCAACATGTATGCATTGTAGCGTAATGCAGGTCAACACATGTAAAACGCAGGTCAATGTAGTGCAATGCAATGCAAGTCAAGGAAAAAAAGTTTGCTTTGTGATTTATTGCCCATCAAAAGCAACCATACCATCGGCCATCTTTGGGGGATTGGAGAGTGTAAGGAAGTGGAGTGTGTCCAGAGCACAAACTGTACGTCAGAATTTCAGCTTGCCTGGACAAGAAAATAAAAAACGGTGAGTAGTGTGCATAGTTCTCTAGTCTGACCATATGCCACTGCTTTTGTGCAACACTGCAGAAACATTTTGCACATGTTATTTTAGGTTAGGGTTTTGTTAGATTGGTTAGGGTCGGGGTCAAGTTAGGGCCGGTTTAGGATAGGGTCAGGGTCAGTGTAGGGTCAGAGTTAAGGTTATTGTAGGATCAGGGTCTGGGTCAGTTTAGGGTTGGGGCCAGGGTTAGGACTTTCTTTCTCCGTATGCTGATGTAGAAACGGCAAGAAACACACATATATTAAATAAAAGTTTTTATTAATTTTTCATATCCATTGTTAAATACAAACAAAATTGTAACTTATAGAACAATTACAAAACAAAATTCACAGAATAGATTTAATTTTGTACCAAATATTGTCACACGAAGCTCATAGAATATCATACTATAATAGAAAGATTGTTTGGTAACTTCTAAACAATTAACCAAATTGATTCTGCCATTTTTTCCCTCAACTGTAGAGCACATGTAGGACCTCTTGTTACCAGTCCATTGTGTTTTAGGAGCCGTGGTGCATACCGTCCTCTATATTGAATCCCTTTCTTCGACTCACCTAGTTGTGCAGTACACAGGTATCTGTAACGTACTGCATTCTAAACATCCAATTTCTTGCATGCATGACATATTCTCCACTTGTTTGCAAGGAGTCTGTAACTAAAGATGTTTTTTTGTGGGCTCATGCCTCTCTGAGTAAAAGGGCGCATTAGATGTTCCCCTATTCCAAAAAAAAATTTCTGTTTTAATAGATGGCTGAATCTCTGCTGCTACCATAGGTTCCTACATCAGTATATGTAAATTTGTATTCAGCATCAACCAGAGCCAGAAAAACTATAGAAAAAAATACTTTTTGTAATTTAAATACTTGCTTCCACTGATGTGGCATCACAACCCTAATGTGCATTCCATTCAAAGCTCCTAAGCAGTTTGGGAAATTGTTTCGCTCCCAAAACAGGTCTGCAATCTTTTCCAACTTTGCTTTTGTGGAAGTTGGAATTGTAATGTGCTCCAAATTGCTTTACATGTTGCTATGATGATGTAGTGTATTGTGGATTTTCTAAGCAGGAACTCAGTGTTTTTCCCTGTTTAGTCTCCCATCCCCTTATCCATTACATTGGGCATCCCTGCTTATCCATCCATATTTCCCACATTTTTACAAATATGTGCTCCAAATTGCTTTACATGTTGCTATGATGATGTAGTGTATTGTGGATTTTCCAAGCAAGAACTCAAAATTTAGAGCTGCATATGTGACACCTGGGGCACCTGGCGTCCTTTCTCCACCCGAAATCAAAGAGTCTCTAGGAGTATAATATGTCCTATGTAATAACATCAGGTATGAGACCCTTTGTGCGGGCGAGACCGACACCATGTGTCCCTTCTCAAGTATTCTCAGCCATTGTTCATCTGTCAGGGTTCCGAATTCTTTTTCCCACTTCCTTCTGCTCTTAAGTCGTACTGGGCTTTCTATACTGCCTTCGCATATATATGGGTAAATTTCTGCTATGAATCCTTTGGTCTTATCTTGGGAGCCTATTCTATGATATACCGGAGAGTTGACCCATTTTTATAAAATGAGTGTTTCGGTAGGTCGTAGTCTGTTCTTAGTGCAGTGAATGTCTTTAGTGTCTTTCCTTCGTATAGCTGAACTAATTTAACTATCCCCTTTATCTCCCACTCTTTAATCTTCCCTATCTTCTCCACTTCCCCCAGGTTCTTGTTATTCCAGAGGGGGGTATATTTTGTCATGCCCTCCAACCCTTTTACTGCTTTTAATGCTTTCCAGACTTTTAACCCAAGCCTCACCGTGGGGTTTCTATAGCAAAATGAGTTTGCCTCAAGAGCCTCTATTATTGATCTATGCGGAGTACCTGCAATCATTAGGTCCTTATTACCTCCTCCCATCCCCCCTATATGTTGTAGTTGGGCGGCTAGGAAATAGCTTCGTGGATGCGGCAGTGCCATCCCGCCCTTTCTTGTTCCTAATTGTAATATTTGTAGACCTATCCTAGGCTGCCCTCCTTTCCATATGAGTTCTCTAAACAGCGTGTCGATTTTCCTAAACCATTTTTTATCTATCCATGTTGGGCAGTTGTGCATCAGATACAGAAGCTGTGGCTGCCACAGCATCTTAATCAAATTACATCTCCCCGCGACCGATAATGGGAGGCGTCTCCAGATTGCAATTTTAGATTTAAATTTAGCTAGTAATGGTACAATATTATCATTGATGTAATTATTAGGGTTCTTCTTTATGTTTACACCTAAATATTTAATTTGTTCGACCACTTCTAGCTGTAGGCTATCCGGTATCCTCTGGTTCCCTAGGGGATCTATAGGCATTAGTGCAGATTTTTCCCAATTTATGGTGAGCCCTGAAATTTTCCCAAAATCTGTGAGGATGCTAAAGTCATCCGCATATAAAGCGATTCTCTCTTCTCCCCCCTTTCTTCTAAACCCCTGTATGTTTATGTCTGATCTAATTACGCTGGCCAGCGGCTCCATTGCCAAAGCAAAAAGCAAGGGGGACAATGGGCACCCCTGTCTTGTCCCCCTCTCTAATTGAATTTTGTCAGAGAAATCATTATTAACTCTGATTTTGGCGCTGGGGTCTGTATACAGGGTTTTAATCCATTCAATGAATGAGGGGCCAAATCCAAATTCCCTTAAAACACGCCATAGGTATCCCCATTCTAAGCTATCAAAAGCTTTGACCACATCTAGGGCCATAACCACCCTTGTCCCTGTATCCTCTGTTGGTATCTGCATATTGAGATACAGCCTCCTGATGTTTATACTGGTGGATCTACAGGGGATAAATCCTGTTTGGTCCGGATGTATAAGTCTAGATATAATTTTATTTAGTCTGATTGCCATAACTTTCGCAAGTATTTTAGCATCCGCACAGAGCAAGGAGATAGGTCTGTAAGACTTAGTCTCTAACGGGTCCTTCCCCTCCTTATGTAAAACTATTATTGTTGCTTCCGTCATAGACGTTGGCAACCTCCCCTCCTCTTTCGCCCAGTTAAATACTTTAAGAAGCTCTGGCAGTAGTACTTTCCCATATTGTTTATAGGTTTCTGCTGGGAGGCCGTCTGGTCCTGGTGATTTCTGATTAGCCATTTCTTTCACCGCCAATTGGATTTCCTCCAATGTTAGTGGTGCCTCCATTATCCCTCTTTCTTCATCTGTGAGAACCGGAATATCAACGTTTCTGAAGAATATGTCTTCTGAAGAATATGTCCATTTCCCCTTTTTCAGTCTTGATCACAGGGACGCTGGAGGGAGGAGAATTGGTTCTCACTAAATGTGCCAGCATTTTCCCAACTTTTTCCCCCTCTCCGTAAGCTACCTGTTTCTGGAACAATCTCTTATTCTCTGATTTCTTAATGACTATGTCTTTATATTCCTGTTGTTTAATTAACCATACTCTTTGTGTATCCGGTGTGGGGTTATTGACGTAATCTCCCTCTGCTTTCATCAACTCTCTCTTAATCCTACTCTCCCATTCCCTTGTGATCTTTTTGATTTTTGCTACTGATTGAATGAGAATACCTCTTAAATACGCCTTCAATGCATCCCACATTATACCTCTTGTCGCTGATTCATTATTAAATTTTATAAATTCTTCCAGTTTTAATAACACCTCTTTTGGGTCCCCTATTAATTCGAACCAAATTGGGTTCATTTTCCATACTGCAGGGGATCTTTTCCCTTCTAAGTTTATTGAGACAACCAGTAGTGCATGATCAGATACTCCTCTAGGGTAATATTCTATATCCCTTATGATTTGGCATGCTTCTTCGTTTCCCAAGGCTAAATCTATCCTTGAGAGCGTGGAATAGGAGCTTGAATAACATGAGAATTGCAGCACACCTGGATTCCGCGCCCTCCACATGTCGAAGAGCCCTGCTTCCTGTAAAAACTGGTATAATCGACTCTCATCTACTTTCTGGCCATGTACACCCAGTGGGAACCTATCAAGTTTTCTATTGATAACCTCGTTAAAGTCCCCTACTGCTATAACCGGTACCCCAACTTTGTCTGTTAAGAATTCCAATAGCCTATACATTACATCAAGTTTGAACGGAGGGGGAATATAAATATTTGCTAGAACATATTCTCGGTTTTCAATTACACAGTGCAAAAAAATATACCGTCCGTCTCTATCTATACTGATCTGCCGACAGGAAAACCCCAACTCTTTCCTTACCATCACAGCCACTCCTCTTGAGTAAGAGGTGTGGACTGAGTGGAATTGGCATTGGTATTTCTTGCTTTGGTTTTGTAACTTAGAATCTTGAGTTAGGTGCGTCTCCTGTAGGCAGATCAGTCCTACCCCACTCCTCTCCAGGGTCTCTGCGACTGCTGCTCTCTTTGCCGGTGTGCCCAGCCCCCGTACGTTCCAGGAGCCAATACTCATTATCCTAGTCTGCATGCTTCAACGTGGGAGAGAGGGAAAAAGGAGAAGACAGAGGGGGAGAGAAAGAGAAAAAAAAAAAAAAAAAAAAACGGGGAGAAAGGATATATACACAAAAAGACAATGCTATATCCCAAATACTCCACCCCCCTGCCCTTGTTAGAGGAGAGGATACTGGATACTGTAAGGAAAGGAAGGGATACTGTAAGGGGTAGAAAATTCTAATGTGAAAGGTCATTTGATCCCATTTTATACCTATACTATGCTTATTATAATGTTCACCCATCCTGCTGCTTCATAGGACCCGGAAGAGAGGAATAATAAAATATAAAAAATTTAAAAAAAGGAAACAAAGGAGAGATGGGAAAAAAGAGAAAGGTAACCAGGCCTTTAACCAAAATAACTACCCCTTGTGAGCAAAAAAATCTTTCCCCTATCTTAATATTCTTCTCTGCGTGAAAAAGTGCTAATCTTTTTTCTAAGTGTTTATCTAACAATATTTTTAGCTTACTGCTTACTTCCGTGTAAATTAAATATTTTTCCCGTGTTTTACTTTGTTGCATCTTCACCCCCCCTCCCCCCTTATACCATTCTAGGTTATCCCTAAGGACTTCTTTTGTGACCGTTACCACACACCCTTTACCCACAAACTTCCCCCCCCTCCCCCCCTCCATACTTATATGCAAATCCACTCCCACCCTCCCCCCTCCTCCCACCCCACCCCCATCCTTGCACACACTAACAGCTGTGTTTCGCCCCTCCCCCCGCCCATTCATTCCTTACTTTTGTGCTATGTGGCTCCTTCCACCCTCTTATCCCTGTGCAAATATTTTCCCCTAGGACACCTCCCCTCTCATCCCTTTATATTGTTCCTCTATCCCAAAACCCATCATCCCCTCGTTTTAGTCATTAATTGATCTTTCCGGTCTTCCAACCATGTAGTCACGTTTGCTGGGGAATCGAAAAAAAAAGTCTCTCCCATTGCTACCACACGTAGCCTAGCTGGGTACAGTAAAGCATAAGTAACATCAAATTTCTGAAGTTTGCGTTTGATTTCTATAAAATCTGCTCTACGCTTCTGCAAGTCAGGTGAAAAATCGGGGTACAGTGAGATTTTAGCTCCCTTGTAAAAAATACTCCCCATCTCTCTGGCCCTACGGAGGAGCATGACTTTGTCCTTAAAGTTCAAAAATTTCATTAATATAGATCTAGGGTGCCCTCCCTGGGGTGGGGGTCTAAACGGGACCCTATGTGCCCTTTCAACTGAGAACTGTTCTGAAAAAGTCTCTCTTCCAAACATTTCGATAAGCCATTTTTCCATGAATACAATTGGATCCGATCCTTCACTTTTTTCCGGGAGGCCTACCAGCCTCACATTGTCCCTTCGGAGTCTGTTCTCCATTTCGTCCAGTTTTCCTGCAAATTTATCTGATTGTTCTTTTAGGATTTTAACCTCTTGGCTTATTGGGTACATGTCATCCTCTATTTGACTAATTCTCCCTTCTGCTGCTGTTATTCTGTCAGCCGTCCTTTCCAGCTCGTGGCGCATCAGGGACAGCTCCTCTTTGATATTTTTCATTTGGTCACATAACTCCCCTAGGGACTGTTTACATGTATTAACTGCCGCCAATACGTCTTTTAATGTCGGCTCTCCTTCAGCCGTTGGTGCCTGAGCTGAAACCACATCTGATTTTCCAGGGGCTCCTACATTTTTATTGGTTGTGCTCTTTACTCCTCCTATAGCGGCCCCCGCAGTGACTGTCTGGTTGTTTATTTGCCCCTGGCTCTTTCTGTCGTTTGACACTTTTGCCTGGATTTGCTGTCCCCCTTTAGTTGGACTATGGACTGGGGTATGAGCATACTTTTCCAGTTTTGCTGCGACTGCTGATGCCCCATTTGTTAATATGGGCTGGGACCCCTTTTCCTTATCCTTGGCTGATCTTAGTGATTGTGTCCCAACACTCTCCGGGTTGGCCTGCTCTTCTCCTCTCCTCCTTGCTGACATGTTGCCCCTCCTGGGCCCCTCTGGGATCCAACCCAGTCAAATACCGGCTTTAGAACAAATTTTATAAGAAGCAGTTCTCTGGTGGCCCTAAAAAAGGGAGGGGGGGGAGAGCCAACAAAAAAAAAAAAAAAAAAAAAAAAAGAAAGGGGGGCAGTCCTATATATAAATCACAGCCTACGACCGGGCCCGAGTGGTTGAGATTAAAGGAGGATATAAGTACAGAAGTGTACGTATATATTCACGTATATGTACACAGCCCAGCGTTTCTATTTACAGTCCTCAATTGAAGCGGAGCATGTAAAAGGCAGGTATACACATCACGATGTTTTTCACACAGTTTTATATATTGCTATTATCAGTCCTCAGACTGCGTTTATGGTTAAAGAAGGACTTTGGGAGGACGCCAGTACCCATACACAACGCAACCATAGAGGAGAAAAAAAAAAAGGAGAAACCAGTCCTCAAGATTCTGACTTACAAAAGCCAGGTAGCATAAAGGTGCATTTAGTGCGTTTTATAATCGTTCCGCTCAATAAAATTGCAGTTCAATAAATCAATTATGGCTCCAGCTTAGAGGGGAGTGAGTAATATATTTGGAACAATCAAAAATGTGGTTATACCACTCAATAGATCAGTTGGTGAGAAAGGGTTTACCATAAACAGGAGAGCTGCTGGTATATGTAGTACATTAAAGTGCGTTCTTTTTTTTTAAAAAAAATACATACTTGCGCCCAGAGTTCAGATGTATTCAATAGCAGATGTTTATGCAGGAAGATGGTGGAACATCTAATAAATTTGGTACCTTTAAAGCTGCAGATGTTACATGCCAGTATTCCGCTCACCCCTCCACATATAGGTGCCTCCGCTGGTGAGGTATCCCGCTTATCGCGGCTCCCTCCTTGTTCCCGGTGCACTCACCGATTCGCACACGTCTCTCCTCTATCCGGGCAAGCCGCCCACGAGACCCGCGAGACGTTCGGGACCCCTGCAGCGTCAGCCGGCGCTCGCTCCTTACACTGTATGGCTGAACGGTCCGGTCAGGTGAGCGGTCAGGTGATCCAAAGTGCGCGATCCGAGTGACACTCTCGCGGAAACCGACCAGCTGCTGCACGTCCCTTCACCGCACCAAGCCGCTCTCCTCTGTCAATCCAATTCCGGTACCGCTGCTAGTTACAGCCAAACAGGGGGGTTAAAATCAGGATACACCTGCCATAGCCAGTAACAGTTTTCAGCCGCCACCATAGGGATGTCTCCCAGTGATATATTTCCAAGCTGGGGGTAGGAGAGAGCCCACTAGCATCTACGTGCTCACTTCATACTCCATGCTCCACACTCTCCCGTCTCTCACATCCGGTCACGCCCCCACCAAGATCAGGAACTCAAAATTTAGAGCTGCATAAGAATGTACTGTACCTAGAAACCTGAAAAATAAAAAGAAATTAATGAAAAAAAAAATTTTCTTTTTAGTCAACAAGCTGAAGAAGTGAAAAAGCGTACGCGATAACTACAAGCTTAAACTGAAAATCCCCCCAAAAAAGAGAGTCGTGAGGGCATCCTATCATGTGCCATACTGTCATTAAAATCTAATAAATTTCCTCCGGCCATATATGCAGCTGAGGGAGTAAGTAAATGCATGCTAAAGGAAAAACTGAATCGTATTGTATTCTATACATCTAACCTTAATGTTAACTTAAATATTGACCATAAAGGCAGCTTCAACCTGTGAGCTAATACTAGCTATAACCCCTACCTAAACTAAATTAAAAATTTAAAAAAGTAATTTATATCTCACTTTTCAGAACCAAATCTAACTTTGATGATGATGAGGTGCAGGAGGACAAAGAAGAGCCTCAAGGTGTTTCGCCGCAAATACCTAAATTATCAAGAAGTCTTTACGAAGGTATTTGTGAAAATTTACATTAAACATCTACACAAGATGACACATTGGCACAAACTTCTGAACAGTATACAGGATCCAGCAGCAGGCAGCAGAGCAGACTAAGAATCTCCCGTGGCAGGAAGCAGGCAAGGCAGACTGCTGATGAGGGTGACAATAGATTACATAGGGCCATAGAGCCACTAGATCAGAAAAGAAAATATGAGGAACACTGATGAATACCATTTGGCTATGGCTATGGTGCCCCTGATGCAGGTACCTATCCAGAGGATCTCCAACCTGGGTATGGAGTACTTTAGAGTACTACATACCCACATCAGTGTGGCTCAAACACCTCCCCCACCATGAGTAGGCCATTATGAGCATTGAGCAACCCAATTATCAGCCATTTATACTTTAACCTTATACCTTATACTGTAATCTTGGATATGTGTGAACAGATATTGATTTGTATGTAGTTTGATAGGTATGTAGGTTTGAATTGGATGTATTATTTATATTTGTGTGATTAATATATGTATGTAGCGCAGTGGATTAGGGTATTCACTGCAGTGTAACAGTCACTTGGTAGGTGACACTGGCTTCTGCCATACGGTGTTCTACAGTTGAAGATGCGGTGTAGGGAATTGCAGAAGATTATAGAAACTAAAAAGCAAGTATTTTCAGTGAACATGACAACATTGTGCAGAAAACACAACTTTATTATGACTCTCTCCCTAACCCCAACTATAACCCTAACCTGACGCAAACCCTAACCCTAACCTGACTCGAACCCTAACCCGACCCTAACCTGACATAAACCCTAACCTGACCCTCACCCTAACCATAAAGCTGACCCATAGTAACCCTGACATAACACAACAAACATATTACATACCTTTTAAAAACATACTTTTTCCGGGTGACTTTGTAAATTCTGGTATAAGGTCCAGAACTTCCCTTTAATGTTGTGACAGCAATGGATGTACCCAATAGTGTCTTCTTGTTTGCTCCAATCTCTTCCTATGCTTCCTTCTCAGTATAGCTAGCGCTATCACAATGATTAAGGCTGTTGAGCTAGACATCCTGTTTCACAACCAAAGAAAAAAAATCTACACAAACAATCTAAAAAAAGGAATATTTCTTGACTCACACTCCTTCTCTACCCATAGGATGTGATGTCACAGAAAATCCTGAAAAAAAGGAGTGCACTGTAACGTGCACTAAAATGACATTAAAACGTGCCTAAAATGGATAAAAATGTACATTCATTTTCCCTGAATTGTATTGTGAAGCCACCTAAACACTTTTATATTTCTCTACAGGCAAGCACATCTGTCCTGTGAGAGTCTGGTACTTCCATGCAGCCATTCAGAATGGAGAGCTGAAGGAAAACAAGAAACCTTAATTTCTCTATCTCCCTTGTGAGACACAAACTCGGAAGTGCTCAGCTCTGAGCACTTCTGGGTTTAGATCTGTCATATCCCAGCCAGGATAACAATAGATTAAAGCGGTTCTGCACACACTTCATTTAGTAAATCTCTTTGCCTTCCAAATCAGGCAAAGAGTACTAAATGAAGTGTTTTTCCACTTACCTTGTAATTGCTGCTCTATCTCTTCGGCGGTGGGCGGGGTCTCTGCGTCGATCCTCGTCATGCCGCACTGTCTCCTGGGATCTGGTGTCATTGATCCCAGGAGTCAGTGCGGACATCCGCCGAAATCTCGAGATTTCGGCAAACGTGAGCTACACTTTGCCGTTACTGCGCACGTGCGAGATCGGCGCAGTAACGGCGGTATTGACAGATATTGTATTTTAGGATGATGCATTGATCTGTGATGCATTGATATGGTGATCTGTCATAAAAGTGGCCACCCTTGTTGGAAAGATAAATGCCTGGATCCGGGTTAAAAGGGAAATGCATGCTGGGCCATAGAAGGTGCCTGTGTGGCTTCACATGCCCACAGGCAAGATGGCACCCAGCAGCAATACTTTTTATAAGTGTTTCTTTCTGACGAAAACCGGCAGCAGTTCCCTCACAAAACGGAACACGTGAGTGTGCAATAACCATCTCCTATTCCTTCTCATTGCAGAATAAAAAAAAATACATTACAGACAGTGGCTTTAAGTACTGTCTGTACCTGATCTGTTTGCACTTGAACTGTCTGTACTTGATTTGTCTAGGCATATTGCAAAGGAGACACTAGGGGTCTAATTGAGGCTTGTCAGGCCCTTTATGATAGTAATAAAGTTAAGTGAAAAAAAAAAGTTTAAAAAAATTATATAATCAAATTATTAGAGTAATGTAATGCCCCCTGTCCCTCTGTGCACGCACAGATGAATGCAAACACTCACTTAGGACACACATGTGTACATAAATGACAAGACACATTAGGTACTACTGCCCACACTGTAATAAGTGAGCATGTGTGCACAAAAGAAAAAGAAAAAATAGCTCCATCAGCAAAAGGGGTTTTCATGGAAAGTCCAGGGTGATTTAAAAATTACAGGAAATTGTTACCTGATACTTATTATAATTTTCCTTTCTTGACCTATCCTCATGTCAGCATACAATTGGTTAACTGTATCCCTTAAACCCACAGGGCAACCATTTCTCTAGCAGATCAAAAGAGACACCCCGCTTATAGAAAATTTTCTTTACCTGGTCTGCAAGAGGCCCCAGAGAGGGTTAAATTATGCTGACATGAGGATAGGCCAGGAAAGGAAAAATACAGTAAGTATCAGGAAACTATTTTCTGTATTCCTGGTCTATCTCATGTCAACATACAATGGAAGTACTGGGTGGGAAGAAATACACATTTAATAAAAAAAAAAAAAAAAACAACCTTTAAATATGCTTCCAAAAAAAAAATTTCCCCCACAAGGCTGCTGTGATTACTGCCAAACCAAAGCAAGCTGAGCTTAATGATGCCAGGTCCACCTTAAAATGATGCAAAAAGGTAGAACACGACCTCCAACTGGTGTTTTTACAGATATTGCCTGCACAAGCCCTAATTCCTATAAGTCACAGTGATCAACTTTGAAACCCATGAACATAAGATTCTTGACGATGCCACATTACAGAATTTGATTTGACCTTTCCACAAGAGTTTCACCATATCCAAGGAGCTAGAGTTCTCTTGTTGCTCGCTGAGTGAACCTTACAAGAAAACCTAAAAGAACTGTCTCCCAATTACCATGGAATTCTGATGCCATTTTGGCTCGAAATTGAGAAGGTGTTAGAATTACCTTATCTTGATGCAAGACACAGAAAGGCTCTTTGCATGCCAAAGAGGCAATATCTGAAACCCTTCTGGCCGAAGTAATGGCTGACAACTCTCTGTAGGGAGAGATACTTTTATATTATTTTTACATTTTTTAATTCTGGCATTGGTATAAGTTCCCCATGTCAATTTTTGGCTTACACTGACCTTTTTTTTTTTTTACAACAGTATGCTTTTTTACAACAGTATACTTTTTTACAACAGTATGCTTATTAGCCCTTCAAAAGGCCAGAATTGAATTACAAGATTTGACCTCATAGACTTTAATGAGGTTCACCAAGAAAAAAAAAAAAAAGAAAACGCTTTGAAGCAGGGAGAAGTGGTCCACACCAAGCTGTCCAGTGAGTAGACTGATTTTGGCAGAAAAGTTTGCAAACTTTGAGGAAGAAACACAAAACCAGCCAGATTTTCTCAACACTAATTGAAAGTCTGTATGGATAAATAGACAGCAAGACATGATATAACTGTAATTAAATTTATTAAGCCACACCAATACCTACACAGCGGTTTATAAACAAATACATGTATATAATCATACAACCCTTGCATAACCTGTGCTCAGAGCTCTAGGGGGATAAAGTAATACATAAATACAGAATGCATTTCTAATGTAAAAATTTACATTTTTTAAATGAAAATACAAAGAAGGTCCCTCCACCAGAGAATATTTCCACCAGTGAATATGTCCATTGAATAAATAAATCAAGGTGGCATTGAATGCCAGGATTTTGTATCCTAATAGTCCATTGACATGTAAACATGAAAGAATTATCACCTATAGTCCAGAGGCAGTATATACCATTGCCTTTGCATAACCTTTATCTTTCAAAAAGATTACTTTTCTTCAAAGGAGAAGAATATCCAATGCTTTTTTGGCTGTACTTCTGTGGTTCACAAGTGCAGTTCATTCTGCTCTCCAGTGACCCATTTTCAGCAGACAGCAGGCTAAAGCCTGTTGTCAGCTGATGTCACAGAGCCGGTCCAGGCTGGGGAAAGATTGTGACAATATGGTCGGGATCTTCCCACAACCCTGGACTGGCACCTGTTTCAGCCTCTCAATGAGCCACTAAGAGCCTGAGCCAGCTGCTCCCGCCCCCTCCCCAGCCCAGCGCTCCAGTGAGTCTCAGACTTAGAGCCGGCAGGGGACAGATGCAGCATCCACCTAGGTAAGTATGATTCTTGAAAAAAAAAAAAGCAAACCATACTTCTCTTTTTAAAGAGGAACCAGTGGGATGCATCAAAAGACTGACATGATAGCACACTAAAAACCTATCTATTTGCACCAGTACTTGTTCTGACATTGAAAACAGGCAATTAGGATTAGGCCTTATGTCAATAAACAGAAGATGCTGTTTCTTCATCCTTGTATTCAGCTCATTTTATCCATGTGGGTGTGTAAAATACAGACTTTATATTAACTTCACAAAGAGAAGTGATGAGATGAGCAACATTGATGTCGATGTCTTGGAGAAACCTACAGACCAACACAAAAGTAATTAGTTGTTTTTATTTGAACCTCTAACGGTTTGAAGTCAATTTAGGTAGGAAGTAAGAGGGGGTGGACAAGTCACTCTTTTAAATGATTAAATTGTATGTGTAAAATTTTAAGTAGAACCATAGGTATTTTTTTTTTACATTTTGGATAGAGCAAGGAAGGTTTATTACCCGTCAGATTTTTTTTTCACCATCTGTGTCCCATTGTAGAAATTTCCCTTTACTTCCTGTCCCTTAGCCAAACAGAAAGCAAGAGGAAATGCCTGCAAATTAAGGGAATCCCTTGGGGACTCCCAGGTCCTAAAAACTAGTGTCCCCATTGGAAGGTTTCCCCTCTATTACTTTTCTGGGGGAAACCCAAAAGTTGGGATTTTTTTATTTTCACTTTTGATGATAATGGCAAACAGGACACATAGAGAGGGCGAATCTCTTTAACAGGGGCACAGACAGCAATAAAAACAGACAGGGGTTCTAATCCTTCTCCGTTCTATCCAAAACAAAAAAAAAATTTTTTGCCTTTAGTTATACTTTAAGTCTATATGGTACATTTCCATACATGTCCTCAGTGGTATTTTAAATAGTCTGTTGTGAAAGATCAAAAAAGAACCCAAGAAGCTTCCACACACCTTCAACAACCTCTATGTAGCTCTAAGGTGTAACCTTTGATCTGCATATGCCATCAGTTTAAGAAACCTTACAAGTTAAAAAACAAAACATTTTTAAATGAAATGCTATCCTTTTTAACCCACTATAACCCTTAGGTAATTTCTAACCATAGTTAACTCCCTCCTCCATTTTTTCTGCAGATTTTTCGATTATATTTCAAAATGTTTATTATCAGTATTTTATTTTGTATTTTTTATATATAATATTTATTTAGTTTACATTTGGACATTATAACAAAGGAGAGCAAAAAGGGAAAAAAATAAAAGAAATAAGAAGGGTGCATCTGCCATGGTCCCAGGGAAAACAATAAGGGAAATGAGACATATCAACATGTTGTGTTAAAGGTGATACCTCCCTTGTCCTGGACATTTGGTACATGTGGACAAGCCTCCCACCTTACAGGGAGAGAATAGGGGGATCCCAATCTCAGCTAGGGTCTATAGGTAGTGCATACATGGCTCAACGTTCATTTGAAACATATGACATCTCAAGATACCATGAACTATCATGAATTAGGGTACTGCTCATATATCAATAACAAAAATTAAGATGTACCAAAGGTACCGAAAAGTAGGGCTGTTGACCATAGGACGTTGGTTCGTTTGGATAAGTTGTATAAATGTTGGATCTGTCAAGACCAATAAAGCAATGTCCAGGCTAGGCGAAACTGGGATCTTGTCATGCATGTGGTCTTTCCAGGCTGCCCAGGTAAGTTCAAATCGTTCTCCAGTGCCTTTACAAGTAGCTTATTATCAGTATTTATACTTTTGTTTTCATATGTTGTGATTTTATTTTTTTTCAGTGTTGCATAAATTTGCCATCTTAGTGCCATTTTAAACAAGTTATGGAAAAGTGATTATTACACTAACACTAGTAATGATAGAAAAAACAACTTATTCGTTGTTTTTGTCTATAGATTACATAGAAGATAAAATACTTTTTGCCTATTTGTCTTAATAACGCTTATAAATTCACAAGTAAGGAAGTAAGGGAAAATCCAAAATGTGAAATTTGGAGTTGCCACCAGACGACAAAATAAAATCTTCCAATGAGAACACTTGGTTGCAACTAAGAGGGGATTTCCCTCACTTTGAAGAAATCTCCTCTCACTTCCTATTGTGTCTACAGGACACCAAGTGAAGGTAAATCTCCTCAAGGGGACAGAGGCAACAACAAAAAAAAATCTTTGACTTTAGATAGTCTTTATTTGCCATGCTGTGTGAGAGATATGTGTAAATGACAGGAAAACCTAAATATACTTACGGTCAGTGGCTCCAGAAGTGTAATCATTTGCTTTGAATATAAATCAGAAAGAAAAAAAAATTTACAGGGAGCAGATTAAAATGTTAAGCTATTTAAATACAACAAAAAAAGATACATTTAAGAAAGGGATGCATAACAAACTATATTATCTACCTAAATATATTTTATGCACAACTTTTCATGTTTGCCCATTCATAAATCTTTTAATTTGATCAATGGAGTGCCCTTAATAGTTTTATCATTTTAAAAATAATGGAAGGCAGTAGTGCGGCAGGCAAATTATAACTGAGCAATATTCTGAAATCTCCCCTACAGTTTTAGCCTCCTGCATAATACAACTGCAGAAATCTTTTCTGTGATTAGAGTTAGATAAGTATAGTCCTACTTTCATGTAAGCCAACCCCACTATGGCTGTTTAAACAGTTTTGCATTTAACAATAAATACCAGGTTCATAGGTTTAATAAATGATGCAAAATTTTACATCCTATTTTCCCAATAACCTGGTGGGTTGCTTTCAGCAAAGAACTATTTTCTTTAATCCAACAGGCTCAATTCACAAAGTTAACATATCAGGACAAAGCTCCCTCTTTCCAAAAAAGTCAGTTATTGTCTGCGGAGTTCAATGAAATTTGAAAATAACTGTCATAAGGCTGAAAATGAAGATCCTTATGCTTATATTAACCACTTGTCGTCCCGCAATCACCCCACTCTTTGATCGTAGTGTCCCCCGGACAGTGCTGATTATAGACTGAGGTAAAGAACAAATCAGCGGCTCTTTACCATGTGATCAGCTGTGTCCAATCACAGCTGATCACCGAGGTAAACATATGCCGGTTATCGGCACTCCTTTCCTCCTGCTGAATGCAGAGAGCCGATAACCAGCTTCTCTAAAAGGGACATCTACACTGATAATCAGGGCACTGATTATCAGTGCAGCCCCACCAGTGGCCACCAGTGCTGCCAATCTTTGCCCACCAGTGCTGCCAATCTGTGCCTACCAGTGCTGCCAATCAGTGCCCATCAATGCCTCCTCATCAGTGTCACCTATCAGTGACGCCTACCAGTGCCCACCAGTACCACCCATCAGTGCTGCCTATAAGTACCCTTCAGTGCCACCTATCAGTGCCGCTGGAAGAGGCTGTTGCTGCCCCTCCACCTGCTACTCCTCGCTGCGCGTTGCCCGCAGCTTGCAGAGGGACGAGCCAGGGCCGTTGCTTCTCCTCCCAATTGACTGGGAGTCCTAAGACTCAGTTCACTAATGTGAAGAGCCCACCCATTTTGAAGCCTCTAATCATGTGCTTCGTAAAAAAAAAAAAAACCCACATTGAAATCCGATGCCTTGCATGTAGATTAGGGGCAGGCGCATGCCCATCAGTGCTGTCTATTAGTGCAGCCTCATCAGTGCCCATCAGTGCAGCCTATCAGTGCCCATCAATGCCCATCAGTGCCTATCAGTACAGCCTATCAGTGCACATCAGTGAAGCCTCATCAGCACAAGAGAAAAATGAAAACATGAAGTGAAAGAGAAAAATTGCCTGTTTGCAAAATTTTATAACAAACTAGAAAAAGTATTTTTTTTTTTTCAAACTTTTCAGTCTTTTTTCATTTACTTAGCAAACGACCAAAAGAAAGCTCTATTTTGTGTAAAAAAATTATAAGAATTTTGTTTGGGTACAGTGTTGCATAACCACGCAGTTGTCATTCAAAGAGCGACAGCGCTGGAAGCTAAAAATTGGCCTGGGCAGGAAGGGGTAAAAGTGCCTAGTAGGCAAGTGGTTAAAGCTTTGTGAATAAAGCCTACAGTATGTATATAATACTATGGAGTCTATTTATAAAACATTAATTGGGTGAATGTCACAAGCATTCATCCAGGCTGCACACATTTTCTCTAAGACCCCTTTCACAATGACAACGTCCGCCATTATTGCTAAAGCGCTGCCCATCTTAGCTGCGTTTTAACAGCGCTTTCAGGCCCCCAAAAAAAGGATTAAAATCTCCAGTTTTGCTGTGCTTGCAAAGCGCTTTTAGGATCTTTGGAAGCGCTGTCCATTCATTGCAAAGGGCAGGGTGTTAAATACAGTGCTCCCAACCTGCCCCAAAGATGCTGCTTGCAGGACTTATGGTAACGTCCCGCAAGCGTACCGCCCCAGTGTGAAAAGTCACACTGCAGTGAATGGAAGGCAGTTTTCAGGCGCTTAGCAGAGGCTATTTCTAGCGCTAAAGTGCCTAAAAACCGCCCAGTGTGAAAGGGATCTTTTACTACGACTTCTGATAACCTTCAGCTTTATCTAGTGGCCAAAATGCAGTGTATTTTCTGAATGAGTTGGCCACTAGATGGAGCTGACCAATCAAAGTCATGGTGTTAGAGAAAATGTGTGCAGCCTGGACGAATGCTTATGACTTTTGTCCAATTAATGCTTTATATAGATCCCAAAAAAACACAACTAAAAAGCACTTAATTTGTTTATAGTAGTAATAAACCAGCATTTACTAAATCGAAATGTAGTTGTTGAGAAATGGATATATGTCCTCAAAGCAACACCAAACACATACTGTACATAAATTTTCCATTGACAGATGTTTAACTCTTTATCGGGCTTAGTCTCTGCCATAAATGTATACTACTGGGTCGCAGATTGATGTCCCATTGGGTTGGTATCACTCAAAAACAAGAGAATGGTTTTCCAATGGAGAACTTATTTGGAAGTGCTTGATTTGCTAATATCGCAAGTATGTTTCAGCATTTCCTAATGTTGGGACAACTACAATAATACCCAAATTGCAAATTTTCCTGTAAAGTCAAAGTTGAATCCATCCCTTCTTAGTTCAACTATTGGTCTCCATTGTAGGTGCTTTTTGTAACTTTTATAGCCAAAGTGACAATTTTTTATATAATGTCAGTAGCCATTACATCTTGTTAGAAATTCTGTATATAGCCCTACAAACAGTGTGCAGTCCACATGGACTTTGCTGCTTAACTGCAGACAGGAAACATGAACTTCATTTAGGTAAAGGACATAGAGCATACCATAGATGCAGCTACAAACTTATAAACACTGCAATCTACTGGTTGAAGACTATATCTCTACTAAATACTGATGTACAGTGGTTGTTGCACAAAATACAATTCTGTATTCCAACACATCTAAATGTATTTATTGTTTAGAGAGGCTGTTTTATCTGATATTAAAGTAATTACATGTAAAGGCTCCTGTAAGCTGTGTGACAATCTAAACAGGTTCCAAATCCAGTTAATATTTGGTATACATGCAAACTCACCCACTCTACCTCTCAAATACTGCAATCCATAGTGTAGGGGGGGGACTGGGGGGGTTTCCGCAAAACACAGGCATGGCCACCAGTCCAGAAAGCAGCGGGCAAGGCTGTGATCAGCTGTTGACAGGCTTCATTATGGCCACTAGATGGAGTTGATGGTCTTAGTAAATAAGTATTCATTTCACATGATCATCAGCTCCATCTAGTGGCCAAAGGGCTTTATTTTTCTGATTCACACTATTGTATGAATGAAGAACATCTGACCTGGAGAGAAAATATCCTAGTAACATTTGATTTTCTTTGAACAGAACAAATGTACATGCAGTTTCCCAGGACAGACAGCTTTGCAAATTTTTATAAAATATCTTTTAAAAGATGCCTGTACCATCATGTTCAAAAAGTATGAAAACCTTTATTAGAAAAATAATACATATAATAGAAGAGCACTGCAGTAATGCATATGCATAATAAAAACAGTTAAATTCAGAAAACCATGTCACTCCACCAGTACAAATAAGCCTAGTAAACTAGCATCTCCAAATTGAATGTGAATGCTGTACTGGTATGGCTCGGGCCTATGCATAATAGGGAGTACAATTTAACATGAATAAGAGGACAATAGACTGCTTATGGTAGATAGTGGAGTTGAGCTGTATAGCGGGACCAGTGGAGATGAAACTTCATGTGAATCGCAGCTGCCTGCTATCAATTATTAATAATATTAATTGATAAATATTATGTTAGTTTATGTTACATGTTGAGCCTAATTCTTTTTTAGATGGCTAGAGACAGTATAATGTATTTACAAAAACAATTATATATACCATCTGAGAAATCTGCAAAGGCCAATAAAATTAATTTAAGCATAAAAAGGAGATAAAGTTGTGACATGAAACCCATTAAAAATAACTTGTAGCTTTTCTTTTGGGGTACAGATTTGTACATAACACAGAAAGAAGGATAAATTCGATTTTGAGAGTGGTTTAAGGGTTGTAACTTTGTTAATAAAAGGGATAGTAGGTCTTACACAATCAACGTGAACAGTTAGGGAAGGATTGAAATTGAATGCTTTTGTTATCCATGGAATTGACCTGAATGCCTAAGAAAATTTTAAAAGGATTTTTTTTTTTCTATGAGTGTGTGAGAATGACTGGAGCGGAGCGGACGAGGCAAGCATCGCATTAGATGATCGGGCAGGGGTGAGGGGGGATGTCAGATGATAGATGTCAGTCTCAGAGACACAAAGAGCAGCCAGCGGACTCAGAAAAAAGTCTGCGGACCCTGCTGGCTGCTGCAGCACCTTGACGATTTCAGGGGGGGCACTTGAACCCCCTTGCCCCCTCCTTTGTACGCCCATGCTTATTAGTTTTATATGTGTAGCCTTGACTGTAGCTGATAACTGCTGTGGAACTTTCTTGGTTGCTGCTGTATTATCCTTCTGCAGTGCGGACAAGGTTAAACTTAATATTCATTATTACAGAAGTCTAGCAACCAACTTTAAGGAGATCACTTTGCAATGCTCATCTATGGAGTGTCTCCAGTGCAGGGGACAGCTATCTTGGCTGTATCAGGATCGACTGGAGGACAGTCATTGGCTCATGAAACATGAGAGAGCAAGGGAAAGTGTGCCTACAGGCTGTTGAGGGCCGAGGATGGGCTGGAAGCAAGCAGGTGTATGAGGAAAGAGACTGAGCTGCTGCTTGATGAACAGATCCCTGACATAGCTAACCACAATCGGGTGGGAACTCTGAGAGGTAAAGAGACAGAGAACCTTCTTCCTGGGAGGGTGTGATATGGATGCCTGGTGGGATCAGACTGCACTAAAAAACACTTCCACCACTTGTAAGGAAGAAAAAGAGGGACTGTCTCAGCAGAATTTTAAGAGAGGCATCACAACGTCTATCTCTGTCTGAATTGAATTTGACTTTTTATTAAATCAGAGCACATGTCCGGAGACCCAACGAGGGTGCCCTGGGTCTTGTAGGAGACTAACATCATGTAAATGAATCTGCTGTCTGCTGGTGACTATTCTGCTTTTTCAAGCGTTCCAACTTTGCCTGGGACGCTTGAAAAAACTGTGACTGTTATAGCAAGTTTAGACTGTTTTTATATACTGTTATATACTGTTGCTAGGAAAATGCAGTTCAGTTCTGTTAATTACTGTTAGCCATAATACTGTAGGTGTTTACCAAATATCTCCCAGAGTAACGTTACTGCCTTATTGATTATTTATATAAGTATACTTGCTAATCCTCTCTTCATTTAGGCTACACTTTGCCTAATAAACATTTTGAAATATATCAGAGTGTGTCGGTAAGTGCTAAGTGATCGATATGTGTCATCTTCGGGTGTGTTGTATCTGACTCCTTGTGGTTTTATGGGAAAAAAATCTCTGTGTACCATGACTGATTTGCTTACAAGCCTATTTACGTAACATTTTTTTGGCACATTTATTTTCTCAATCCTCCCCAAATGATTGCTTTGGACTAGCATTAGAATATTGTGAAACATGTTCATAGCCAATTTGTACACACACACTAGGGCAAAATTAGAAAGGAGTTGGTTAACCTACCAGCATCTTTGGAGTGTGGAAGGAAACCAGAGTACCTGGAAGTGTCAGAGATTCAAAAACCTCAGTACTGCAAGCCATAAGTGCTAACCACTAAGCCGCTGTGCCACCACCTATAACTCTTCAGTTTTAGGTGGGCAACATATAAGCAAATAAAAACATTATGATGTTTTATTGACATTTATTTTATGTGACTGATTTACAACATTTTAGGAAAGATATAATTCAGTAGGACTTATGGCCTTATACGTTTGGAAACATATGTATGTTTTCCAGTACAGGGATTTACTTACAGGTAAATACATCCATTTCCATTACTGCTACGTTCTGTGATGAGGAGGTGTCACTTGATTTAGCAATCCGGGCTCCATTGCATTGCTGTGTAAAATCAGATTCACAATTAGAATATTCTGTGTAGTTTTACAGATAGAATAAGTCATATATTTTAGCTTTACGCAGTTTTTTTTTCATTCATCAATCTGAAAGTATGTGCTCACTTTGATTGGTAATATTAGTATAAAAGGTTCACAATTTGTGAATGTGGGTAACACATTTGTGTGGAAGTTTCTTCTACTGATTAAGGCTGGGTTCACACTGTTGCGAATTGGATGCGGGTTTCCTCGACATCCAATTCGCATAGCAGGAGATTGTGAAGGGCTCTCTATGGAGCAGGTTCACAAATCTCTGCAGCGGCTCTGGTGTGAAATGCACAGGAGCCCTGCAAATCTTTTGGTCCATTTCAGGTCCGAATTTGGCCAAAAATTCAGGCTGAAATCTGACCTGAAACAGTGAATGGGGACGCACCGGACCCCTGCTGTGAGCCGGAGCGTGCTGCAGAACCTAGCCTTAAGCTAGGAAGATGTTAAATAGTCAGCAGAACAGCGACTGCAGATAATCAGTGGGTGCTAGCTGTCATAACATGGCTGTCTTAATAGAATCATTAGCCCCTGGGCAAAGTAATGCACTGGGGCTTCTACCAACCCACTCCAATTTTCAATTCGCTCTCAAGAATTAATAGAATAAATAGTTGATAGAATTAAACATATATCTATTAGTAATTTCAAGCAGGACACTGTACAGGGGATCAACATGGCACAGTACAAGGGGGCCAACAGGGCACAGTACAGGGGATTAGGAGTGCACAGTACAGGGTGTTGCCTAGGCACAGCATGGGCTCAGGAATCTCCTGAGGTGGAGCATTTTATTGGCTAAGTGTGGGCAGGATGCATACTGCTCCAATTCCTGCCAGCCCTTCTCTCCTGTCCAGCTCAGGTGTTGTAAGCACCTAAGATGGACAGGAGAGAAGGGCAAGTGGGGATTGGAGCAGTACACATTCTGCCCACACAAGCAGTAAAATATTCCTCATCGGTAAATTCTTTCTGAACCAATGCAGAGCACCAGAGGCCGCATGGGGAAGGTAGAAGATTTCATTCTAGATTGCAGAGTTAGCCCACTGCAGGTTGCTGCTGTCCCTGTAGGCCAGAATTTGGGATGCTGCCCAGAACAAGGCCATCTTGGGAAAGCTAGAAAGTCGTGCCTGTCCTGGCAACGTATGCATATGTAATGCAAGATTATCATGGGGCCCCTGGGCACTGCCCAGGGTTGCCTATGCATTAAGATGGCCCTGTGTCAGAATACAATAGCAGGTAATGGGAGGTTTGCCAATCCAAGGCGTTTAGTATGGATAAGGGAACTATGGATGGATTTCTCTTGTTTAGACCACTGGATTGAACCAAAAAAACTTTATGTTCATGGCCCACTTCAGAGAGTTGGTTATTTGACTTCAGCAATGAATGATACTGGGGCCAACGGTTCTCTTCTCCTTTTAGAAAGCAGATTATGTATAGCATTCAGGACAAAATCTCACAATCTAGAACAAAGTAATATAAGATACATGTGTTAAATATTAAAGTGGCTCATAGAATGAAGAGATGGACATTTGTCACTAAATGTCATACTCAGTAGAATGGATTATATCCATAGGTGTGAACCAACTTTTCACATTTTGTATTAGCATACTATTTACATCGGGTACCCCATTTGACTTACCAGACATTGCATGTACCACATTGCAGGGGTAGGCAACCTTGGCACTCCAGATGTGGTGAAACTTCACATCTCATTATGCCCCAGCCTCTGGGGGTCATATCTATGCTGTCAAAGTCCTGCAATGCCTCATGGGACTTTAAGTCCCACAACAGCTGGAGGGCCGAAGGTTGCATCTATCCCTGCTATAATGTATCTATACACTTACACACCACTGACGCCCATCTATATGTATATATATGCGTCACAGAGACAGGAATTGAAGGGACATGTCTCTATTGAGGTTTCAGACAGAAATAAAAACCTGAAATTTTAACTTTAAATTTTAAACAAATAAAAACATTTGAATGCAGATAGGCTTTTAGCCGCATTATTATTTTGCCAGGGCACTCTGAGCCTGCTGCAGCATTTTTCTGTATGCAAATCAAAAAGGACTAATATGTTAAAACAAAATTACAGGTTTACTCTGCAAGTGTATTTTTTTTCACTACTACTTTTCCTTTTATACTGGCTTTTAAAAAAAACAAAAGCTATAATATAGAGGTAGAATGAAAGGTTTAGTGTAGTATAACACTTTTGACAGTTAAGTAATGCAATATTTTAGGTCTAAATAAACTATAAAGAGGGTCAACTGAGGAGAAAAGAGACAGAGGGATTTGGTTCCAAAGAAGGACCGTCCCTGCAAATGAAGGACACTTAGAAGCTAGGAACTAGCATTTTTAGGACGAGGTCAGCAGTTGCTGTTGCCAGATTTTCTTAATACAGGTTTTCTAAGGTCTTGTGGAAATGGTCAACTTATAAATACAAGCTACTAACATACAAATAATAAGTGACATTCTGACATATAGTTCAACTGCAAATGAAAGCTGAACATGGAAAGACTTACTGGCAAACAAACTGTGCTACAGATTGTAACTCTTGAAGATAGGTAGACATAATCGTTGTTTGCAATCTTGAAAACTTTCAGTTTAAATCGTGCTTCACTGCCATTTCCATTTTGAATTGCACTGATTAAATCGGTTCCTAAAGAGGGATCTGGACAGCTGAAAGCAAATGACAAAAACATAGTAAATTAGACTTTAATTATAGTTGCAACAAAAAAGCGTGCAATATTTTGCTTAAATTTAGTTTGCCTAGTTTGCCTAAATTCTGAAAAATCTGACTTAGTAAGGATTAGTATACAGGCTTTAAAATACACCAGTACCTAATGCTTTTCACTACCCTAAAGAGTGCTAACAGCTTATTCAGTAGAAGACCTAAAATACAGATCTTGGGTGTACTCAGGTGTATAAATCCTGGTCACAACACACATACAATATACAGTATATGGCCCAAGTTTTTCCAACATTTTTGCAGTTTTGTACAAAGTGTGAAGAAGTCAGATTTTGAGGACTGTCTGTGTTCCTGCATTCCTTGTCCTACCTGACACCCGTCACTTATACAGTAAGTGGAGGGAAAAAAACGAGTCTTTCCCATCTGTGCTAGAAAAAAAAATATTTCTGTTTGTGTCCCCATCAAGGAGATTTCCCCTCACTTCCTGTTCTTTCTGACACTCTTCAAATAGGAAGTTGGGGCAAATCACTGAAACAGGGAAACAGACAGCAATTAAAAACTGACAATGGATCTGACTCTTCCCCACGATATTCAAAACTTATCACAAATTTGAGTGGGGCAAGGCCTTACTTGCGATGATGATAATAAATACAGTTGAAGAGTAATCAGAATAATCTTATTTAAAGAGGAGCTTCAGTCTCCCCTAAAAAAAAATAAAAGTCAGAAGCTACAAATATTGTAGCTGCTGACTTTTAATATAAGGACACTTATCTGTCTACGGATACAGCGCTGTCCTCACTCAAGCCGATTATTCAATGGGCTTTAGGTCCCTAGCGCTGGCATCTTAACTAAGGGAAACTGGCTGAGAAGCCTTGTGGCTTCACAGCCTACTTTTTACTGCACATGTGTGAGCCGCACTGTGCTTTGTGAATGGTGCACAGTCTTCTGGGACCTGTGATGTATCCCAGAAGGCTGCAGGCGAACCAGGGGGGTGAACTTCCGCTCGGATCGCCTAGTCGATCCAGGCAGAAATGGGATTGGGTTCCTGTCAAAACCAGGTACCCCTGCCCCCCCTCCAGAAAAAAGTTCCAGATGTTAACAAGGGATGGGGGAGATTATTACAATTGCATGTTTCATTCAATCGATGTAATTGTTATATGTTAAACCATTTTTCTATTCTCTGTTATATCTCCATTAAAGTGTTTGTATACTCAAAATCTATTTTTCGGTGTGCTTGGTATTAGGTCTCACTGTATATCATTTTATGTATTACAGTTGAAGCAGCACATGCAACAAGGACACCCCTCCACCACCATAGCGATTGGATAGAAAAGGTCTAAAGGTAGAGAGCACCACAAGTTTGTAGCAAGTCCAGTAAAAATTTGATAAACTTCAAAGTTAAAAAAATAAAGCCAATGCATTTTGGGGGCTTACTTCCCCTTCATCAGGGCTGGGAAACCAAACATCTATAAAATCATAAAAAAACAAAAGATTTTTATTTGTGAATACATGACCAATGATGAAAAATCTGGTTTACTGTAAAATCATGTATGCAACTCTCTAAAACATATATATCACATTCTTAACAAATCCCAATAAATACATATTAATGTAACATCTGTTCAGCTATAGAAAAGTCTGTTTATGTTTGAAAGAAAGGTAACTAGCAGTGCATATATATATATATATATATAGGTAATATATATATATATATATATATATATATATATATATATATATATATATATATATATATATATATATAAGTTTATTATTACATGACATAGATAATAATATAATAATAATAATAATAATAATAATAAACTTTAATATTAGTATTTTATGGACTATTTCTTGCACCGTAATAATCCCACTCCTTCCACCTATTCACTTCTGTTAAAAAATTGGGATGAGGTGTATTATCTGAAATGGACCCCACTGCCATTTTCAAATATATATATATATATATATATATATATATATATATATATATATATGAACTCTGTAATAATATTAAATTTCCATGAGTATACCACGTAAAGTTTGCATAAATATCTCAAGGAAATGTCTAGCAGTGTATGTGACATTTACCAAACAGTCACAGTGGTGAATCAATCGCTGTATATTAAAACATATGCACCTGGAAGATCCATATGCAGCGAATGTTTAATAAATGCACATTTAGCTTTTATAACGCTCAAATATACTGTATGTTACTATTTTATTTTGAATGTAGCTTTCTTCTTCATAGATTACAGCTGGAACCTCCAACCCTGAACCTACAGGACTCTAAACATCAGTATCACTCTACATGGGGGTTCCCCCCAAATCCATGTCAGACCCTCATCCGAGCACGCAGCCTGCAGGCCAGGAAAGGGGTGGGGAAAGGGGGGCCGTGCGGCCCCCCCCACCCCAAAGCACCTTGTCCCCATGTTGATGAGGACAAGGGCCTCTTCCCGACAACCCTGGCCGTTGGTTGTCGGGGTCTGCGGGCGGGGGCTTATCGGAATCTGGGAACCCCCTTTAATAAGGGGGCCCCCAGATCCCGGCCCCCCACCCTATGTGAATGAGTATGGGGTACGATGTACCCCTACCCATTCACCTAAGGTGTAAAATGTAAAGTACAAAAACACACACACTTTTGAAAAAATATTTTATTGCACTGCTCCGGGGGTCTTCTTCCGTCTTGGGGGTCTTCTCGCCGGACTCCTCCGCTCTCTTCTGCTCTTTTACCTAGCTCTTTCACGAGGGGAGGAGTCCGGCTACCTTCTTCGTCGTCGCCGCCGTCGTCTGGGGTTCTCGATCCGCCTTCGGGGGTCTTCCGGGGGTCTCTTCTGTTCTTGCGGCGGTCGTCGTCTTCCGCGCCGCCGGCGCCTTCTTCTTCTTCTTGTCCTTCTTCTTGTCCTTCTTGTTCTTCTTCTTCTTCCGATGTTGACCCGACGCTCTCTCTGCCCGGAATGCCTGTGCCGCTCTGCGCTCGGACTTATATAGGGACATGGGGGACAGGGTCACATGTTCATGTCACATGGTGACCCCCCCCCTTGCGATGTCACAGTCCCAGCATCCTCCGGGACTGTGACAACACAAGGGGGCGGGGTCACCATGTGACATGTGCATGTGACCCTGTCCCCCATGTCCCTATATAAGTCAGAGCGCAGAGCGGCACAGGCATTCCGGGCAGAGAGAGCGTCGGGTCAACATCGGAAGAAGAAGAAGAACAAGAAGGACAAGAAGAAGGACAAGAAGAACAAGAAGGCGCCGGCGGCGCGGAAGACGACGACCGCCGCAAGAACAGAAGAGACCCCCGGAAGACCCCCGAAGGCGGATCGAGACCCCCAGACGACGGCGGCGACGACAAAAAAGGTAGCCGGACTCCTCCCCTCGTGAAAGAGCTAGGTAAAAGAGCAGAAGAGAGCGGAGGAGTCCGGCGAGAAGACCCCCAAGACGGAAGAAGACCCCCGGAGCAGTGCAATAAAATATTTTTTCAAAAGTGTGTGTGTGTTTTTGTACTTTACATTTTACACCTTAGGTGAATGGGTAGGAGTACATCGTACCCCATACTCATTCACATAGGGTGGGGGGCCGGTATCTGGGGGCCCCCTTATTAAAGGGGGCTCCCAGATTCCGATAAGCCCCCGCCCGCAGACCCCGACAACCAACGGCCAGGGTTGTCGGGAAGAGGCCCTTGTCCTCATCAACATGGGGACAAGGTGCTTTGGGGTGGGGGGGCCGCACGGCCCCCCTTTCCCCAGGGCACCCCCCATGTTGAGGGCACGCGGCCTGGTACGGCTCAGGAGGGGGGGGGCGCTCGTTCGTCCCCACCCCTTTCCTGGCCTGCCAGGCTGCGTGCTCTAAACATCAGTATCACTCTACATGATTCTAAGGCTGACTCCAGGTCAAGCATAGTTTTAGCTACCTAGAGTTGGAATAAAATTATTCTAACAAAAAATATATAGAATATCAGCATACCCATCTGGTCCTTTAGTCAGGTTATATACGTCTCCGCCATTTTCTAGTGTAGAGGCTTGTATACTTATCACTTTAATTGAGAATGTGCTTGCTTGCAAACTTGGTATATTAAATCCCACATAAACATAACTGTCAATTGACAGATCTGAATTTGCGTCAGTAATTTGTTCTGTAAATGTGTCATCTTTGTATAAAGCCATAAGTACAGTTACAGCACCGAACACCCCAGGTATAGTTAATTGTGCAGTCCTGAAAAATATGGAAATAAGAGTCATTAAACAGCACTGCTATTTTTTTTATACATATGTAAATACATACATAGTAGAGCACAGCTCATTATGCAATTAACATACAGTAACAATAAACATAGTTACATAGTTACATAGTTGAAAAAAGACACAAGTCAATCTAGTTCAACCATAAAACATTTTTAAATAAAATAAAAATTTTAAATAAATAAATAAAAAATATCATACAATCCCATATATCCAATCCTATATCCACAGTTGATCCAAAGGAAGGTGAAAAAGCAGGATCCAATTTGCTACAGCAGTGAAAAAAATTCCTTCCTGATCCCAGAGAGGCAATCAGATTTTCCCTGGATCAACTTTACCTATAAATGTTAGTACCCAGTTATATTATGTACATTTAGGAAAGAATCCTTTCCGTATTTGGAGATGAAATCTCTTTTCCTCTAGATGTACAAGGAGTGCCCCCTTGTCCTCTGTGTTGGCCGTAAAGTGAATAACTCAACACCAAGTTCACTATATGGACCCCTTATATAGTTATACATGGTGATCATATCCCCCCTTAATCTCCTCTTCTCAAGAGTGAATAAATTCAGTTCCTCTAATCTTTCTTCATAGCTGAGTTCCTCCATGCCTCTTATCAGTTTGGTCGCCCTTCTCTGCACTTTCTCCAGTTCCCTGATGTCCTTTTGGAGAACTGGTGCCAAAAACTAAACTGCATATTCCGTATGAGGTCTTACTAATGATTTGTACAGGGGCAAAATGATCTCTCTCTCTCTGGAGTCCATACCTCTCTTAATACAAGAAAGGACTTTGCTTGCTCTGGAAACCACAGCTTGGCATTGCATGCTATTTAAAGAAAAATGCCAAGTGTGGGTATTTTTTCATAGTTACTTTGATCATTGATCCAGATTGGACAGTGTAACTTGTGTGTGTGTGTTTTCTTTCTATGTTGTTTAAACTGGATGGGCTTTTGCCTTTTTTCAACCAGATTAACTATGTACCTATGTATGTAACTATGCATATACCATACTTGCAGGATACCATACTTGTAGGATCATTCAAGAACAGCCATTCTCAACAGCTGTGGCTGATTGACCTGATTGACCACCATTTGATGGTGCCTGCATAGCTCTGAGGCCAATGCCAAACAGTAGACCCAGCTGCATAACTTGTGTCTGTTTGCGATCCCGTGTTACAAACACCCTGCTGGGTAATCTTGCTCTGCTGGCATTCCAGGCTACCCAGATCCAGATGTCTTCAGTATAACCAGGTCTCAAAAGTACAGAAATATCTGATATTAAAAACATGACTTCCAACACACTGATTTCCAGCTTCAAGGGGGATCCCACTGGTATAGTTTATGCATTGTTACATTGGTCCAAGCTGTAAAAAATATTGATACCTGGAATTCTTCTTTAAAAATTTAGATTGGATCTTAACATATGTTTTATCTCTAGTAAAGAATATGGACAAACATAAGTAAGATATTGCTCAGAATAAACACTAAATTGTGTTAATTTTGTGCAGTGGCCATAATGTGGTACTTTTTTATTTAAAAAAAAATACAACATTACGACCACTAGATGGAGCTGACAGTCGTAGGAGATAATTGTATTACAAACAATACAGCCGTTGTGGTGCTCATGCTAATACATTAGACATTAGCCGACTATAGCTCTGGCCATAATGTAATGGATAGCCCATACCTCCCAGCTTGTTGAGATTCAGCAGAAAGTAGGCAAAAGACTGGCTAAGCCTACGTGTTTTTTTTTTTCAACACTTTTCTTTTACACTACTCTTTCAAGGAAACAGATGCAATAATGTAGAGTCTCATATAAGCTTTAGTACAATATAACATTTTTATAACAGTTTAATAACACAGGGGTCTATATATCGATCCAAAAAGAGGAAAAACTGAATAAGAAAAAGGGACTGAGAGATTTGGTTCCAAAGGAGGGAAAACCACTTCAACGAGGGACAGTCAGGAGTTATGACAGCAGTCCCTAAGTGTTTTTATTGTATGTTATTTGATTATGCAAAATTATGACCATTGCATTTTATTTCCTGCCAACAGAGCTACTCCAGATTTGGTTTATTGAACGTACTCTGATTGTATACAAACCATTATCTTGAGATCACTAACAACGCCATGTGGATAATACTCACGTGAGTTTTGGCTTGAGGGTGTTATTTAGAGTAATGGTATAATTCAAGGGAAATGTGCAGCTAACAGTCACAGAAACATTGTTTCTAGTTATTATATGTGATGATGTTGTGTAAATCTTCAGTACATTGGAAAAAGTCACATAACTTTCATTGATCTGTAAAAAGAGAAGTATTCAAATTTATTAAACATCTGCATCACCATACTTTCTAAACAATTTAATGACTGTATGCAAATGTATTATTATCCTCTTGGGTAAGGCTTTCAGCTGATGGTTTTATTTAAAAGATAGGTGCTAAGTAAATTTTTAAAGAAATATTAAACCCAAAAGCAATTTTTTTTTTATAATGCAGCTTGACATAGATATGAGGGATGCATTAGTTTCCTTTTTTAAACGCTTCCTTTCATTTTCACTTGGTGATCTGGCAGGTAAGTCTGTTGCTTCTTCAAAAGAACAAGCTGTCCTGCAGGTGTAGCAGTTACAGGGTTGAGACAAACCCTTTACTACTGACAGGGGTGCTTGCAAGGATCAGCTTGTATTTATGTAAAAACTTTTTTCTGAAAAGGAAAAAAGAATGCTGTACTGTTATATAGGTTTAGCTGGAGTTCAGTATCAATTTGTTAGTGTATGTAAATCTGCTAGTACATACCACCCTTCCCCCAGACTGACAATTCTGCTGTTCAAAGGTGTCTTTGTTGCTCCTTCATCCACCCTTATAGAGAAGGTGTGTTACTGGCCAGATCACCAGCTTAAAACAGAGGGAAAAAAGCCCCCCAAAAAATAACGCAGTCACCACATCTAAGGATTAGTAAGCTGCAATATATATACATTTTTGGTTTTGGTTTAATATCACTTTAATTGTAGTTATACTATAAAAGAAAGGTGATGGAAAAGTAGGTTTCTGCTGTCATGTCATAGGATAATGTGTAAAGGATTAGGTTAGTGTTAAGGTTACTTTAACCTCTTCCTGACTGTGTAAGACATATATGCAGGAGCAGGATATGTGGGCTTTGATGCACATATTGTCAGGAACCATAAACCAGGCAGAGACAGAAAGTGCAGTTGAAATCACACCTTTAATGAAATGGCAAAAATAACACAGTTCAGGAATGTAGTAAAGAACAGAAGCCAGGGTTTGGATGCCAGAGGGAGTAATCAGATGAGCCGGGTTCAGGAAACCAGAAGTCAGCATAGTCAGGAGAAAAAAACAGGAACAGGAATAGGAAGGGAAGTCAGTCAGGCCAAGTCATACACAGCAGTACAGGGAGGAAGCACTTAGAGATCATAGACCACGCAAGGGCAAGGAGGAAATGAGCTAAGCTGCTTAAATAGCAAAAAGGGGCTAGCTGTAGGCTGGGTTAATGAGGCAGGTTAATGGTAACCAGGTGAGTCACTGTGGTAACAATGAGTAGTTGGTAATTAACCGACAATTGAGCAGCTTCTGAACACTGAAAGAAAAGAGCTGCTCATTAAGTAGCAGAAGCCCAGGCCTGATACATATGCTTCCATGGTAGTCTGAGGTTGTGTGCATGCTCCCAGCACACTGACTAAGTTGTCTCCAACAGCTCTTGGTCACTTCTTCTGATCAGGAGCCAGCAGGACAGGCTTCCAATCATGTGACTGCTGTAGGAACCAGTCACAATGATCAAGTGGTTAGGAAGCACCTGCCAGCATCAAAGTCCATTCAAAACGTCACAGCAGCTCTTGGAAAGGGCTTAAAGCTGGACTTTAGGGAAACAGCTAATACAATAGAAGAAATACATATTTAGGAGCTGTTTTACCTGCCAAATGAATTTATATTTCTGTTTATCCAGTCCTGAATTTTAAACAGATTTGCACACAGCACAGTCCTGTCTACCAAGGGAAGGGATCTGCATTTTCTCTGATGCTGCTTCATTTTCAGTTATAGGCTTCCTTCCCTCCCCCTCCCTGTGATAGGACAGTGAAAGGAGAAGCAGTAGACTGGTGAGCTCACCTCGTGTCACTCTGCCCTCTGCTCTTCAGAGCATGCTCCTTGCACAGCAGCACATCGGATCACCTCTTTCTGCTGCAAAAGCTGCTCTTGCAGTACATTTTTATAGCAACAAATGGTCATTAGCATCTACTGTACTTTTGTGTTGAGGTGCCATTCACAACGAACAGAACTGCAACACACTGAGTGGTTTGTGTTACTTTGCATTGCATTATAAAAAATATCCTCCCTGTTTCCTAAATCTGCCAAATAATGTATAAATTCATACAATGACAACCACAGCAAGAAGTCATATTTTTGGCAATTTTCTTCTGATTATGTGATTGACCCTTTTCCCAGCAGTTCGTCTCTGAATATAACAATGAAAATGATGTGCTTACAGCAGGCAGACCCTCCCTCTGGCATTTGGGAAGTAGAAAGTTAATGAAATCCTTTAGAAAAGCCGGCACTACGGTTGAATCCACAAAAAAATATCCTTTGTTCATAAGGAACAGTACATAAACTTCATAGTGAAACCTACGCGTTTCGGACGCTAGGTCTTAATCATGGCTTACTTTGTGACACAACAAACCATAATATAGAAAGATATAAAACGCACGTGTAAATCTGGGTGTGGGGGTAGAAAACAGAGTAAACATTAAAATATGGACTGGAATAAACATGAAAAAGAATATACCACCGATCAAAAATAGCAATCTACATATAAATATAATTAAAAAAGCACTGTAAGTAAGTAGCAAAGTAATATTACTGCAAATTTACAATGGCACACTTCACAGACAGACAGAAAAGGAGTGTCTCCTTTGAAATATAGGTTAACATTCCAGTGATAGTTGAGATTGTGTGGTGCATGGGTTTGTAGATGATGAATTCTCCAACCCACCCTTTCTAAAAGCCTGTGATATCTGTCCCTCTCTATCTGGTAAAGACACCCTTTCAATACCACAAAAAAACAAAACAAGTCATTTGACCACTGTGAACAGCTCTAATGTGTTTAGACACATTTGAAATATATTTAGCATTAGTCTTGACAGTATCACAATAGTGTTCCCCTACCCTAGTATGTAGAGGACAAGCAGTGTAACCCACATATTCAATATGGCAAATGGTACATTGAATCACATATACAACACAATTAGTACCACAGTTGATATATTGTCTTATGGGAAATTGTTGTCCAGTGGTAAGAGAAGTGACAATCTTGTTAATCTTTTACTAAATACCTGCATGTTTTGTGACCACATTGAAATGATCCTAAGTGATGCAATCCAATACCATGTGGTATTGAGATTATGGCTGTAAAAATACATGGGGGACAGGAGGGAAGCTAAGGTAGGTACTCTATGGCTGAAAAAACGACAGCCTTTAGATAAAATGGAGTGATGTTACCTATTTAAAAAAATTACAGGAAATTTTCTTTTAACAATCTGATTGTATTCTGCCAAGTAGGTGGTTACAAGGGTCACTCATGCATCTTTTTGATGCTTATAAGCATTCTTTGCAGATTAATATTTACCTGACCTATTGTAATTCTCTCTCAATAATTAGTAGAAGCAATATTTTGGCCTCTCTGAATGGACCATTTTGGATATTTTCTTTGTTTCAATCTCATCATAATGTTTTTATGTTCAGAGAGATAATTGGCCTCTGTAGAATAGTTCCTCCTCGCTCTAATAAATTCCCTTGTTGGAATTGATCTTTTGGTGTGCATAGGATGGCAACTATTTACTAGTAACGTACTGTAGTGTTACCTGCACAAGGCTTCCTGTAAGTTTTAGTAATAATAGACTCAGTTTCACAATCACCATGTATAGTAACATCCAAAAAAAATGAAAGTGGCCCCACCTAACTCACAGGTGAATTTAGGGTTTAATTCATTATTGTTGGCATAATGCAAAAACTGTTGTAATGCCTAGCAAAATGGGAAACAGACCTCCACCGTACTTTCACTGCATCCCAAAAACAAAATATGATCAGATTCTCCCTTAAATCATCGCTGTGCACTAAAATACAGGAAACTAATTTCAAAATACTAACGAGATGGTACCTAACACCCAGTCGATTACATATCATCTTCTCTGACACATCAGACCATTGCTGGCGATGCCAGAGGGACAAAGGAACAATCTTACACATTTTCTGCCCTAAACTGACAGATTTCTGGACGGCTGGCCGCACTATCTTTCAAAAATTCACAGATCCCTAATGACCCGGCATTCTTTCTGCAACATATATTAACTATCCCCACTAGAATCTATAAAAAGTCCATCCTACGCCACTTGTTAAATGCTGCTAAATCCTGCATCCCTCTGCTCTGAAAACAACAGTGTCCACCGACCACTTTGACTTGGCTAAAGAAAGTAGAAGATATAAATAATATGGAGGACTTGATCCTGACAGCACAAAACAGGCGTGAGACCTACACGAAAACCTGGAGTTTTTGGAATTTGTTCATATTCTCGGATGAGGGAAAAGCCCTCCTTGAGACATGAGCCTCTAACTAACACCAGGTAATTAAATTACTTTGCTGACCTGAGCCATAGATGGACCTAACTCCCTATGCAGGTAGGGAGGAAACCTGCCCCCCATGGATGCGCTACATAGTTGTAAGTAAAAAGTACCATCAAATAAATAGAAATTATGGAATCAAATAGAAATCAGTGCAAAGTAACAAAAATTCTTGAAGATCTTTGGAGTATGTTTTGTATTTACCTAGATGCAATTTGAGAGCCTCTATAACTAATGTGTGTGGTATTGATGAGTATAAAGCTGAAACATCCACTAAAAAGCCAAAAGAAGTCTTGCTGCTAGTAAACATCCTGCAGTTAAGATAACACCATACCAGTATCTCTCAAATAGCTAGATGGTCTTAGTACTAAAGGTTGCAAATGTAAGTTAACCCACTCCCCCAGGGGCTCAAGAAGTGAGGTAATAGCAGCAACTATGGGGTGCCTCTGAACGGGGACACCCGATTTATGGATTTTAGGTGAGTGATAAAAAACAGGTCTAACCGGTTCTGACACCAGTAAACTCTCAGCTGTTTTAGAACTAATTATCTCCTTTATGTTTCCCGAGATCAATTGAGGTAGCGAACTGAGACTGAAAAGAAGCAGCAGGGTTTTGGTTTTAAAGCACGATACGTTTTGATACCGCGGTGTTGTCTGTTCGCTTCCATCCTGTATATAGATTTTTTCCTGTTTACTCCACAGTCCATCTTTTAATGTTTACCATTATCAATTTTTTCCTGCCCCAGTTTATACATGAGTTTTTTTTTATGTGTATTATTGTGTGTATTATTGTGTAACAAAGTTAGCCATGATTAAGGCCTAGTGGCTGAACCGTGTTGACTTTCACTGTGGTTTTTATGTACTGTTCCTTATAAATACAGGATTCTTGTTTGTGGATTCAAGCAATGTACTGGCTATTCTAAATAATGGAGCTTGTGTTTGGCTTACAGGGGCCGTCAGCCTGAGCACCGATGTATCTCAACAAATGCATTGTGGAGTGGAGGTAGAAGTGCTGTTTGTTTGTCTCAGAAGTGAATGAAATATCTGTACATGTTTAAGGTTCAGCAGGACAGCAGTAGATAGGATCAATAAGCAATAAATCTTACCTAAATCCTTAGCAACATTTATTTTTCCACCAGGAAAGTATTATTTTGATCTCACCAAAAGTTTCACTAATGGGTACATTTATAAAGCAAGAAATGTGACATCATCAAACATTCACTTTAGGAGAATACATCCTTTGTCATTTTAAACATGTGCGCTAGGAAGATATACCAGCAGTAAATATTAGACAAATGTCACATTTACTGCTTTATAAATATACCCCCTAAGCGGAAAGCTGGCCACTGAGGCCATTGATGGGTATTTTTTTTTTTGTTCAGCCAGTGGGCAGAATAAGAAAAAAAAAATCTAACAGATTTCTTCATTCACTCAAGCGAGGTGGATGGAGGAATCTTTCCGCGCAAGAAAACATTGATCAGAATACATTGATTAGCGGTTTCAACCGATTGGCTGCCGATGCTGATCGACAAATTAATGATCAACTTCTGTTGAGCGGGGATAGCCACGAACTGATTTAAATTTGGACAGTGCCAGCTGAACCATCATAATTTTGATCAGTCTATAGCCAACTTTAGGGTGAGGTTAAAGGTTGGGAATAACCTACACCAAATTATAAAATGCTAGTCTTCCAACACCAATATCTAACATACATTTCTTATTAGTGTTTAATCAATGTTAATTCAAGTTTGAATTCTACTTACTGTTATATTGTTGCCACATTTCCCAAAAGCCAGAGGATTGTGAAAAGCTAGTTGAGGTTCATTATTCACAGAAACATTAAAGTTGTTACATTCACTTCCAGTGTTATTACTCAGTTCCAGATTGTAGATATTAAAATTGTTCTTTTGCAGTTGACATTTAGAAATGTATATGCTCATTTCTCCACTAGAGCACTCAACTGTTACATTTGCAGGGATCACTAAATAAAAAAAATAAAATAAAAAAAATAAAATGACAGTGGGGCATTTTAACCATAACATAATAAAAATTACCAAATGCTAGTGCGAATATTTACAGTAGATAAATGAATAATAAGCACAATGGGGGAAATTAACTGGAGCAGCTACGCATATTAACCACTTCAGCCCCGGACCAATTGGCAGCCAAAGGACCAGGCCCCTTTTTGCGATTCGGCACTGCGTCGCTTTAACTGAAAATTGCGCGGTCGTGCGACGTTGCTCCCAAACAAAATTGGCGTTCTTTTTTTCCCACAAATAGAGCTTTCTTTTGGTGGTATTTTATCGCCCCTGCGGTTTTTATTTTTTGCGCTATAAACAAAAATAGAGCGACAATTTTGAAAAAAATGCAATATTTTTTGCTATAATAAATATCCCCAAAAAATATATAAAAAAACATTTTTTTTCCTCAGTTTAGGCCGATACGTATTCTTCTAAATATTTTTGGTTAAAAAAATCGCAATTAGCGATTATTGATTGGTTTGCGCAAAAGTTATAGTGTTTACAATATAGGGGATAGTTTTTATAGCATTTTTATTAATATTTTTTTTTTACTAGTAATGGGGGCGATCAGCGATTTTTATTGTGACTGCGACATTACGGCGGACACATCAGACATTTTTGACACATTTTTGGGACCATTGTCATTTATACAGCAATCAATGCTATTTAAATGCATTGAATCCTGTATAAATGACACTGGCAGTGAAAGAGTTAACCACTAGGGGGAGGGGAGGGGTTATGGGCTGTGATGTGTGTGTTTTTTTACATTAGGGGCGGGGCTGATGTCTGACATCATTGATCGGCTTTCTCGATGACCGGGAACAGCCGATCAATGACAGGCAGAGTAGGAAGCGCGGGGAGAGGTTTGTTTACACAGACCTCTCCCCGTTTTCAGCTCTGTGACCCGATCGCGGGACACCAGCGGCGATCAGGTCCGCTGGTCCCGGGGTCACGGAGCTCCCGACCTGGTCGCGAGCGCACGACCCACGGCCAGGCAATTAAAGGGCCACGTACCTGTACGTGATTTTGCCTGCCCGTGCCATTCTGCTGACGTATATGTGCAGGAGGCGGTCGGAAAGCAGTTAATCAATCAGCTTCTACTTTCAGCTTGTTCAGTTAGATTTTGAAAATAAAATCTAGACGTTGATTGGTAGCCATTCACAGCTGCTTCAGTCTTAGTAAATTCCCTTCAATGCCATACAGGTAATGGAAATGTTCAACCCCTGCCAGTGGGTTATGTTTGCAATAGACATGGGCGGTTAGTTTTGTTCTGAATTAAAATTCGGATGAATTTTCGTTTTTTAGAAAATTCGGAAGTATCCGAATTTCCGAATTAGAATAGTACTGTATTTATATTATATTATATATATATATATATATATATATATATATATATATATATTATATTATATTATATATTATTATAGTACTGTATATCGGTTCCGAAATAAGGTAAAAAACATTCGGATGAAATTCGAAAAGTTTTCAAAATCAAAATCTTTTCGAATTCCAATAGTTTTCCAATTTCCAAATAGAATGAAATAGAATAGAAAATAAAGGATTTTTTTCTATTCTATTCCTTTATTTTCTATTCTATTTTATTCTCTTTGGAAATTGGAAAACAATTTGAATTAGAAAATTATTCGAACACTTTTCGAATCCGAATTCGAAAAATTGGAATCGATTTGAAAACAAATAAACTAAACGAATTCCAAAAAGGAATTAAACTAATTAAATTAAGTTAACTAAACGATTTATGTAAATAACGAATCAAAATGAAACAAAACACATTTTTTCATTCTGCACATGTCTAGTTTGCACCTAACACAATGCACAGCTTATTTAAAAAATGTTAGGCCTATGGGCATAAAAACGCTTTTACGGGTGTCCAGCATATTTTTTTTTTTTTATGCCTCCAAACGTTCAGTGTTAGCTTATGTGCCAATGCCCATTAGGCCCCAAAGCTACGTTTGGAGAGTAGTTTATGGACATAATTTACGTGCGTATGCAACTGAATGTACATAAACGCATCCAAACATGCATAAACACATGTTTATGCCATAATTGTATTCCTGTGGCTATAATTTATGAATATTCTGGCGAGTTGCACGAGTTTACACTGAAAAGTTTCTAAACACCATATGCCTGTAAATGTGCATAAATGCATGTAAACACATATTTTTTATGCTTGATTTTTCTGCCATCTCCTGCCAGAAAGGTTCGATGTAGATAGGAGTTTTTTTTTTATATGCTTGTGCATGAGTCTTTAGAAAGTGATAGTGAGGAAGATAGATCTCTCCTTCATGTCTATCATGCTGTAAAAATTACAGTTGGAATCTAGTTAGTGGTTCTGAGAAATGTCCTAATATATGTCATACAAAAAAGCTAACTGCTTTCTTGGTGGTAAATTAGGTAAGGAACTGTGGTCTGATCCTAAAATTGGAAATCTCATGTATATATCAGAACATGATGTAAGTTTACTTATGTCAAATATTTCCATTCATTTGGGGTTGATTTACTAAATTAATGAATGAGTGACTTGTATAGTGTTACCTATGTGAACTGAATTGCCTCAGGGTGCTTTTTGCTGCCAGTGTCCATCTGTGGTATAGTGTGGTCCATTACCCCATGGGGTCCTGATGTGCTTACAAACACATACTTGGCCAATTTTTGGTTTTTCCCACAGGATCTAATTAACCTACCAGCATGTCTTTGGAGTGTGTGAGGAAACTGGAGTACCTGGAGGAAACCCATGCAGGCAGAGGGAGAACATGCAAACTCCAGGCAGATGGTGTTGTGGTCAGGATTTGAACCAGTGACCCTATTGCTGCTAGGTGAAAGTGCTAACCACTACACCACTGTGCTGCCACAAAAGGTAAAGGTGAATAGACTGTTCCCTTCGCAAAAGAAATTGCACTTTGCAAGGGAATATTCCACAGAGCTTATAGAATAAGGTAAACCTCTGCTGATTTCCACCATCCAATCATGTGCAAGCAAAAATTCTTTTTTTTTCCCTTGCATGTGAATGGGTATTTTTTGCAAAGTGAAAAATTCCCATGCAAAGTGCATTTTCCCTTGCAAAATGAACAGCCTATTTGCCTTCAGTAAACTAACCTCTTAGTAACCACTGAACTGAAGTGGGTACTGTCATATTACCTAATAACTGAAAAACTGCAGGGGGCAATATCAGGGAATCTGGATGATGATAATGTTATTTTTTGTTTTCGTAATGTGTGAATACTTGTATGAACATGGTCGATGGGGACAGTCAGAGTAGAGGACATGGGAATGGTCGGAGCAGAGGACATGGGAATGGTCGGAGCAGAGGACATGGGAATGGTCAGAGCAGAGGACATGGGACTGGTCAGAGCAGAGGACATGGGACTGGTCAGAGCAGAGGACATGGGAATGGTTGGAGCAGAGGACATGGGAATGGTTGGAGCAGAGGACATGGGAATGGTCAGAGCAGAGTACATGGGAATGGTCAGAGCAGAGGACATGGGACTGGTCGGAGCAGAGGACATGGGACTGGTCGGAGCAGAGGACATGGGAATGGTGGGAACAGAGGACATGGTAATGGTCAAAGCAGAGGACATGGGAATGGTCGGAGCAGAGGACATGGGAATGGTCAAAACAGAGGACATGGGAATGGTCAAAGCAGAGGACATGGGAATGGTCGGAGCAGAGGACATGGGAATGGTCGGAGCAGAGGACATGGGAATGGTCAGAGCAGAGGACATGGGAATGGTCAGAGCAGAGGACATGGGAATGGTCAGAGCAGAGAACATGGGAATGGTCAGAGCAGAGGACATGGTAGTGCAATGTGGAGGAGAGAGGGGTGGCTGGAAGACAGTGGGGGCAGCAAAATGCACCTTTGCCTGTGTAGACAAAAATCCTTGCACCGGCCCTCGTTACAGCTTTCAAGCAGTTGTTAAATAGGAAGTAAACCCTCTCTAAAAAAACAAAAAACAAAAACACCCTGCAAGACAAAGGCATAATGAGCTAGTATACATAGCATACTAGCTCATTATGAATTACTTACCTGAGATCAAAGCCCCCACAGCAGTCCTCGGTCACCTCCTCCATCGCCGCCATGATACCTGGAGTGACTTCCGTGTATCACGGCTCCGGCGACGTGACTGGCCGGAGCCACGATAACGTCACTCCCGGACATGCTTGCGGGAGCCGTCAGTGACAGCACGATCCCATTCATTAAACGGCATGCTCAGTGCGCCTGTGGCGTTGTCTACGGTGCGCATGCGCCGTAGATATCTGTGCCGTATTTCCTGCAAATATCTCCTTAACCGTGTAGGTTAAGGAGATATTTCTTGCACCTACAGGTAAGCCTTTATCTAGGCTCACCTGTAGGTCAAAGTAGTCTGTAAGGGTTTACAATCACTTTAATAGTATTACAATTTGTCCCAACTGATTGTCACTTCATGTAAATTTGATGAAACATATAAATAAAAGCATGCAAATTAAAACTTAGTTATCAAAATACAAGATTTTGGGGGATTTTTGCAGTTTCATTTGAAACAATTTGTTTTGTGAAATTTGAAGTTGAGAAATGTTGTTCAGTAATTTGCTTCATTTACCAAAACCCATGATAGCTATACAGTAGCGGTAAAATGTTCAGGAAAAATGCACATGAAATGGTTTTCGTCTCTAGTAACTTGCATATGATTTTAATAGCATTACTGATTTGTCATATATTTTAAAATATAATTAGAACATCCAGGGTTGTTTTAGTAAAAGAATAGTGGCTAATCACGTAGTGTGATGAATGTTCACTCTGCAAAGTAAATGCTTATGTCAATCAACCAATCCCATGCTATCAAAAATTTTTGATATTTTAACCACTTCAATACTGGTCACTTTAACCCCCGTCCTGCCCAGGCCAATTTTCAGCGCGATCCTAGGAGGACATACTATGATGTCCATCCGGGATGCCAGCACTCTCTCTCGGATGGCCGGTTGGGGAAGTGGTTAATTTACTTTGCATATCATTGAGTATTCAATATGAACACAGGTTCACCCTATCTATTGTCACTCTCTCTTTCACAAAAAATTGAGCATACACTATGTAAAAATGAACATTCATTGTAAAAGTGAACTGCCTCTACTTCTTTTGTAAGTCAAACCCAATGTCCTTAAAGAAGGGGCCAATAAAGTAATTAGAAAAGAATTGTAATAAAATGCGGATAAGGATGCTATAGGTATAGGGAAATACTGTACCTGTTATATTATATTTGGATAAGTCACAGTCACAGTTAGAGGGACCACAAGATACTTCATCTGCACAGTAGACTATAGGAGACAAGTAAAAAAACAAATAGTATTATAATGTTATATACTATAGCTTCTGACTGTACTGATACATCAATTACAAACAATCAAGTTTTACTTACTATTTTACATATTATCTTGGTTTGTTCTTATTGTCCATACAACATACGTTTTTGTTAGAGATCATTTTTTATTGTTTTTGCTAGACCTGGGTTTTTTTTTTTTTTAATGGATATCATTCACTTGCATTCCTTGCTACTAAAAAGACTTTTAAAATGTAAAACCAATATAAAAGAAAATGGAGTTGATTTACTAAAAGAAAAGGGGCTGTTCACTTTGGAAAGTGAATGTTCAGTAAGCTTAATGAATAATGTGAAGCTGTGATCATTTCAATCATCCAATTGTGTGCAAAATATTTTTTTTTTTACCCTTGCAGCTTTTTTTTTTTATTAAACTAACTGAACATTTACTTTGCCTAGTAAGCAGTCTTTACTTTATTAAATCAAACCCAATATATACATTTTGGGTTACAAGTTCATCCAGCTAGACAGAGGTAGAAACCAATATGATTTCTATCATTCTCAGATTTGTGAAAGATATGCTGTAGTTTTCTTTGTGGCTTGCTACCCTTTGCCATGTTTTATATGGCATAAACTGGTTTCTTTCACAATTATTAATGCATTTCCAGAACATATTGAGAGCAAATGTCACTACTCTCCACCTTTGATCTCCAAATATATCCAAAAAGATTTTAGCGTTGATTTATCCTGTGATAGGAAGTTAAAGCGGATTTCCAGCCTCTGAATATTTAAAAGTCAGCAGCAACAAATACTGTAGCTGCTGACTTTTAGTATTGGGACACTTACCTGTCCAGAGATCTCATGATGTCGGCCCCTCATCGGCTCGAGTGCAGGCACCGGCATTGCAACTAAGGAAAACCGGCAGTGAAGCCTTTCAGTTGATTAAAACCTAGTTTTAATTTGGCCTAGAACTCCACTTTAAGGCAGAACTAAACCCATCAATTTAAAGGGGTTGTAAAGGTTTGCTTTCTTTTTTTTTAATAACATACATGTTATACTTACCTCGTCTGTGCAAGGGTTTTGCACAGAGTGGCCCCGATCCTCCTCTTCTGGGTCTCTGGGTGTTACAAGGTCTCAGGTGTGAATGGGGAGCAGGTGTGTTAAGTTTGGTGTTATGGCTCTCACTCTCTTATATTGGTCACTGGAAGTTCAACATGGCACCTCATGGCAAAGAACTCTCTGAGAATCTGAAAAAAATAATTTTTGCTCTACATAAAGAAGGCCTAGGCTATAAGAAGATTGCCAAGACCCTGCAACTGAGCTGCAGCACGGTGGCCAAGACCATACAGCGGTTTAACAAAACAGGTTCCACTCAGAACAGGCCTCGCCATGGTCGACCAAAGAAGTTGAGTGCCTGTGCTCAGCCTCATATCCAGAAGTTGTCTTTGGAAAATATACGCATGAGTGCTTCCAGCATTGCTGCAGAGGTTGAAGGGGTGGGTGGTCAGCCTGTCAGTGCTCAGACCATACACCGCACACTGTATCAAATTGGTCTGCATTGCTGTCATCCTAGAAGAAAGCCTCTTCTAAAGATGATGCATAAGAAAGCCTGCAAACAGTTTGCTAAAGACAAGCAGACTACAGACATGGATTATTGGAACTGATGAGACCAAGATAAACTTCTTTGGTTCAGATGGTGTCAAGAGTGTGTGGCGGCAACCAGGTGAGGAGTACAAAGACAAGTGTCTCTTGCCTGCAGTCAAGCATGGTGGTGGGAGTGTCATGGTCTGGGGCTGCATGAGTGCTGCCAGTACTGGGGAGCTACAGTTCATTGAGGGAACCATGAATGCCAATATGTACTGTGACATATTGAAGCAGAGCATGAGCCCCTCCCTTCAGAGACTGGGCCGCAGGGCAGTATTCCAAATGGTAACGACCCCAAACACACCTCCAAGACGACCACTGCCTTGTTAAAGAATCTGAGAGTAAAGGTGATGGACTGGCCAAGCATGTCTTCAGACCTAAACCCTATTGAGCATCTGTGGGGCATCCTCAAATGGAAGGTGGAAGAGGGCAAGGTCTTTAACATCCACCAGCTCCATGATGTCATCATGGAGGAGTGGAAAATAATGGTGACCACACATAATATTGACGCTTTGGGCCCAACTTGGACATTTTCACTGAGGGGTGTACACACTTTTGTTGCCAGCGGTTTAGGCATTAATGCCTGTAAGTTGAGTTATTTTGAGGGGACAGCTAATTTACACTGTTATACATGCTGTACACTCACCACATTGTAGCAAAGTGTAATTTCTTCAGTGTTGTCACATGAAATTATATAATAAAATATTTACAAAAATGTGAGGGGTGTACTCACTTTTGTGAGATACTGTGTATCTATATATATAACATATTGTTACATATCTGAGTGTGGATCCCCCCTTACCTGAGGATCCCCAGAGAGCCCCCACTTACCTCAGGGTCCCCAGAGCCCCCCTTATTACATCAGGGCCCCCAGAAAGCTCCCCTTACATCAGGGTCCTCAGAGAGCCTCCTTACTCACATCAGGGTCCCCAGAGCCCCCCTCATTACATCAGGGTCCTCAAAGAGCCCCCCCTTACATGAGGGCCCCCAGAGAGCCTCCCTACTTACATCAGGGTCCCCATAGCCCCCCTCATTACATCAGGGTCCCCAGGGAGCCCCCCTTACATCAGGGTCCCCAGAAAGCCCCTCGTTACATCAGAGTCCCCAAAGAGCCTCCCCTTACATCAGGGTCCCCAGAGACCCCCTTCATTACATCAGAGTACCCAGAAAGCTCCCCCTACATCAGGGTCCCAGAGAGCCTCCCTACTTACATCAGGGTCCCCAGAGCTCCCCTCATTACATTAGGGTCCTCAAAGAGCCCCCTTACACCAGGGTCCCCAGAGAGCCTCCCTACTTACATCAGGGTCCCCAGAGCCCCCCTTACATCAGGGTCCCAAGAGAGCCCTCCTTACATCAGGGTCCCCAGAGAGCCTCCCCTTACATCATGGTCCACAGAGAGCCCCCCTTGCGTCAGGGTCCCCAGAGAGCTGTCCCCCCTCCCCTCCTTACATCAGGGTCCCCAGAGAGCCTCCCCTTACATCAGGATCCCCAGAGAGCCTCCCAACTTACATCAGGGTCCCAGAGCCCCCCTCATTACATCAGGGTCCCCAGAAAGCTCCCCCTACATCAGGGTCCCCAGAGAGCATCCTACTTACATCAGGGTCCCCAGAGCCCTCCTCATTACATCAGGGTCCCCAGAGAGCCCCTCCTTACATCAGGGTCTCCATAGAGCCTCCCTCTACATCAGGGACCCCAGAGAGCCCCCCTTGCTTCAGGGTTCCCAGAGAGCTGTCCCCCTCCCTCCCTTACATCAGGGTCCCCAGAGCTGCTCCTACTCTAGCATTAAATATAAGCCTCCTAAAGTTTCTTACCTTTTTTAAATTCACAGAGTGTAAAGAGGGAGGCACTGGCAGCAGCCAGGTCTAAATAAGAAGGTTCCACACTGGGCGGGAGCGGAGTTAGACAAATTCTGGTTGGTTGGCTGGTTTATAGCAACCAACCACTGAGGAGACAGTGAGCCAGGAGGTGTGGCAGCACCCAGCCCAGGAAAGGACTGCAAACCAGGAATGTTCCGCTCTCTGCTGAATGCTGGGGGCAGAGTCAGTGTGTTGGTTGCTAGACGCTGGGCGCAAACAACCACCACTGGAATGTCAGTCAGTGGCGAGCAGGAACCCGGGACTGCCGTGGCGGGAGTATGGCATCGCTGCACCAGGTAAGAGACCCAGATTCGGGGCTATAGCCCCAGAAGCCACCCCCTAGCGACGCCACTGGTTCTGTGTGTGATCCTAGCAGAGAGGTTTTGCTTTGGTTGCCCAAGGTTATGTGCTTACAGTCCAGTGATAGAAAGCTAGTCAGATGAAGAAATATTATCCTTGATATTCAATTTTTTTTTTGTTTGAGATACATTGTATATTACCTGGTAAAATAGGGCATAATGCCAGAAGGAGCACTAATAAGCACTTCATTGTTATAGGATCTAGAAGAAAGAATAAAATGTTAGAGAAGCTCATTAATCAAAATATAACTTACATATATTTTATGAGATGTACTCCTTAATTGATGTAAATGATCTACCTCCAAAAAATTAAGAACTTTTGAAGATGTATACAAATTAAGGTTATAGTAAGCAAGGGTGTAAGAATAGTCAGAGCAGGCCATGCAACTGTTATGTGGCCCGGGCGTACTGGGAGCCCAGCGATGTCTAATTGCACAGTGGATTATGCCTGTAGCAAAAATATTTTGCTAATAAATTCAAATAAATCAGATATGTCTATAGTTCAGGAACTTCTGATTTCTACAGAAGTTACTAGTATTTTGTATCACTAGAAGAATTTCCTTTGAAATGGAGATTAAAGAAGCAGTGGGCCTCTTAATGGTACCGTCACTCAAAGTTACAGTCCTAATGAAGAGGAAACCAAACTGTTTGATGTTAAACTGTGGTTAAGTACAGAAAGTAGTCACATAGGATAATTTTATGACAAATCCAAAAAAAGGCTTGGTCCTAATTTTAGAATCAGCTTTTTAGAACTGGCCAGCAGTATATCTAGAACTACTGGTTTACATTGCAAATATAACTGTGTCATTTGTTTAGCCATTTATCCAGTAGTTTCTGGAGTGAGACATCAACCATTCCACTGGTTATTCACCTAATAGAACTGTTTTTTTAGATTTTGCAAAAAAGCAAATGCAGTTGTATAAAGGCTTATCATGTCAGGACAAGCAAAGGCCCTCTTTTTGAACCATTTGGTGGAAGAATACTACGTGCCCTATACATTGTTGAACTTAAAGCTTTTTACAGCCCAATCCTCGTTTTTCTATCACAAGTACAAGTACTCATAACACTTACAAACATTGGGCTGTATATGAACAAACAGTCCACACTGAGAACATAAGGAAAAAGCCCACTTTTGTGTAATTATATAGCACTGACAATTTAAACAGTGTATATATATATATATATATATATATATATATATATATATATATATATATATATATATACATATATATATGTATTGGACATTCACATCAGTCTCTGCCCTCAAGGAGCTTACAATTTAAGGTTTTTAACATTTATACATACACATACTAGGACCAATTTAGACAGGAGCCAATTTCCCCACCAGCATGTCTTTGGAGTGTGGGAGCAAACCCAAACAAGCACAGGAAGAACATGCAAACTCCAGGCAGGCAGGTAGTGCTGTGGTTGAGATTTAAACCAATGGCCCTAGTGCAGCAAAGTGAAAGGGCTAACCACTTAGCCACTGTGCTGCCCAGAATTTATATGAGCCAGCCAGGTGTCTTGTAATATGATTCTTAACAAGGCTGCTACATACTTCTTTTGAATCCATGCATTTTTGATTGAAAACCCAAGCACAAGAACTGGCCGAATATACAATACAGATCACGTAATTTGTGTTCACATACCCACTGGTTCATTTTTTTTCCTACTTTAGAAGTGAATGTTAGCTTTTAGGCTACTTTCACACTGGGGCGTTGTGGACGCTGGCGGTAAAGCGGCACTATATTTAGCGTCGCTTTACCGTTGTTTTATCGGCGCTATTCGGCCGCTAGCAGCGGCGCTTTGCAGGCGGGTTTGCAGCGCTGCCCCATTGTTTTCAATGGGAGGGCGCGCTTTAGGAGCGGTAAATATATCACTCCTACAGCGCTCCAAAGATGCAGCTTGCAGGACTTTTTTGACCGTCCTGCAAGCGCACCCCTCCAGTGTTAAAGGGGCCTTAGATTTCAAAAGCTACGGCATTTCAAATAGCAACTTCAAACTTACAATGAGTGAAAAAAGTTTTTTACTCAGATCAATGGTGTAAATAAAACCTTAAGGGCCATGGTGCAAGAAATCACGAAGGGCTCCCCTGACCCCCAGTCAGGGCCCTTCCATTCGAGCCCGGTGGCGGAATGCCAGGGCCTGGTTGCAATTGCGACTTTTGTGACCCTGGCAGTTCCGCCACTGGTGTCAGTAGTCTTTTTTTTATTGAATTTTTTTTAGGAGCCCTGTTGGGGGGGGGGTGCTTTGGTGAAATGGGGGTCTAAACAGACCTCTGATGTTCCACCTTTGAGACAGAGAAAGGAGAGGGTAGGGGAGACCTAGTAGAGCTGCAAGGGGTGAGGGGGAGGTGGCCAGGCGAGAGCACAGGGGGCAGGATAGCACATAGAGGGGCAGCAGAAAATAGCTAGATAAGAGGAGGGGCAGGGTGGCTGCATTGGTTTTTCTATATGCATTTTCTATATTTTCTATATGCAGCCGCCACTGATGCTCCTCCTCTCCAGGTGTACAGAGGAGGGGGGCTGAACGGGACCCCTGAAGCATGGGACTGGGTCACAATTGCATCCCCTGCAACCCCTGTAGGTATGCCCATGGCTCACATGCTGTTGTACTTAAAAACTGTGAAAAAAGCAACAAAGTGCAGTAACTCCACCAATTGAAAGTCAGATTATTTTTTAGGTACAGGTTGCTGCATGTATAAGCTAAAGACTGTAATGTTTAATTATTTAAAGTGGTTGTAAAGACTGAATGTTTTTAATCTTGGTATTAAGGTTAAAAAATCTCCCCCCTAGCCCCTCCCCCCATTATACTTATCTGAGCCCAATCTCAATTCAGTGATGTGCGTGAGAGCAGCTGCTCTCTAGAATCTCTCCCTCCTCATTGGCTCAGAAAAAGCAGTCGGAGCCGATGGCTCCCACAGCTGTCAATCACAGCCAGTGAGGAGGGAGCAGGGGGTGGAGCTTTGAACACACAGAGCGGACTCGTAAGTGGGCCGACACAAGGACTCCCATAGCAAGCAGCTTGCTATGAAGGCACTGGGCATGGGGGGAGGAGTCAGGAGCGCCGGTAGGGGACTCGAGAAAAGGAGGATCAGAGATGCTCTCTGCAAAACCATTACATAAAGCAGGTAAGCATGACATGTTTTTTTAATTAGTGTTAACAATCACTTTAAAGAAAATTTGTTACATAAAAAATAGATGGAGCTCTACTTTTATACCAACATGGTGACACTTATATATAACAAGAAACCTGTTTTCCAGCAAACTTTGAATTTATACCTAGTCGTCTTTAAACACTTTGAAGATATTTCAGCAAAATCTCACAGCTCTCTTTACAACTACAGTACAACTACTAAAGGAATCAATTCTTAAGAGCATTCAAACTAAAAAAAAAACACTTAGAATAGATTAATAATTTAGGCATATTAATGTATTGCTTTTTAATTAGCAAATTAATATATAAATAATCAGCTATTTGGTTGAACTGATAAGTCTTTAGTAAATTACTTTCAAAAGTTCCTATTATCTCATTCTACAGCAAATACTAAGGCAAATAATATAACCACAGCAAGCCATTTAACTTAACTTAATATTATACATGCTGCAAATAGGTTAGAAAATGAAAACAGTTTCATATAAGAAATGGTTGAGTCTCAACATTTGCTAACATTCTGTACAGTATATCATTGTTAGTAAACCGTCAGGTGTAGTTTACCTTGATGACCAGGGAGGATGATGTTGACAGCTGTGCTCTCACCACAGTCTCTTATATAGAGTTACTGGAAAAGCGGTGTGACTCAAATCTTGTCACAGGGCGATTAGGTGTGTTATGCCAGCCCCAAGTAAATCACAGTTATTTGGCCTTAAGTGATTTTAATTTTATTAAACCTTTGCTAAAACTCACAGAACTTGCACAGTGAATACATTTCTTACATTCATAACTGCAGGACTCACGCATGATAATAGAACATTAATACTTTTAATTCTAAAATGCTGTAGCTTGCTCATGTGATGACGTAAAACACTGCAGTTGTATACAATATTCAAACTGGAAAAAATAGTAATGCCCTGTACACACGATCAGACTTTCCGACAACAAAACCATGGATTTTTGTTCGAAAGTTGTTGGCTCCAACTTGTCTCGCATACACATGGTCACACAAATGTTGACCAACAATTACGAACGTGGGAATGCGGTGACGTACAAGACGTACGGCGAGCCGATAAAAAGGAAGTTCAATAGTCATGTGATATCTCCATTACGAAAGCTAGTTTTACAAGACCGATTGTTTCCGGCTCATAATTGAGTACACACGATCGGAAAGTCCGACAACAACGTTTTGTTTGCGGAAAATCTGAGAACCTGCTAGCCAACATTTGTTGGCAGAAAGTCCGAAGGCAAATGTTCTATGGTGCATATACACGGTTGGACTTTCAGCCAACAAGCTCACATCCAACATTTCCCGTCGGAAAATCCGACCATGTGTACACGGCATTAGTCTTTATATTCCAAACTGCACTGGAGAACACATAGGGGGGATTTACTAAAACTGGGGAACACAGAATCTGGTATAGCTGTGCATAGTAACTAGCTTCCAGGTTTTGATATCAAAGTTTAATTGAACAAGCTCAAGTTAGAAGCTGATTGGTTACAATGCACACATGCAACAGATTCTGTGTACAACAATTTTAGTAAATCTCCTATGTACAGTATGTATTACCCATAAATTTTACAATCACAGGTGCCTTGAAAAAGTTTTTATACCCCTTGAAATTTTACTGCATTTTTGATATGTTAAAACCAAAAACATAAATGTATTTTATTGGTATTTTATGTGATAAACCAACACAAAATGACACAAAGTGACACAAATTGTGTAGTGGAAGGAATATGATAAATGGTTTTCCACATTTTTTTTTTACAAAAAAATATTTGAACTGTCTGGTGTGCATTTGTAATTTCTCCTTCCAAAAGAATTTACCATCTGCCACAATAAGAGGACAATTTCAGTGCCTTATTGCAACCAGACTTGGTTACCTACAATCTCCTCTAGTACTACAGAATCTTCTTATGCCGCGTACACACGATCGGAATTCTCGTCGGAAAAAGCTCTCATGGTTTTCCCGTCAGAATTCCGACGGAATTTCGCTCAAACTGTCTTGCCTACACACGGTCACACCAAACTCCGATGGTCAATAACACCGTGACATACAACACGTTCGACGACACTATAAAAGGGAAGTTTAATGCTTCTGAGCATGCGTCAAATTGTTTCCGAGCATGCGTCGGAATTTTGCGTGTCGGAATTGCATACACACGATCGGAAAATCCGATAGAAAGGTTTTCCGTCGGAAAAATTAAGAACAGGCTCTCAATCCAAAGTCCGTCAGAAATGCCAACAGAAAAAGACCGATGGGCATAAGAGTTTACTCTACTTTACTATTCATGCGGTTGCCAGCAGCTGGTACAAACCTCATTTGAAAGGGGGTTTAATTTCACAAGTTGTGCAATGACCCTTGTCTCTTTAGTAGGGCTTGCAGAATTTAGATAAATGTACAATGGAATTGCAGTATGAACCTATAAGATTCCAGAAAGTAATGCTCGTAAAAGATTCAAAAACTCCATACAATTGGCAAAACTATGGCACTAATCTTCCCTCAAAATATTGCCCCAGTCTCTGGAATAAAAGTGATTCCACAGAGCCAGGGCTGTGGCTTCAGCTATCTGGTCTTATTGAGGATGACTACAGCAAAGTGTGGAAAACAACTCACCCTTACTTACAGAACCTGTTATTAGACACATCTAGGAAATCATGGTTTATATCAAGCAGAGGCGGCTCTCTAATTAGGCAAATTAGGCGACCGCCTAAGGCCCCGCACTCACAGGGGCCTCGCTGGCCGCCTAATTTGCCTGTGCGCAGTAATACGGACTGACCAACTGGCTCCAGATGCCATCTTTAAAAGGCGTGCAGGCAGTCATAGGGCACACTGGGATGGCCGCAAGTCCATGCGGGGCCCTAAAGCAGCTGAGCTGATCCTTCTTCCCGCGCCGCTCACCTGTACTCTCCGCGTCTGGTCGGCTGCCTATTCAGGTCAGGAGTCGGGCCAGGCGACGGAAACTATCCAGTTGAGCTGCCCTATGACTGTCTCTGCCTGTGCAGGGGAAGGAGGAGCTCCGATCGATGGATCGCATCCCAGCGCTAGCTGCAGCCTGGCCGACTGCCCAGAGAGAAAGTGAGTGCCAGGTGTTGTGCTGAGGCCGGCCGTGCAGCCCTCCTGTGTGCCTGGATAGGAGGAGCGGCGGGGACAGCTGCATGTGGAGGAATTGATCTTCCATATTCCTTCTGCAGCCACTAAATGCCTGCTTCTTCTGCGGGCGTTCATTGGCTACAGAAAGAATATGGAAGATCAATTCCTCTACATGCAGCTGTCCCCGCCGCTCCTTTTATCCAACGTCTTTTACTGCCCCAATTCTCCCTGCCCTCCCTACCCCCATGCTCCACCCACTGTGCTGTCCAGCTCCCCACAGTGCTCTGTGCTCCCTGGCTCCCCCCATGCTACCCCCACTGTGCTGTCCAGTCCCCCCCCCCACTGATCCCCAGCTCCCCCCTGTGCTCCCTGGCTCCCTCCATGCCCCCCCCCCCACTGTGTTGTCCAGTCCCCTCCCCCCAGTGCTCTGTGCTCCCTGGCTCCCCCATGCTCCCCCCCCACTGTGCTGTCCAGTCCCCCCCCCACAGCTCCGTGCTCCCTGGCTCCCCCCATGCTCTCCCCCCACTGTGCGGTCCAGTCCCCCCCCACTGATCCCCAGCCCCCCCTGTGCTCCCTGGCTCCCTCCATGCCCCCCCCCCCCACTGTGCTGTCCAGTCCCCTCCCCCCAGTGCTCTGTGCTCCCTGGCTCCCCCATGCTCCCCCCACTGTGCTGTCCAGTCCCCCCCACAGCTCCGTGCTCCCTGGCTCCCCCCCATGCTCTCCCCCCACTGTGCTGTCCAGTCCCCCTGCCCACTGATCCCCAGCTCCCCCCTGGCTCCCTCCATGCCCCCCCACTGTGCTGTCCAGTCCCCTCCCCCACAGCTCCCCCCAGTGCTCTGTGCTCCCTGGCTCCCTCCATGCCCCCCCACTGTGCTGTCCAGTCCCCTCCCCCACAGCTCCCCCCAGTGCTCTGTGCTCCCTGGCTCCCCCCATGCTCCCCCCACTGTGCTGTCCAGTCCCCCCCCCCACAGCTCTGTGCTCCATGACTCCCCCCATGCCCCCCCACTGTGCTGTCCAGTCCCCTCCCCCACAGCCCCCCCAGTGCTCTGTGCTCCCTGGCTCCCCCCATGCTCCCCCCCCACTGTGCTGTCCAGTCCCCTCCCCCACAGCTCCCCCCAGTGCTCTGTGCTCCCTGGCTCCCCCCATGCTCCCCCCACTGTGCTGTCCAGTCTCCTCCCCCACAGCTCCCCCCAGTGCTCTGTGCTCCCTGGCTCCCCCCCACTGTGCTGTCCAGTCCCCCCCCACAGCTCCGTGCTCCCTGGCTCCCCCCATGCTCTCCCCCCACTGTGCTGTCCAGTCCCCCTGCCCACTGATCCCCCAGCTCCCCCCTGTGCTCCCTGGCTCCCTCCATGCCCCCCCACTGTGCTGTCCAGATCCCCTCCCCCACAGCTCCCCCCAGTGCTCCATGCTCCCTGGCTCCCTCCATGCTCTCCCCCCACTGTGCTGTCCAGTCCCCCCGCCCACTGATCCCCAGCTCCCCCCTGTGCTCCCTGGCTCCCTCCATGCCCCCCCACTGTGCTGTCCAGTCCCCTCCCCCACAGCTCCCCCCAGTGCTCTGTGCTTCCTGGCTCCCCCCCACTGTGCTGTCCAGTCCCCCCCCCACAGCTCCGTGCTCCCTGGCTCCCCCATGCTCCCCCCCCACTGCTCCCCTGCTCCCCCCAGTGCTCTGTGCTCCCTGGCTCCCCCCATGCTCTCCCCCCCACTGCTCTCCAGCTCCCCCCAGTGCTCTGTGCTCCCTGGCTTCCCAACAGTGCTCTCCCCACACAGTGCTCTCTCTCTGGTCCTCCCTGGCTCCCCCCATACTCTCCCCCAACAGTGCTCTCCAGTCCCCCAGAGCTCTCTGATACCCCTGTGCTCCCTAGCTCCTCCCAGTTCTATCTGCCCCCCCCAGTGCTCTCTGCCCCCTGTGCTGTCCAGTTCCACCCCCAGTGCTCTCTACCCACCATGCTCCCTGGCTCCACCTGTGCTTTCTACTCCACCCCATGCTCTTCAGCTCCCCCCGTGCTCTCCACCCCACTGTGCTATCCAGCTCCCCCACAGTGCTTTCCAACTCCCCCGACCCCCCTGTGCTCCTTGGCTCACCCCCATGCTCTCCACCACACTGTGCTATCCAGCTCCCCCAGTGCTCTACACCCCCACCCTCCCTGTGCTCTACTACCCCTTCCCCAGTACTCTCTGGCCCCCGTGCTCGCCACCACCCTCCCTGCCGTGCTCTCTGCCCCCGCCAGGCTCTCCGCTCCCCCCAGTGCGCTCCCCTAGTGCTCTCCAGGTCCCCCAGTGCTCTTGCCCCCACACTCTCGGCCCCCCTCCTCTGCTGCTCTCAGCCTCACTACCGTGTTCTCCGCCACCCCTGTTCTCTTTTCTGGCCCACTCATCCCCAAGCAGCTCTGCTAGGTTCCCCCCTTTCCCTCTGGCTGCTGTGGGGGGGGGTCTCTCAGGCTGGAGAGCGGGAAAGGGACCGCTCAGCCTATTTTTTGTCCCAGTCCGGGCCTGGCGGGCAAGGTGAGCAGAGAGGCTGGCAAGTTCGATAGTCCAGGAGGGAGAAGAATTCTAAAGACCTGCCAGGACTGGAGGACAGGCTGACTAAGGCCGGAAAACGAGGACGGGTGGAAGGCACAGGTGACCAGGAACCACTCCATCTCACAGCAAACAGCTCTTCTGGAAGGAGCAGGACACTGTCCCCACCCAGAATGAGAACAGACCCTGCCTGCTGCTGGCCGTCATTAACATCCTGCTGGCATGGAAGGTACCGTACCAAGCATTACACACAGCTTCCCACAGACAGGCACCGCAGACTGGGACATACAGGAGGGGCTGCATACAGGGACATGGCTAGGGTTCTCTCTCGCTCTCGCTCTCTCTCGCTCTCTCTCGCTTTCTCTCTCCCCCTCCCTCTTGCTCTCTCTCTCCCCCTCCCTCTTGCTCTCTCTCTCTCTCCCCCTCCCTTTTGCTCTCTCTCTCTCCCCCTCCCTCTTGCTCTCTCTCTCCCCCCTCTTGCTCTCTCTCTCTCCCCCTCCCTCTTGCTCTCTCTCTCTCCTCCCTCCCTCTTGCTCTCTCTCTCTCTCCCCCTCCCTCTTGCTCTCTCTCTCCCCCTCCCTCTTCTCTCTCTCTCTCCCCCTCCCTCTTGCTCTCTCTCTCTCCCCCTCCCTCTTGCTCTCTCTCCCCCTCCCTCTTGCTCTCTCTCTCTCTCCCCCTCCCTCTTGCTCTCTCTCTCTCTCCCTCTTGCTCTCTCCCCCCTCCCTCTTGCTCTCTCTCTCTCCCCCCTCCCTCTTGCTCTCTCTCTCCCCCCTCCCTCTTGCTCTCTCTCTCTCTCCCCCTCCCTCTTGCTCTCTCTCTCTCTCCCCTCCCCTCTCTCTCTCTCTCCCACCTCCCTCTTGCTCTCTCTCCCCCTCCCTCTCGCTCTCCCCCCTCCCTCTTGCTAGAATCCTAGAGGGGTTGTCACCTTGCTGGGTTCCAGATGTTGTATTGGCTGCATATGTCTGATGAGTGAGGAGGGTGCCCTGGAAGTGGTCCTGATCGCCTGTGTGCTAGATCCACACATTTTTCTGCAGCCATTTTTACTTGCTTGAATTTTTTTATCCATTATGGGCAGGAGTGGGGCCTCGTGTCTAAATTTTGCCTAAGGCCTTACAAAGCCTAGAGCCGCCTCTGATATCAAGAGTCTCTAAAGTAGCTGAAGTTTTATGCATAAGCAACAGTGCTGACAGAACTGTTCCACCAGTTTCTCAGCAAAAATATAATGTCATTGAAGAAACTGTGTTCTCCTGATGACATATCCAGCATGCAGCTGTCTTATCAGAGGTCCGATGTTTGACAGAATAGTACTTTTTGCTGACTGACCTCAATATGACATTGACAAGCAGTGAAAATACTGTTCCTTCACTCTAATGCCCTCGTACACACGAATAGAAATTCCGCCAGAAAAAGTCCAATGAGAGCTTTTGGTCCGAAAATGTGACCGTGTGTATGCTCCATCAGACTTTTGCAGGCGGAATTCCAGCCAGCAAAAGATTGAGAGCAGGTTCTCAATTTTTCGGTCGGAAAAAGTTCTGATCGGAAATTCCGATCGTCTACCAATTCCGACGCACAAAATTCCTACGCATGCTCGGAAACAATTCGATGCATGCTCGGAAGCATTGAACTTAATTTTCTCGGCTCGTCGTAGTGTTGTACGTCACCGTGTTCTTGACAGTCGAAAGTTCAGCGAACTTTTGTGTGACCATTTGTATGCAAGCCAAGCTTGAGCGGAAAACCATCCAAGATTTTTCCAACGGAAATTCTGCTCATGTGTACGCGGCATAAGGAAACCTACTGCCATTACCGGAGTAGCCTGTTCTATCTCCAAGACTCCTTGCTCAGACTTGGTAGGACACCAGCTGAATCATACAGCATTCAGTAACTAATGGTAACATGTAGATACTATTTTCTTGGGCAGAAGCTCGATCGTTTCCTAAGACCTTATTTTGTATGTGGGCTGACTGTTGTCTGGTATGGGATCACCATCCGATTTTCTAATGCGATTTGCCTTGCCTATATGATAACTAATATCATGACTGATATTCTTTCCCCATGGCCAATATTGAATAGCAAATCTGGATTTACCAAACAACCTCTTGGTTAGCATTTCTTAGGTAGGTTAGTGAGATAAAGTCTGTGATCATTGATATTTGGAAAGCCATTCTGTAACTGCACATATCCCAGCAATGTAACAAAAGACCAAAATACTGGCTTCTCCCAATACTGAAGGTGCTGGGGAGATGGACTACATAAACATCTAGGAGGAATGGCTGTGTAGATTTGGCCAGAGAAAAGAAGATTTTGGCCAGAGGCTCTGAAGATTCCTCTGGCATATGGCTGTCAGATTCAGATAGGTATACATCTGATACAGTGAAAAGAGATTTTTTAGCTCAAAGGGGAAGGCCAGGCCCAATCCCTCTTGCTTCCTGGATCTCATCAAGTAAACATCTCCTTTGCTGCTGTGCGAGAGGACTGCAGCCTACCACACGGCAACAAGGCGCTCCCAGCTCCGACTCAGGTGGGTCTGACGCCGCAAGCTACACAATGGGCACTACTGCAGCATTGCTGAAACCAGCAAGACCAGACGATTCACTGTTCCAGCAGCCAGTCCATCATCTTCTGCAGAAGGTAGAATCTACTTGGATCGCTATTGTGGAAGTTCCTACACTGTATCCAGACATCATTGTCTTTGCCTGCATTTCTGACAATTGTAGTCCCACGGGAAGCAAGATTTTTATTACCCACAGACACTATAAGCAGACATCTGTGCTTTGCTCACATCCCTGTTCTCTGTGACCCTATTGGATACAATATTATTGAAGCTATATACAGTATCTCACAAAAGTGAGTACACCCCTCACAGTTTTGTAAATATTTTTTATATCTTTTCATGTGACAACAATGAAGAAATTACACTTTGCTACAATGTAAAGTAGTGAGTGTATAGCTTGTATAACAGTGTAAATTTGCTGTCTCCTCAAAATAGCTCAACACTAAACTTAAAGTCTAAACCACTGGCAAAAAAAGTACACCCCTAAGTGAAAATGTACAAATTGGGTACAATTAGCCTTTTTTTCTCTCCCCAGTGTCATGAATCATTAGTGTTACAAGTTCTCAGGTGAGAATGGGGAGCAGGTATGTTAAAATTGGTGTTATCGTCCTCATCTCTCATACTGGTCACTGGAAGTTCATCATGGCACCTAATGACAAAGAACTCTCTGAAGATCTGGAAAAAAGAATTGTTGCTCTACATAAATATGGCCTAGGCTATAAGAAGATTGCCAAGACCCTGAAACTGAGCTGCAGCACGGTGGCCAAGACCATACAGCGGACAGGCTCCACTCAGAACAGGCCTCACCATGGTCGACCAAAGAAGTTGAGTGCACATACTCAGCGTCATATCCAGAGATTGTCTTTGGGAAATAGACGTATGAGTGCTGCCAGAATTTCTGCAGAGAGTGAATGGGTGTGGGGTCTGCCTGTCAGTGCTCAGACCATACACTGCACACTGTATCAAATTGGTCTGTATGGCTGTCGTCCCAGAAGGAAGCCTCTTCTAAAGATGATGCACAAGAAAGCCCCAAACAGTTTGCTGAAGACAAGCAGACTAAGGACATGGATTACTGGAACCATGTCCTGTGGTCTGATGAGACCAAGATAAACTTATTTGGCTCAGATGGTGTCAATCGTGTGTCGGCATCCAGGTGAGGAGTACAAAGACAAGTGTATCTTGCCTATAGTCAAGCATGGTGGTGGGAGTGTCATGATCTGGGGCTGCATGAGTGCTGCCGGCACTGGGGAGATACAGTTCATTGAGGGAACCATGAATTCCAACATGTACTGTGACATACTGAAGCAGAGCATGATCCCCTCCATTTGAAGACTGGGTCCCAGGGCAGTATTCCAACATGCTAATGACCCCAAACACACTTCCAAGACAACCACTGCCTTGCTAAAGAAGCTGAGGGTAAAGGTGATGGACCGGCCAAGCATGTCTCCAGACATAAACCATATTGAGCATCTGTGGGGCATCCTCAAATGGAAGGGGGAGGAGTGCAAGGTCTTTAACCGCTTCAGCACTGGGCCATTTTTCACCCTTCCTTACCAGAGCACTTTTTGCGATTCGGCACTGCGTCGCTTTAACTGACAATTGCGCGGTCGTGCGACGTTACACCCAAACAAAATTGACGTCCTTTTTTTCCCACAAATAGAGCTTTCTTTTGGTGGTATTTGATCGCCCCTGCGGTTTTTATTTTTTGCGCTATAAACAAAAGAAGAGCGACAATTTTGAAAAAAAAACACAATATTTTTTACTTTTTGCTATAATAAATATCCCATTTTTTTTAAAAAAAAAATATTTTTTTACTCAGTTTAGGCCGATACGTATTCTTCTACATATTATTGGTAAAAAAAAATCGCAATAAGCGTATATTGATCGGTTTGCGCAAAAGTTATAGCGTCTACAAAATAGGGGATAGATTTATTGCATTTTTTTTTACTAGTAATGGCGGCGATCTGCGATTTTTTTTTCGTGACTGCGACATTGCGGCGGACACTTCGGACACTTTTGACACATTTTTGGGACCATTCACATTTACACAGCGATCGTTGCTATAAAATTGCATTGATTACTGTGTAAATGTGACTGGCAGGGAAGGGGTTAACACTAGGGGGCGCTGCAGGGGTTAATGTATTCCCTATATGTGTGATTCTAACTGTGGGGGGAGGGGACTGAAGGGGAGGAGACCGATCATGTGTTCCTCCGTACTGGGATCACGTGATCGGTCTCCTGCTCGCTGACAGGACGTGGAGCTGTGTGTTTACACACACAGCTCCACGGTCCCGCACGGTCCCGTTGTTTTAACGGGCAATCGCGGGTGCCCGGCGGACATCGAGGCGTGGACACCAGGCGGCCGGGAATGGGAGGACGTCATATGACGCCCACCCAGGATGGGAGATCCACCTTGTGGGCGTCATATGACTATGGGCGGGTATTGAAGGGGTTAATATCCACCAGCTCTGTGATGTCATCATGGAGGAGTGGAAGAGGACTCCAGTGGCAACCCGTGAAGCTCTGGTGAACTCCATGCCCAAGAGTTTAACGCAGGGCTGGAAAATAATGGTGGTCACACAAGATTATAACACTGTGGGCCCAAATTGGACATTTTTCCCTAGGGGTGTACCCACTTTTGTTGCCAGCAGTTTAGACATTAATGGCTGTGTGTTGAGTTATTTTGAGGGGACAGCAAATTGACACTGTTATACAAGCTGTACAATCACTACTTTACATTGTAGCAAAGTGTCCTTTCTTTAGTGTTGTCACATGAAAAGATATAATTAAATATTTACAAAAATGTGAGGGGTGTACTCACTTTTGTGAGATACTGTATATGGTGACTAGGTGCTTGTAAGTTATACCGGAAAAGTTTGCAATTACAAGGACTTGATTACACAACAGCTAAATTTGCTCTGTTCCATCACCCAAAGCATAATTTCCTTCATCATACTTGAGTGCTAGCCGAAGAATTTGCCGGATTCCACAGAATGTTAATAAACTGCTTATTGTTCTTTCCTCATCTTACTAAGAGACAAATATTATTTAGCATAAGGGGTCTGCTCACATTTCTCTGGGACTTTTTTTAAAGGAGCCAGCCAATCTAAATACAACAGTTTGCTGAATGTTTTTCAGTAGTTGATGGTAAGTGCCTGTGGGCTGAGGAGATAAGGAGAGCGGTCTGACATAGTCCTGTTAAGTGTCAGCCCCCTGCTTCTCTGCTGCCTGTTCTCATAGGCTTCAAGGATTTAAAGGGATTGCATATGTACTGTGTTTCTTTGCATTTCTTTTGTGTTACTTGATGGAGGTCTTTAGATTACACAATCACATTGAATACTAGTGCTTTATTGTTTCTCACAAGTTACCTTTATCAAGTACAGTCTTAGTTATGCTTTTCTATGTGCCACTTTTGCCTCAGTAAACAAATCTAAATTGTTTCACTGACATTGTGTAAGTTTATTATTTTGGTGATAGTTGGTAAAAATTACTGAACCCGGGGTGTCAGAGGTGTTGGAGGACTTGCAGAGGCGGGGCAACCAGTGGGGTACCGATTCTTTCAGCACTCCTCACTAGAGTAGCGCTACAGTAATGAAAGGTGTATATTGTTCACTGCATGCTTGGTGAACCTTTTGGTCCTTAGAATGACTGCAACACAGGGCAAACTACTTCTCTTTGTGGTGCCACCTAATTTGATGGTAGCTCTATCAACTGTACCTCCACCTGCTCATTTTTCTTATCAGCTTGTATTCCTGGGGTGACAGGAGCCATGTTGGCTGGTGGATCTCCATGTCCAGACTAACACGTGCATTACAATACCCTATCTCTTTTTAGTTAATTATATCTAGACCAAACCAGACAAGGTTGTGTGTGACAATGGCAAAAACATGCTTACTGACTTTCACCTGCCTTGAAAAAATATTCATACCCCTTGAAAGTTCCCACATTTTGTCATGTTACAACCAAAAATATAAATTAATTTTATTGGGATTTTATGTGATAGACCAACAAAAAGTTGCACATAATTGTGAAGTGTAGGGAAAATGATAAATGTTTTTTTTTTCTTTTTTACAAATAAATATGTGAAAAGTGTGGGGTGCATTTGTATTCAGTCAATACTTTGTAGAACCACCTTTCACTGCAATAACAGCAATTACAAAGACAAGAAGTCTTTTTGGGTATGTTTCTATCAGCTTTACACATCTAGAGAGTGAAATTTTTGCCCATTCTTCTTTCCAAAAGTAGCTCAAGCTCTGTCAGATTGGACAGAGAGCATCTGTGAAGAGCCATTTTCAAGTCTTGCCACAGATTCTCAATTGGACCCCATGCCCCTGATGACATAATGTATGCTAAAACTAGTAGGGCAGAGTTTATGTCCAGCAATACCACGCTACTCTGATCTGCAGATTTTTATGTGAGAACCTTTTTATCCACTTGTTACATTGTATATTGGACCTGTGGTCACTGTTAATGGCATTTAAAAAAAAAAAAATACATCCTGGTTTTAAGCTATGTGGCGACTTTTTACACTTTTTTTACATAAACCTCCATAAGAAAGAGTGATTAACCAGCACCAACGGCCGTGACGCTACCCTTCTCTACCTCCATTGGATGGATCTTTTATGATGTGTGATTCCATGCGTGATTAGACTCCTATAACGTGGAGTCTAGCTATCTGGTAAGGGCACATCTTGTATCTATATGGTGGAAGGCACACTTGGGTGTACGGACGCTCACTATCATTTGGACACCTGTTGCAACAATATATCATTCTATTTCTGTATAGACCTATATGAAAATCTTATGGACTGACCACTTTTACTTTATTTTATTTCACCTGTTATATTATTATTTTTGTATTTAGCTCAGCAATTATTGTTTATATGTATTTTGACACAATTTGTTCTGTTGTGTAATTGCCAGAAGCTTGCTTCTTCAAGCTTTTTGTTTTTCATTTTTCCACTTTCACCTGCGCAATCACAACCCCTTCCCGTTTCTTACTTTCGTTTTCATCTGGATTTTGGTCTGGACTTTGACTGGGCCATTCTAACACATGAATATGCTTTGATCTAAACCATTCCATTGTAGCTCTGGCTGTATGTTTAGGATCATTGTCATGCTGGAAGGTGAACCTCCGCCCCAGTCTCAAGTCTTTTGCAGACTCTTAACAGGTTTTCTTCTAAGATTGCCCTGTATTTGGCTCAATCCATCTTCCCATAAACTCTGACCAGCTTCCCTGTCCCTGCTGAAGAAAAGCATCCCCACCACCTGATGCTGCCACCACCGTGTTTCACGGTGGAGATAGTGTGTTCAGGGTGATGTGCAGTGTTAGTTTTCCATTACACATAAAGTTTTGCTTTTAGGCAAAAAGTTCAATTTTGGTCTCATCTGACCAGAGCACCTTCTTCCACATGTTTGCTGTGTCCCCCATATGGTTTCTCGCAAACTGAAAACTGGACTTCTTATGGCTTTCTTCTTGCCACTCTTCCATAATGGCCAGATTTGTGGAGTGCACAACTAATAGTTGTCCTGCGGTCAGACTCTCCCACCTGCCTGAGCTGTGGTTTTCTGCAGCTCCTCCAGAGTTAAAATGGGCCACTTGGCTGCTTCTCTGATTAATGCTCTCCTTGCCTGGCCTGTCAGTTTAGGCAGATGGCCATGTCTTGGTAGGTTTGCAGTTATTATATTATATGTATATTGCCATACTCTTTCCATTTTCGGATGATAGATTGAACAGTGCTCCGTGAGATGTTCAAAGCTTGGGATATTTTTTTAAAACCTAACCCTGCTTTTATCTTTTCCACAACCTTATCCCTGACCTGTCTGGTGTGTTCCTTGGCCTTCATGATGCTGTTTGTTCACTAAGGATCTCTAACAAACCTATGAGGACTTCACAGAACAGCTGTATTTATACTGAGATTAAATTACACAGAGGCAGACTCTATTTACTAATTAGGTGACTTCTGAAGGAATTGATTCCACTGGATTTTAGTTAGGGGTATCAGAGTACAAGTGCATGCCACACTTTTTAGATATTTATTTGTAAAACATTTTGCTTCCACTTCACATTTACAGGGGTATGTGCCACTTTCTGTTGGTCTATCACATAAAATCCCAATAAAATACATTTAGATTTTTGGTTGTTACCTAGGGATGGGCGACCGGTTCGGCCCCAACATAAGTTCGGGCCGAACTTTGGTTGTTCAGATGTTCTGCGAACACCGAACAATATGCAGTGTTCAGGGCTAATTCAAAAGCCGCCGGAACACCGTTAAAGTCTATGGGACACTAACATGAAAAATCAAAAGTGCTAATTTTAAAGGCTTATATGCAAGTTATTGTCATAAAAAGTGTTTGGGGACCCGGGTTCTGCCCCAGGGGACATGTATCAATGCAAATTTTTAAAAAAAAAATGCAGTTTTTTTGGGAGCAGTGATTTTTTAATGCTTAAAGTGAAACAATAAAAATAAAATATTCCTTTAAAGATTGTGCCTGGGGGTGTCTATAGTATGCCTGTGAAGTGGTGCATTTTCCAGTGTTTAGAACAGTACCACAGCAAAATGACATTTCTAAAGGAAAAAAGTAATTTAAAACTGATCGCAGCTGTATTGTTGTAATTGTTGAGTCTCATTGAAAAAAAGAGCATGGGATTCCCCCCCCCCCCCCCAGTCCATTACCAGGCCCTTTGGGTCTGGTATGAATATTAACCACTTTCAGACCGGACCATTTTGCTGGCTTAAGACCAGACCACTTTTTGCGATTTGGCACTGCATCGCTTTAGCTGACAATTGCGCGGTCGTGCGACATGGACCAAACAAAATTGATGTCCTTTTTTCCCACAAATAGAGCTTTCTTTTGGTGGTATTTGATCACCCCTGTGGTTTTTATTTTTTGCGCTATAAACAAAAAAAGAGCGACAATTTTGAAAAAACACATTATTTTTTACTTTTTGCTATAATAAATATCCCCCAAAAATATATAAAAAAACATTTTTTTCCCTCAGTTTAGGCCGATACGTATTCTTCTATATATTTTTTAAAAAAAATTAAGGTAAACAAAAAAAATAGGGGATAGTTTTATGGCATTTTTATTAATAATTTTTTTTACTAGTAATGGCGGCGATCAGCGATTTTTATTGTGACTGCGACATTATGGCAGACACATCGGACATTTTTGACACATTTTTGGGACCATTGTCATTTTATACAGCAATCAGTGCTATACAAATGCACTGATTCCTGTGTAAATTACACTGGCAGTGAAGGGGTTAACAAGGGGGTGGCAATGTAGGGGTTAAGTGCGTACTAGGGGCATGTTGCTAACTGTGGGGGGGGCGTGGCTATGTTTTACTGATCACTGATCTCTGCTCCCATCACAGGGAGCAGAGATCAGTGTCACTTGTTGCTAGGCAGAACGGGGAGATGCTGTTTACAACGGCATCTCCCCGTTCTTCCTCCCCGTGAGACGATCGTGGGCATATTCAAAGGGACGTACCTGTACGCCCTTATGCCTGTCGGTGCCATTCTGCTGACGTACATCGTCGGAAAGCTGTTAAGGGGAACCATGCACCAAAATTTTAAAAAAATTACGTAGGGGTCTCCCTAAAATCCATACCAGACCCTTATCCGAGCACGCAACCTGGCAGGCCGCAGGAAAAGAGGGGGGAAGAGACAAGAGAGCCCCCCCCCCTCCAGAACCGTACCAGGCCACATGCCCTCAACATGGGGAGAGTGCTTTGTTGATGGGTACAAGGGCCTCATCCCCACAACCCATACCCGGTGATTGTGGGGGTCTGCGGGCGGGGGGGGGCTTATCGGTATCTGGAAGCACCCTTTAACAAGGGGACCCCCAGATCCAGGCCTCCCCCCTGTGTGAAATGGTAACGGGGTACAAATATACCCCTACCATTTGACAAAAAAAGTGTCAAAATGTTAAAAACAAAAAGACACAGCTTGGGGACAAGTCCTTTATTTAAAAATAAAAAAATAAAAATGTCCCACGATTTCCATTCATCTTCTTCTCTCATGCCGCCCGGACCAAAAAAAGAAAAAAAATCTGCCTAGCTGAGGCTCCCGTCGTCTGACGCTTTTTGGCTTGTGACAGCTCTTATATAACTGAAGGCTCTGGTATGGATTTTGGGGGGACCCCTACGTCATTTTATTTTTTTATTTTGTTTTGCGGCTCCCCTTAATATTCATACCAGACCCAAATGGCCTGGTAATGGACTGGGGGGGATCCCCCTACTGTTCTAAACATGGGAAAAATGCGCCACTTTACAGGCATACTATAGACACCCCCAGGCACAATATTTAAAGGAATATTTAATTTTTATTGTTTCACTTTAAGCATTAAAAAAATCACTGCTCCCGAAAAAACTGAAAAAACTGAACAAAAAGAAGTAATGGGAGCTGTAGGTAATGAGACATATGCAAAAACTAAAATTAAAAACCTTAGTTAAGCTCAACCATCCCTACTGTGTGAATTAAGTTCTATATCGCTGGATCAATTGAAACAGTATTTATTAATATCAAAATTGAAAAGGAAAATTACAATATATACAATGGTACCACATAAGACAAATTACATATAATTAAATTCAATCCACCTCTCAACTTCTCGAGGTGTAAACACAAGCATTGTAGGTTGTGGTTATTGAGTAATGAAAAGCAAAAAAACAGCTTTCCTAAGTAGACCAATATTCAAATAATGAGGAGAGACAAAAAGTGGGACTGAATTAGGGTCATGAAATAGTAAAACCGGGGAAGACCAGCGTTGATATCAATCAATGAGGTAAGGAATGCAATAGTGACTCTATCCAGGGGTCAATACCCACAATAATCCACGATTGTGCTGTAGTAGGGGGATACATTCCAGCTGTGGTATCCAAAATGTGCAACACAGAAAATAGCCCAACTGGGCAACTTCAGAGTCTGTAGTGGTCCAGAGGAGGTCAATTCCCAGTGAAAGTGATCAGTTCGTACGTTTCCACATAGACTAGTGTCCTCCAAAGACTGTTGCCCGAGAAACCTCCTTTGCACCATAACTCAATACGGCTATTTAGTAGATAACACTGGTATCCTGTCCATATGCACTGTATGGAACCATCTGCTCTCAGGATGTATGTATATAGCTGGATGTGGAAGCCCCCCTGTATTTCAACAGTCACATGTTGTGGAGAGAGTATACTTATCAATTATCCTGGTAAGTGAAAAAGTCCTTTAGTCCATAAACTGGTCATGCGGCATGTAATCCCACTTTATGCATGAATTCTCCATGAGTTGAGGATTAGAGGTGGATAGGTATCCATGCCTGACCGACTTTGCTGATCACCGCTTGCTGCTTCAGAGGCTATGCTTGGAATAAACTTTGATCAGTGCTTAACCAATTGCTTTATAAAGATATAATACAGTTAACAATATACACATATCAGAACTCACCCTCAAAACAATGAAACTAGACATAAGAAAATCCTGGCGCAGAGTACAGTGGTAGCTTTATGAGTATCCACAAGCGAACTTAAAGGTAGCAGCATAAATGTACTGGAAATAAAGTAACAGACACCTGCAAACCAGGAGACCAATGATGTTTTGGAGAGAGCCATTTTCCCAAGTCAGATCCACCGTAGAGGTGAATCTGACTTGAGAACAGGGTTCCCCCCAAAACGGCATTGGTTTCCAAGTGTCCGCCTACCACTGTATGAGCAGTTAAAGCGGTTCTGCACACATTTCATTTAGTAAATCTCTTTGCCTTCCAAATCAGGCAAAGAGTACTAAATGAAATGTGTTTTTTTTTTCACTTACCTTGTAATCGCTGACTTCCTGTCCTCTGTCTCTGCGGCGGTGTCTCTGCGTCGATCGTCGTCACGCCGCACTGTCTCCTGGGATCTGGTGTCATTGATCCCAGCAGTCAGTGCGGACATCTTCTGAAATCTCGCGAGATTTCGGCCACATCTTCCGACATCTCGCGAGATTTCGGTCACATCTTCCGAAATCTCGCGAGATTTCGGGCACATCTTCCGAAATCTCGCGAGATTTCGACAGATGTGCCGAAATCTCGCGAAATTTCGGAGAACGTGAGCTGCACTTTGCCGTTACTGCGCACGCGCGAGCTCGGCGCAGTAACGGCGGTGCATGCTGGGCCATCTGAAGTGCCTGTGGGGTTTCACATGCCCACAGGCAAGATGGCCCCCAGCAAGAATACATTTTTAAAAAATATTTTAAAGGATAAAAAACGCCAGCAATCAATTAACCACTTCAATACCCGCCTATAGTCATATGACGCCCACAAGGTGGATCTACCATCCTGGGTGGGCGTCATATGACGTCCTCGGATTCCCGGCCGCCTGGGGGGGCGCGCGCGCGCCGCCGGCGGCGCGCGCGCGCGCCCGCGGCATCGCTCGGGACCCGGTGCGAGTGCCCGGCGGCCGCGATGTCCGCCGGGCACCCGCGATTGCCCGTTAAAACAACGGGACCGGGCGGGACCGTGGAGCTGTGTGTGTAAACACACAGCTCCACGTCCTGTCAGCGGGGAGGAGACCGATCATGTGATCCCAGTACAGAGGATCACATGATCGGTCTCCTCCCCTTAAGTCCCCTCCCCCTACAGTTAGAATCACTCCTATTAGGGACACACATTAACCCCTCCAGCGCCCTCTAGTGTTAACCCCTTCCCTGACAGTCACATTTACACAGTAATCAATGCAATTTTATAGCAACGATCGCTGTGTAAATGTGAATGGTTCCAAAAATGTGTCAAAAGTGTCCGAAGTGTCCGCCGCAATGTCGCAGTCACGAAAAAAAAATCGCAAATCGCCGCCATTACTAGTAAAAAAAAAAAAAAAAAAATTCAATAAATCTATCCCCTATTTTGTAGACGCTATAACTTTTGCGCAAACCGATCAATATACGCTTATTGCGATTTTTTTTACCAAAAATATGTAGAAGAATACGTATCGGCCTAAACTGAGGAAAAAAATTGTTTTTTTTTAAAAAAATGGGATATTTATTATAGCAAAAAGTAAAAAATATTGTGTTTTTTTTCAAAATTGTCGCTCTTCTTTTGTTTATAGCGCAAAAAATAAAAACCGCAGGGGCGATCAAATACCACCAAAAGAAAGCTCTATTTGTGGGAAAAAAAGGACGTCAATTTTGTTTGGGTGTAACGTCGCACGACCGCGCAATTGTTAGTTAAAGCGACGCAGTGCCGAATCGCAAAAAGTGCTCTGGTAAGGAAGGGTGTTTAAAAGCCCTGTATTGAAGCGGTTAAAAACATGGAACACGTGAGTCCCCAATTTACCTCCTAATCCTATGCATTACATAAAAAAAAAAAAAACAACACACAGTGCAGAACCGCTTTAATGAAGTCTGAAATTTACACTTGAAAAGTTGCATAATGAATTGGTGTTGTGTAAATATGAGTAATATAACATTAATAAAAACAGAACAGATATGAACATCTTCAGAAGCAAAAAAGTAATAAGAAATAATAATAATTATTAATAATAAACACTATTTCCCTTTTTCTTGTAAAAACTGAAGAATATATTTCAATGTACCGTACATACAGTAAAAATTGTTGACTTAAAAAAAATACGGAATAATTTATATTTGTGCTGATCTGTAAAAAGCATGTTAACAAAGAGCATTCAAATCCAACACATCTACAGTAGCTTTACTTCCACGCCCTAAAACACTCAATTGGGAAATGTGACCCTGGTTCAAGTATCTTATGAGCCTACAGGGAGACCTATGGAATATGGCTGTTATCTATGGGAGAAGCACGCGGAAGGAAATATAACTGCTGCAAAAACACTAGCTATAGAATGCTTTCTGGACTACGACAGGTTGTTGCCATTTAAGCTGTTGCACAAACCAAACTACACCATTTAAATTATGAATTTAAATTATGAATTTGTAGTAGTACTCTATCTGTTGCAGAGTTCATGTTAAGCAAATGATTTAACTGTTTTCTTGAAATTTAATATGGCTCTCAGTGGACTAAGATGTTTCCTGAGGATTTCCTCACTTTGTTCAACTTCCTGTTTTAGGACATAGATAGCATACGGAATTCACACAGACATAGATCACATGGTGATTGCAGAGAATTTAGGACACAAGGTATTCATCAAGTGTCAAACACTATTACGTAAAGCTCATGTTTTCAAACTGAAAAAACATAATTTTCTAATTAAATACATAAAGTTACATTATGCAGTAGCCCTTATTCCTTTTGGAGAATGTATTTATTTTTGTATTAATAGGGGAGTAATTATTATTATTCCCTACCTGCACAGATGGGTGAAAAATTATTGATGGCAAAAATAAAATTAAAATTATCTAGTGGAGCTGCCCATTATAAAGTTGTGATAAACCAGTGAATACAATATATATGTGATAAACCGTGCTCCCTATACATAATTAATTGATTTAAAGTGCATACAGTGCATACAGTGCAAAAAATACAATGAAATATACAACCACCAGAATCACTCCAGTAGAAAGACATAAAATAAATAAAACACTGAATAATAAACATGGATGTGAATGAACTGTGATCAAACTTTAAATTTCATTAACTCAATAATGAATCAGGAATCAGTAATGTCCAAACAACCAAGGATAAGTGAATGTTTTAAGTCAAATTTTCCCATCAAACATTTTCCAGTGAAGCAGTGATTTCATTAATCCAATGAATAGGTGACTGTAGGAATCCTCCACCAACAACAATCACTCAGCCTACTCACCAGATGGAGATGATCCCTATTACAGAGATCATAACAGCATTGGTATAAGATATTCTGAAGATCCATCTCAGCAAACCCGGTGGTACCTCCGATCGATCATTTAAGGGGGATGGCCATGCGAATCCGGATCAAACATAAAACAAGGAACAATCTCCCATGGTGAACTATAGCATCAAAAATGTATTGATTAAAAATGTCTCTTAAGAACAACCCAACAAGGAAAAAAAAATTAAAAATATACCAATGGACGCAGGGACACTGTATGCACTCCATATGCGTTCCACTGTGGGCAGAAGTGATATATCACACTCGACCATACTCAACGCATTTCGTCAGCACGTCTGACGTCATCAGGGGTCACCAAGTCTAGTGGAAGTTTGTATAAAGGAAGATTCCTTTTTATCGATGTCATCTAAATACATACAGTGGGGGGGAGATGAGGATTTCCACTTCAAAATTTCCCTTCTAGCATAAAAATCTGAATAAAAAATAATATTTTTTTTATATATCTAGATATTAGACAATATAGATAATAGATAATAGATAATATACTGTACATGATGATACATTTAGATTGGATAAATCTGTCTCTGGCTGAGATCATATAGGGTAAAAACTGTGGTAAATATTCCTCCTAATCTTTCTCGATCAACGGTGATATGTCAGTGTGCCATTTCTATGATCACCACAGACATTTGGGATCTTAAAGAGGATAGTGGTTTGGAAAGACTATCCAGGATAAGTAAGCTTTCAATTTGGTATGATGATAATGTGATTGGCCATGCCTGAGTTGCAGAAAGCAGAAGAACATAGAGTTAGGTACCTGAATAATACGTTTACATATATCAAAGGATAGCAGAGAGCCCCATGGCATTATGTGCTGTAATTCTCCACTTGCCTACCAGGCACCAACACCCCCTCCCATCCAGACCAATTTTCAGCTTTCGGTGCTCTCACGCTTTGACTGACAATTACTCAGTCATGCAACACTGTACCCAAATGAATTTTTTGTCCTTTTTTTCCCACAAATAGAGCTTTCTTTTGGTGGTATTTGATCACCTCTGGGTTTTTTATTTTTTGCGCTATAATTGAAAAAAGACCGATTTTTTTTAAAAAAAAGGCATTTTTCTTTGTTTCTGTGATACAATTTAGGAAATTATTAATTTTTCTTCATAAATTTTGGCCACAATTTATACTGCCACATATCTTTGGTAAAAATAACCCAAATTAGTGGAAATTATTTGGCCTTTGTGAAAGTTACAGACTCTACAATCTGTGGTGCGATTCATACAAAATTGATCACATCTGATGTACTGGTGGCCTATCTCATTTCTTGTGACCCAAACAAGCCAGGAAAGAACAAATACCCCCCAAATGACCCCTTTTTTGAAAGTAGACATTCCAAGGTATTTAGTAAGAGGCATGGTGAGCTTTTTGATGTTGTCATTTTTTCCCACAATTCTTTGCAAAATGAATTATTTTTTTATTTTTTATTTTTTTTCTACAAAATTTTCATTGTAATAGGTTATTTCTCTCACATGGAATGTGTATACCACAAATGACACCCCAAAATAAATTCTGCTACTCCTCCTGAGTATTACAATACCACATATGTGGGACTTTTCCACAGCCTGTCCACATAGAGAGGCCCAACATGCAGGGAGCGCCATCACGTGTTCTAGGAGCATAAATTACACATCTAAATTGTTGACTACCTATTACACTTTTGAAGGCCCTGGAGCACCAGGACAATGACACGTGACACTGATGACACGTGACACTGACGTGGCACTGATGACACGTGACACTGACGTGGCACTGATGACACGTGACACTGACGTGGCACTGATGACACGTGACACTGACGTGGCACTGATGACAGATGGTACTAATACGGGGCACTGATGACACGTGACACTGATGACAGATGGCACTCATACATGGCACTGATATCACGTGGCACTAATATGTGGCACTGATGAGAGATGGCACTAATACGTGGCACTGATGACAGACGGCACTAATACGTGGCACTGATGACAGACGGCACTAATACGTGGCACTGATGACACATGACACTGATGACAGATGGCACTGATACGTGGCATTGATGACAGGTGACACTGATAACAGATGGCACGTGGCACTGACAGGTGGCACTAATATGTGGCACTGATGATAGATGGCACTATGTGTCACTGATGACAGATGGCACTGACTACAGGTGGCACTGACTACAGGTGGCACTGGCAGATGGCACTGGGGATGGCACTGGGGATGGCACTGGGGATGGCACTGGCAGATGGCACTGGGGATGGCACTGGCAGATGGCACTGGGGATGGGACTGGGGATGGCACTGGCAGATGGCACTGGGGATGGCACTGGCAGATGGCACTGGCAGATGGCACTGGGGATGGCACTGGCAGATGGCACTGGGGATGGCACTGGCAGATGGCATTGGGGATGGCACTGGCAGATGGCACTGGGGATGTCATTGGGCACAGATGGCATTGGGGACAGGTTGCAGTGGTGGCAGTGGGCACAGATGGCATTTTATTTTTTTATTTTTTTATTTTAAACTTACGGCGCTGCAGCCGTTCATCTCCCCCTCCTCACACGCTGTCTCTGTGTGAGGAGGAGGAGCGGCGCTGAGAGATGATCTCATATGTTTACATATGAGATCATCTCTCATTGGCCAGGGCGATCGCGCTGTAAACGGCCGCTGTTACTGGCCGTTTACAGCGATCTGTGATTGGCTGTGTCCGAGGGACACGGCCAACACAGAATTTCCCTGCCTTGCCGCTCGTGAGCGCGCACAGGGAACGAGGAAAGGGAGGCCGTCATATGACGGCCTCCCGGGATTTGGCATCCGCGCTGTGGCTGTCATTCGGCTACAGCCGGATGCGAAGTGGTTAATCCCCTATCTAGCCCATAAATGGGGGTCTGGTATGGTGTGTAAATGAGAGAGATTGGGATTACCCCAGGTTCTTACTTCACTCTCTTTGCCAGATAAACCTAAGAGAGAAGTTGATTAACAAAATTATGGCTCTTTACACTACACCCTCCTCCCAGATACGTACAATGGTTCCTTATCAACCCCCTTCAAGATCTTTAATGGCACAAGAAAATGCTGCCCTTTGTCTCCCCTTCTCTATGTGGTTATCATGGAATATTTGGTAGTGTGATCTACAAGAACCTCTCCATAAAGGGGTTTTACCATTAATGGTGTTGAATATAAAATGGCCCTCTAAGCATATGATGTTTTTTTATATATCACCTCACCCAGAACTAGTATTCCCTATATTCTGAAAGAATTTTGCTTATTTGGTCGGTTTAACAACTTTAAAGTTAACCTGACTAAGTCGGAAATGCTAAATGTTTCTATACCTAAATTGGAAGTTTTATCTCTCACATCCTCTTTCCCATTTAAATGACAGCCAAGCACTGTAAAATAGTTAGGCATCAAAATCCCTATGAACCTTTCCTCCATTTTCATTTTAAATTATGCTCCTATTAATGTGAATGCAGACCGACTTCAAAACCTGGTAATCCATGTCCTTATCTTGGTTTGGTAGTATTAATGCTGTTAAGATATATATTCTTCTGAAATATTTGTACCTCTTCCAGACCTTCCCTATCAGCTTATTGAGGTCCTTCTTTACCAAGCCCAATAGCCTTTTATTACAATTAACTTGGAAGACGCCCAAACCGTGGGTGAAAAACTCACTCCTTCATTTCTGGAAATCCAATATCGCACCTTCAATCCCTGAATGGCTGGAGACTTTTAACGACCTTATGCACATGGGAGAATTGGTAGCTGAGGACAAGAAAACAGATCTAGTTGGCTTGGATAATGTTTATAAGTTCTCCTAAACTGAAGGACTTCCTAGTGGGTCTTTGCTAAGGACTAATTCTATGCTCCCTTGTATACGCCTACACAGTTTTCTCCTTTGCCCCACAACATTTTACATAATTGCTGGGATCCATTCCCCTTCCCCCCCCATGCTAACTAGATCCTCTAGTGAGCAACAATGAGAGAATCCTTTACTGATCTTAAGGCTCCCCCCGCCCCATTTACCCTCTTTATTATAATGTTCTCTGTCAACAGGATATCATATCATGCTTTTGATGTATAGTCCAGTACTTTGATCCTATTTTGTTTCTATTGGTCTAGTATGCAGGTAAGAGGGTCTCCCTCAAAATATGTGCATCGTTGAACATTTAGAATTCTATTGATATTTTGTATATACTCATGTGTTAATGTACTTTTGATAAATGTCAGTCACCTATGTGACTGTGCCGTTTTTAATTTCTAGTGACTATATTTGCAGTACTTATTAAAAATCTCCTGAAGAAGCCAAAAAGTCTGATGAAACATGTAGAGCTGAAGTTACTGCACCTGTACCACAATCGCATGGATACTGTATGATGGTTTTATATCTGTTATCTTGTTTTTTTTTTTTTAAATGTTAAAATAAAACTTGATATTTTTTAACAAAATATGTGTTTATGGCACCTTTAAAATCCCATTTCTCCCTCATCCATGTTTTGATTACTAAGGGATGGGGTGCCTATGACTCCCTGACACCCAGCAACCTTATCACAGAATATTTATTTCAGTGCCCTTACCTGACATAAAACCAGTTTAATCGTCATGAAGTCACATCCCCAATCTAATGGCTAGGATCTTGTCAAATCCTTGGCCTCTGTCTTTAGGAGAGAGATGGTGTGGTATGAGGTGCACAGAATTGGATCCTTCCCAGGTTTAGGGATGACCACTGTTATAGCCTCTGACATAGATAGAGGATATACCTCAGCCTCTAAGGCTTCGGTCAGAGTGCAATGGAGACAGGGAGTCAAAGATTCAGCATACATCTTAAAAAACTCCACCAGCAGTCCATCAGAACGTCTTTCCAGACTATAGCCTGTTGTACCTCCCCCAAGAAAATTGGTTATCCAATCTAGCACTCTGAGCATGGGAAGGAGCTGGGAGGTCAATGTTGTCCAGATACCTGAGTAATTCAACGTTATCTATCTAGCTCTAGAGGCATAAAGGGAACAGTAATAATCAGTAAACTGCTCATTAATAGGAATATTATTAAGAACGGGATTAATTACAAAGTACCTTACAAATCCTGTTTTTTTAAATTCCCATGCAAAAGACTAGCAATTCATAGTGAACACAACTTCACATTATTCAGTAAATAAAGAACATTTAATACTCCTTAGGTCCTTAGTTTGTTAAAGTGATTGTAAACCCATAACTTCTTTTCTTCAAAATAACATGTAATGCTTACCCGCGCTGTGCAATGGTTTTGCACAGAGCAGCCCTGATCCGCCTCTTCTTGGGTCATCCCACCAAGTGCCCACCATAGCAAGCTGCTTGCTATGGGGACACTTGTGCTGACTTGCTCATGAGCCAGCTCTATGTGTCCATAGATACACAGAGCACGGCTCCTCCCACTCCCTCCTCACTGGTTGTAATTGACAGCAGCAGGAACCAATAGCTTTAATTGCTGTCTCACATGAATGGATAAAGATAAGGATCAGGTAAGTATGAGGGGAAGCTGCAGGTTTTTTACCTTGATGCAGAGAATGCTTTAAGGTAAAAAAAATCCTTCAGCATTTAGAATTACTTGAAGTTAATGTTTATAGCTTTATTATCCACTCTTGAAAAATTGGCAGAGAACTTTAGCATTTCTAAAGAGAGACTACAGAAAATTTCACTACTGTGACTTTTGCACTTATGTGTGTAAATTTTCACCTTGAGCTACTGAGGTCTGTAAACAAAAAACATTTTTTTTAATAGAATCTAAGGAGAACTGGAAAATTTGTGAAAAGAACCCAAAATCTCCACCTGTTAAGTTGACTGGATTTAAAATAAAAATATTAGTTTGCCATTCAATCAATCAGCGTCATAGCGTGTAGCATATGTGACAGAAAACAAAGCATTGTACTAAATTTCATAAAAACCTTATAAGTTATAGCATATGATCTAAAACTGAATTCCAGGTATGGCTATTTTTGCCTAGTTACATTGGTCAAACTTGGATCAATGTAACTATGCATGTACAGGGGTGGACTGACCATTCGGGCACTCGTCACTGTCCGAGGGCCCCGGGACACTAGGGGGCCCCATCAGGGTTGCCAGCCTCAGTAAAACCAGGGACAGTATGTAAAAATCTGTGTTTTTTTACATCTGTCCCTGAAATGTCCCTTACCGACATCCTTTTGGTCTAAAAATCCAGAGATTATAGCTGCCCCACCTCTCCAGTACCTCATCAGCCAATAGAAACATGCTGTACATGCCCCCTTCTCCAGCACGGCTTATTTGTCTGTAGCAGAGGAGATGCCGACTGCTGGAGGGGAGCAGAGGGAGGAGGGGACACAGCCTGCAGTGTGGGTACGGACTACTGCCTGATAGAAGGTAAGCTAACTGACCCCAGCTAAATGCATTCTTGTCAGTGGCTTACCCTGGTAAACAGTGTTTCCTCTAGCATGGCTCCTAGTGTCTCTGAGGCTATTAGATAATTTTTCTGTGTAATAAGTGCACTGCTCCTGGAGGAAGGACTTTCTGAATGTCTCCCCCAATCTCTGCTACATCTCCCTGCTCATTACCTGCCCATCAGTACACAGGCACAGTCCCCTCCTCTCCTGTATTACCACCTAATGTGTCTGTGAGTACCAGCATGCCAGGAGATGGGGGCAGCAACAGTGTGTTCCATCAGGATGGAAAGTGCTGGTGTGTGTGTGTATACTGTGTATATACAATACTGTGTGTCTGTGTGTATATGTATGTGTATACTGTGTGTCTGCGTGTATATGTATGTGTATACTGTGTGTGTGTGTATATATACTGTGTGCATGTCCATGTATACTGTGCGTGTGTCTGTATGTGTGTATACTGTGTGTACTGTGTGTATATGTATGTGTATACTGTGTGTGTATGTATGTGTATACTGTGTGTATATGTATGTGTATACTGTGTGTATATGTATGCAGGGCTTTTTTTCAGGGGGAACTTGGTGGAACTCAGTTCCACCACCTCTGGCTCAGATCCTTTGGTGCCTGCTCACCGCAATCACTTGTAAATGCAGAAGTCTGGTTTCTGTGTTTACAAGTGACAGCTTTGCACTCTGTGTGTAACCCCCATGAACTCTGCACTCTGTATGTAATGCAATCCTTCTACTGTTTGTGAAATATGACCACACCCACTATTTGATGTGATTTGGAGGGTGTGTGTGGGGGAGGGTTTTTGGGGGGGGGGGGTCGTGTTTAAGTTCCAGCACCTATTGTTTGAGAAAAAAAGCCCTGTATGTATGTGTATACTGTGTGTCTGTGTGTATATATACTGTGTGCATGTCCGTGTATACTGTGTGTGTGTCTGTATGTGTGTATACTGTGTGTATATGTATGAGTATACTGTGTGTGTATGTATGTGTATACTGTGTGTGTATGTATGTGTATACTGTGTGTGTGTACTGTGTGTATATGTATGAGTATACTGTGTGTGTGTACTGTATCTGTATTCTGTGTGTATGTATACTGTGTGCGTATATTGTATGTCTGTGTGTGTATGTATACTGTGTGTATACTGTATGTGTGTGTGTGTGTATGTGTATACTGTGTGGCCCCATAATCTCCTATTGCCTGGGGTCCCTATAATCTCCTATTGCCTGGGGGCCCCATAATCTCCTATTGCACGGGGGCCCATGAGTTACCATGTACCATACCAAGCCAGTCCCAGTTGAAGCGGGAAATCACTGTAGTAGGCACTGCTACTACAATGATTGTTGCTGGATTCCGGTTTCCGTGCCAAACTGCTGCCCTGCTGTATATCAGTTTTTGATTGGAAGTGTTTATTGCATTTATTGAGAAAATTCAAAGTGTTTTCTGAATGGAGCACCCGCTGAGTGAGTAAATTCACTAAGCAACAGGGCAGCTGCTTGGCTCGAAAACCTGGAATCCATCAGAAATCTCTGTAGTAGCCATGCCAACTCTAATGATTTCCATATTCTGTGTGGATCAGACAGGTAGTTACATTGGTCCAAGCTGGTCCAATGTAAAAATAGCCATACCCAGAATTTAGCATTAGACTCAAATGGTACTAACATTTCTGGTTTTAACTATAGGTGTTGCTTACCAGCACCTACTTCCTCACATCTTAATTGCATCAGTTTGTGAACTATTAGGGTGATTACCAGCAATTTCTGTCACATTGCTCTTCCCTTCTGCAGGCTGAAGCATTACTCAAAACATGCAATGCATACATCATGCTGCTTGCTCATAATCGGCAGAAGATATTAATGGTAAGTCAGAAGCTGACAGAACACATTGCTTATTTATAGTACTTCTTCACCCTGCAGGAGAGGAGCAGGCGGTGCTACAGACTGTTGATTATGCTCCCCACTACATAACACATTTCCATTGAGATTGGGTGACTTTTACAAAACAAATATACAGTGGCCACTTGCGTCCCTTTTTTCACCACAAATAGAGATTTCTTTTGATGGTATCTGATCACCTATGCGTTTTTTATTTTTTGCACTATAAACAAAAAAAGGGGCGAAAATTAAAAAAAATAAACAATACTTTACTTTTTGCTATAATAAATACCCCCCAAATTCTTTTAAAAAACTAATTTCTTCATCAGTTTAGGCCAATACATATTCTTCTACATACTTTTGGTTAAAAAAATTAGCAATAAGCATATATTGATTGGTTTGCGCAAACGTTATAGTGTCTACAAACTATGGGAAAGATTTATGGCATTTTTATGAGATTTTTATTAATATTATTTTTTTTTACTAGTAACGGCGGTGATCTGCGATTTTTAGCGATACTGTAACATTGCGATGGACAGATCGAAGACTTTTGACACTTTTTGGGGACCATTGGCATTTATACAGCGATCAGTGCTATAAAAATGCACTGATTACTGTATAAATGTCACTGGCAGGAAAGGGGTTAACACTAGGGGGGCGATCAAGGGGTTAATTGTGTGTTCCCTCAGTGTGTTCTAGCTGTGGGGGGATAGGATATACTAGGAGAGGAGACATATAGTTTTTCCTACTTAGTAAGAACAAACAATATGGCTCCTCTTCCCTGACAGCACAGGGATTTGTGTGTTTACACACACAAATCCCTGTGCTGGTGCTCGTGAACGCGAATGGCCGGCGACGATCTTGCCCACCGGCAACGTGCATCGGGTCCCCGACCGTGCAGCGGGCGTGCACGCATGCCCTCTGGTGGCCGCTAAAGGAATGGATGTACCCATATGGGATTTTGCCCAGGGGAGCCATTCTGCCACAGTACATTTGCGTGAGCCGGTCGGGAACCGGTTAAGGCACTGTAACTATGGCTGCTAGTCTCAGAAAATTTGGAGTAATCTTTGGTGATATTACTACTGTTCTGCTCAAAAGTCTTCTTTCTGTAGGATCTGACATGAGGAAGCAAAAGGTCTGCCTCTAGCAAGATTGCCACCTCTTAAAAGAGACAGTAGAGAACAAGGTATTGTAATTCAGTAATGGGGGAAAGATCAGCTGCTGGAGACCACAGGCAATACTGTTCACCAGTGGCGGCTGGTGCTCAAATTTCTTTTGGGGGGGGGGGGGGCGCAAACAAAACAGCCTCACTGTGCCATCAAACACTGCCACTGTGCCCATCAACGCTGCCACTGTGCCCATCAAACGCTGCCACTGTGCCCAATCAACGCTGCCACTGTGCCCCAAGTGCTGCCACTGTGCCCCCAGTGCTGCCACTGTGCCCCAAGTGCTGCCCCTGTGCCCCAAGTGCTGCCATTGTGCCCCAAGTGCTGCCACTGTGCCCCAAGTTCTGCCACTGTGCCCCAAGTGCTGCCACTGTGCCCCAAGTTCTGCCACTGTGCCCCAAGTTCTGCTACTGTGCCCCAAGTTCTGCCACCTTGTCTCGGTGTGCAGCGCGCGGTGTCCCCTCATCTTCCCTTCATCTTCCGATGTCTTCTCCCGCGCTCCTGTCTTCTGCTATGATTGGACGCCTAGCGTCCAATCACAGCGCCTGTGACTTCAGCCAATCAGGTGACAGGTAACAGACCCGGCAACCTGATTGGCTGAGAGGCGGGTCTGTGTTAGGGAAGCGATGTATTTGCTTCTCTAACACAATACTGTGTAATCAGCGAACGCACAGCAGTGCGCCCGCTGTTTACACTTATGGAAGCCTATTAGAGCACACCGCTCTAATCAGGTCCCCTATTACAGCTTACAGCTCTAATAGGGCGCTTCCAGAAACACACCCCCCCCCCCGCTGTAATTCAGATGCCCGGCGCCCGACAAGGGGCCGGACACCTGAATAGGGGGCGGCAGCGGTGACAATAGATAGATTCATGCAATGCATGAATCTATCTATTGGTGATAGAGCGGTGCAGGAGAGGGGGGGCGGTGCTCCTGCGCCCTCTATGCACGCACCGCCACTGCTGTTTACTAGTGCTCTGCCCACTGTCTGCCTTTTTTTTTTTTATAAAGCTTGCAGAGTTTACTTGCTCTTCAACTGCTTTCTGACTGCATAACTTAGTTATACGACAGCTCTCCTGCATCGGATCATGTACCTAGTACATGATCCAGCACTTCCGGGTGGGGGGCATGCGCTGCCAGTGCCAGGCTGTGCTGTGATTTCAGCGGGTGCCAGCCAATTAATGTCCGCTGATCGGCGAGGAGAGATACAGAAAGGAGCTCTGCCTATGTAATGTTCTTCCTACGCCTGTTCTGACAGGGGGAAAGTTATGGATTTTGTGTCCTTGCTAAGCAGGGACTCAAATCCATCTCTTTCCCTAGTAAAAGCAGCACACATAGTAAACAGAAACACTGGTTAGGCACAAATGTAACCCTTTGATCACCCTAGATGTTTAACCCCTTCCAGCCAGTGTCATTAGTACAGTGAAAGTGCATATTCTTAGCACTGATCACTGTATTAGTGTCACTGGTTCCCACAAAGAGTCAGTTAGTGTCAGTTGGTATCAGACTGTCTGCTGTAACATCGCAGTCCCACTATAAGTCGTTGATCACCGCCATTACTAGTATAAAATAAATAAATAAATACAAATTCCAGTATATATCCCATAGTTTGTAGACATTAAAACTTTTGCACAAACCAATCAATATACACTTATTGGCATTTTTTTTACCAAAAATATGTAGCAGAATACATATTGGCCTAAATTTATGAAGAAATTCAATTTTTTACCTTTTTTTCGGGTTTATGTTTCATAGCAGAAAGTAAAAAATATAATTTTTTCTTTTCAAAATTGTCCTTTTTCTGTTTATGTGCAAATAATAAAAAACCCCGTGTTGATTAAATACCACCAAAAGAAACCTGACATAAATTTTAGCGTTGCATGACTGCGCAATTGTTAGTTAAAGTAACGCAGTGCCGTATCGCAAAAAATGTCCTGGTCATGAAGGGGGGCAAGTCTTCCAGAGGGCATGTGGTTAAATGCTCTCTGTTTGAAGAAGAGGTCTTCCACTTACCAGAAGTATCAGCAGCAGGCAGGGGCGGACTGACAACTCATGGGGCCCCCAGGCAATCAGAGATTATGGGGCCACACAGTATACACACACACAGTATACAATCACACAGTATACACAGACATGTTTCTATTGGCTAAGAAGGTACTGGAGAGGTGGGGCAGCTATAAACTCAGGATTTTTAGACCAAAAGGATGTCGGTAAGTGACATTTCAGAGACAGATGTAAAAAAAAACACAGATTTTTACATACTGTCCCTGATTTTACTGAGGCTGGCAACCCTGATGGGGCCCCCTAGTGGCTCGGGGCCCTCGGTCAATGCCCGAGTGGCTGAATGGTCAGTCCGCCCCTGGCAGCAGGTCATTTCCAGTAGTGCAGTGGTCTAAGCTGAACATCTGGATATACTGAATAAATATACAGTATAAATGTTGCTCTGGTGCAGTTGTTAAAGTGTTACTAAACCCAGGACCCTGCATTCACTATATCTGGTTTCCCACAGCACACAGAACATGGAAATACAATAGTTTTAGTAAATATAAACTGCTAAATACCTTTTCTCATTAGCAGTATATAGCAGTCTTATGACTTCTATCATTGTCCAGCTGAGCACTGGTTAAAGCTTTTAGGAGTTTTCATTCTTCTCCAACCTAACCTATGAGGCTGCATGACCGCTGACCCTCTGTCTGAACAGTGCTGATTGTCCCTGTGCTGATCACATGAACCCCCCAAAATAAAAACTCTCTTGCAATACACATCAAACTGAGCATCTGCAGAGTGCCTCCTAAGGCTCTGTACTAACAGCAGAGGGATTGGGGACATTAAAAAGAAGGGGCGTATCAAAGAAGACAGGATCAAACAGCCTTTTTACACAATGCAGAGGATTAAAGTGGTTGTAAACCCCCGGCAGTGACCGCCCCCCTAGCCCCCCCTTTTCCGTACTTGAGCCCCATATTTCCCTCGGCGGGGACACGCTGTCCCTCTCTCCACGTGGTCCCAGCTCTTGATTGGATAGATTGATAGCAGCGCAGTCATTGGCTCCCGCAGCTGCTGCCATAACCGAGGTATCCATCTCTTCAGGAGCCAGTCGTGTTTACGATAATGGTGGTCTCTGAAAATTATCGGCAGTGGGAGAGGTGCCACCACCCTCCCGCCACTCTCCTGCACCCTCCGCCGCTTACCGAAGCCGCCAGCAGCGGCGGAGGCGATCGGGACCTGTCCATGGCCGGGTATGGAGACGAGTGAGGGGAAGATGGCCCCACCAGTCTCCATACCATAGCAGGGTGGAAGCGACGTCATAACGTCGCTTCCACCCATACGGCTTAAAGGGACATTTTTCCGAAGTCATTTTTTCAAATGACAATTTTATTTTTTTATTTTTATTTTTTTATTGCATTTAAGTCCAAATATGAGGACCAGATCTCATATTTAAGAGGACCTGTCATGCTTTTTTCTATTACAAGGGATGTTTACATTCCTTGTAATAGAAATAAAAGCGACCCAAATAAAAAAAAATTAAAAACAGTGAAAGAATAAATAAAATCAAGTAAAATAAATAAGAAAAAATAAATACATTTTTTAAAGCGCCCCGTCCCGACGAGCTCGCGCGCAGAAGCGAACGCATACGTGAGTAGCGTCTGCATATGAAAACGATGGTCAAACCACACGTGAGGTATCGCTGAAATCGTTAGAGCGAGAGCAATAATTCTAGCCCTAGACCTCCTCTGTACCTCAAAAAATGCAACCTGTAGAATTGTTTAAACGTCGTCTATGGAGATTTTTAAGGGTAAAAGTTTGACGTCCTTCCACGAGTCGGCGCAATTTTGAAGCATGACATGTTGGGTATCAATTTACTTGCCGTAACATTATCTTTCACAATATAAAAAAAATTGGGCTAACTTTACTGTTCTTATTTTTTTATTAAAAAAAGGGAATTTCTTTCACAAAAAAGTGCGCTTGTAAGACCGCTGCGCAAATACGGTGTGAAAAAAAGTATTGCAATGACTGCCATTTTATTCTCTAGGGTGTTAGAAAAAAAACAATATATAATGTTTGGGGGTTCTAAGTAATTTTCTAGCAAAAAAACATTTTTTAAACTTGTAAACACCAAAATTTCAAAACGAGGCTAGTCCTTAAGTGGTTAACAAAAAAAAGAAAACTAGCCTTTACAATTACTTTAACCCCTTAGGTTCCACAGTGAGTATAACACGCATCCTTTACTGCATATACAGACTGATTTTACTGTTGTGGGTTTAGCAACACTTTGAGAGCAGAGCCTCTAAGTGGCACATAGGCGTCTACTAGAGTAAATGTACTGGTTGACAAAGGAGTGCTTATCCACTGGTCATGCCAAACTACATGTCTTCTAGAAAGCAACATTTGCTAACATTACATTAGTTTGGGCAATTCTTGGCAATCTTTAGCAATTGTACTTACTGGCAAAGAGGAAAACTAGTGCTCCGGGTACTCTAGAAGCAAACTAAAGTTACATGCATGCATCATGACATGTAATGTTTAAAATCCACTTTTTACTTAAAACTGGTGATAAAATTCTCATACAGTAATTTAGGCCTTTCACACTGGACGGGCTCCGCTAAGACTTCACTTGCTCAGCGGGGGATCTGTTCCGATGATCCCTGCTGAGCAGGTGGGTGGCTGGTCTTTGTCTGCTCCGCTTATGCAAAGCAGACACAGGCACAGCTAGCTCTCCTCTGACCGCCTGTCCATTTACACTCGACTGCCATCCGATCCGCTAGATAGAATCGGATTGGAGGTGAGCGGGTGTAAAAAGACACCCGCCTCTCCTTAGAGGAGAATGGAGGGTCCGATCAGGACCACCTGAAAAATGAACAAGGGTGTGAAAGGGGTCTTATTGAAATAAAGCATGTTCAAATTGATCTTTAATAATTAGTGACCTCATTCAGAGAGTTTGGTCACACTTCCACTCTCTATAAGCACGTATTTTATATTAATGCTTAAAGTGGTTGTTAAGCCACTACAATAAAAACATCCCATCCCCTCTGTAACATAACGTTATGTGTACCTGTGTCTGTGTTATATAAAAAAATCTGCCAATCTGTACCTATATATCAGAGTGTCTCCCAGCGCTCCCGTCACTCCTGGGTTCTCTCCTCTGCCTGACTGACAGCTATAGTGGGCAGGGCTCAGCACTCCCGCTGACGTCAGCCGGGGAGGAGGGGAAGAGAGAGGAGAGATAGCCGAGGAGTCACGTGAGTGCCGGGAGACGCTCTGATATAAGGTATAATAAGCAGGTTTTTTTTAATAACAGACACTGGGACACATACGTTATGTTATAGAGGGGATGGAATGTTTTTATAGTACTTATGATAGCAGCAGGAGCTGAGGAGGCAAGCACTGACACAGAGCAGACAGGCACGGAGGGAAGGGGGGGAGAGAAGGACAGAGCTGGGCTACAGATAACGGAGGCACATAAACTGACCACGGTGTCAGGGCTCAGCAGCCATGATAAACCGTGGTCAGTTTACAGGGGGGAGGGTATAGCCAGGGAGGATCAGCACAAGCACTGTACTGTTATTCATGCTTTAATGGAACAGGATGTTTTTTTTTTTTACGATAACAAACACTTTAAGCACAATATACATATTGTATTTAGTCATTTTAAAAACTAGCTTAATTGGAACATCCAAATGGGAGTGGAAGTAACTCTCATCTCAATGCGTTTCCCAGAAAATTATTCCACTTCATCAGAAGTATGAATGAAGTATTTAGTATATTATAATTGTAATCATAGTCTGGAACAATGCTGTCAAGTGTCTCAGGTGCAAGTGTCGGGACAGTGCCAAGGAAAAACAACAAGACTTAACCATATGAAGACCATGGCCAGTCCATAGGATTTTTAGACCTAAGTTTTAAGGACGTGCTGGATAGGCATGGCCTTAATGAGCCCTATACATGTCGATGAGCCTCCACTGTTGCCCATAAGGGCTAATAAGCAATACTAAACAAAAATAAACATGTCAACTCAAAAGCCCTCTAAGGGGAGAGTTTTTTTTAAGAAGGCATTGAAAATGGCAACATATGATTAGTTCATTATGTTCTAATGTGATGGGCAGGATATAAAATGTGTTTTGTTGTTGCAATTGGGGCCTCCCTCTGCATATGGTTTTAATGCATATTTAGAATGTTTTTCAAGTGGAATAAAATATATATAACGTTTTAATACTATAGTCTGTTGTTGTTTATTCCTGAGGTTATGAGTACCTTAGAAAGTCCCACATTCCCCACATTTATCTATATTTATGCTCGTTGAACTTACTTTAGGATGTGGTGCCCATAATACCCACTCATACAAATTTTTAAAGCTTATATTACTCTGATCCTTCCTTCCTCCTGCTGTCTCTGTGCTCTCCTGAGACACTTGGCAGCACTGTTCCAGCTTATGATTACAGTTATGAAATAATATATTCCTCGTTCATAATCCTGAGGAAGCAGAATCATTTTCCAGGAAAAGTGTCACATTAGGAGCTACTTCTTCTACCAGCTGGATGCCCCAATTATGTTAGTATAATGACTAATTACAATATGTACAGTATCTCACAAAAGTGAGTACACCCTTCACATTTTTGTAAATATGTTATTATACCTTTTCATGTGACAACACTGAAGAAATTACACTTTGCTACAATGAAAAGTTGTGAGTGTACAGCTTTTATAACAGTGTAAATTTGATGTCTCCTCAAAATAACTCAACACACAGCCAATCATGTCTAAACCACTGGCAATAAAAGTGAGTACGCAGCTAAGTGAAAATGTCCAAAGTGTCAATATTTTGTGTGACCACCATTATTTTCCAGCACTGCCCTAACCCTCTTGGGCATGGAGTTCACCAGAGCTTCACGGGTTGCCACTGGAGTCCACTTCCACTCCTCCATGACGACATCAGCAGGTGGATGTTAGAGACCTTGCGCTCCTCTGCCTTCCATTTGAGGATGCCCCACAGATGTTTAATAGTGTTTAGGTCTGGAGACATGCTTGGCCAGTCCATCATCTTTAACCTCAGCTTCTTTAGCAAGGCAGAGGTTGTCTTGTCTTGTGTTTGAAGTCATTATCATGTTGGAATACTGCCCTGCGGCCCAGTCTCCAAAAGGGAAGGGATCATGTTCGGCTTCAGTATGTCACAGTTGGCATTCATGGTTCCTTCAATGAACTGTAGCTTCCCAGTGCCGGTAGCACTCATGCACCCTCAGACCATGACACTCCCACCACCATGCTTGACCTTAGGCAAGGTACACTTGTCTTTGTTCTCTTCACCTGGTTGCTGCCACACACGCTTGACGCCATCTGAACCAAATACGTTTATCTTGGTCTCATCAGAACACAGGACATGTTTCCAGTAATCCGTGTCCTTAGTATGCTTGTCTTCAGCAAACTGTTTGCAGACTTTCTTGTGCATCATCTTTAGAAGAGGCTTCCTTCTGGTACGACAGCCATGCAGACCAATTTGATGCAGTGTGCGGCGTATGGTCTAAGCACTGACAGGCTGACCCCCCCACCCCTTCAACCTCTACAGCAATGCTGGCAGCACTCATACGTCTATTTCCCAAAGATAGCTTCTGGATATGACGCTGAGCACATGCACTCAACTTCTTTGATCCCCATGCACACCTGAGACCTTGTAACACTAACGAGTCACATGACACCGGGGAGGGAAAATGGCTAATTGGGTCCAATTTGGACATTTTCCCTTAGGGAGTGTACTCACTTTTGTTGCCAGCGTTTTAGACATTAATGGCTGTGTGTTGAGTTATTTTGAGAGGACAGCAAATTTATACTGTTACACTCATGACTTTACATTGTAGCAAAGTGTAATTTCTTCAGTGTTGTCACATGAAAAGTTATAATAAAATATTTACAAAAATATGAGGGATGTGTATATTATGCTCAAGGATTAATATATGATACAAGATTATAGAGACTATAGAGACTTGGAGTGTGACTACACTGTCTGAATGAGGTCACTAGTAGGGATGGGCTGAACGGACTCCTATTCGGTTTGCACCATAACTTTCAAACACCGCAATAGTTCAGACCCGAATATCGAACCCCTGAACGTCAAAAAATAAAAGTGCCCATTTTTAAGGCTTATATGCAAGTAATTAGGCATACAATGGTTATAGAGGTCTGGGTCCTGCCCTGGGGGACATGTATCAATAAAAAAAACTCAGTTACCCCGTCTGCTCTGCTTCTCCAGCGCTTACTGGAGCACTAAGCTGGGGAGGGAATGAGAGCAGCTGGCTTATGTCGCGTACACACGATCGCACATTCCGACAACAAAATCCATGGGATTTTTTCCGACTGATGTTGGCTCAAACTTTTCTTGCATTCACACGGTCGCACAAAGTTGTCGGAATTTCCGAACGTCAAGAATGTGGTGACGTACAACACGTACGACAGTGATAGAAAGAGGAAGTTCAATACCAAGTGCGCCACCCTTTGGGCTCCTTCCGCTAATCTTGTGTTAGTAGAAGTTTGGTGACAGACCATTCGCGCTTTTCAGCCTCCTGCTTTTACGATCGTTACAGCTCTTCAGTTTGTGCTTGTGGGTTTGTATTTCTATTACGTATTTGATTTTCAGTGCGTTCTTGTCCACACTCGTATCTGATTTTCAGCTCCGGCCTCTGTTTTTCAGTGCTTTCTGTTAGTTCGTTCTGACCAGCCGACCGTTTTGAAGCCATGAGGACCCTCACCCCGGACCAGAGGGTTTATAACTACCGTCTGGCCAGAGCCAGAAGAGTGGTGGAGAAAGCGTTTGGGATAATAGTCAGCTGGTTCTGCCTATTCCTTATGCCAATCAACATGGCGGAATATAAACTTAATGAGATAATCCTTGCATGCTGCATTCTACACAACTATTTAAGGAGAAATTCAATGAATTATGTGGCCTCAGTTGGGCCTGAGGCCGGACGTCAACAAGAAACCCTGACGGCGCTTGAAGCTGGCTGTCCTGGCTTGCCCCCCCAAAGCGCCCGCAAAGTAAGACAGAAGTATGTCGAGTACTTTGCAGGTAGGGGGGCCATTGATATGCCATAAATTGTTTAAGAAACATTTTAGCCTAAATTTTAGAACTTAAACTGAAAGAAGATTTCCTTTGATTTACTGCCTGAGTTTCTTTTAGCTGTCTCCTAGGTTCTCCAATGGGCTTTTCTTTTTGGACATTTTCTTCAATAATGCTAATGTAATTTATTTGATACATGAAGTGACAATCTCTTCTTCAGCTAACTATTATTATGTTGTGGGTCTGCTACACACACCTTGTTTTTGTTGTTAATGTATGTAATGCATTACTGACAAAAATATTCATAATTTTCAGCACCATGAATGAATTTTGTGGAGTGATGAAAATGGCCTGATTGTGGCAAATTATAAAGCACTGTGGGTGTTATTTACTAAAGGAAATTCCACTTTGCACTCCAAGTGCACTTAAAAGTGCACATGAAACTGCACTTGTAGTGAAAAGTGGATTTGCCTTTAGTAACTAACCCCCATTGTCACTGTAAACACTGACTTACTACAAAAATTGCTATTGAGCATTGAAGAAGCCACACATTGTTGAGTAGAAAACACACGTGCGTTAGAAAAGGGTTTTTGAACAAACCAACATCTTTGGTGTATATTTCTTTTTTCACATTGTAAATATCCTTTTTTTGGTTAAACGGGCATGTTTCAAAGCATAACATACACAACTCAGGAACTTACAAAGTTCAACTTTGACAAAGTGAAGGCAATATCAGACATGCATATGTCCAAACTGTGTTGATATTGCCTTCATCAGATGGGGTGATGTCACCCCTGTAAAAGCCAAATTTTAAAGATGCACACAAATTGGGATTCAAACTGGGAATTTCCCTCCTGATCCCATGCCTAATGTCAACATGTGCTAGCTCCCATCATGGGGGATCAATGGACGTGTTTTGGGGGTGCAACCCCTTCCTCTCACCTAATTGAGTTAAAAAGGAAGCGGTTGCACCCACAAAACGCATACATTAATATTTCGTGATGGCAGATAGCACATGTTGACACACTGTGTGCATCTTCAAAATTTGGCTTTTAAAATACTTTAAACGTTTTTTTTTTTCAAAAATACACAAGAAAAATTTCCAATTTTTGTGTGTTTTAGATTCTGCCTAAAACATCAATGATGTTCTTAATTTTTTTGATGTTTTCGTTTATATTTTCTAAATCACGATTGCACCCCATTCTCACCCCGATGAGGATCTGGGCACTTTCACTGGTGAAATGAGATTCTTCTTCCACAACATCCCCATCACCTAAAAGAAAAAAACACACCATGTATTATAAATATGCAGGAACAGATATCTTACCTGAAATTGTGGTGACAATTTCGCCCACTTTCCCTAACCTCTCTCTCCTCATTCTCTGCTTGTGGTGTGGGGATTTCCCCTTCTTTAGGAGGTGGGGGAGGGATCTGGTGTTCTCAGATGTCCCGAGTCTTTTCTCTCCTATGTGAATAAAAAATATCTATACTTAGCACACAGATATTGGAGGGCAGAAATAGGAATATGAAACATTGCTTGGAAGTGTCGTACAATTTTCTGTTTTGGCAGAGCTCCAAGCTGAAGAACATTTTATTTCCTTTCTAAAGCTGGAATACTTACCTTTTTTGTTAAAGTTTCACACATGTAGACACCTCTATAGTATCCACTGGAGAACCTGTGTGAGACACCCTAAAAAGTTTGATTCTGGTGTCCCACACTAGTGCTCCTGCGTCCAGATGTATAAACACGACAAAATACTTACTTTTTTGCAGCACTCTCTTGATTCTTCTGTACTGATCGTGCTCCCTCAATTTGAGGTCTGACCATCGTTTCCTCAGTTGATCCTTGGATCGCCGTACCTCAAAATTCCTGTGCAGACTCTTCACAACTTTAGGCATGATCTTGGCGTTTCTCGCAATTGGGTTTGGGTACGGTCCATACTTTCTATCATAGTTGGCCCTCTTGAAGATGTCCACCTACTCCACCATCTTGATAAAGGCCATAATCAGGAGGTTCGGGGCTCCGGCCTTTTGTCTTTGCTGCTCTCCTTTGCATGCAGCTGTTGTCTCTCCGCCATGTGCTCTCCCACTGCGCCAAAAGACAAGGAGCGGGGAATAGACTAGAAAGAACGTCAGGGGAGGGCGGAGTTTCACGCATGCGCAGTGTATATAAAGCGGAACACGCATGCATCGTACGTACGATCTGTGAGCGGAGGATGAATTAACAGAAGCGATGATCGTTATAACGAAGGTACGATTTTAAGTTGGTGCATCAGTGGCCTATACTGCTTATATATTGAGGCCTATATTGGGTCAAGATTAGGAGAGTTTCGCCTGACATTAGGGTTTGTCTTGTGTCGTGTCTTGCAGAGAAAATGGATCTATTCAATGATGAGGACTTTATCCCCATATTCATTGATATGTACAGGGAGCTGCCCTGTCTGGCAGGTAAACCACCCCTTTTATAACAATAGAGGAAGGCAGCGCTAGATCAATTGCTGGAATTTGTGAAGCTGGTGATCCCCACGGTAGACATCCCTTATTTGAAGGCCCTAATTAGTGGCATGAGGAGCACTTATAATAGGGAGCTCAAGAAGGTCCAGGATTCACAGAGATCAGGAGCTGCAGCAGATGACATTTATATACCCAGGCTGTGGTACTATGACAGACTGCATTTTCTGGCAGGCCAGACTGAACCCAGGCCAGCACTCTCCAATCTTCCTTCAAGGTTTCCTTCCACCTTCCACCTTTTCCTTTCCGACGACCAACCTGGGCCTTCCAGGCAGCAACATGTGAAGGAGCCCAGCTTGAGTCAGGTATAGCATTCTTCAAAATATTTCTGTTTGTCAAATTAATGATGTTAAATATATGTTAGTTTTGATCACTAATTTATGATTTCACAAAGTGTTTTACATATCAATAGACGGTAGTGGCCATAAATGACTGGGCCAAGAATGAAAAATGCCGGGGTTCAGAATGATTCAGAATGATCTATTTATTAACATTCAATTTGCAACAGTCATGACCTGAAAATTGTGTGTGATTGATGAACCAAAAACTAAAACTATGTCCCTTTTTCAAACACAGGAAAGACTCAGCCAGGAGGTGGCGGGGGTAAGTGTTAGCCAGGAGGTGGCCGGGCCCAGTAGCCTGCCCGAATTGCAGGTCACTCTCCTCGGCTTTTCACAAAAAAGTGCCAGGAAGAGGAGTAATCTGAAGGAGGCAGCAATTGGCCTATTTCTGAAGGCTACTGCAGCCCTCAGAAACTCCCCCCGGTGTTCAAGAGGACTATGGCTACATGACAGCATGCAAAATGCTAGAAATGGAGGAGGGCCAATGCCTCTTATGTAAGGAAGTGATTTTGCAAGCCCTAAATAAGGGGTTGGGGGACGAACTGACAAGCCAAAGCCACGTTTGTGAGTTGAACCATGGTCCTCCTCCTCCTCCTCCAGGTCCTCCTCCACCTCCTGCCACAACTCCAACACCAGAGCCACAGCCTGGAAGGAAGCATGTAAGGAAGACAAGAGAGTGATGGCCTGGGTTCAGTCTGGTCTGGCAAAAGATGCAGGCTGTTGTATGACCACAGCCTGGGGACAGATATGTCATCTGCCGTTGTTCCTGATCTCTTGTAGTTCTGGACTGGATTGTGCTCACTATTGTAAGGACTCCTCAGGCCACCAATTTTGACTGTAAAATAATTGATGTGTGCCCTGGGGTACAAAAGCTTCGCAAATTTCAGCAGTTTCTCCAGCGTTGCCTTCCTCTTTATTTTGTTATGACCCATAATAAATGGCTATTTCTTTTTCACAAATACTTGCCTATGTGTTTTACTTCAAAAAGGACAGTTTGTTTGTGAGTAGGCAGGTACATTTCAAAAATACAAGGTCAAATTAACAAGGGACACCAACCAACCTCCTTGAGGTAAACAAATACAAGACAATAATGGCGTTGTGGTAACTAGACACACAAAACGAGAAATAATATTATGGAGAGCACTAGGAAAAAAAATGCAGATCTTGATTGAAAAAAATAAATAAATAAAAAAAAAAACGATCTGATGAAAAAAAAATGTATATTATTCATGAGATCACGAGAAATTATAAAGAAATCAGTTTGTGAGAACTCTGTGTGAATATGAGCAGCAAAACAACTTCATTCTTCTAGCATTATAAAGAAGAAGAGAATGCGCTGCATTAAAAGATTTCTAAATTTGCAGCGTGACGAATGTCATATCTCCAATTGAGAATGCTAGTTTTACCAGACCGAGCGCTTCCGTCTCGTAATTTATTCTGAGCATGCGTGGCACTTTGTGTGCACGCGATCGGAATTTACGCGAACGGATTTTGTTGTTGGAAAATTTGAGACTCAAATCTCAAATTTTGTGCGACGGTAATTCCAATGGAAACTGTACAATGGAGCCTACACATGGTCGGAATTTCCGACAACAAGCTCTGATTGCACATTTGAAATTGGAAAGTCCGACCATGTGTTTGAGGCGTTAGGCTCTCATCGGCGTGCGGATGGCGGGGTCTTTCGGCGTGTAAGTGTTCCAGAGCTGTCAGACCTTGGTACCGCTTACCACTGTGCTGGCCAATCAGTGCTGGCCAAACCTGTTTGGCCAGCACAGTGGTAGGCGTTACCAAGGTCTGACAGCTCTGGAACACTTACAGGCCGAGAGACCCTGCTGGTGTCCTCCCGAATCTCCTCGAGACTTCAGCTCCTGCTGACACACGGCGCCATTGCTGTTATCCAATTCTCCCTCGGCTTCTTCCACTGCTTCACCTGACATGCCTTAACCAATTGAGCACCATGTTGGTGCATTTTATTTGTTTTAAATTTTTGGGATTCTGTCTTTTCACCTCAGGAATTGAGGCAGTCATGGCTTAAGAGAACATAAACAAAAACACATTTTAGCAAAGTGAGGAAGAGTTAAAACTACTGTTAAAATGTTTCCCCTATTCTTGTCTTTCTATCATGGTAACATCCAACTTCCGATATTTCTTGCCCTGGTACCAGAAAGGAGGTAAGAGACCCTTTTCCCAGACACAAATAAATGTTGATGGGGACAAGGGCCTCTTCCCCAAAACCCTGGTTGGTGGTTGTGAGGACCTTCGGGCAGGGGGCTTATCGGAATTTGGAAGCCCCCTTTAACAAGGGGTCCCCTGGATCCCGACTCCCTACTAAGTGAATGAGTATAGGGTACATTGTACTCATTCACCGATAAAAAACGTGTGATGTAAAAAATTGCAGCAGGGAGTTTTTTTTAAATAAATAAAAAAACAAAAACAATGTTCCCCTGAAGTAAACCCATCGTCATTCATGATGCCCCCTGCCACCCCAGACTCGAAAAAAGAAAAAAGGTCCACTCCCGCCGCCTGCCAGCTCCACTGTCTAACAGTTCTTAAACAACTTATACATTTTTTTTTCTTCTGCAAAATGCAAAATGCACTAAAAACACATAGGTGGGAACCTAGGTTAAGATGTTATTTTATGAGTAGATACACATGGTTATATCGCGTTTCCCCAAAAATAAGCCCTACCCTAAAAATAAAACCTAGTCTGATTTTCAGGGAGGGCTGCAATATAAGCCCTACCCCAAAAATAATTATACAAGTAAATGCACAAATAGTCAAATGTATTGTTAGAAAAAACTCATGGCAAAAAAGATTACTGGCCGTTCTGGCATATTATGCAATAGTCCAAGAGTCCACAGTAATACATTTAAAAGGATGTACCTTGTTGTGCTGTTTAGGAGAGAAGATGGGGGGGAGGGGAGGGGGGGAAAATGAGAGGGGAATCCTAGATGGGTGGGGAGGTAGCAAGAAGCTGGGGGATAATGATAAAGTCCACAACACAGGGCTGCCTCCGGTGAGGAACTGAAACCAGGTTCCAAGTTTTCCAAGGAAAAAGCAAAGAGAGGGGCGCCTCTGGGTGCAGTAGCCTCTGGGTGCAGTAGTTTTAAACAGTGCAAATTATTATGAGCATGTGTTTTAACAACTCACATTTTGGCAGTTATTTCAGGCATTAGGTAAAAAAGTGTCCAGCAGGTATCATCAGATCAGTCTCCTCTGTGCATGGGTGTCATCCTCCTCGATTAGGTATCTGCATAGACCGCTATGATAGGAAAGCCGGCAGCGGTGGGGGAGTTTCCTCAGAGCGAGGCTTGATCCGCAGAGGGTTCAGGGCACATCCGGATGACGTCACTGGCAAGCGACGCACGTTTCGTGAGCGTACAGGCTGTGTTAGTGTGACAGCCGCGCTCCTTCATCAAGCTTAGAGATAGGCAGTGGACAAGTGGAATATATGCTATTGGTGAGGGGGAGTGGCCAGGACGGGGGAGTGTCATCGATGGTCAGCAAAAAACACACACAGAGGTGGCAATGTTACACATGATTGGTAGCAGAAAATGTATATACAGTCGGAATTTAAAATCAATAGTAAAAACAATAATAAAAACAACATCTAGATAAAGAGCAAACAAGGTGAAAATAAAATCGAGTGTTGTTACTAATATACAGAGAAAAAGAAAAGGGGGGGAGCGGCAGGAGGGCGGAGGTAAAACAAGAGGGAGAGGGGGGGGGGGGGGGGGGGATTAAGGAACAACAAGGAACAAACAAAGCTATGGAAGGGGGTGGGGAAGTTTTTAAGAAGGAGAGGACGTACAGATAGTGTATGATGTATATGGTTTGTTTGTGTTTTAGTCTGCAGTATAAACGTGCACATGCATGTATGAGCATATACACACATGATCTGCAGCCAAATATAAATAAAAGCATAATGGGAGAGATGCTAGGAATATTTTCTTAGCGGATACCAAATTCAAAGAGGGGGGCTGACATCAGCTGGCATCTCAGCCCTTCCCTTGGCAGTGCTCAGAGCAGGGCTGACATCAGCCGACATCTCGGCCCTTCCCTCGGCAGTGCTCGGGAGCGGGAAGAAGAGCTCTGGCAGATCACGTGGGCGCTGTAAATAAGGTATTTTAGACAATAAAGTTACAAAAGGAGACTGACTGGATATTATATAATATTTTTACAAAAGTTTATATTTTTGTTTATTTCTGGGATTAAAGATGTCATAATGATGACTCCTGAGCTGACAGGGGGGAAGGGGGAGAGAAGACAGGGGACATAGATAAGACATCCCCTGAAAAAAAGCCCTAGTGTATTTTTTGTAGCAGAAATTAATATAAGACTCTTCTTATTTTCAGGGAAACACGGTAAGTTTATGTCTACACATGGCTTTAAGTTTAGGTCTATGGTAGTCCCCATATTGAGGACAGTGAAGGAAATGACTGTGGAAATATTGCTGAGGTTAGGCTTTAATATCATTGGGTTGACACACGGTCGGAATTCTCGTCGGAAAAAGCTCTGATGGTTTTCCCGTCGGAATTCCGACAGAATTTTGCTCAAACTGTCTTGCCTACACACGGTCACACCAAATTCCGACGGTCAATAACACCACGCCTTAAAAAATGTTCGACTGCACTATAAAAGGGAAGTTTAATGCTTCTGAGCATGCGTCAAATTTGTCCGAGCATGCGTCTGAATTTTGCGTGTCGGAATTGCATACACACGATCGGAAAATCCGATAGAAAGGTTTTCCGTCGGAAAAATTAAGAACAGGTTCTCAATCCAAAGTCCTTCGGAAATTCCGACAGAAATAGACCGATGGGCATACACACGGTCGGAAAATCCGATGAAAAGCTCCCATCGGACTGTTTCCATCGGAAATTCTGATCGTGTGTACGCGGCAAAAGAGAAACAAAGACTATGCCATTTATACCAATACTTCTCCCAGAAATGATCAAAGCTAGTCTGCTACTGGGGGAACCTGTTTCCTTCAGGCTGGGTTCCCACTATGCGGTTTCCCTGCATCAAATTCTCAATAGCAGGAGATTTTGACCGGCTCTCTATGGAGCCGGTTCACATATCTCCGCTGTGGCTTCGGTGCGAATTTGCACAGGAGCCCTGTGCGTCTTTTGGCCCGTTTCAGGTCCGAATTCAGACAATAATTTGGGTTGAAATTGGACCTGAAATGGTAAATGGGGATGCACCGGACCCCTGCTGTGAGCCGCATGCAAAGATAGTGTGAACCCAGCCTTATACTAGTGTCCTCACCAAAACAAAGGGCAGTCCCAGAATTCAGGGCATTTGTTAGTATTGTAAATATTGTCTTTTTTTTACCATATTACCTTATTTATAGGTTACACTGTGTTATATATCCACTTCCATACACTTTTTAAGCATAAATCACATGTGTTATACTTACATATCTTACTTAGGCCCCTTTCACACTGGGGCGGGGAGCCGCGGTGACGGTAAAGCAGCGCTATATGCTTTACCGTCGTTTTAACCGCGGTATTCGGCCACTCGCGGTGCGGTTTTACCCCCCGCGAGCGGCCAAAAAAGGGTTAAACACCCCCGCAGAGCGCCGCCGTAGCGGCGCTTTGCGGCGGTATTGCCGCGGTTTTATCGCGGTGTCCCATTCTAATCAATGGGAAGGAGCGGTATAGGAGCGTTGAACACACCGCTCCTATACCGCTCCAAAGATGCTGCTAGCAGGACTTTTTTTGTCATCCTGCTAGCGCACCGCTCCAGTGTGAAAGCCCGCCGGCTTTCACACTGGAGTTAAAGGGGCCGGATTTTTTCAGGCGGTGAACAGGCGCTATTTTTAGCGCTGCACCGCATGAAAAACGCCCCGGTGTGAAAGGGGCCTTACAGATAGAAATTGTGAGTGTGAAGAACAGGAATTTCCTCAATCTTGTGGAGTCAATCCAGACGAACATTTCTTTTATCACTGGAATTCTATTGGTATATCTGCTAAATGTCTGTGTTTGACAAAAAAGCCGGAAGGAGAATTGAGATCTCATTACCATGTGTATAAGTATATACAGTGGTGTGAAAAAGTGTTTGCCCCCTTCCTCATTTTCTGTTCCTTTGCATGTTTGTCACACTTAAGTGTTTCGGAACATCAAACCAATTTAAACAATAGTCAAGGACAACACAAGTAAACACAAAATGCAATTTGTAAATGAAGGTGTTTATTATTAAAGGTGAAAAAAAATCTAAACCATCATGGCCCTGTGTGAAAAAGTGATTGCCCCCCTTGTTAAAACATACTATAACTGTGGTTGTCCACACCTGAGTTCAATTTCTCTAGCCACACCCAGGCCTGATTATTGCCACACCTGTTCACAATCAAGGCATCACTTAAATAGGAGCTGCTTGACACAGTAAGGTCCACCAGAAGATCCTTAAAAGCTACACATCATGCCGAGACCCAAAGAAATTCAGGAACAATTGAGAAAGAAAGTAATTGAGATCTATCAGTCTGGAAAGGGTTATAAAGCCATTTCCAAAGCTTTTGGAATCCAGCGAACCACAGTGAGAGCCATTATCCACAAATGGCGAAGACATGGAACAGTGGTGAACCTTCCCAGGAGTGGCCGGCCGCCCAAAATTACCCCAAGAGCGCAGCGACGACTCATCCAAGAGGTCACAAAAGACCCACAACAACGTCCAAGGAACTGCAGGCCTCACTTGCCTCAGTTAAGGTCAGCGTTCATGCCTCCACCATCAGGAAAAGACTGGGCAAAAATGGCCTGCATGGCAGAGTTCCAAGGAGAAAACCACTGCTGAGCAAAAAGAACATCAAAGCTCGTCTCAATTTCTCCACAACACATCTTGATGATCCCCAAGACTTTTGGGACAACATTCTGTGGACCGATGAGACAAAAGTGGAACTCTTTGGAAGGTGTGTGTCCAAGTATATCTGGCGTAGAAGGAACACTGCATTTCAGAAAAAGAACATTATACCAACAGTAAAATATGGTGGTGGTAGTGTGATGGTCTGGGGCTGTTTTGCTGCTTCAGGACCTGGAAGACTTGCCGTGATAAAAGGAACTATGAATTCTGCTGTCTACCAAGAGATCCTGAAGGAGAATGTCCGACCATCTGTTCGTGTACTCAAGCTGAAACAAACTTGGGTTCTGCAGCAGGACAATGATCCTAAACACACCAGCAAGTCCACCACCGAATGGCTGAAGAAAAACAAAATGAAGACTTTGGAGTGGCCTAGCCAAAGTCCTGACCTGAATCCTATTGAGATGTTGTGGTATGACCTTAAAAAGGCCGTTCATGCTCGAAAACCCTCTAATGTAACTGAATTAGGACAATTCTGCAAAGATGAGTGGGCCAAAATTCCGCTGTAAAAGCCTCATTGCACGTTATCGCAAACGCTTGGTTGCAGTTGTTGCTGCTAAGGGGTGGCCCAACCAGTTATTAGGTTTAGGGGGCAATCACTTTTTCACACAGGGCCATGATGGTTTGGATTTTTTTTCACCTTTAATAATAAACACCTTCATTTACAAATTGCATTTGTGTTTACTTTTGTTGTCCTTGACTATTGTTTAAATTGGTTTGATGTTCCGAAACACTTAAGTGTGACAAACATGCAAAGGAACAGGAAATGAGGAAGGGGGCAAACACTTTTTCACACCACTGTAAGATACCAGGCTCCAGGTGTATTTGAAATGCCACTTTTGGGCGGTCTACCCCTTTAACATTATGTATAATCTTTTTCACTTTATTTTCTAGAATGTGATGGTAAAATCTTATTGGCTGCTAAGGAAAGCTTCAGAATATTTTAAACTATTGGGCTTATTAAGAATAGGCAAATAGCAGCGTGAAGTAGCTAATTGCAACCAATCAGAAATGAGCTTTAGGAGATCTGAATAGAAACAAATTGATTGAATACACTGAGCACTTGTTATCTTTGCTTTTAATGATGTGGTGATTAAATGGGAAGCAGCTGTCCATCCCCTAGCATAAAAAAAAAAAAACATGCTGTGGTAAAACAGAGAAATATTATACAAGCCTGCTGTCCAAAGAATGTTGTGTCATGCATACCCTGTGTAAAAAAAAGGGCATTCATCCAAATAGTTTTGCTTGTTTTAGACACTTTTAGTAACTACAGCTATAATTCTGAATACAATAACAGCACAGTGACTATTGTAAAGTCAAAGGAAATTACATGGTTGGGTGGGGAAGGAAAATATCTTGGAAAACAAAGTATTTTAAAGGGCTAAGCCATCACACTAATGTTCACAGACCTTATAGGCATAAAATAGAGGAAAATTGTAAAAGCTTTGGTTATGTAACAGAAGGTAAATAAATGTAAACCCTAACTGAATGACTTTGCTAAAGCACTGTTTGCCAATCTAACCATATTTTTGTTTCAATAAAATAAGTGATTTTCACTGATTTCCATTCTATGTTGCGTCTTCGTGCTGTTGATTTTCTTCAGCTACCTTGTAGCCATTTCCTGACTAAATGCATGCATGACATTTCTCAGGGTTTTCGGATGGTGAGAACAGTCTGTGTATTGAAATGACCATTTGAAGTCAGGGAAGCCTGTGTGACAGGGAGACAACATAGGAGAATTATTGGGAGATAGGGACAGAGTGTTGTCACACTATAACAGGAAGTGCCTAAACAAAAACCTTAACCACTTGCCGCCCGCCATAGAGCAATATGACGTCGGCAAAGTAGTTGCGATATCCTGACCGGACGTCACATGACATTGTCAGGATATCAAGCCGATGCGCGCCCCCAGGGGCGCATATCGCGGCGATCGTTGTAGCGGCGTGTCATTCCGACACACCGCAACTCTGATCTAGGTAAAGAGTCTCTGACAGAGACTCTTTACTAAGTGATCAGCCGTGTCCAATCACGGCTGATCACGATGTAAACAGGAAGAACCATTTATCACGTCTGACAGATGCCAGTAGAGGAGAGCCAATCGGCTGCTCTCCTGACAGGGGGGTCTGTGCTAATTGTTTATCAGCACAGCCCCCCCTCGGATGCCCGCCCAGGACCACCAGGATGCTGCTAGGACCACCAGGAATGGCCACCACACTGGACCACCCGGTATGCCACCTTAGAGCACCAGGGAAATGTCAATCAGTGCCCAGGTAGCTGCCAATCAGTGCCTGAAAAAATGAAAAATGCCTGCCAGTGCCACCAGTGATGCCTATCAGTGCCAGCCATCAGTGTCCATCGATGCCCATCATTGCCGCCTTTCAGTGTCCATCAGTGCCCAGCAGTGCCGTCTATCAGTGCCACCCATAAGTACCCATTAGTGCAGCCTTTCAGTGCCCATCAGTGTCACCTATCAGTGCTCATCAGTGCCCACCAGTGTCACCTATCAGTGCCCATCAGTGCCACCTATCAATGCCCATCGGTGCCGCATATCAGTGCCACCTATTAGTGCTGCCTATCAGTGCCCGTCATCAGTGCCCATCAGTGCCACCTCATCAATGCCATCTCATTGGTGCAACCTCATTGGTGCCACCTTATCAGTGCCCATCAGTGAAGGAGAAAACTTACTTATTTACAAAATTTTATAACAAAAACAAAGAAACGTATTTTTCATAATTTTCGGCCTTTTTTTATTCATTTAGCAAAAAAGAAACACTGCAGAGGTGATCAAATACCACTAAAAGAAAGCTATATTTGTGGGAACAAAATTAGAAAAATTTAGTTTGGGTACAGTGTAGCATGATTGTCATTTAAAAACTGACAGCGCTAAAAGCTGAAAATTTGCCTGGGCAGGAAGGTGTGAAAGAGCCCTGTATTGAAGTGGTTAAAGTGGTTCTAAAGCCTTAAGTTTTTTCACCCGAATAGATTCTATCCATTCCGGTGAAAAACCTTCTGTGCTGCAGCTTCCCTCAGCCTCTCCCTTTTTCTTACCTAAACCTGATCCGATCCAGTGACGTGCACGAGAGCTGCTGTCTCCCCCCTCATTGGGCAGATTGATAATTATCTGTCAATCAAATGCTGTGGAAAATGGATAAAGCTTCGCCAACAAATAACAAAAAATTAATTAATTGATGTGGGTTACTATACAGAAAACACAATTTTAACACATCAACGTGGCCATGGAGGAGCACACAAACTGGTATGAGCAAACAAGTCCAGTAATAATTGTAATAGTCCAGTATTAAATTCTTCTTAAAAGCATAAAATCCGGTTACATATATCAGCAGGTTTGCGATTTTCAGAGAAAACACCTCAGTGACTGTTCTATGTTATCACACTGTGACATGCAAAGAGATAGTTGATCCCGGCCACCAATAAAATTGGAGGCTTACCAGATAATTGTATACATAGAGCACTGAAAATAAAGCCTGCAGCTTTCCAATGGCAGATAGGACTGGTCCACCCAGAAGAAATCACTCAAAGGGGAGAAATGGAGTCACCACACCAAACGTTCCAACCAGAGATTTCCAGCAAATCGTAGCTAATATCCTTGATCAATAACTACAAAGAAGTTCCTCATTTCTCTTTCCAGGCTCCACACACTCTGTGTTCATTCCTTGGCAGGGCTGCTGAGACTTTTCAGTCAGTACCGCTCTCTATTTCCACCTGCAGGCTGGAGGGTGGCAAATGATGTGACAAGGGAGTGGGGCCAAGCCACCCACTCTGTGTCAATAGATGCAGGCAGGGCAGCTCGGGAGCAAACACATAAGGGTGCCTGATAAAGAGGAGGGGCCAAGACCCTGAAACTGAGCTGCAGCACGGTGGCCAAGACCATATAGCGGTTTAACAGGACAGGTTCCACTGAGAACAGGCCTCGCCATGGTTGACCAAAGAAATTGAGTGCACGTGCTCAGCATCATATCCAGAGATTGTCTTTGGGAAATAGACGTATGCCATCATTGCTGCAGAGGTTGAAGGGGTGGGGGGTCAACCTGTCAGTGCTCACACCATACGCCACACACTGCATCAAATTGGTCTGCATGGCTGTCTTCCCAGAAGAAAGCCTCTTCTAAAGATGATGCACAAGAAAGCACAAAAAACTTTTGCTGAAGACAAGCAGACTAAGGACACAGATTACTGAAACCATGTCCTGTGGTCTGATGAGACCAATATAAACTTATTTGGCTCAGATGGTGTCAAGCATATGTGGCAGCAACCAGGTGAGGAGTACAAAGACAAGTGTGTATTGCCTACAGTCAAGCATAGAGGTGGGAGTGTCATGGTCTGGGGCCGCATGAGTTCTGCCGGCACTGGGAAGCTACAGTTCATTGAGAGAACCATGAATGCCAACATGTACTGTGACATACTGAAGCAGAACATGATCCCCTCCCTTCGGAGACTACCCCAAACACACCTCCAAGAGGACCACTGCCTTGCTAAAGAAGCTGAGGGTAAAGGTGATGGACTGACCAAGCATGTCTCCAGACCTAAACCCGATTGAGCATCTGTGGGGCATCCGCAAACAGAAGGTGGAGGAGCACAAGGTATCATGAAGGAGTGGAAGAGGACTCCAGTGGCAACCTGTGAAGCTCTGGTGAACTCCATGCCCAAGAGGGTTAAGGCAGTGCTGTAAAATAATGGTGGCCACACAAATTATTGACACTTTGGGCCCAATTTGGACATTTTCACTTAGGGGTGTACTCACTTTTGTTGCCAGCGTTTTAGACATTAATGACTGTGTGTTGAGTTATTTTGAGGGGACAGCAAATTTACACTGTTATACAAGCTGTACACTCACTACTTTACATTGTAGCAAAGTGTCATTTCTTCAGTGTTGTCACATGAAAAGAGAATAAAATATTTATAAAAATGTGAGTGGTGTACTCACTTTTGTGAGATACTGTATATTTTGATAAATGTTTATTTGTGATGACATACTTGTTTGACCTTGCAGAGATTTTCATATAACTTTGAAATTAGACTTTTATGCATTTTTATGTGTTTTATTTTCTAGCCAATACAGTTGTGTCTAAAATCTCTCAGTTTTTATGAACAGCTGAATGTGCTTTTCTAAGTTTGTTAAATATACAATTAAAAAAAGTCAATGGGTTCTGTTAAAAATGTTTCTAAATTTGTCCTTTGATTAAAATAATCTATCACTCCTCTATATATATAATTTAACACTCCTTTGGTTAAAATTAATTATCACTTATTTTAACCACTTTTAAAAAGATCAGAAATGTTCCAATGTGGTCAATCAATCAATTATTAAACCTTGAAAAGTGATAGCTGGAAATATAAAAAAAAAAAGCGCCATACACAAGTGTTTTCTAGTATTGGACTGAAATGTCAAATAAATGATCACACTATCTAAATGTAACATGCGTGGACATTTGTAGTGTACAGAACGACATTCAGATGTTTTTAAACACTATTTTTTTATTTTATAATGGCCCAACTGTGTATACCTGGTGTACACCTGTGGTATCATAAGGGAACTCTGTACATGCTATAGTAGGCCTTAAAGATGTGTCAGAAAATAATGTTATATTCCATCAAAATAAAGGAGAGCTGTGTCATTGGCTGACCACTAGATGATAAATGATCCTACTGAATTTGGATTAATACTTAGGATTAATACTAGGAAAAAGGATCATTGGCCAATTGGATTTCCCCAGCTAAAAGTTATTAGTATTGGCGCCGGGAAGGGGGAGAAGGGAGTTTTGTAATTCTTGCAGGGTATAAAAAAACACAGTGCAATGTTCAGTTCATTGGATGTCTAAATGCCATTTTAGTAAGCTCACCTTAAAAGATATTCAAAGATAAATAGAGTAAGTTGAATAGAAGGGTTTCGGATTGGACTCTAATAGCAAACACTCCTAGGATATGCAGACATTTGCACAGTCTCTCTAATGTATTTGTGACAGGAAGCTGGCTGAATATTCCTGACAATCTGGAATTATGATCTAGCCACACAACAATGAAGAGTTTTTCAAAGGAAAGGCTGTTTCCCAGAGTGGGCCTATCCTCAGGAAATCACATACGTTTCTTGTGACAACAGATGTTATTGCAAGTTTCATTTCAGCTTCAAACGCTCAGTGAATATGTTGTCGAAATTTTTGGGATTATCCAAAACTTGGAACTAAGTATTTCTACAAGACAAAGTATTGTAAAGAGGTATGTGCAGGCTACCTTTATAACAAAATCATTTAAGTTGGTGATTTCACTGTTTGTAAAGCTGGATACATACTATACACTTTTCTTTAGATTTTTTTTCCTTTAGATTTACCAAAACCATATAAGATGAGGTCATACCTAAACACTTTCAATTTGTATGCCCTTGCACTACATAGTTGAAGGTAAATCTAAAGGAAATCGAACAACAAAAGTTGTATAGTGTGTATTCAGCTTTATTGTACATTGCTATAAGGCAACCAGTATTTTTTTTCTTCAAAAGCAACCATTCATAATTTGTATTTAACTGTTGTATCTGTTTTTTAAATTCTACTGCTCTGCTGTTACATTTGTTGTTAATATTCTGTTGGTCACCACAATGCAAATGTATGAGTTACCTATTTTTTACCATTAAAAAGAGAGGCAGTAAATGACCCATGGAAGAAGACAGTTTAGAACAACAAAATTGAAAGGCAAAAAAAAACACAAATTTTGCATTTCACAGTTAAAATAAAATTAAAAATGCAAACATTAATAAATAATAATAATAATAATTATTATTATAAATTCTATGCATTAATATATAAACAATACTATTTCAGCTGTTACTTGCTTTTTCCCGATAATATAGATTAACTTGCCTAATTATAAATCAGTGAAAAGCAATGTATTAAATATAGTAACCCAATGTATAAAATTTAGTAACCCATAGCAACCAACCCGTTTTCATATTTCAACTGTTTAGCACGAGCAAAGCTAATTGATTACCAGTTGGTTGCTTTGAGTAACTATAACACAACATGTGAATTTATAGGCCCATGAGTAATATTTCCACCCTCCATTTGAAGTATAATCTTTTGCTGAGTCAGTGCTTTATGACACCACAATCAAGAGATTATTATAGATAATGGTGTCATATACTAACACATACATACATTTAACAATCATAACTGTCCAACAAAAATGTTATTTGGAATGCTGAAAATAAAGCATTGCTGTATAAGTTAAGATATGTTTGCCTAAAATAAAATTTGTTATGAAATGCACTAAGAAACATACATGAGCTTTTCATAAACCATTCCGTAAAAATAAAAACCTTTTTAGCTATTAAAAATAATAATAAATAAAGTGTAATGTAAAAGTAATCTAGATGCAAATCACCAGACATGGGTAAAGTATCCAGCTATGCAATCCACTCTACAAATCCCAAAGGTTCTAATCCTCCAAAAAAAAAAAATATGGCAATACATATATTTTCAACATAAACAAACAAGTGGTGTCTCTTGCCCAAAAACAACACATAAGTAGATGTCCTTTATTTCCTTAAATTCTTGATTCACTTGGTAGTAGATTAAAGTGTGGAATTGTAAAAAAAAAAAAAATATATACATACTTACTTACCTGATGAAACATCGGTCTGATACTGCAGCTTTCCCCTACTGCCTCTAAGCCCGAGAACTGAGCGATCGCATGATTGCTGATCGCTCAGTTCTCGGTCCACTCTGAGCAGAGAGTGATGACTGTCAATCACTTCTTTCTGTTCTGATCCTCCAGTGCTCGCTGAAGCGCCAGGCTGTGGAGGGGGCGGGAGTGGCTGAGAGGCTGAGCCTGCTACTGGTCAGGAATCTAGGTGTATCCCAAAATTATTGTCAGAGACTGGAGCGGGTCTGTGACATCAGCTGACAGCAGACTTTAGCCCACTGTCGGCTGCTTCTGGGTCTCACACGGAGTACAGAAATAAGGGACTAACCCCCAGGATAATTAGGGCTAAAATAGCATTGGCAATACTTCTCTTCTAAAGCGGATGTGCACTCAGGATTTTATTTTTTATTTACACTTAAAAATTTCCGTCTTTCAAACGTCACACTCACTTTTTTGCGTTCTTTTGCTCCCTAGATGTCCGTTTTTCTTTCAAATCGTAAATAATATAAAATGTTTACTGCCGTTTTCATCTTGCCTGTGGGCATTTGAAGCCCACAAGCAATCACTTCCTGGTTCCAGTATTGTAGATGTACCAGCATTCCTTGCTGGTTCCCGCGCATGCTCACTTGTAGCAGAGCAGCGTAAACATCTTGGTGCGGCGAGGACAGGAAATTACGATAATACCCGCAAAATCCCCGCCCACGGCCACAGAGACATTATGCAGCGAAAACAGACCGGGCCACATATATACAGGTACAAAAAAAAAAAAATATATAAAAAATAAAAAGGTCCATTGAGCACTCTAAAAACGACTGAGCTAAAGTTGAAAAATTGTGTGAAGATCCGCTTTAAGTAGTAAGTATGTGTTTCAACATTTTGAATGTAACTGGAATGTTGTGGAAATAATTTTTTTTTTAAATACTGAATATGTGGAGTTGCATACATTTTAATAGAAAAAAGCTTTTGTAAGACACAATAATATATATAAAAAAAAAAAAAAAGGGCATGTATAATTTATTATTGCACATGTCAGTGCCCAAAATGTAACTAAAGTCCAAAACTTTTTGGGAATTGTCGCTGAAGTTTAAGGCCATTTTGCAGATAGGGTAGAGTAGGCGTTGCCTCTGGATCTTTAATATAGTGATAAGGGGGAAAGTAGCCTTAAGATGGGTAGGGTGAGATCTGAAAACAACTCTCCAGTAAAGTACACTTATTATACACATTAGTCTCATTATCACAAGAAGAAATATAGATTTGACACAAGTTTTTCCTAAAAAGAAGGCAACAGTAGCTAGCTAGATTTAGAGCAATGAAATAATAATGAAGTAACAACTTGCACATGTAAAATTAATTTAAAAAAACACTGATATTATTCAATCTGCTGCTTGAGTAGGTTGTTAAAGATGCTACACAATAATCAAGCATTATTTACATTGTTCTCAGGATAGTGAATTCTTAATTCAACCTTATTTTATTGTGTTTTTTTTTTTTTTTTACAGGATTGACTGAGACTGAGGCTGGGTCTTTACATTTTCATACCAAGATGACACAGTCTATCAATATAAGTAATAATCTTCCAGGTAATGTACTTGCATACTTGATGTTTTATGCAAAAGAACAATGCAGTTTTTTTCACGTAGTGTATGTAGAAAAAACATCTAAATATATATTTGCTTTTTATAGGGGAATATTTGATGGGCTGATGGTTAATATTTAGGTTCATTTTACAAAACTACAGCATACTTTGTTCAATTTTGTGGGTTGGCTACTAATAAGCACTAGAAATGTGGAAAACACTGCGCTACCTTCGATGAAAAACAACTCAATGTGAAAAAGCGGCTAACATACAAAACAAACAAAGTCAAAGAAATGTGAACAAAAAATGTAGCGCTAAAACGTATATACTTTGTGAAAAGTGATAAATGTAAATATTAGTAATAACATTCCCACAGTGAACGTGAGCATTAACAATCATATATCATAAATATTGATATTAATGGTGATTGACCAAAGGAGACATGAACTGGATCAATAATAAATGCCAATCCAAAATTATATATATATAAAGTTCATATATTGTAGACACTGGTAATCCCAGATGATTCATCTGTCTCATACTTTCCACATTGCCGACCCATTTTATACATGCATCTCGAGATTTTTTACCTATTTTGTTTGATTTGTCACATACCACCAATGTGAATAAATTTTAAATTTTTTTGACCTGCACTATTGGAGTTGCCTCCATTTTTCCCTCTTTTTTTCCCCGGTTCGTGGGACCACTCCCTTTTGGATCACCTGGTCAATTGGAGGTTCACTGGTTGCTGAGTATACCAATTGGTCCACTGGCCGCTGTGCATGCTGCTTGGTTCCTGATTGCCGTGGTCCCCACCTGCTCCATCTGGTACCCACTGATACAAGAGTTCCAGCATTTAAGCCTGCTTGATACAAATACCGTACGGTAGCTGTATCCAACATCTCTGGTAAGAGTATTTATTTCTTCTTTCTATCATCAGACAAGCCGTTCCTCATCTGTGGGGTTCAGCTTCCCCTGCCCCTGAGCGAATCCGAGGGAATCATCTGGGATTACCAGTGTCTACAATATATGAACTTTATATATATATAATTTTGGATTGGCATTTATTATTGATCCAGTTCATGTCTCCTTTGGTCAATCACCATTAATATCTATATTTACGATATATGATTGTTAATGCTCACGTTCACTGTGGGAATGTTATTACTAATATTTACATTTATCTCTTTTCACAAAGTATATACGTTTTAGCGCTACATTTTGGACAATGGAAAATTTTGTTGAGTTTCATTTCGTTTTCATTCGTAAAAAATACATAATTTCGCTCTGTTATATTCGTTATGTTACGTTAATTCGTTTTTGGATAATTCATTATTTCTGTAGAGTGTCGGTATTCATTATACCGAATCGATTTGTTTTGTATGTATATCGATTAGATTCGATATTTATGTATGTATATTGATTTGGGATAACGATTCGTAGTTTGGAAAGTCGTTTGTTTAATGAATCCATTAACACACACAATGACAATATCTCTTCTCCTCTGCTCAAATACAATACAACACCCTTCTCGGCCGAATTTCTATTCACTACGAAACAAATGGCACTTGTCTACATATGACCTGAACTCCTTTAACCCCTTCCTGACCAGCCACCACAGTTATACTGCTGCAGGATGGCTCCCCTGCGCGAGCCGTCGTAGCTGTACATGCACGCCCGGAGAGTGTCCCCGGAGCCAATGTGGTGCCCGGCATGCGCAATGAAGGCCAGGCCCCCGCGATCGTTCGTTACAGACTGAGAACCGGGATCTGTGTGTGTAAACACACAAATCCTGGTTCTCTCAGGGGAGAGGAGACAGATCGTCTGCTCCTACTAAGTAGGATCACCGATCGGTCTCCTCTCTTAGTCAGTACCATCCCCCCACAGTTAGAACACATCTAGGTAACACAGTTAACCCCTTGATCGCCCCCTAGTGTTAACCCTTTCCCTGCCAATGACATGTATACAGTAATCAGTGGCTATTTTTTAGCTCTGATTGCTGTATAAATGTCAATGATCCCAAAAAAGTGTCAGAAGTGTCCGATCTGTCCGCTGCAATGTCGCAGTCATGATAAAAAACACTGATCACCGCCATTACTAGTAGGGATGAGCCGAACACCCCCGGTTTTCGGTTCGCACCAGAACCTTCGAACGGACCGAAAGTTCGCGCAAATTTTCGAACCCTATTCGTTACAATGGACGCGAACGTTCGAAATCAAAATTGCTAATTACAACGGCCAATATGCATGTTAATGTCATAAAACAGGTTTGGGGACCTGGGTCCTGCCCCAGGGGACATATATCAATGCAAAAAGAACTTTTAAAAACTAACGTTTTTTCGGGAGCAGTCATTTTAATGATGCATAAAGTGAAAAAAAAAGTGAAATTTTCCTTTAAATATGGTACCTGGGGGGTGTCTAAAGTATGCCTGTGAAGTGGCATGTGTTTCCCGTGTTTAGAACTGTCCCTACACAAAATGACATCTGTAAAGGAAAAAAAGAAGCCATTTAAAACCACTTGCGGCTTTAATGTCATGTCTTGTCCTGGCCATATGGCTGAAAATCCTTGCAAAAAATTGCATTTCTACCCCATCCCCCCCCACCCCAGCCCCTTTGGGTCTTGTATGGATATTAAGGGGGACCCCGCACCCAAAATAAAACCCTATACCTACTACCCTATATACTCTGAACAGCAGTATACAGGAGGTGCAAACAAGACACGAACTGTAGGTTTGTTCTTAAGTAGAATCTGAACAGGTACATTATGAAGTGTAGCTCCATCCCCAAAAAATCTATTTTTAAGCATTTTGGAGAACATAGGGAGGGGTTATCACCCCTGTAACATTTGCTGTCTTTGCACATCTGTTCAGAACATTTCACCTCACTTTTCGTCCCAATGACAAATGTTTTTGGAAAAGTGGGGTTTTAATTGAAACAAGGATTGGTGATAAAGCATCAGTAGAGAGGAGATACCTTTTTCCCAAATTAAATCTAACAGGATCGAATTTCCCTTCCTAGGGGTAGATTTCCTCTCACTTCCTGTTTTCTCTTTCCGTTTGCAAGTAGGAGTCGTTTGTAAGTTGGATGTTTGAAAGTAGGGGCCTGCCGTATATACTCTGCAGAAATTTGCCCCATTAGATGTTGGTGTAGCCACAAGACTGTAAGCCCTCACAGGCTCTCTTGGTGGGCACAGGAATGGGCCCTGCTGTGAGTTATTAGATCAAGATTTGTAATTGCATGCACCTGTTGAACAGGGCAGAAAAATTGGGCCTTTGGTGGTGGTGGTGGACGGTGTTGCCACAAGACTGTAAGCCCTCACAGTTACTTTTGGTGGGCGCAGGAATGGGCCCTGCTGTGAGTTATTAGATCAAGATTTGTAATTGCATGCACCTGTTGAACAGGGCAGAAAAAATTGGGCCTTTTGGTGGTGGTGGTGGTGGACGGTGTTGCCACAAGACTGTAAGCCCTCACAGTTACTCTTGGTGGGCACAGGAATGGGCCCTGCTGTGAGTTATTAGATCAAGATTTGTAATTGCATGCACCTGTTGAACAGGTCAGAAAAATTGGGCTTTTGGTGGTGGTGGTGGTGGACGGTGTTGCCACAAGACTGTAAGCCCTCACAGTTACTCTTGGTGGGCACAGGAATGGGCCCTGCTGTGAGTTATTAGATCAAGATTTGTAATTGCATGCACCTGTTGAACAGGGCAGAAAAATTGGGCCTTTGGTGGTGGTGGTGGTGGACGGTGTTGCCACAAGACTGTAAGCCCTCACAGTTACTCTTGGTGGGCACAGGAATGGGCCCTGCTGTGAGTTATTAGATCAAGATTTGTAATTGCATGCACCTGTTGAACAGGGCAGAAAAATTGGGCCTTTGGTGGTGGTGGTGGTGGTGGACGGTGTTGCCACAAGACTGTAAGCCCTCACAGTTACTCTTGGTGGGCACAGGAATGGGCCCTGCTGTGAGTTATTAGATCAAGATTTGTAATTGCATGCACCTGTTGAACAGGGCAGAAAAATTGGGCCTTTGGTGGTGGTGGTGGACGGTGTTGCCACAAGACTGTAAGCCCTCACAGTTACTCTTGGTGGGCACAGGAATGGGCCCTGCTGTGAGTTATTAGATCAAGATTTGTAATTGCATGCACTTGTTGAACAGGGCAGAAAAATTGGGCCTTTGGTGGTGGTGGTGGTGGTGGACGGTGTTGCCACAAGACTGTAAGCCCTCACAGTTACTCTTGGTGGGCGCAGGAATGGGCCCTGCTGTGAACTATTAGATCAAGATTTGTAATTACACGCCCCTGTTAAACAGGGGCTGAAAAATTGTGCCTTAGGCATTGGTGCTGGTGCCACAACACTGCAACCCCTCACAGATACTGTACTTGGAGCACAGCAGTCACACCTGTTGCGAAGCATTTTTTAAAAAAATTGTAATTACACGCCCCTGTTATACAGGGGCTGAAAAATTGTGCCTTAGGCACTGGTGTGGTGGCACCCAGAAACAAAAATGTTCTTCCAAGCTATCAAGGAATGGATCATTGAGGAGGAGGAAGAGGATAGTCAGTGAACATAACAGGACAGTCACTCAGCATCAGCATAGGCAGTCTTGAAGGGATGTGACATTATAAATGATTCAGTTATATCCGCTTCAGGTGCCTGGTAGCTGGTGGTGATCCAAGACTGATTCATTTTTATGAAGGTCAGTCGATCAACCGAGTCGGTGGACAGGCGCACCCTGTGATCGGTGACAAATCCTCCAGCAGCACTGAATGTGCGTTCGGAAAGAACGCTGGATGCAGGACAGGCCAGTAGCTCAATTGCATACTGTGCAAGCTCTGGCCAGTGATCCATCCTCAAGACCCAGTAAGCCAGAGGATTTTCGGTGGGAAAGGTGTCCAAGTCTGACCTTGCCCCTAGGTATTCCTGCACCATGTATATCAGATGCTGGCGATGGTTGCTGGAACCGATCATACCTTGGGGCTGCGGACTAAAAAATTGTCTGAACGCATCGGTCAGACGTCCACCTTCCCCACCGCTCCTTCTGCTACTGACCGAAGCCTCAGCAACTCGTCGTCCAGGACCAGGAGTTTGTAACCTCCCAGTTTCACAGACCGTTCTGCAAGGCCTCCCTGAGATGTCTCATCCTCTGCTCCCTCTGCGACGGCAAGATAAGGTCCGCAACCTTACCCTTGTACCGTGGATCAAGGAGAGTGGCCAGCCAGTAATGGTCCCTCTCCTTGATCCGAAGAATACGAGGATTCTTCTGCAGGCTTTGCAGGATCAGGGAGGCCATGCAACGTAGGTTAGCTGAGGCATTCGGTCCAGAGTCTTCTGGGTCACTGAGGACGACATGATCGCCAGCCACCTCCTCCCAGCCACGTACAAGTCCACAGGTTTGTTGGGACTGTACATCATCCCTAAAAGACTGCTGCTGCTGATGCTGAGTGCCAGACTCCACCTCCATGCTCACACAATCCTCCTCCTCCTTCTCATCCTCTTCCTGTGTGATGGGTGGGAAAGAAGGAACACTATCTGGATAAAGGGGGCCTTGAGAGGCAAGGAAGTCCTCCTCTTCCTGCCTCTGTTCTGCCTCAAGTGCCCTGTCCATTATCCCACGCAGCGTATGCTCCAACAGGTGGACAAGAGGTACAGTGTCACTGATGCATGCACTGTCACTGCTCACCATCCTCGTGGCCTCCTCAAATGGTGAGAGGACAGTGCATGCATCCCTGATCATGCTCCACTGGCGTGGGAAAAAAAGCCGAGCTTCCCTGACCCTGTCCTGGGGCCGTAGTCGCAAAGGTACTTATTGATGGCCCTCTGCTGCGTGTGCAGTCGCTGCAGCATGGCCAACGTTGAGTTCCACCTGGTGGGCATGTCACATATTAGGCGGTTCTTGGGCAGGTTCAGCTCCTTTTGCAGCTCAGCCAGCCGAGCACTGGCATTATAAGATTGGCGGAAATGCACACAGACTTTCCTGGCCTGCCTCAGGACATCCTGTAAGCCTGGGTACCTGCCCAAGAACCGCTGCACCACCAGGTTGAGGACGTGAGCCATACAGGGCACATGGGTGAGCTGCCCCTGTCGCAGGGCGGAGAGGAGGTTGGTGCCATTGTCAGAAACCACCATTCCTGGCTTAAGCTGGCGTGGCGTCAACCACCTCTCGGCCTGCCCCTGCAGAGCTGCCAGAACCTCTGCCCCAGTGTGGCTCCTGTCCCCCAAACACACCAGCGCAAGCACGGCATGGCATCTTTTTGCCTGCGTACTCGCGTAGCCCCTTGTACGCCTACGGAGCACCGCTGGTTCAGAAGACAGAGCACTCGAAGAGGCCATGGAGGAAGAAGAAGAGGAGGGGGTGGAGGAGAGAGGTGTGTCACAACCAGTAGTAGCATTTTGGAGGCGTGGTGGCGGAACAACCTCCAACACTACTGCACCTTGTCCTGCATCCCTCCCAGCTTCCAATAGAGTGACCCAATAGGCCGTGAAAGACAGATAACGTCCCTGTCCATGCCTGCTGGACCATGAGTCAGCGGTAATATGCACCTTACCGCTGACTGCCCTATCCAGCGAGGCATGGACATTGCCTTTCACGTGCCGGTAGAGAGACGGAATCGCCTTCCGTGAGAAAAAGTGGCGTTTGGGAACCTGCCACTGAGGAACCGCACATTGAACAAACTCACGGAAGGGGGCCGAGTCTACCAACTGAAAAGGCAGCAGTTGAAGTGCTAGCAATTTAGCCAAGCTAGCATTCAACCGCTGGGCATGTGGATGGCTGGGAGTATACTTCTTTTGACGGTCCAGCAGCTGGGGCAGTGAAATTTGCCTGCTACAATCGGACGTCGGTGTACTGCAAGTACTTGGTTGTGACACACCTAATTCTACACCTTCAGTCCTCTCAGAGCAGCTTTCAGAGAGGACTGAAGATATAGTGGGGATGGAGATCCCAGCTGATGAGGAGCAAGGAGAGGTCCGTTTTGTTCTTTGGTGTGGGTCTTTAATGTGCGCCTGCCAACGAGCTGCATGGCAGGTCGACATATGTCTGCTCATGCTTGTGGTGCCCAAGCGGCTGATGTTTTGGCCACGCGAGATACGCTTGAGACAAATATTGCATATAGCAGTGGTGCGATCTGATGCATTCGTCTCAAAAAAGGCCCACACCAAAGAACTTTTGTGATAACGTGCAGAGGCAGCGCCCTGCACAGGCGGAGCTCTGCGGTGTGATTCAGTTGGTGTGCTGGCCTCTAGCTGGCCTCCAGGGGGCATCCTGCCTCGTTGGACATGTGCCGCCGCATCCTCCTCCTCCTCCTCCTCTCTCCCTTCAGGCACCCACGTGGAGTCAGTGACCTCATCATCCCCTCCCTCTTCACCACTAGAGCAAACCTGGCAGTAAGCTGCAGCTGGTGGAACATTACTGCCAGATTGCTGTCCTTCAGCATCCCCTCTCTCTGCGCGCACACTACTGCCTTCCTCAAGCTGGGTATCATCATCCGAGCCTTCGAATCGTTGGGCATCCTCCTGGAGCATGTACCCAACACTGTGCTCAAACAGTTCGGGGGACTCCTCAGGAGGACATGGTGGGTCTAGGGAAGGGGTGGCTGATGATGCCATTGAGTACGCGTTGGCAGCTGCTCTGCCAGTACCCTGAGCCTGGGTGAGAGAGGATGAGGAGGATGAGGAGGTCTTGGTCATCCATTCTACTAAGCCTTCGGCATGATGCGGCTCAACATGTCCAGCTGCCGAAAACAAAGACAAGCGTGTCCCATGGCCACATGCTGATGACGATGCACGACCACGTCCACGACCAGCACTGTTGTCTCTAGAAACAGAGCCTGCTTGTCCTGTGTTCTTGCCTCGGGACGGTCTGCCTCTCCTTGGCGGTCTTTCAGCCATTGTAGTGGGTAGTGTATATTGTATAAAAAATAGAGCTCCTATGTGTGCTCACAACACACTGTAGGTCCTATGGGTGCTGACACAAACACACTAGAGGTACTATGTGTGCTGAAGAGAAAATATAGGTCCTATGTGTGCTGCCACAAACACACTATAAGTCCTATGGGTGCTGACACAAACACACTATAGGTACTATGTGTGCTGCTGACAAGAAAATATAGGTCCTATGTGTGCTGCCACAAACACACTTTAAGTCCTATGGGTGCTGACACAAACACACTATAAGTACTATGTGTGCTGCTGACAAGAAAATATAGGTCCTATGTGTGCTGCCACAAACACACTATAAGTCCTATGGGTGCTGACACAAACACACTATAGGTACTATGTGTGCTGCTGACAAGAAAATATAGGTCCTATGTGTGCCGCCACAAACACACTATAAGTCCTATGGGTGCTGACACAAACACACTATAGGTACTATGTGTGCTGCTGACAAGAAAATATCGGTCCTATGTGTGCTGCCACAAACACAATATGGCTTCTATAAATCCCTGCCTGGGATGGGACAGAAGGTTGGGACAGAAGTTGTGGTGCAATGCTGTACTAACAGCACTGCGATTGGTGCTACTGCAATGCTGTACTAACAGCACGCACACACCAGACTAATCCCCAGCAGCAGCTAATATCACACTCTGTGCAATCAGCAGCAATGAATGATCAGTAATGATGAATTGTATGACTCAGGTCAGGAGTTAGCAATGGTTTAGCAAAGAAGAAGAATAGCAATCAAGCAAAGAAGAATATCAATCACAAGACTGCTCTTCCAGAAGCCGGAACACATGTGCCCTGGGCCGACGGTGTGGCGCCCTTTTATATGGTGGGGCGTGTACTAAAGCCCCTGAGCTTTAATTGGCTACATTTACAATTATTGCTCTCCTAGTTTCCGGCACTGTGATTGGCCAAGCATGCAGGGTCACAGTGCATGCTTGGCCAATCATCAGCCAGCAATGCACTGCGCCGGCCGCAATGCATTGCGGGCCGCTCGCATCACACGAATGTGATGCGAACGGCCCAAATAGTTCTGGGCTCGCCGAGCGAGCACCGGGCCCATCCCTAATTACTAGTAAAAAAAAAAAAAAATGCTAAAAATTACATAAATCTTTCCCCTATTTTGTAGACACTATAACTTTTGCGCAAACCAATCAATATACGCTAATTGGGATTTTTTTTTACCAAACATATGTAGAAGAATACATATCGGCCTAAACTGATGAAGAAATTTTTTTTTTTTTTTTTTTAATTTTGAATATTTATTATAGCAAAAAGTACAAAATATTGTGTCTTTTTCAAAATTGTCACTTTTTTTTGTTTATAGCGCAACAAATAAAAACCACAGAGGTGATCAAATACCACCAAAAGAAAGCTCTATTTGTGGGGAAAAAAGGACAAGGACAATTTTGTTTGGGTACTGTGACAGGAGTGACTTTGGGTCGGGGGTTTGTGGAACTCAGCTTGCTCTGGAGAGTTCTGGAGGCTCCTTGTCCAGCTTCCCCGGACCCTCTTATGTGTAAATCACCCTGTGTCTCTAGGGCACAGGGTGAATGAGAACCCCACTATAATCTGTGCTAGTCAGATTCAATGCTGTATATATGTATATATAATGTGTGCTGTCTCATGCTGTTGGACTATTTGCTGTGGTTCGTTTGGGGTGTGGCTGTATTCCAATGTTCTATTGTGTCTGTCTGCCTTAGATATTATGGGATGTTTATCTCTATGGAGGGAGGGGGATTCCTCCAGCAGCCCCCCTGCTAAGACTGTTTACTGATGAGAAGTTAAACACACCTGACCTGTGTGTCCATTGTCATTGGACAGTTTAACCTGCCCTGTGTTCCAAGGGTGGGGGGGGAGTGTTTGGAAGTGGGATCTGTATAACATGTGCTTGAAAAGTAGTCTGTTGGTTTTTACCCTACACTGGTGTTGTCTGGTGACTGGGTGAGCTAAGGGGTCTTGGATTGTGTGGTACCGGACAGAGGAAGCATTTACGGCGGACATCTTGTGTATGGGATCCGTCACAGGTACAATGTCGCAAGACCGTGCAATTGTCAGTTAAAGCGAGGCAGTGCCGTATCGCAAAAATGACCTGGTCAGGAAGGGGGTAAATTCTTCTGGGGCTGATGTGGTTAAAGAAACTTTCCTGAGCAAAACATAAAGGCACATGTGAGAGTCACAGTGCCCCTTTTGCTTTAAAGCAAAATTCCAGGCACATATAAAAAGGCAGCCTGAAATTAATTATTACATCCATTAAATTAATTGTTTTAAATGCAAGCATTGTAAGTGCCTGAATTCTAGTGGGTATCGGTTTCTTGCAGCTCCCTGTACAGCAGAGATCCAACTGGGGGCAGCACAATTGGTTGTGCTGCAGTGCATAGAGCATGCTGATAGCTTATTTCACTATCCGGTAAGAGGCTGGGGAATTGTTACAACTTTGTCCAGTTCTGTTCAGGCATTGCTCTTTACAAGCCTTGTTTTAGCTCTCTCAGCTCTACTAGAGCTTGGGATTTCCTTTTTCATACAGTTCAGTCCTGGTTTACCAATGAGCATAAGAAGATGACACTGGGAATGCCCTGGAGGGTGTTTAAAGGGGGATTCCACCCTAAAGTGGAACTCCCGCTTTTCGGAACCCTCCCCCCCTCCGGTGTCACATTTGGCACCTTTCAGGGGGGAGGGGGGTGCAGATACCTGTCGTGGGAGTTTACAAAAGTTCCTGTCCCGGCGCGCTGTCTGCCGGAACACACACGTGTCCCGGCAGACAGCGCTGAAGATTCTCATTGCGCCGCGCGACTCGCGCATGCGCAGTAGGGAATCGGGAAGTGAAGCCACTTCCTGATTCCCTCACCGAGAATGGCGCCGGCTACAGCAGAGAGCCGAGCGAGCGATCGGCCTCTGCTGCCGACACCGCTGGAACCAGGGACAGGTAAGTGTCCATTTTTTAAAAGTCAGCAGCTGCAGTATTTGTAGCTGCTGGCTTTTAAATTTTTTTTTTTCAGTACAGTCCCGCTTTAAGTACCAAACATAAAGAATATATCGCAGTGTCTCTTTAAATGGTGAACAGCGGCCAGCACAGCAAAAGAACAATTGCAAACAACGTAAAATAAAATAAAAGTGCAGCACTAATGTACAATATTTAAAAGAACTGAGATAAAAAAGCGCTTTGGTAAAATGTGACGCAATGGCATCAGCAGAGCCCATCCTGGGACGGGCTCTGCTGATGCCATTGCGTCACATTTTACCAAAGCGCTTTTTTATCTTCACAAATGTGAGTGTTCCTTTTATTTAATAAAATACTGCTTTTTCTTAATGGAATTACACTATGTGGCCCTCTATATTTTCCTTCTTAACCATACCACATGGGAGAGTATATTCATCCTGCTCCTCGTCTAGCCATTTTGGGGGTTACCAATCTGGAGAACCATTGGAAAGATCATAGGAATATCTGACTCCCAGCCAGAGGTGGTCTATATGGATGCCTACATTTCTTGGTGTGTTACACCACAAGCTCGAATGACTCATTAGGCATAAGCCTGTCTGAGTCCAAGCCCTCCGGTAAGCCTTCAACTAATTGGTGGTGAATTATCTACTTGCTACCTCTTTATATATCCCCTTTTTGAAGTCACAATGATGCCACGATAATTCATTTATGGACTTGGATTCATTCACATGTTTGACCTTCTTTTCTGTGGATATCACATTCACTTTTTTGTACACAATATATTTGCACTGTTGATTTATGTACTGTGTGTTATGTCCTTTTAGGGGTTTTTCACACGCATTGTCTTTAGTATTCAATTTTTTTTCACATATATGGATTATTACACAATATTCACTTTTAGTTCATTTTAATATTGTACATTAGCGCTGCACTTTTATTTTATTTCAGGGAGTTTAAGTACCAACTTGTTCAAAAGGGACCAGCTAAGCAAAAAAAACAAACAAAAAAACAGGGGCTGTGACGAAACGTCCCACACTCCGATTGAGTGCTTTCGTCATATACCACTTCCTCTCAGTCTGAATATAGATCTCAGATATTCCAACCGCTCCCAAGCACAAAACGAGATGAGACTTGCTTAGTGCTAACATGGACTGTTTTATTAGAACCAAAATGACAAGTATTTATAATACAGTAGAAGAGGAGATCCCCCCCCCCTCCTGCTCATATTACTCTAACAATACACCTGTAACAAATTACCATGAGCTAATTAACTAATCCCTTCAAGCAGCCGATGTGACTCTGTGCCCATCAGGATTTCACTACAGGTCAGACTTGTCCCCGAGCTTCACACAGTAGATTATACATTATCATAAGTACAACCACAAGACATTTTATCACAATAGCAGGAGCTCCACTAGGAGTCGGCCCGTCTACTACATTGTACAGAGGACAATGTGATCAGCTCTCTCAATTAACATCTTGAGTTCATGACACTAGCATCTGACAGTGTGTGTCCCAACAGCATGAGACAACACACATTATATATACATATAGACAGCATTGAATCTAACTAGCACAGATTATAGTGGGGTTCTCATTCACCCTGTGCCCCTTAAAATCCAGGGCGGCAAGAGGCTCGCATTCAGTCCTCTCAAAAAGCCTGTGTCCCAGCTAGGTCTGTCACAGGGGCCACTGGGGTTCCCAGTCATTATCCCTTGTGAAGACCAACTGGTAATTAAATTCTGCACCCTGGGCAAGCCCTTGCCACCGGCACCATTACAGGGATGGACAAGACCTGTAAGGTTTACTGAACTGCAGCAAAGAATAATCAGGTCTCTTGCCCTTCCAGAGAGAGCTTTGCTGTGTGACTGAGTTGTGTAAATCACAGGACTGTATGGAAACAAATAACTTGTCAGGTGAAACAGCTTCCTTATACAGAATACATTATATTGTCAAAAGTATTGTGACACCTGCCTTTACACGCACATGAACTTTAATATAATCCCAGTCTTAGTCCGTAGGGTTAAGTTGGAGTTGGCCCTTTGCAGCTATAACAGCTTCATCACGTCTGGGAAGGCTGTTCACAAGGTTTAAGAGTGTGTCTATGGGAATGTTTGACCTTTTTTGCAGAAGGGCATTTGTGAGGTCAGGCACTGATGTACGAGAAGGCCTGGCTTGCAGTCTCCACTCTAATTCATCCAAAATGAATTCTATCAGGTTGAGGTCAGGACTCAGTCAAGTTCCTGCACCCCAAACTCACTCATCCATCTTTATGGACCTTGCTTTGTGCACTGGTGGGCAGTCATGTTGGAGAAGAAAGGGGCCATCCCCTAACTGTTCCCAAAAAGTTGGGAGCATGAAATTGTCCAGAATGTCTTGGTATGCTGATGCCTTAATAGTTCCCTTCACCTGAACTAAGGGGCCAAGCCCAACCCCTGAAAAACAGCCCCACACCATAGCCCCCCTCCACCAAATGATTTGGACCAGTGCATGAAACAAGGTCCATAAAGACATGGATGAGCGAGTTTGGGATGGAGGAACTTGACTATCCTGCACAGAGTCCTGACCTCAACCCGAACATCTTTGGGATGAATTCGAGCAGAGACTGCAAGCCAGGCCTCCTCGTCCAACATCAGCGCCTGACCTCACAAATGCACTTCTGAAAGAATGGTCAAACATTCCCATATACACACTCCTAAACCTTGTGGACAGCCTTCTCAGAAGAGCTGAAGCTGTTAAAGCAGGAAAGGGTGGGCCAACTTAATATTGAACCCTACAGACTCGGATGCCATTAAAGTTTATGTGCGTGTAAAAGAGTCCCAATATTTTTGACAATATAGTATATATTTAATCTGGTTTTTAGCTGTCTGTCTGGAGTAGGGATGGGCCCGGTGCTCGATTTGAACCCATGTTCGCATCGAGCACCGGGTGTTCGCTCGCTCGGCGAGCCCAGAACTATTTTGGCCGCTCGCATCACGTTCGTGTGATGCGAGCGGCCCCGCAATGCATTGCGGCCGGCGCGGCCGGCGCAGTGCATTGCTGGCTGATGATTGGCCAAGCATGCACTGTGACCCCGCATGCTTGGCCAATCACAGCGCCGGAAACTCGAAGAGCCATAATTGGCTACAGGCAGGACGCCTGTAGCCAATTACAGCTCAGGGGCTTTAGTACACGCCCCCTCTTATAAAAGGCCACCACGCCGTCTGCGCCGGTCACATGCTGTTCCGGCGTAGATAGAGCAGGATCGTTCTGTGTCACTCTGCTGGATTTAGTTAGATAGATTCACTTAGAGAGATTGAGTTAGATAGATTCATTTAGAAGGATTGATTTAGAAAGAGGGGCTTGTAGTGTGTTCGTGGCAGGCAGGCACTGGCAGCAAACAGAGCTCCTGTATTTTGTTCCCAGAAGCACCTATAGGACTTGTAGTGTGTTCGTGGCAGGCAGGCAGAGCTCCTATATTTTGTTCCCAGAAGCACCTATAGGACTTGTAGTGTGTTCGTGGCAGGCAGGCAGAGCTCCTATATTTTGTTCCCAGAAGCACCTATAGGACTTGTAGTGTGTTCGTGGCAGGCAGGCAGAGCTCCTATATTTTGTTCCCAGAAGCACCTATAGGACTTGTAGTGTGTTCGTGGCAGGCAGGCAGAGCTCCTATATTTTGTTCCCAGAAGCACCTATAGGACTTGTAGTGTGTTCGTGGCAGGCAGGCAGAGCTCCTATATTTTGTTCCCAGAAGCACCTATAGGACTTGAAGTGTGTTAGTCCCATCACACAGACCTACATTTTCTTCCCAGAAGCACCTATAGGACTTGTAGTGTGTTAGTCCCATCACACAGAGATCATATATTTTGTTCCCAGAGGCACCTATAGGACTTGAAGTGTGTTAGTCCCATCACACAGACCTATATTTTCTTCCCAGAAGCACCTATAGGACTTGAAGTGTGTTAGTCCCATCACACAGAGATCATATATTTTGTTCCCAGAAGCACCTATAGGACTTGAAGTGTGTTAGTCCCATCACACAGACCTATATTTTGTTCCCAGAAGCACCTATAGGACTTGAAGTGTGTTAGTCCCATCACACAGACCTACATTTTCTTCCCAGAAGCACCTATAGGACTTGAAGTGTGTTAGTCCCATCACACAGAGATCATATATTTTGTTCCCAGAAGCACCTATAGGACTTGAAGTGTGTTAGTCCCATCACACAGACCTATATTTTCTTCCCAGAAGCACCCATAGGACTTGAAGTGTGTTAGTCCCATCACACAGAGATCATATATGTTGTTCCCAGAAGCACCTATAGGACTTGAAGTGTGTTAGTCCCATCACACAGACCTATATTTTGTTCCCAGAAGCACCCATAGGACTTGAAGTGTGTTAGTCCCATCACACAGAGATCCTATATTTTGTTCCAGAAGCACCTATAGGACTTGAAGTGTGTTAGTCCCATCACACAGACCTATATTTTCTTCCCAGAAGCACCCATAGGACTTGAAGTGTGTTAGTCCCATCACACAGAGATCCTATATTTTGTTCCCAGAAGCACCTATAGGACTTGAAGTGTGTTAGTCCCATCACACAGACCTATATTTTGTTCCCAGAAGCACCTATAGGACTTGAAGTGTGTTAGTCCCATCACACAGACCTACATTTTCTTCCCAGAAGCACCTATAGGACTTGAAGTGTGTTAGTCCCATCACACAGAGATCATATATTTTGTTCCCAGAAGCACCTATAGGACTTGAAGTGTGTTAGTCCCATCACACAGACCTATATTTTGTTCCCAGAAGCACCTATAGGACTTGAAGTGTGTTAGTCCCATCACACAGACCTATATTTTCTTCCCAGAAGCACCCATAGGACTTGAAGTGTGTTAGTCCCATCACACAGAGATCCTATATTTTGTTCCCAGAAGCACCTATAGGACTTGAAGTGTGTTAGTCCCATCACACAGACCTATATTTTGTTCCCAGAAGCACCTATAGGACTTGAAGTGTGTGTTAGTCCCATCACACAGACCTACATTTTCTTCCCAGAAGCACCTATAGGACTTGAAGTGTGTTAGTCCCATCACACAGACCTACATTTTCTTCCCAGAAGCACCTATAGGACTTGAAGTGTGTTAGTCCCATCACACAGAGATCATATATTTTGTTCCCAGAAGCACCTATAGGACTTGAAGTGTGTTAGTCCCATCACACAGACCTATATTTTGTTCCCAGAAGCACCTATAGGACTTGAAGTGTGTTAGTCCCATCACACAGACCTATATTTTGTTCCCAGAAGCACCCATAGGACTTGAAGTGTGTTAGTCCCATCACACAGAGATCATATATTTTGTTCCCAGAAGCACCTATAGGACTTGAAGTGTGTTAGTCCCATCACACAGACCTACATTTTCTTCCCAGAAGCACCTATAGGACTTGAAGTGTGTTAGTCCCATCACACAGAGATCATATATTTTGTTCCCAGAAGCACCTATAGGACTTGAAGTGTGTTAGTCCCATCACACAGACCTATATTTTGTTCCCAGAAGCACCTATAGGACTTGAAGTGTGTTAGTCCCATCACACAGACCTACATTTTCTTCCCAGAAGCACCTATAGGACTTGAAGTGTGTTAGTCCCATCACACAGAGATCATATATTTTGTTCCCAGAAGCACCTATAGGACTTGAAGTGTGTTAGTCCCATCACACAGACCTATATTTTGTTCCCAGAAGCACCTATAGGACTTGAAGTGTGTTAGTCCCATCACACAGACCTATATTTTGTTCCCAGAAGCACCATAGGACTTGAAGTGTGTTAGTCCCATCACACAGAGATCCTATATTTTGTTCCCAGAAGCACCTATAGGACTTGAAGTGTGTTAGTCCATCACACAGACCTATATTTTGTTCCCAGAAGCACCTATAGGACTTGAAGTGTGTTAGTCCCATCATACAGAGATCCTATATTTTGTTCCCAGAAGCACCTATAGGACTTGAAGTGTGTTAGTGCCATCACACAGAGCTATATTTTGTTCCCAGCAGCACCTATAGGACTTGAAGTGTGTTAGTGCCATCACACAGAGATCCTCTATTTTCTTTGCAGAAGCACCCATAGGACTTCTAGTGTGTTAGTGGCATCACACAGAGCTCCTATATTGTCTTCTCAGCAGCACCCACAGGACTTCTAGTGTGTTAGTGGCATCACACAGAGCTCCTCTATTTTCTTTGCAGAAGCACCCATAGGACTTCTAGTGTGTTAGTGGCATCACACAGAGCTCCTATATTGTCTTCTCAGCAGCACCCACAGGACTTCTAGTGTGTTAGTGGCATCACACAGAGCTCCTATATTGTCTTCTCAGCAGCACCCACAGGACTTCTAGTGTGTTAGTGGCATCACACAGAGCTCCTCTATTTTCTTTGCAGAAGCACCCATAGGACTTCTAGTGTGTTAGTGGCATCACACAGAGCTCCTATATTGTCTTCTCAGCAGCACCCACAGGACTTCTAGTGTGTTAGTGGCATCACACAGAGCTCCTATATTGTCTTCTCAGCAGCACCCACAGGACTTCTAGTGTGTTAGTGGCATCACACAGAGCTCCTCTATTTTCTTTGCAGAAGCACCCATAGGACTTCTAGTGTGTTAGTGGCATCACACAGAGCTCCTATATTGTCTTCTCAGCAGCACCCACAGGACTTCTAGTGTGTTAGTGGCATCACACAGAGCTCCTCTATTTTCTTTGCAGAAGCACCCATAGGACTTCTAGTGTGTTAGTGGCATCACACAGAGCTCCTCTATTTTCTTTGCAGAAGCACCCATAGGACTTCTAGTGTGTTAGTGGCATCACACAGAGCTCCTATATTGTCTTCTCAGCAGCACCCACAGGACTTCTAGTGTGTTAGTGGCATCACACAGAGCTCCTCTATTTTCTTTGCAGAAGCACCCATAGGACTTCTAGTGTGTTAGTGGCATCACACAGAGCTCCTATATTGTCTTCTCAGCAGCACCCACAGGACTTCTAGTGTGTTAGTGGCATCACACAGAGCTCCTATATTGTCTTCTCAGCAGCACCCACAGGACTTCTAGTGTGTTAGTGGCATCACACAGAGCTCCTCTATTTTCTTTGCAGAAGCACCCATAGGACTTCTAGTGTGTTAGTGGCATCACACAGAGCTCCTATATTGTCTTCTCAGCAGCACCCACAGGACTTCTAGTGTGTTAGTGGCATCACACAGAGCTCCTCTATTTTCTTTGCAGAAGCACCCATAGGACTTCTAGTGTGTTAGTGGCATCACACAGAGCTCCTATATTTTCTTCTCAGCAGCACCCACAGGACTACCGACTACAATGGCTGGAAGACCGCCAAGGGGAGGCAGAGCGTGCAGAGCCAAGAACACAGGGCAGGCAGGCTCCGTTTCTAGTGGACGTGGCCGTGGACGTGGTCGTGCATCGTCATCAGCACGTGGCCATGGGACACGCACGTCTTTGTTTTCGGCAGCTGGACATGTGGAGCCGCATCATGCTGAAGGCTTGGTAGAATGGATGACCAAGCCCTCCTCATCCTCCTCATCCTCTCTCACCCAGGCTCAGGGTACTGACAGAGCAGCTGCCAACGCGTACTCAATGGCATCAACAGCCACCCCTTCCCTAGACCCACCATGTCCTCCTGAGGAGTCCCCCGAACTCTTTGAGCACAGTGTTGGGTACATGCTCCAGGAGGATGCCCAACGATTCGAAGGCTCGGATGATGATACCCAGCTTGAGGAATCTGGCAGTACTGTTCCACCAGCTGCAGCTTACTGCCAGGTTTGCTCTAGTGGTGAAGAGGGAGGGGATGATGAGGTCACTGACTCCACGTGGGTGCCTGAAGGGAGAGAGGATGAGGAGGAGGACGAGGAGGAGGAGGATGCGGCGTCACATGTCCAACGAGGCAGGATGCCCCCTGGAGGCCAGGTAGAGGCCAGCACAGCAACTGTACAACACCGCAGAGCTCCGCCTGTGCAGGGCGCTGCCTCTGCACGTTATCAGAAAAGTTCTTTGGTGTGGGCCTTTTTTGAGACGAGTGCATCAGATCGCACCACTGCTATTTGCAATATTTGTCTCAAGCGTATCTCGCGTGGCCAAAACATCAGCCGCTTGGGCACCACAAGCATGACCAGACATATGTCGACCTGCCATGCAGCTCGTTGGCAGGCACACATAAAAGACCCACACCAAAGAACTAAGCGGACCTCTCCTTGCTCCTCATCAGCTGGGATCTCCATCCCCACTACACCTTCAGTCCTCTCTGAAAGCTTCTCTGAGAGGACTGAAGGTGTAGAATTAGGTGTGTCACAACCAAGTACTTGCAGTACACCGACGTCTGATTGCAGCAGGCAAATTTCCCTGCCCCAGCTGCTGGACCGTAGAAAGAAGTACACTACCAGCCATCCACATGCCCAGCGGTTGAATGCTAGCTTGGCTAAATTGCTAGCACTTCAACTGCTGCCTTTTCAGTTGGTAGACTCGGCCCCCTTCCGTGAGTTTGTTCAATGTGCGGTTCCTCAGTGGCAGGTTCCCAAACGCCACTTTTTCTCACGGAAGGCGATTCCGTCTCTCTACCGGCATGTGGAAGGCAATGTCCATGCCTCGCTGGACAGGGCGGTCAGCGGTAAGGTGCATATTACCGCTGACTCATGGTCCAGCAGGCATGGACAGGGACGGTACCTTTCTTTCACGGCCCATTGGGTCACTCTATTGGCAGCTGGGAGGGATGCAGGACAAGGTGCAGTAGTGTTGGAGGTTGTTCCGCCACCACGCCTCCAAAACGCTACTACTGCTACTGGTTGTGACACACCTCTCTCCTCCACCCCCTCCTCTTCTTCTTCCTCCAGTGCTCTGTCCTTGGAACCAGCGGTGCTCCGTAGGCGTACAAGGGGCTACGCAAGTACGCAGGCAAAAAGATGCCATGCCGTGCTTGCGCTGGTGTGTTTGGGGGACAGGAGCCACACTGGGGCAGAGGTTCTGGCAGCTCTGCAGGGGCAGGCCGAGAGGTGGTTGACGCCACGTCAGCTTAAGCCAGGAATGGTCATTTCTGACAATGGCACCAACCTCCTCTCCGCCCTGCGACAGGGGCAGCTCACCCATGTGCCCTGCATGGTGGTGCCTCAACCTGGTGGTGCAGCGGTTCTTGGGCAGGTACCCAGGCTTACAGGATGTCCTGAGGCAGGCCAGGAAAGTCTGTGTGCATTTCCGCCGATCTTATAATGCCAGTGCTCGGCTGACTGAGCTGCAAAAGGAGCTGAACCTGCCCAAGAACCGCCTAATATGTGACATGCCCACCAGGTGGAACTCAACGTTGGCCATGCTGCAGCGACTGCACACGCAGCAGAGGGCCATCAATGAGTACCTTTGCGACTACGGCACCAGGACAGGGTCAGGGGAGCTTGGTTTTTTTTCCCCACGTAAGTGGAGCATGATCAGGGATGCATGCACTGTCCTCTCACCATTTGAGGAGGCCACGAGGATGGTGAGCAGTGACAGTGCATGCATCAGTGACACTGTCCCTCTTGTCCACCTGTTGGAGCATACGCTGCGTGGGATAATGGACAGGGCACTTGAGGCAGAACAGAGGCAGGAAGAGGAGGACTTCCTTGCCTCTCAAGGCCCCCTTTATCCGGACAGTGTTCCTTCTGTCCCACCCATCACACAGGAAGAGGATGAGGGAGGAGGAGGAGGAGGAGGAGGAGGATTGTGTGAGCATGGAGGTGGAGCCTGGCACTCAGCATCAGCAGCAGCAGTCTTTTAGGGATGATGTACAGTCCCAACAAACCAGTGGACTTGTACGTGGCTGGGAGGAGGTGGCTGGCGATCATGTCATCCTCAGTGACCCAGAAGACTCCGGACCGAATGCCTCAGCTAACCTACGCTGCATGGCCTCCCTGATCCTGCAAAGCCTGCGGAAGGATCCTCGTGTTCTTCGGATCAAGGAGAGGGACCATTACTGGCTGGCCACTCTCCTTGATCCGCGGTACAAGGGTAAGGTTGCGGACCTTATCTTGCCGTCGCAGAGGGAGCAGAGGATGAGACATCTCAGGGAGGCCTTGCAGAAAGGTCTGTGCAACGCGTTCCCAGAAACTGGGAGGTTACAAACTCCTGGTCCTGGGCGACGAGTTGCTGAGGCTTCGGTCAGTAGCAGAAGGAGCGGTGGGGAAGGTGGACGTCTGACCGATGCGTTCAGACAATTTTTTAGTCCGCAGCCCCAAGGTATGATCGGTTCCAGCAACCATCGCCAGCGTCTGATATACATGGTGCAGGAATACCTTGGGGCAAGGTCAGACTTGGACACCTTTCCCACCGAAAATCCTCTGGCTTACTGGGTCCTGAGGATGGATCACTGGCCAGAGCTTGCACAGTATGCAATTGAGCTACTGGCCTGTCCTGCCTCCAGCGTTCTTTCCGAACGCACATTCAGTGCTGCTGGAGGATTTGTCACTGATCATAGGGTGCGCCTGTCCACCGCCTCGGTTGATCGACTGACCTTCATCAAAATGAATCAGTCTTGGATCACCACCAGCTACCAGGCACCTGAGGCGGATATAACCGAATAATTTTTAATGTCACATCCCTTCAAGACTGCCTATGCTGATGCTGAGTGACTGTCCTCTTATGTTCACTGACTATCCTCTTCCTCCTCCTCAATGATCCATGCCACCACACCAGTGCCTAAGGCACAATTTTTCAGCCCCTGTTTAACAGGGGCGTGTACATACAATTTTTATAAAAAAATGCTTCGCAACACGTGTGACTGCTGTGCTCCAAGTACAGTATCTGTGAGGGGTTGCAGTGTTGTGGCACCAGCACCAGTGCCTAAGGCACAATTTTTCAGCCCCTGTTTAACAGGGGCGTGTACTTGCAATTTTTTAAAAAAATGCTTCGCAACACGTGTGACTGCTGTGCTCCAAGTACAGTATCTGTGAGGGGTTGCAGTGTTGTGGCACCAGCACCAGTGCCTAAGGCACAATTTTTCAGCCCCTGTTTAACAGGGGCGGGTAATTACAATTTTTTAAAAAAATGCTTCGCAACACGTGTGACTGCTGTGCTCCAAGTACAGTATCTGTGAGGGGTTGCAGTGTTGTGGCACCAGCACCAGTGCCTAAGGCACAATTTTTCAGCCCCTGTTTAACAGGGGCGTGTACTTACAATTTTTTAAAAAAATGCTTCGCAACACGTGTGACTGCTGTGCTCCAAGTACAGTATCTGTGAGGGGTTGCAGTGTTGTGGCACCAGCACCAGTGCCTAAGGCACAATTTTTCAGCCCCTGTTTAACAGGGGCGGGTAATTACAAATCTTGATCTAATAGTTCACAGCAGGGCCCATTCCTGCGCCCACCAAGAGTAACTATGAGGGCCTACAGTCTTGTGGCAACACCGTCCACCACCACCGCCAAAGGCCAAATTTTTCTGCCCTGTTCATCAGGTGCTTGCAATTACAAATCTTGATCTAATAACTCACAGCAGGGCCCATTCCTGCGCCCACCAAGAGTAACTATGAGGGCCTACAGTCTTGTGGCAACACCGTCCACCACCACCGCCAAAGGCCCAATTTTTCTGCCCTGTTCATCAGGTGCTTGCAATTACAAATCTTGATCTAATAACTCACAGCAGGGCCCATTCCTGCGCCCACCAAGAGTAACTATGAGGGCCTACAGTCTTGTGGCAACACCGTCCACCACCACCGCCAAAGGCCCAATTTTTCTGCCCTGTTCATCAGGTGCTTGCAATTACAAATCTTGATCTAATAACTCACAGCAGGGCCCATTCCTGCGCCCACCAAGAGTAACTGTGAGAGCTTACAGTCTTGTGGCAACACCGTCCACCACCACCACCACCCCCAATTTTTCTGCCCTGTTCAACAGGTGCATGCAATTACAAATCTTGATCTATTAACTCACAGCAGGGCCCATTCCTGTGCCCACCAGTCTTGTGGCTACACCAACATCTAATAGGGCAAATTTCTGCAGAGTATATACGCCAGGCCCCTACTTTCAAACATCCAACTTACAAACGACTCCTACTTGCAAATGGAAAGAGAAAACAGGAAGTGAGAGGAAATCTACCCCTAGGAAGGGAAATTCTATCCTGTTAGATTTAATTTGGGAAAAAGGTATCTCCTCTCTACTGATACTTTATCACCAATCCTTGTTTCAATTAAAACCCCACTTTTTCCAAAAACATTTGTCATTGGGACGGAAAGTGAGGTGACATGTTCTGAACAGATGTGCAAAGACAGCAAATGTTACAGGGGTGATAACCCCTCCCTATGTTCTCCAAAAAGCTTAAAAATAGATTTTTTTGGGATGGAGCTACACTTCATAATGTACCTGTTCAGATTCTACTTAAGAACAAACCTAAAGCCGCAAGTGGTTTTAAATGGCTTCTTTTTTTCCTTTACAAATGTCATTTTGTGCAAGGACAGTTCTAAACACGGGAAACACATGCCACTTCACAGGCATACTTTAGACACCCCCCAGGTACCATATTTAAAGGAAAATTTCACTTTTTTTTTTTCACTTTATGCATCATTAAAATGACTGCTCCCGAAAAAACGTTAGTTTTTAAAAGTTCTTTTTGCATTGATATATGTCCCCTGGGGCAGGACCCGGGTCCCCAAACCTGTTTTATGACATTAACATGCATATTGGCCGTTGTAATTAGCACTTTTGATTTTGAACGTTCGCGTCCATTATAACGTATAGGGTTCGAAAATTTGCGCGAACTTTCGGTCCGTTCGAAGGTTCTGGTGCGAACCGAACCCGGGGGTGTTCGGCTCATCCCTAGTCTGGAGTTTATCTTTAGTCCCCTACCTGAAACAAGCAGTTAAGATCTTTATCCTGACTCTCCTGTTGCATGGTTGATCCAGGGGGACAGAAAGTACTGAAGTCAGTGGGTTAAAATACCTGCAGGCAAACAAGTGATATCCTAACTTTCTGTTCGAGCTGACAAAGTTGCCTTGGCTGCACTGAAATCCTAAGCACTGGTATCAGCCTTTCCTGAGATCTCATATTCAGGACTTTAACCGCTTCAGCCCCTTCCTGACCAGAGCACTTTTTGCGATTCGGCACTGTGTTGCTTTAACTGACAATTGCATGGTTGTGCGACGTGGCTCCCAAACAAAATTGACATACTTTTTTAGCTATTTTTATCGTGACTGCGACATTATGGCGCACACATCGGACATTTTTGACACATTTTGGGACCATTGTCATTTATACAGCAATCAGTGCTATACAAATGCACTGATTCCTGTGTAAATGACACTGGCAGTGGAGGGGTTAACCACTAGGTGGCAGTGTAGGGGTTAAGTGTGTCCTAGGGGCGTGTTTCTAACTGTGGGGGCGTGGCTGTGTGTGACACTTCACTGATCTCTGCTCCGATCACAGGGAGCAGAGATCAGTGACAATGTCACTAGGCAGAACAGGGAGATGCTTGTTTACATTAGCATCTCCCCGTTCTTCCCCCACGTGAGGAGATCGCGGGTATCCTCACGGCCATCGAGTCCGCGGGACCCGCGACCCGACTCATGGAGCTTGCCACGGGCGCGCGCGCCCGCTGGCCACCTCTTAAAGGGCAGCGTACAGGTACGTGATTCTGCCTGTACGTGCCCTTCTAGCGCAGTATATCTGCGTGAGGCGGTCTGCAAGCGGTTTAAACAGCCTCCGTGTGAACCTAAACTGACTTTAGGGTCTCTGCTCCGAAATCTATGACCACCATTTGGTGTGTTCCATTGAGGGTGCAGATCGGGCTAGGAGTCTGCCCTGACTTCACAGAAAAAGTAGTGGTAGTGTGGGTGACCTTCGCGCTGTTAGTCAACTAGATCATATGCACACACTCAATAATGTGTAATAAATATCAGTGAATAAACCAATAAAACGTGACAAATGTGGAAAATAATTCCTAAAAGAGCTGCAAAATCTGACGGTGCAACACAATCCCATAAAAGTATAATATAAGAATGATTTCGCGCTCATGTGCAATAAATAAAAAAATAGATAAAACACAGTCTTAATCAATACATACACGTTACAATCATACACCAAGTGCTATGAATGTGTAAAATAGTGTAAAAATAGTGAATAAATTATTAAATGAATCTCCTATGAGTTAAGTGATATAAAATACAAATCACTACCAAAAGGTGCCACATAAAACTAGTGTCACAAAGTGAATAATGAAACACAGTCCAAATGGGCTATAAGTGAGTGAGTGAGAAATCTAAAATTGGACTGAAAGTGACAACGTCCAAAAGGTGACTGGTGCTGTTCGTTGGTGCAAAACAGTTCTTCAAGATAAGTTAAGTTTTTACTTATCTTGAAGAACTGTTTTGCACCAACGAACAGCACCAGTCACCTTTTGGACGTTGTCACTTTCAGTCCAATTTTAGATTTCTCACTCACTCACTTATAGCCCATTTGGACTGTGTTTCATTATTCACTTTGTGACACTAGTTTTATGTGGCACCTTTTGGTAGTGATTTGTATTTTATATCACTTAACTCATAGGAGATTCATTTAATAATTTATTCACTATTTTTACACTATTTTACACATTCATAGCACTTGGTGTATGATTGTAACGTGTATGTATTGATTAAGACTGTGTTTTATCTATTTTTTATTTATTGCACATGAGCGCGAAATCATTCTTATATTATATTTCACAGAAAAAGTAACCTGGATGGAGTTAGGCTGAGGCAGCTATTACCTATAACATGCTGGGATTATTAAATGGTGTGTGGTGGCTGAGCTCCACCATGATAGGGAAATAAGGAAAGGGGAAAGATTCTGTAGTGTAGCAGAGAAGACCTCAGGCAGGGCTGACAATGCTGCTTGAAATTTCAGTGCAGCAGAAGTACTGTATTATCAGCTTCAAAAGGAAGTTAGAAAACCATTGGATTTCTGACAAATCACCAATTACTTGCATAATTTCTAAAGTGATAGAACAAACAGAGATAGGCATGTGTTGCCAACAGGGCAGGGCAAAAGTAGAGGAGACACCATGGGTGGAAGGGGTTTAGGTGGAGGTGCTACGAAATTATCATCTGCACTGTGCAGGTTTTGGCCATCAAACTGACTGCACAGGTGTACCTAAACCTAAAAAAATGTGAGGTCTGTGCTGTGTGTCCTTTTACCATCCCCACTTATCTTACTTTCTGACTTCCACTTTCTCATTTATTTTTTGAAAAGTGTACAGGAATTGCACTCTACTTGCCACAAACAACATTTCTAGCCTATCCTTGCACAACAGAACATCCAATGGAGTCGATTTACTAAAGGCAAACAGACTGTGCACCTTGCAAGTGCAGTTGTACTCATTTTGCCGAGAGCTTAGTGAATGTGGTGAAGCTTCTCTTTGTAAAGAATATCCAATTGGGTGCAAATAAAATAGAAAAAAAAAATGCATTTCCTTGCACATGATTGGATGCTGGAAAAAAGCAAAGCTTCACCACATTTACTAAGCTGTGGGGAAAATTTGTGCGATCGTGTGTGTCGAGAATTCCGATCGGACAAAGTGCCCCGCATGCTCCGATCAAATAAAGAGACCAAAGCTATTGGCTACTAACCTGAACATAGTCCCGTCGTAACGAACGAACGTCATCACGTTCGCAACGATCGGATTTTCCGTTAACTTTGTCCAACCGTGTGTATGCAACACCAGTTTCGGACAAAGTCCGTCGGAAAAAATCCGATGGATTTTGTGGTCGGATTTTCCGACCGTGTGTCATTTCTCCACCCTATGGTGGCCCAGCTACTGTACAAGTGGATACGCAAGCTTGACTTTGACCTTTTTCATGTTTTTATATACTATATTTTCTTATTGTTTAGAGGTCACTCGTTTGTAGATTACAGAATAATTATTTTGTTGCATAGCGTTATTTTTTTTAGTGGAAAGGGTAGTTTAGTATTTATAAGTTAAAAGGGTAGTGTGGAAAGTGCTATAGAATCTGCGCTTAGGATTGGAACTGCAGCCTCCCAGTGAGATACTGCACACAAGTGTGTAGTAGAGGGAAATGTTATTGAAATAAGGGATGGTGGCGCTGTTCAAGGTATATGTAGGGAGAGTCAGATAGATAATCACTGTAAAGTGAAATATAAGGATATGACTGGTGTATAAAAAGCAACTGTTATGTGCGTGTGACTGATAAGAGAATATATAAAAAACCAATGGTGTTGCTGCACACTTAAGATAATTAAAAGTGACTCTGTGCGATAAAAAAACTCTGTGCGATAAAAATAATTATAAATAAATAACTAATAATGAATATATGTGAATAAATACATATGACAAGCAATGTATAAATATCTAAATATATAAAGTGACTCCTGTGCAGTGAAAAAGATATATGTATATAGTAGATGGTAGGTAAATAAATTAAAATGAAAAACTAAAAAGTTTTTGAGCATCCAACTAAGAATGGTAAAATACACAATTTCCAAATATCATAAAAATGGCCAAGAACAGAAATATAAAAAATATTGAATACAATTCCTTGGCAATTGTCCCAAGCGAAAAAATTGATAATCAGAGTGAACAAAAGGAGAACGCAAAAATGGTGATATATTCAAAAAAATCCAAAAATCATCAATCAAAAAATGGTGAAGTCCTGTGTTGTTCTTTTAAAGATCAAAATTCCTGTAACACCATATGTCTTGTGTAAGCAGGTAGATGACTTGTGAACGGTAACAATTCAGTGCTCCCCTCCTTCCGTCGAGTGACCCCTAAGGTAAAAACACTCACCAGAGTGCCTAACCCCTGCAGGGGTGATAGGCATGAAATCTCCTGGATGTAGGGTAGAAATCCTCCTCTGTGGGGGTGGTTACTGGGGAAGAAGCCTCCTCTGTAGGGTAGTGTATTTTGTTCCTTATTCAATGAAATAATGTGTCTGTAATATTCAAATTTTCAAATACGATTTGTTTAAACAATAAGAAAATACAGTATATAAAGGGACTCAAAACTGGAGAAAATGTCACAATCAAGGTTAACAACATGTTTATAACACTTTAATAAATAACGAGATGTAAGATATTAAAATGTATTTTTTATGCAATATTTTCAGTGAGCCAGAGCTTGCCATAATAGTATACTGATATATATTTTTTTTCTACAGATCTAGGAGCTCCCTTCTTATACTGGGATCGTAATGAAAATGACAAGGCTTCCTACTGTGTGGAAACGCCATATGGATTCCAGTTGGATTTGGACTTTCTAAAATATGTTGATGATATCCAGAGTGGTCAGACTTTGAAGAAAATGTCTCTTAACAGAAAACCAAGATCATCACGGCGCTCTACATCATCTTTAAGAAGCCTGTCCAGCCAAACTGGAATTTCGGTTTCAACAGAGTCCTTGGATTATAGTGAGGATGGCACCTCATCAGACTCAGTTTTTTTCACACGAGACGTTGTAGATAACAGCTACTCTGGTGTGGCCAAACAGGCATTGGGTTTAAGAAAGTCAAATCCAATATCGCCGACACCCTTGTTTAAACTTCTCCCGCCTCCACCAGCAAAGTCACTTCGGAATGCTCGTGTTGAGAAAGAACTTGAGAGTAGAAGAAAACAAGAGCAACTAATTGTAGACTATGACAAAATACAGTCTTCAAATCTTTCCAAGCTTAGTTCTGCTAGTAGAAGTTCACCCAATCTCACCCAAGGATCTTTATCAACTTTGCAGTATAATAAAAGTGGAGACAGACGTGCAGTCCTAAGTCCAACCTCCATAGGATCTATGAAATTCAGTCCTGTGAATTCTGGAAGAAATACTCCAGCTGATAATTCTTCTTCAACTCAGTATCTTCAGTATATTCGGGAGCAGATGGCTGTTTCATTGAAGCAGCTGAAAGACCTTGAAGAACAGGTAAAAGTAATTCCTCTCTTACAGAAGCAAATGTATACACTTGAAAGAGAGAAAAAGCAGCTTACAGAGGAACTGGAGAAGCAGAGGGCATATGCCATTGGAATGCCATTGATTGCCAACTCTAGCCACCATGATATTGATTTAAAGAAAAAGCTTGATGCTATATCTGAAAATGAGATTAAAACAGAAACTAAAACATCTAAATCAGAAATTAGATTAGAATCTGGATTATCTAAGCCAAGTAAAATTACAGAGCTAAAAAGGCTCACGGAGAAATTAAGTGATACAGAAAGAAAAACAAGTCTTGAAAAAGCAGCAACTGACAAAACACTTGTTCGTTATCCAGCCGTGAAGGAAAAGTCCAGAAAGTCTGTATCAGTTGGGGAGAATATTCCTATGACAGAGTCTGTGTTTTACTATAGATCTCAACATGAAAAAAAAGATGCTGCCGTACAATATTCAACTGAAACAACAGATGTAGGTGTTTGGGTAATGGAACCATTATTGGGTCTGACATGCGAAGCTGAGAGGGAAATACAGATTTTAGAACATACAATAGAACATCAAAGAGCTGTTATCAAAATTCTTGAAAATAATCTTAAGGCTGCCTGTGATGAAATGGATGAGCTAAGGGTAGCTGTCTCCACCAGAACCATCATAAATGTGCAACCAAACCCAATGGAAGCATTAGCAGATGCAAAGGGTCCAAAACCATCTGAAGAATACTTACAAATGGTGGACACAAGAGCGCTTTTTGCTCCAGAAATGTCTGCGAGTGGCACTGGCAGAGATATTGAATTAAATAGATTAGATCATTTTGAAGATGAAACTGCTGTGGATATGATGATTGAATGTAAAGAAAAAAGCATAAGTGCACATTCTAAAGGACACTTATTACCCGGTAGCAATGGATTTGACACCATAAGTGTACCGGTTTCTGAGCATGAACTAACAATCTTAGGCAGAGATGAGGTGGATAGTGCTGACAATAAAGATATCGAGTGTGCTATATCTGAAAAAGATTTCAAAGATGGTGAAACATATGCCACTGGGGCTTATGCAGGAGAAAAGAACAAAGCGTTAAAGCATCTTCAGAGTTCAGAAGTAGTGCAAGAGGATAATGCAGATGAAGATACAGATGGAAGCAGGACATTAAAATCTTTAGATGAAGTCAGTAAGTAACTTTATTATTAAAGCTGATGCTTAACCACTTTAAGACCAGCCTCGTTTTGGATTTTAGGTGTTTACATGTTTAAAAACTGTTTTTTTTGCTAGAAAAAAACTTAGAACCCCCAAACATTATATATTGTTTTTTTTCTAACACCCTAGAGAATAAAATGGCGGTTGTTGCAATACTTTTTTTCAAATCGTATTTGCGCAGCGGTCTTGCAAGCGCACTTTTTTTGGAAAAAATTCACTTTTTTGAATAAAAAAATAAGACAACAGTAAAGTTAGTCCAATTTTTTTATATATTATGAAAGATAATGTTACGCCGAGTAAATTGATACCTAACATGTCACGCTTCAAAATTGCGCCCGCTCGTGGAATGGCATCAAACTTTTACCCTCAAAAATCTCCATAGGCGACGTTTAAAAAATTCTACAGGTTGCATATTTTGCGTTACAGAGGAGGTCTATGGCTATAATTACTGCTCTCGCTCTACCGATCGCGGCGATACCTCACATGTGTGGTTTGACCACCGTTTTCATATGCGGGCGCTACTCACGTATGCGTTCGCTTCTGCGCACGAGCTCGTCGGGACGGGGCGCTTTAAAAAATTTTTTTTTTTGTTTTTCTTATTTATTTTTCTTGATTTTATTTATTTTTACACTGTTTTTAAAAAAAAATTGAATTGGCTCACTTTTATTCCTATTACAAGGAATGTAAACATTCCTTGTAATAGAAAAAAAGCATGACAGGTCCTCTTAAATATGAGATCTGGGGTCAAAAAGTCCTCAGATCTCATATTTGGACTTCAATGAAAAAAAAAAAAAAAAAAAAATGTCATTTAAAAAAACGACATTTGTAAATTCCTCTTTAAGAGGTATGGGCGGAAGTGACGTTTTTGACGTCGCTTCCGCCCTCCTATGGTATAGAGATGAGTGGCGGCCATCTTAGCGTCACTCATCTCTATGCACAGGAGGGGAAAGGACCCGATCGCCTCCGCCGCTGCCGACGGTTCCGGTAAGCGGCGGAAGGCGCGGGAGAGCGGCGGGAGGGGGGGGGGGCACCTCTCCCACCGCCGATAACGGTGATCTCGCGGCTAATCCGCCACAATGACCACCATTATCGGAATGCCGACCGGCGCCTGAAGAGATGGATATCTCGGTTTTGGCAGCAGCTGCTGCCGTTACCGAGATATCCCTCTTCAAAAAAGGGACGTACATCGTCGTGCGCCGGTCGGAAAGTGGTTAAACCTTATATTTTGCCTTCCCTGGTTTACTCATTTCCCCCCCTCACCAACCTGCTAATAAAATTATTACATAAACCTGTTTTCAGTACATACCTTATATACTCGAGTATAAGCCGACCCGAATATAAGCCGAGGCAAAAAATATGGGAAAACGTATTGACTCGAGTATAAGCCTAGGGTGAGAAACGCGCAGCTACTGTAAGTGTAAAAGAGGGTCAACAATGCCCATTTGCAGCCTCACTGTGCCCATTTGCAGCCAAAGGTCCCCCAAACTTCAAACTTAGTAGTTAAGGGTTCCTAGATGCCCCCTAGCGGCAGCCAAAATTTGGGGTCTCTGGACTCAAAGGGTTTCCGAAATGACATTGCTGCAGAATAACACAGTTGACCGAGTTTGGGGCCTGTATCTCGGGGCCACTTGGGGCTAGGAACCCCAAATGTGGATATGTTGTAGTGCTAGTTCCACTGGGGTTGCACATCAATTGGGGGTTCATTTAGGGTTCCTAGCACCAAGTGGCCCGAGATACGGGACCCCAAAGTCGGGTTGGAAAATGTCATTCTCTACTGCAGAAAAGTGCTTGACTCGAGTATAAGCCGAGCACAAAAAAAATGTGCTGAAAAACTCGGCTTATACTCGAGTATATATGGTACCTCATTTTAGATCTGGTGATGTTATCACTAGTTCTGTTGCTTCTCTATGCAATCCAGAAAAGATTGTGGCTGGTGGTAGCGGTTGGCAGGTTGCTGTACTTAAAACACAAAGCTGGCTAATACCCACATATGATGACTGAAAGAACAGAAATCGAATGAATGAAAGGGTGGGACAAGACCAATAAGGCAGGAAGAAAAGGGCTAGATGATTCTTATGTCTTCATCTTTTAATGCTCAGTGTGAGAAGCTTACGATGTGCAGTTAAATCAATGTAGGAAATTTCAGTACAAAAGAGGTGCTTGTGCTAATGAGCAGAGAAGGTAGAGCCAACGTTTAACTTTAAAGTGGTTGTAAACCTCTGAAATGAAAAACAAACAGAGCATAACCGTCCATAATAGGTTTTAGCCTCAATCCAACGCATTGACTGTGATTTCTGTCTCTTCCCTCTGCTTTCCGCCTTAGTCAATTTTGGCAGGTTATCTTGATTTGACACAGTCCACAGAATCTTGACAGACAGCACAGAGAAGGTGACTGGCAGCCTCGGCTTTGCCTGTTTCTCTATGAGACTGTGTAGAGGGAGTGTATTCTTACCCTCCACTCAGGCACCGAATTTCACTCAGAGTGGGGGGCACTCTTTGCTGTGCTGTGACATCAGATCCCTGCCCCTTGTCTGCTGGAGCTGAGAAATAGCTTTTGATCTGTGTGTTTTAGAAGGCTGTAGAGAAGAGAGGGCTGCAGATAAACAGGTACAACTTACGGAGGAGGATTTGTTTAATCTCTACATATCACCTGAGGATAGTCACCTCAGTGGGTATATGTAAGAGTTTACAATAACTTTAAATACATTATTATTACTAAGATAATTTTAACTGAGCAGGTGTGACATTAAGTACATGGTATTTGTATAGAAGACAGACATTATGATGCTTATTCCTTATACAGTATATCTATTATTAACTTGCTTTAGTTCTTGCATCCCATATGTGCTGATTAAATGCACTACATATAAAAATTGCCCACCGTTTATTTTAAACTAAAACATTCCCTGTAGACCACTTAATTTCCTTAATATCTTTCTTTGTGGTTGAGGTATTTACTGCATCTTAGTTCTACCTTGCCAAGGTGTACAGCTATTAAAAAGGCAATTAAAACAATCTATATTGGTTTTTAGTAATTTTATTTTCAAATTATTAAGTAAATTGCTATTTCATTTGTAACTTTTTTTTATTCCACAAAATGTTTTATTACAGGATGTAATTATGCCTCAAATTGCCATCCCTGGGTCCAATTGGAGTGTCTCAGTAGAAACTGAGAGATTTTCCTTGAACAGTGGAATGGCAGCTGGCAGGGTTTTAACCATGAAATCAGGAAAAGTAGTGAGAACTGGGTACTCGGAATCAGGGGCGGACTGACCATTAGACTACTCGGGCACTGCCTGAGGGCCCTGGGTCACTAGGGGGCCCCATCAGGGTTGCCAGCCTAAGTAAAACCAGGGACAGTATGTAAAAATCTGTGTTTTTTTTTACATCTATTTCTGAAATGTCCCTTACCGACATCCTTTTGGTCTAAATTTCCAGAGATTATAGCTGCCCCACCTCTCCAGTACCTTCTCAGCCAATAGAAACATGTCTGTGTATAAATGTATGTTTATACTGTGTGATTGTATAATGAGTGTGTATACTGTGTGGCCCCATAATCTCTGATTGCCTGGGGGCCCCATAATCTCCTATTGCCTGGGGGCCCCATGAGTTGTCAGTCCGCCCCTACTCGGAATATCCAGGTGTTCTGATATGCAGACAAGTCCTGGGTTTATGGGTCCAAAGTCTGGCCTTACCCCCTCCTGCATCCTAAGCCTCACCTTAAGACCCCATGCACCCAGAGTGCTAGATAACCTCTCCTAAATGCCTTTCCTTTTTTTACAGAAAAAAAACACTTAATGCGTGTAAACTTGCGTTTAGATGCATTTAGGCTTATCGTTAATGCGCGCTTACACACATCAAAATTTTTTCTGCAGAGACAAAGCTTTTCCTGGATGCGCTGGCAATGGATTTTTTTATGCCTATAAATGCCTATGTGTGCATGGACACAACATGGAGGGGCCCTTAGAGACAAAAAAAAAGAAATGCCCAGACGCCCCTAAAAGCATCTTTAACCACTTTAGCCCTGGAAGTTTTTCCCCCATTAATGACCAGGCCATTTTTTGCGATATGGCACTAGGTTACTTTAACTGACACAATTGTGCGGTCGTGCGACGCTGTACCCAAATAAAATTGATGTCCTTTTTTTACCACAAATGGAGCTTTTTTTTGGTGGTATTTGATCACATCTGCGGTTTTTATTTTTTGCGCTATAAACGAAAAAAGGCAGACAATTTAAAAAAATATATATCGATTTTTACTTTCTGCTATAAAACATATACAATAAAAAATAAAAAAAAAAAATCTAATTTTTCCATCAATTTAGGCTAATATGTATTCTGCTACATATTTTTTGTAAACAAAAAATCCCAATAAGCATATATTGATATGCACTGTTACGTTATTAATAACACTGGCAGGGGAGGGGTTAACACCAGGGGCAATCAAAGGGTTAAGTGTGTCCCTAGGGGGTGCTTGCTAACTGTGTGGGGGATGGACTCACTGGTTCAGCAGATCAGCAGGAACACAAAGATCACTGTGTTCTTCCTTGTCAGAATGGGGATCTGCCTTGTTTACATCACCGTTCAGCGTTCTGTCTTTCCGTGGAGCGATCCTGGGTGGCCGGCAGTGTATTGCACAAAATTATGCGCAATAGAGCCGACCTGCCACAGTTTATGAACTGCGGCCTGTTGGCAAGTGGTTAAAAACAGTGTATGTGCAGGAGCTATTAGCCACATTAATGGACCAATAATAAGACTTAGATGGGAGAGGTCAGTTTGTTCACTCAGGAATCTGCATAGCAAAGGAAATTGGGCATTCTGGGCATCTGAAAAGCTTAAAGTATTTGTAACCCTAAAAAAAAAAATGTATCCTGTTCCTATAAAGCATGCATAACAGCACAGTGCTTGTGCTGTGTAATTTGGCCCGTTGTATAACCTAAAATACCTGGCTGATCCTGCCTGGTTCTGCCCACCCCCCTGTAAACTAACCACATTTATCATGGATGCTGAGCCCTGACACCATGGCCAGTTTTTGTGTCTCGGTTATCCATTGTCTCTCCTCTGTCCCCCCCCCCCCCTGCCGGTCAGCTCGTGTCAGTGCCGCTCTGCTCCCTGCTCCTTCCCTTCCTGCTGCTATAAAAACTATGTTATATTCTGTTATATTATTATTATTCTGTTATTCTGTTATATTCTGTGTTATATTCCACTCCCTGCAACCTCTCTAACACCCCCTTTCCTCTCTCTGATCACAACCTTATCCGTTTCACACTCTCCTTGTCTCCTATCTCCCATGTTGCCATCTCCCTGCTCCCATTTGCCTCCAAGCTTATCGAACGCCTTGTCCATGACCGAATGAGTCGCTACCTCACGGACAACAACCTTCTCGACCCATAACAGTCCGGCTTCCTTCCACAACATTCCACTGAAACTGCCCTACTAAAACTTACCAATGACCTACTAACTGCCGAAACCAATGGCCATTACTCCATACTCATACTCTTAGACCTCTCTGCTGCCTTCGACACAGTTGACCACCTGCTCCTCCTCAGCAAACTACACTCCCTTGGCCTCTGTGATTCTGCTTTATCCTGGTTCTCCTCCTACCTATCTCAGCACACTTTCAGTGTCACTTACAACTCCATATCCTCCGCTTGTCTTCCTCTCTCTGTTGGGGTATCCCAAGGCTCTGTCCTTGGGCCCCTCCTATTCTCGCTCTATACCTCTTCCCTGGGCCAGTTGATAACCTCCCATGGCTTCCAATACCACCTCTATGCCGATGACACCCAGATCTATCTCTCCACTCCTCAACTCACCCCCTCAATCTCCTCACGGATCTCAAACTTACTGAATGACATATCGATATGGATATCACAACACTTTCTCAAACTCAATCTGTCTAAAGTATTTGTAACCCTAAAAAAAAAATGTATCCTGTTCCTATAAAGCATGCATAACAGCACAGTGCTTGTGCTGTGTAATTTGGCCCGTTGTATAACCTAAAATACCTGGCTGATCCTGCCTGGTTCTGCCCACCCCCCTGTAAACTAACCACATTTATCATGGATGCTGAGCCCTGACACCATGGCCAGTTTTTGTATCTCGGTTATCCATTGTCTCTCCTCTGTCCCCCCCCCCCCCCTGCCGGTCAGCTTGTGTCAGTGCCGCTCTGCTCCCTGCTCCTTCCCTTCCTGCTGCTATAAAAACTATGTTATATTCTGTTATATTATTATTATTCTGTTATTCTGTTATATTCTGTGTTATATTCCACTCCCTGCAACCTCTCTAACACCCCCTTTCCTCTCTCTGATCACAACCTTATCCGTTTCACACTCTCCTTGTCTCCTATCTCCCATGTTGCCATCTCCCTGCTCCCATTTGCCTCCAAGCTTATCGAACGCCTTGTCCATGACCGAATGAGTCGCTACCTCACGGACAACAACCTTCTCGACCCATAACAGTCCGGCTTCCTTCCACAACATTCCACTGAAACTGCCCTACTAAAACTTACCAATGACCTACTAACTGCCGAAACCAATGGCCATTACTCCATACTCATACTCTTAGACCTCTCTGCTGCCTTCGACACAGTTGACCACCTGCTCCTCCTCAGCAAACTACACTCCCTTGGCCTCTGTGATTCTGCTTTATCCTGGTTCTCCTCCTACCTATCTCAGCACACTTTCAGTGTCACTTACAACTCCATATCCTCCGCTTGTCTTCCTCTCTCTGTTGGGGTATCCCAAGGCTCTGTCCTTGGGCCCCTCCTATTCTCGCTCTATACCTCTTCCCTGGGCCAGTTGATAACCTCCCATGGCTTCCAATACCACCTCTATGCTGATGACACCCAGATCTATCTCTCCACTCCTCAACTCACCCCCTCAATCTCCTCACGGATCTCAAACTTACTGAATGACATATCGATATGGATGTCACAACACTTTCTCAAACTCAATCTGTCTAAAACTGAGCTTGTAATATTTCCTCCTTCTCTGTAGCCCCGTATGACTTTACCATAAAGATGAACAGCACAACCATTGATCCCTTCACACATGCCAGGGCGCTGGGTGTAATCCTTGACTCTGACCTCTCCTTTAGCCCCCACATCCAATCGCTGGCTAAATCCTGCCGGCTCAACCTCCCCAACATCTCCAGAATTCGACCCTTCCTGACTAATGACACCACAAAGCAACTTATTCACTCCTTGATTATTTCCCGCCTTGACTACTGCAACTCTCTCCTTTATGGCCTACCCTTACGCAGGCTATCTCCCCTTCAGTCTATTATTAATGCTGCTACTAGACTAATACACCTCACTAATCGATCCGTGACTACTGCCCCTCTCTGCCATCCCCTTCACTTGCTTCCCCTACCCCACCTTATACAATTCAAAATGCTAACCACAACATGCAAGGCCATCCACAACATCGCCCCCAGCTACATCACCAACCTCATCTGCAGATATCGCCCAAATCGCCCCCTCCGCTCCTCCCAAGACCTCCTGCTCTTTAGCTCCCTCATGCTCGCCTTCAGGACTTCTCCAGAGCCTCTCCCATCCTCTGAAATTCCCTGCCCCCGTATAACCGATCAGCCCCTAACCTGTCCACCTTTAGGAAATCCCTGAAAACTCACTTACTCAGGGAAGCCTATCCCACACCCACCTAACAACTGTCCCCGAGCCACCCCCCATCAAATCATTCTCTACACCTTTTGTACCACCACCCTCCCTTTAGAATGTAAGTTCTACAAGCAGGGCCCTCCTGTCCCTTCTGTATTGAACTGTACTGTAATTGTGCTGTCCTCCCTCTACATTGTAAAGCACTGTGTAAACTGTTGGCGCTACATAAATCGTGTATAATAATAATAATATAATAATGTTCATACAATCCCCTCTGTTAGATAATGTTATGTCCACTGTATGTGCTTTATAAAAAATATGCCGATTTTAGAGCGCCTCTCGGCGCTCACGTGACCGCCCATCGTTCTCCTTCTTTTCTTCCCCCCGATATCAGCGGGAGTTCTTGGCCCCTTCTGCTGTAGTTGTCAGACTGGGAGAGGAGAGTGATGAGCGCTGGGAGGCACTCTGAAATAAAGTAGAAATCTGCATTTTTTTTAATAAAGCAGATACAGTTGGGCACATAATGGTATCTAACAGAGGGGATTGTATGATCGTGACAAAGTGGCTTTTACAACTCAGAACAGGCCTGATTTTCATGCTCTCAGAGGTGCGTGTGCTGACAGCTATGGATGAATAAGAACTTTCCACTACATGTTTACTACAATCTGATTGGCTATAGAAAAGGCAACATACAGTATATCGGTATATTGCATTATGTTTAACCTGCTATGTTATGATCTTTTTCTTTCTTTCTATTCTAGTTATGAGTTGCGCTCAGGTTCTTGCCAGCTAAGTATTACAAGCACTGAAGATGTCAAGTGGATAGTGGCCTCAGCAGTCATTTCATTGGACACATTACTGATTCTCATATGTTTCCCATGGTAGTGAAGACCATATTTTCCAGTTACTGATGTGTTTCTAATATCTTTGTAATATACTTATGTGCTTCACTGTATTCTTGTTGGAATGCTTATAAAATCTATCAGGTGTTAAACCAAATCATGTCTCTTGTACATATTGCAAAACATTTTCCCAACCCTAGCATTAGATGCACTAGCAGATTTATGCCGCGTACACACGAAGGGACAATCCCGCGGGATTATCCTCTGGACTGAAGTCCAGCGGATAATCCCCTCGTGTGTGGGCGCCGGCGGACTTTTTGGCGCCAAAGTACGGCGGACTAAAGTTTGAAGTTTTGTTTTCAAATTATCCGCTGGACTTGGCAGTCCAGCGGATAATCCCGCCGTTAGTGGGCAAGTCCGCGGGACTTTTGAAATGAACGGACTTGCGCTCATCGGCAAGTCCGTTCATTTAGCACGTGACTTCAGGTTACGTAGCTAGCGTAGGCAGTAAATGCCGCCGCGCTAGCTCCGTGACCTGGCATGGATTTAAAGGGACTCCCCACGCCGAAAAAACGGCGTGGGGGTTCCCCCCAAATCCATGTCAGACCCTCATCCGAGCACGCAGCCTGGCAGGCCAGGAAAGGGGTGGGGACGAACGAGCGCCCCCCCCTCCTGAGCCGTACCAGGCCGCGTGCCCTCAACATGGGGGGTGCCCTGGGGAAAGGGGGGCCGTGCGGCCCCCCCACCCCAAAGCACCTTGTCCCCATGTTGATGAGGACAAGGGCCTCTTCCCGACAACCCTGGCCGTTGGTTGTCGGGGTCTGCGGGCGGGGGCTTATCGGAATCTGGGAGCCCCCTTTAATAAGGGGCCCCCCAGATACCGGCCCCCCACCCTATGTGAATGAGTATGGGGTACGATGTACCCCTACCCATTCACCTAAGGTGTAAAATGTAAAGTAAAAAAAAAAACACCCACACTTTTGAAAAAATAGTTTATTGCACTGCTCCGGGGGTCTTCTTCCGTCTTGGGGGTCTTCTCGCCGGACTCCCCCGCCATTTACCAAGCTCTTTTACCGAGCGAGGGGAGTCCGGCTACCTTCTTCGTCGTCGCCGCCGTCGTCTGGGGGTCTCGATCCGCCTTCGGGGGTCTTCCGGGGGTCTCTTCTGTTCTTGCGGCGGTCGTCGTCTTCCGCGCCGCCGGCACCTTGTCCTTCTTCTTGTCCTTCTTGTTCTTCTTCTTCTTCCGATATTGACCCGTCGCTGTCTCTGCCCGGAATGCCTGTGCCGATCTGCGCTCGGACTTATATAGGGACATGGGGGACAGGGTCACATGTTCATGTCACATGGTGACCCCGCCCCCTTGCGATGTCACAGTCCCAGCATCCTCCGGGACTGTGACAACACAAGGGGGCGGGGTCACCATGTGACATGTGCATGTGACCCTGTCCCCCATGTCCCTATATAAGTCCGAGCGCAGATCGGCACAGGCATTCCGGGCAGAGACAGCGACGGGTCAACATCGGAAGAAGAAGAAGAACAAGAAGGACAAGAAGAAGGACAAGGTGCCGGCGGCGCGGAAGACGACAACCGCCGCAAGAACAGAAGAGACCCCGGAAGACCCCCGAAGGCGGATCGAGACCCCCAGACGACGGCGGCGACGACGAAGAAGGTAGCCGGACTCCCTCGCTCGGTAAAAGAGCTTGGTAAATGGCGGGGGAGTCCGGCGAGAAGACCCCCAAGACGGAAGAAGACCCCCGGAGCAGTGCAATAAACTATTTTTTCAAAAGTGTGGGTGTTTTTTTTTACTTTACATTTTACACCTTAGGTGAATGGGTAGGGGTACATCGTACCCCATACTCATTCACATAGGGTGGGGGGCCGGTATCTGGGGGGCCCCTTATTAAAGGGGGCTCCCAGATTCCGATAAGCCCCCGCCCGCAGACCCCGACAACCAACGGCCAGGGTTGTCGGGAAGAGGCCCTTGTCCTCATCAACATGGGGACAAGGTGCTTTGGGGTGGGGGGGCCGCACGGCCCCCCTTTCCCCAGGGCACCCCCCATGTTGAGGGCACGCGGCCTGGTACGGCTCAGGAGGGGGGGGGGCGCTCGTTCGTCCCCACCCCTTTCCTGGCCTGCCAGGCTGCGTGCTCGGATGAGGGTCTGACATGGATTTGGGGGGAACCCCCACGCCGTTTTTTCGGCGTGGGGATTCCCTTTAAATCCATGCCAGCTTGCGGAGCTAGCGCGGCGGCATTTACTGCCTACGCTAGCTACGTAACCTGAAGTTACGTTCGAAATGAACGACTGCTCCGTGTGTGGGCAAGTCCGTTCATTTTCAAAAGTCCCGCGGACTTTTGGCCGGCGGCTCTGTCTGTACTGCGCAGCTGCATAGTCTCGATTGAAATCGAGGCTTGGTTTGCGCCTGCGCAGTGCGGACGAGATGACTGCAATCCGCATGCGCGCGAGCGCCGTGGAAATGACGCTGGCAGCGCTGGACGGCGCGATTACGTCATCCGGCAGCAGGTTTAAATGCCTGTCAGATTCAGATAGGTTTGGCTGCTTCATTCAGCAATTGCAGTGTCTGCTGTTCTGGATTACGGAGGTAAGGGGCTTGATTTCTAGCGGTCCTTGCTGTATTCTAAGTAATAAGTGATGATTTTGCGCTAATATACACCAAAATGATCAAAGTGATATAATATAAGAGTGAAATGAAAATGTGTGTGCAATGCAACATTTACTGTATATAGGGATGGGCCCGGTGCTCGATGCGAACCCACGTTCGCATCGAGCACCGGGCGTTCGCTCGCTCGGCGAGCCCAGAACTACCCCGCAATGCATTGCGGCCGGCGCGGCCGGCGCAGTGCATTGCTGGCTGATGATTGGCCAAGCATGCACTGTGACCCCGCATGCTTGGCCAATCACAGTGCCGGAAACTCGGAGAACAATAATTGGCTACAGGCAGGACGCCTGTAGCCAATTAAAGCTCAGGGGCTTTAGTACACGCCCCACCATTTAAAAGGCCGCCACGCCGTCTGCGCCGGTCACATGAGTTCCGGCTTTAGGAGAGATCAGTCTGCTGATTCTGTGTCTTAGCTTGATTCATTGCTACAGAAAGATTTGCTCTTCTTTGCTAAACCATTGGCTATTTCTTTGCTAAACCATTGCTACCTAAGTCATTGATCGTTCATTGCTGCTGATTGCACAGTTAGTGAGTTATTAGCTGCTGCTGGGGATTAGTCTGGTGCGTGTTTTACTGTTAGTACAGTATTTCAGTAGTACCAACCGCAGTGCTGTTAGCACAGCATTGCACCCCAACAGCACCCATAGGACTTCTAGTGTGTTAGTGGCAGCAAACAGAGCTCCTATATTTTCTTCCCAGAAGCACCCATAGGACTTCTAGTGTGTTAGTGGCAGCAAACAGAGCTCCTATATTTTCTTCCCAGAAGCACCCATAGGACTTCTAGTCTGTTAGTGGCAGCAAACAGAGCTCCTATATTTTCTTCCCAGAAGCACCCATAGGACTTCTAGTGTGTTAGTGGCAGCAAACAGAGCTCCTATATTTTCTTCCCAGAAGCACCCATAGGACTTCTAGTGTGTTAGTGGCATCACACAGAGCTCCTATATTTTCTTCCCAGAAGCACCCATAGGACTTCTAGTGTGTTAGTGGCATCACACAGAGCTCCTATATTTTCTTCTCAGCAGCACCCACAGGACTTCTAGTGTGTTAGTGGCATCACACAGAGCTCCTATATTTTCTTCCCAGAAGCACCCATAGGACTTCTAGTGTGTTAGTGGCATCACACAGAGCTCCTATATTTTCTTCTCAGCAGCACCCACAGGACTTCTAGTGTGTTAGTGGCATTACACAGAGCTCCTATATTTTCTTCCCAGAAGCACCCATAGGACTTCTAGTGTGTTAGTGGCATCACACAGAGCTCCTATATTTTCTTCCCAGAAGCACCCATAGGACTTCTAGTGTGTTAGTGGCATCACACAGAGCTCCTATATTTTCTTCCAGAAGCACCCATAGGACTTCTAGTGTGTTAGTGGCATCACACAGAGCTCCTATATTTTAAGGCACAATTTTATTAAAATTTTTTAAAAAGATGCTTCGCAACAGGTGTGACTGCTGTGCTCCAAGTACAGTATCTGTGAGGGGTTGCAGTGTTGTGGCACCAGCACCAGTGCCTAAGGCACAATTTTTCAGCCCCTGTTGGGGCGTGTAATTACAATTTTTAGGCAATGCTTTGCAACAGGTCTCATTGCTATGCTAAGAGTACAGTATCTGTGAGGGGTTGCAGTGTTGTGGCACCAGCACCAATGCCTAAGGCACAATTTTTCAGCCCCTGTTTAACAGGGGCGTGTAATTACAAATCTTGATCTAATAGTTCACAGCAGGGCCCATTCCTGCGCCCACCAAGAGTAACTATGAGGGCCTACAGTCTTGTGGCAACACCGTCCACCACTACCACCACCACCACCAAAGGCCCAATTTTTCTGCCCGGTTCAACAGGTGCATGCAAGTACAAATCTTGATCTATTAACTCACAGCAGGGCCCATTCCTGTGCCCACCAGTCTTCTGGCTACACCAACATCTAATAGGGCAAATTTCTGCAGAGTATATACGGCAGGCCCCTACTTTCAAACATCCAACTTACAAATGACTCCTACTTGCAAACGGAAAGAGAAAACAGGAAGTGAGAGGAAATCTACCCCTAGGAAGGGAAATTCTATCATGTTAGATTTAATTTTGGAAAAAGGTATCTCCTCTCTACTGATGCTTTATCACCAATCCTTGTTTCAATTAAAACCCCACTTTTCCAAAAACATTTGTCATTGGGACGGAAAGTGAGGTGACATGTTCTGAACAGATGTGCAAAGACAGCAAATGTTACAGGTGTGATAACCCCTCCCTATGTTCTCCAAAAAGCTTAAAAATAGATTTTTTTACAATGTACCTGTTCAGATTCTACTTAAGAACAAACCTACAGTCCGTGTCTTGTTTGCACCACCTATATACTGCTGTTCAGAGTATATATAGTTGTAGGTATAGGGTATTATTTTGGGTGCGGGGTCCCGTTTTCCAGCACTTCCGGTATCGTATCTCCGGCCACGTGCTCGTGAAGTCACGTGCGTCACGTGCTCGTGAAGTCATGAGCACGTGACGCAACGTGACGCAACGCATAGGGATTGGCCGGACATACGATACCGGAAGTGCTGGAAAATGGACAGCAGATCGCCATCTGTCTTGCTGTTTGTACACTATTTCAATGTAAGGATTTTATTTACCATTAAAGTATTGCATTATTGAGACATACTTCACGATTGGGTCCCCCTCTGTTCTGCTTATATTCCCACTCCACCTTGAGCGAGTTATCACTGCCTGATCGCAGTCCCCATCCCATATAGGAATTTGGAGAGATACCCCTATCCTTTAACCACACACAGCATTAGTGCTGGCACCTTATTTCGCTTGACTCTTATTCACTTATTTATTTATTTATCTGTGCATAGCATCTAGTTCAGAAACAGCGCGAAGGACACCCACATTACACACCTTGCTGTATTCTGGCACTATATGCTTGCAGTTATTGGCACTAGATGTATTTATTTATTTATTCATTCTTGGATTTAATTCATTTATTTTAAATATTGTTGGTGTTGCTGCAGCTTGTCTGAATCTGTTGCCATGGATGTTTCTTCGCCCCCTTGTGGCCAGCCCTTGTGCCGCAGGTAGAATGGAATTTTATTGTTCCTTCTGCCTGTTTGTTGGGGTTGGTAAGACGTATAGGATAAAATCTGAATTTTTTTTTTCCTTATCATTCATTTCAGCCCTTCTGTACCGGATCTTCGTTCGTCAGCATGCACAGATAATGTTCAGTCTGGGTCACGACGTGACCATTCAAAATCAAGTTCTAGACCTCCTAAGTCCTCTTCCAGACACCACTCTGATAGATCAAGGTGTGGATCTCGGCACTATTCTCACCGCCATTCTGGTCGCTCGGAGGGAAGATCCTGTTGGGGATGTAGAGCCAGACCAGAACCAGAAGATAAATCGCTTTGCGAGTTATGTTACTCCTGAGCTGCAAAGGAAAGAGGTGCTAAAGACCAGCAAGTGGAGGCCTTGGTCAGGAAGGTTGTTCAAGAATCTTTGAATAAATCTGATTCCCACTCATACAGTCATTCCTCCCTCTGTACCAGCTTCAGCGGTTGAGGTAGAGGACCTTGAAATTCCGGGACCCTTCCGTGACAGTTTTTCTTTCAGTGGATCTTCTAACAGTGAGGCTGAAGTGGATGATTCCAGTGCAGGATTAGATTTTTCCCTGGTCCCTCCTCTGGTCAGAGCAGTGGACGCACTGAGGTGGGAGGAGTCGGAGGCACCCTCTAAACAGATTAAGTACTTTAAGCATCTTAAGAAAGAGCGCTCAAATTTTCCCTTTTTGGGTGAACTGGGTGAATTTATCTTGGATGAATGGAGTAAAGTCGAGAGTAAGAATTCACTTATCTCTAAAGTGACAAGAATGTACCCATTTAAAGGTGAAGAGGTCAAACATATGGAGTCTGCTCCCCTCATTATTGCGGCTCTGATGAGGTTGGTGAGACAGGTCCCGCTCCCTCTAGAAGACACAGTTTCTTTCAAGGATGGTCTAGAGAGAAAAATCGATACGGATTTGAAACGTATCTATATTACGGCAGGCATGGCCTGTAAGCCAGCATTGGCCTTAGCAGCATTATCCAAAGCTATGGAGTGCTGGACGGATGATGTGGGTGCGACTTTAGGAAGTATTTCTGAGGAAGCGCTCAAGAATTCCCTGATACATGAGATGAGGAGGGCATCAGCGTTTCTGGGTGAAGCCTCCCTGGATATTATTTGCCTGGTAGCACGTGTCATGCTGTCTTCTGTTACAGCTAAACAGGCCTTATGGCTGCGCCCTTGGGTGGCGGATCCTGCCTCTAAACAGGCGCGGTGTAAGATTCCGTTTGAGGGTGCTTCCCTCTTTGGGAATAAACTTGATTCAGCTATCACACGTGCTACTGGGGGGAAGTCAGGATTCTTACCCCAGGATCGCTGTCTTTTATGCCAGAAGAGAGTTCAATCCAGACAAGATCCAGAGCGTGCTAGGGATGCACGTCGCTACAGGCAGGGTCGTGAGTTTAGGAAGAATTGAAGGAGAAACCAGCCTTCTGGTCAGAAACCTTCAAAATCAACATCTTCTGGTGGACGAGAAGCTGCAAAATCCTTTTGATACAGAGCCTGTCCAGGCGGAGCAAGTAGGGGCTCGTCTACTCCGTTTCTGCCGCGTCTGGGCAGCCTCGATTCAGGATTATTGGGCCATCAAAACTGTTTCCTTAGGGCATGCCTGGGTATTCAGCAGTCCACCAACACATCGTTTTGTTCCCACAAGTCTTCCACAATCAGAAGAAAAGAGAGAGTTTTTTTTGACTTACATGGACTCCCTTATCGCTCAAGGTGCCGCCATCCAGGTTCCAATTGAAAAATTTCAAGGGATTTACTCCCCCCTTTTTATGGTCCTCAAATAGAGTGGTTCATGGAGGCTGGTCATCGACTTGACATATCTGAATTCCTTTATAAAAAAGGAAAAATTCAAGATGGAAACATTGACTATACAGACCAGACTGGACTATACATACCAGACAATACAACCGGGCAATTGGTTAGTCTTGATAGATCTGAAAGATGCTTACTTTCACGTACCTATTGCAAAGGATTTTCAAAAATATCTCAGGTTTGCAGTAGACCAAAGACATCTCCAGTTCATACGTCTCCCGTTCGGGCTTACAACATCGCCTCAGGTGTTTTTGAAGAGCTCTTACTGGCAGTAGCCACCTTGATCAGAGTCAGAGGTATTCGGTTACATCATCATCTGGACGATTTACTTCTGCTGTCACAGGACAAGGAGCAATTCGGGATCAGGTCATCTCTATCCTGATAGAGTTTGGCTGGCGGTTGAACAAGGAGAAAAGTCATTTGGATTCGACACAGTCTCTAGTGTTTCTCGGGGCACAGTTCGACACAGTGAAGAGCACCATCTCTCGTCCTCTGGAGAAGATCCCGGAAATCCGGGACAGAATTCACCTTGCAATGTCGGCTCCCCTTCTCAGGGCTTCTCAGTGTGTCAGGATAATCGGCACCATGGTAGCCACAGCCCCTATGATGAAGTTGGCGCAATGGAGAATGCGGCCCTTTCAGAGGGGCTTCCTTCAACAGTGGAATCCGGGGTTGCAAGATCATCTTGTTCGGATAACTCCTTCCATGCTGGAGAGTCTCCCGTGGTGGTTGCAATGGCGAAATCTTCTCAACTGCCATTCGATAGCTCCAGTCTCCTGGATAACAGTGACGACAGATGCCAGCAGCAGAGGTTGGGGCACTCTCTGTCTGTCAGAAGTAGCCCAAGGCAGGGGGGATTTTCCACCTCAGGGTGTGGTCTTGAACGTGTTGGAACTTCGAGCTGCCTTCCAGGCCCTTCGAGTCTTTATCCACTTGATATCAGGAGCCTCAGTCCTCATGAGATTAGACAATACGACGGCAGTGTCATATCAAAAGACAGGGGGGCACTCGCAGTCTCTCCCTTCTGAAAGAAGTGAGTCCAATCATGTCCTGGGCCCAGGCGAACTTGTCGGACTTGACGGCCGTGTATCTTCCCGGGATTCAAAACGTTCAGGCGGACTTCCTCTCAAGAGTCTCCCTGGACAACAACGAGTGGTCTCTCCACACGGAAGTTTTCAACTGGATCCTGTCATTGGGAATGATACCGGATACATGGATCTATTTGCATCTCCCTGCAACACCAAGCTGAAAAAGTATTACACGAGATGTCGTTGTCCCCAGGCCATCGGAGTGGACGATCTCACGGATCAGTGGAGATTCCACAGGGCAGTTCCGATTATTCTTCGGTTTCTTTCAAGGCTCAGACAGGAAGTGGCCAAAGTAGTGGCAATCATTCCGTATTGGCCCAACAGGCCATGGTTTCCCCTCCTGTTACAGCTGAGTTACCGGGACCCAGTTCCTCTCCCTTCCAGGCCAGGTCTTCTGCTACAGGGAACATCTCTACATCCGTGCCCATCTCATCTCCATCTGATGGCCTGGTGGTTGAAAGGGAAAGGCTGGAAGCGTTAGGGTGTTCAGCGATTGCTACCTTGTTAAATGCCAGAAGGCAGGGAACTAACAAAGTCTACCAGAGAATTTGGTCAAGATTTATGGACTATATCTCCTCTTCTGGTGGTTCCTGTAACGATCCAAAAATTAAGATGTTTTGGGATTTCTCCAGTCAGGTTTGGATCTGCCATTATCTGTGAGCTCTCTGCGGGTCCAGGTCTCCGCAATCTCTGCCTTCACTGGTGTTTCTTGGGCAAGACATCCTCTTACCAGACAATTTTTCAAAGGAGCATTGAGACTCAGAGAAAACTGAGGTTCTCAAAATGGGATCTTCCCCTCGTTTTAGATTTCTTCTCAGGAGAAGCTTTTCAACAAATGGATGAGCTATCTATGAAAGACATTTCTCTTAAAACAGCTTTCCTAGTGGCCATAACATCAGCTAAGAGTTTCCGAAATCAGTTCTTCAGGATCTAAGGAACCTTTCCTTACTTTCTTTCCTGATCAGGTAGTTCTGATTCCAATATTAGGATCAAATCCTAAGGTGGCATCTGTATTCCACGAGAATCAGGAAATTGTTCTCCCAACTTTTCAGTCAATTGATTCTTCAAATGTCCATCCTCTTGACGTTGGGGAAGTCTTGAAGCACTACTTGGAAGCTACAGCGCCTTTCAGAAAGTCGGATTATCTATTTGTTTACTTTTATGGAAAAAATAGGGGATTGCATGCTTCCTCTAGAACCATTGCATGCTGGATTTTTCAGGCTATCCAAAGGGCGTATAAGGTTAAAGGGCTGGCTCCTCCGGAAGCCGTGACTGCTCAATCTACTAGGAGTGTGTCTACATCATGGGCAGACTTCCGACATGTATCAGCAGAAGTGATTTGTAAAGCAGCGTCATGGTCATCGATAAACACTTTCATGAGGCACTATTGTGTTGAGCCGGCGGCTCTATCTTCTGTTAACTTTGGTTTAAATGTTCTATCTGCTTAACGGTGCCAATTAAACCTTTTTTCTTCGAACCAGCAATTTATTCCCACCCGGGTGTGTATGGCTAGTTATTTCTCATACGTAGGCTGCCATGGAGTCTGTCAGGAAAACGGAAAATTTATATCAACAATATACTTACCGTAATTTTCCTTTCCTGATGGACTCCATGGCGGCAGGAGTTCCCTCCCATTTGCTGGAGTAGGCTAAGTTATGGAGCACGGTCTCTGCTTAGGAGCAAAGATTTATGGGAGTGGGGTCCTATGAGGCATGAGAGGCGGGATTAACCCATACGTAGGCTGCCATGGAGTCCATCACGAAAGGAAAATTACTGTAAGTATTTGATATAAATTTTCCGTTTTCACATGAGCTTCATTGGTTCAGTCACATTTTTTTGCTAAGAAAAAATTGATGAATACAGATTCAGATTACATCATTTTACGGTGCATGCAGAAAGTATTCACAGCACTTTTTCCACATTTTGTTATGTTACAGCCTTATTCCAAAATGGATAAGATTCATTATTTTCCTCAAAATTCTACAAACAATACCCCATAATGACAATGTGAAAGAAGTTTGTTTGAAATCTTTGCAACTTATTAAAAATAAAAAATGATAAAAACGCACATGTACTTAATGTACAGCCTTTGCGCAATACTTTGCTGAAGCACCTTTGGCACCAATTACAGCCTTGTGTCTTTTTGAGTATGATGCTACAAGCTTGGCACACCTATTTTTGGGCAGTTTCTCCCATTCTTCTTTCCAGGACCTCTCAAGCTCCATCAGGTTGTATGGGGAGCGTCGGTGCACAGCCATTTTCAGATCTCCCCAGAGATGTTAAGTCAGGTTCAAGTCTGGGCTCTGGCTGGGCCACTCAAGGACTTTCACAGAGTTGTCCTGTTGGAAGATGAATCTTCGCCCCAGTCTGAGGTCCACAGCACTCTTGAGAAGGTTTTTATCAAGGATGTCTCGGTACATTGTTGCATTCATCTTCCCCTCAATCCTGACTGGTCTCCCTGTTCCTGCCGCTGAAAAACATCCCCACAGCATGATGCTGCCACCACCATGCGTCACTGTAGGGATGGTATTGGCCAGGTGATGAGCGGTGCCTGGTTTCTTCCAGACATGATGCTTGCCATTTAGATCAAAGAGTTCAATCTTTGTTTCATCAGACCAGAGAATTTTGTTCCTCATGGTCTGTGAGTCCTTCAGGTACCTTTTGGCAAACTCCAGACGGGTTGTCATGTGCCTTTTACTTAGGAGTGGCTTCCATCTGGCCATTCTACCATACAGGCCTTATTGGTGAAGTGCTGCAGAGAGGATGTTTGGTTAACAGAGAAAAAAAAAAAGGTTCAAAGACCATTACAAGCTAAGGCCCCAATCACACAGGCTTCATCAGTTCAGTCACATTGTTTGCTAAGAAAAAAATGAATGACTACAGATTCAAGTTACATCAGTTTGCACTTCAGTTGCCAATCAAAGGTGACAATTGTACAAACAAAAAAATGTTTCTTGTTTAAAAACAGACAAACAGAACAGATGTAAAAGGGGGGCATCCGTTTACATCCATTCAGATCCGTCTAAATGGAAAAGGAGGCAGTCTTTCTTGATCCCAGAAAAAAAGGAACATCTGTTTTCATCCATCTTCTCATAGACATACATTGTGGTTTAGTCTGGATCCATTTCAAAAACTGACAGATGGAACCAGATGGAACAACCATGTGAAAGAGCTCTAAGTTGGCTCCATCCAACTTATGCATTGCACTAGCATGCAGTAAAATACAAAGCACATTAACACACAGTATATTTTTATTGCGCTGCTGCTTACTTAGAATGGAAACACAATGCACATATACAATAGATGCTAACACAACTGTACTACAGCGCACCGCAACTTGCATTCATTATGGTACGCCACATTGCCCAAAAAAGTAAAGGAGCATTTTTTCTTGGATTGCGGCAAATTTACAGACAGCTTTCTTAACCACTTGCGGACCGCCCGCTTACAATGTACTGCGGACAGGAGGCCCGTGCAGACAAAGTACTGGTACATCGCTGGCTGCTTCCAGGTCTAGGGCGCACGCAGAGATAAGAGACATTGAGATCTGTTAATAAAAGCAGCACACATTAAACATTGCTAGGCACACAATTAACCCCTTGATCACCCTAGATTTTAACTCATTCCCAGCCAGTGTTATTAGTACAGTGTATATTATTAACTCTGATCACAGTATTAGTGTCACTGGGGATGTCAGAGGCAGTTAGTCAGTCCCCCCAACCTCAGTTAGTGTCAGATTTCCCGCCGCACTATCGCAGTCCCATTAAAGGTTGCTGATCACTGCCATTAGTAGTATAAAAAAAATCCATCCATACACACAGTATATATACCATAGTTTGTAGACGCTATAACTTTCACGCAAACCAATCAATATACACTTATTGGGATTTTTTTTTACCAAAGACATGTAGCAGAATACAGTTTAACCAAAATTTATGAAGAAATTAGATTTTTTTTTATTTATATTGGATATATTTTATAGTAGAAAGTAAAAAATATTGTTTTTTTTTTCAAAATATTCAGTCTTTTTTCATTTACAGCACAAAAAAAACCCCAGTGCAAAAAAACAACATAAATTTAATTTGGGTACAGTGCAAGTCCGTGCAATTGTGAGTTAAAATGACACAGTGCTAAAAAGCAAAAAATGGCCTGGTCACGAAGGGAGGTAAATCTTCCGAATGGCAAGTGGTTCAGATAACAAAGTAATACATACATTATTTTCTCTTTTTGGAGAAAGCTATGTTCTCTTTTCGCAATGTTGTTTTGCAAAAAAATTATATTTTTATGGAATACATACACAAAAATATAAAGAAAAAGGGAAAAATGCATTTTTTCCCCCATTTTGGCCAGTGTTAGTTAAAAAAAGGAAAAATTGTTTTAGTGTAAATTAAAGGTATACAATTTATTCTATAATATGTCCAATGTATAATAAAATTTAAATTAAGTTTCTAGTACAAAGCATGGCAATGTCATTTGGAAGGTGTTTTTTGAGCATTTTCTTCTTATGCCACTTTGAAAAAGAGACAAAGTGATATGACCATGATAAATATAATGTTAAGAATGATACAAATAAAAAATGATATTATAATAATAAATAATATTTAAATTATAAATACTATTATAATAATAATTATAAATATAATTTAATATGATTTAATAATATGACTATGATTTAATAAGGGGTTAAATAGTAATACATTTAATTTACAAAAAAATTCACTTGGATGGCTTCTTTAACTGGGTGGGACCTGCTGGGTCTTTCCCACAGTTCACTTCTCTGCACAGGGTAGATGCAGCACAGGGATGACATATCTACCACTATTATATGGCAATTACTGGGTTTGCAAAGTCATTTGGTGCACTCTAAGTTAATTTATATTTTTGTAGCTGTTGAGAAATATATAAATATATTTTGTGCCTGTAGTTTAGCATTAAAGCTTATTTATTATTGAATGATGAATTTTGTCCTAAAAAATATTTTGTAATGGAAAAAATTGTCAGCAGGTGGCGACAAAGTTACACGGCTCACCATGAATGGCATGCTGCATAACTGATAACCCTTACATTAGGCTGCACCTTTCATGATTGTGTAAGACATTAAAACAAACCGGTTAAATGAGATTCTGTAGCACGCAATGTATTCTACTGCTCACGAGACACAGATAGTTGTTAGCTCAGTGTCAACCTAATGTATTTTATCTTTTTTTTTTTTTTTTTAACTTTCAAGATTTTTATTAGTTTTTCAAAACATAAATAACAAAGGAAAAATTATACAGTTACATATTCTAGATACTGCATCTCTAGGATAACTGGATCAGTTTCAGAACTAATACATTTCCATATAATGTTATTATCACAAAATAATGGTAGCTTAAATATCTATACAAGTGGATAGGCTCCTAGAAAACGAGAAAAAATAACAAGATAGGAAGATTGATAATTCCCTGTTTACCCCTAACAGGATCATGCTGTAAACATGGGATAATGTTTCAAAGAAAACTTTACATAAACAGAGGATCATAAGGAATATGACAAGGAAGGGGGGGAGGAAGAGGGGATTGATGTATGGAAGTAGACATATATATCAGACCTTCTATAATAATGCATAAGGAAAGAAGAGGAAGAGAAGTAGAATTATCTCTCAGGGGCATAGTTAGTGGTTCTTAAGCCCCATACACACGGTCGGACAATCCGCGGACCAGGTCGGTCGGATCCTGTCCGTCATACTTTGTCTGATGTTGGTTTTGCGTACACACGGTCGGACAAAGTTGTCGGAAAATCCGATCATTCTGAACGTGGTGACGTTTGTTGCCTACGACGGGACTACGTAGAGGCTAGTAGCCAATAGCTTTGGTCTTGTAATGTGATGTGAGCATGCGTAGCACTTTGTCCGGTCGGACAACCGTACACACGATCGGATTTGGTGTGATCGGACCGTGTTGTCGGCAAATCTTTCCAGCAGGAGATAAGACTTTGTCCGTCGGACAATCCGACGTACACTGTCCGATGGTGCATACACACGGTCTGATTTTTCAACAACATTGTCCGATCGGACAGAATCCATGAAAAAGTCCGACCGTGTGTATGGGGCTTTAGGGTCCTTCAGATAGTTGGAAGCTCTAGGGTGTCCTATCCATTCGTTCCAATTTTTGAGGAAGTGACTTGTAGAACCTTTTTTATGTGCTAACATTAACTCATAGTGCGCCTGATTGTTTAGTCTCAGTATTACCTCAGATAGGTTAGGTGCTAAGGTAGATTTCCATAATTTGGTAATGGTGAGTCTTGCTGCTATAAGGATATTAGAAATTATAATTCTATACTGTGGAGGATAGATGTCAAGGTTTATACTTAACAAAGCCATTTCGGGTGAGAGTTTCTTCAAATTACCCGTGAAAGAAGCTATGAAGGTGGAGACCGATTTCCAAAAGCTAGAAAGAGTTTTACAACTCCATAATGTGTGTATCAGATTACCTATGTGGGTATCACATCTCCAACACCTAGAGGATGCAGTGGGGAATATTTTGCTGAGTCTATATGGAGTTAAGTACCAACGGTTGAGGATCTTTTGGGCATTTTCCCAGTGTTTAATGCATGCTGTTGATATGCTATTAACCTGTATGGCTTTTTGCCACTGTTCCCATGTGCAGGTCTGAGAAAGATCTTTTTCCCATTTCAGCATATTTTTAGTCTTAGTATGGGTTGGGAAGGATGAAAGTAAATTGTATATATAGGATATACCTTTCTTCCCAGTAGTCTCGTGGGAGAGGAAAAATTCCCATAATGCGCTAGGGATTTCTACACTTTTTTCTGGGTGAAAATTTTTGGTAAAGGATTTGGCGGAAAGTTTATTTTTTATTCTCTGTTTGTGGTTATCTGGCAAATGTATAAGAAGTTAAATCCCTGTTCAGACCAGGATGATGTATTTATACGTATTTTACAATAATCAATTACTCTGAGTGGTATAGGTACAAGGGCATGGGCGTTTGAAGATTGCAATTTTGTTAAAGCGAATTTCCAGGCTGTCAATGTGGATTTAATTGTCAAGAAGTTTGGTGCATTTATTTTCCCTAAGGTGTGGCTGGCCATTGATAGGGAGAAAAGATCATTTCCTTTGGTTATTTTCCTAAAATAATATAGTATCTTCGGCAGGATCTTCATTTTAAAGGCTGCTATTCTTCCTATCCAGGATAGCTGCGTTTTTTTTATTGATTGTATATCTTGATTTATTTGGGTTAGCAAGGAGGGGTAGTTGGTATCGTACAATTTAGTTGGAGGATAGGCAAGTTGAATGCCTAAATAGGTAATAGAAGGATTATCCCAGTTATAATTAGAGTGTTGTCTTAGTTTAACAACCTGATCCGGTGGGATGTTCATAGGCAGAACATAACATTTATCAGGATTGATCTTATAGTAAGAGATGGATGTGAATGCTTCCAGAGTGCTGTTCACTTCATTAAGTACATTGTCAGTCGCTGATAGTGATAGAAGGACATCATCTGCAAATAGACCTAATTTATGTTCTACCTGATCTATTTTGATCCCCGTGACCTTGGGATTGGATCTAAAAGATATTGCGAGGGGTTCAATTGCTAATGAAAATATAATGGGCGATAGGGGGCACCCTTGTCTGGTTCCGTTCGTTAGATTAAATCTTTTAGATATATTTCCTGCAGTATATACTCTGGCAGAAGGGGTGGTGTAGAGTGACATTATAGCTTCAAAAATAAATCCAGAAAATCCAAATTTCCTAAGAGTTTCCTCCATATATCCCCAATGCACTCTGTCGAATGCCTTCTCTGCATCCAATCCAAGGAGCAGGGAAGGCATTCGACTACGCTCTATAAGACTAAGGAGGTCAATCATGCGTCTAGTGCTGTCTGGGCCTTGTCTCCCTCTCACAAATCCAACCTGATCTGGTTCAATTAGATAGGGTGTGATTTCTAATAATCGGTTGGCAATGACCTTAGCAAATATTTTCAGATCCAAATTTATTTTGATATGGGCCTGTAATTAATTGGTGATGTCGGGTCTTTCCCTTGTTTTGGAATAGTAACAATAATTGCTTCAAGCATTTCTTTGGGGAACGAATGGTTTACCACTGCATGGTTAAATATTTTAGCTAGAAATGGGGTAAGTGTTGTGTTAAACGACTTATAATATTAACTGGATAAACCATCTGCTCCTGGGGTTTTATTTGCTGGCAGTTTTTGAATGACTCTCTTAATTTCCTCAGGGGTTATTGGGTCGTTCAGCCTTTCGAGGTCACTCTGATCTACAGCGGGGACATTAATCTTACTTAGGAATTGGGCTATTTGTGTTGGTGTTGGCTGGATAGTATTAATATCATCCTTTAAGTTATATAAGCTTTCATAATAATCAGCAAATGCATCAGTTATACTTTGTGGGTTGTATAGTACTTTCCCTGTTTTGTGATGAACTATTTTTTCTATTTTTTGTTTTATTTGTCTATGGCGTAATTGGGAGGCCAGTAGTTTCCCTGCTTTATTTCCCTGTGAGTAATAGGTTAATTTTAATCTCTTAAGGTATTTTTCGTGGTTGGAAATCAGTATTGCTCTAAGTTCATTTCTTGTTTCGTTTAATCTTTGAAGAAGAGTGGGATTACTGGGGGATGTTTTGTGATCTTTTTCAAGTTCAGTTATTCTAAGTAGTAGTTTGGCTATTGACTGTGTGCGTCTTTTTTTTTCCCTCGAGGCTAATTGGATCAATATTCCTCTAATAAACGCCTTATGGGCACACCATATACTCGAGATAGATACCATATCATTATCATTTACCTTGAAGAATTCTTCCAATCTTTCCTTCATCACTGCCAGAGCCTCCCTTTGGGACAAAATATAAGTGTTATTTCTCCAGAGTGTATGATTTGAATTTGGCTGTTTTAAATTTATGCTTAGTGATATTGGGGCATGGTCGGACCATGTTATGTTAAAGATGCGAGCATTTGATATTTTTTGGAGGAGGACTCTGTCAGTGATGAAGAGATCGATCCTAGAGTATGATTTATGTACTTTTGAAAAGAAAGTGAAGTCCTTTTCTGTTGCGTGGAGACATCTCCATGGATCATGCAGATCCTCGTATGAGAAAATGTCCTTTATACCTTTTCTTTTGGATAGAGTTCCTTAGGTTGAGTCTAGAAGTGGGTCCATCGTTGCGTTAAAGTCTCCACAGTAGATGACATTGCCCTTTTGAATCTTCTTCACCACTTTTTTTTGATAAATACAATTTTTTGTTATCAATGTAATCCACACAGTCTCCTAAGTCATCTATTTCCCTTTTGGATTTTTGCATAAATGATTTCATGTCATGCTGAATTGCTCCTCTTAATGATTTTAACATTTCTTTCATATCAGAGTCAATTAAAGCCTTTCCTGAGGTGGGGAAAGCATCTAGCTTTTAATCAAAAGGGTTAATTTCTGCTTCTGTTTCAGTTACCTCATCTATATCAATGTCACTTACTTTGTCTTCTTCTGTATCTATTTTTCTCTTCTGCTTAGGAGGGCTAGTAACATCAGGTTGGAATTTCTCCTGTTCCAGTGACAATGGCTGTGGCTGCAGTTCTATTGTCTCTCTCCTCACAGAGCGCACTGCCTGCTTGTCTGTGTGTGTGAGGGAGGAAGGGACAGTGCCATTTTTCTTCCTCACAGCACCGTTCTGTTTGGGGAAGGAGTCCAATTTGCGGGGTTTATCCCGCAAAGTACGCTTCTCCATGGCTGGGGTGAGGGTCTGTGAGCTTTCCGCTGTGTCCCTGAGTCCTCAGGTTTATTTTCTGTCGCCGCTAGCTGCTTAGGGAGATGAGGAGAGCAGGAGCTCTAGCAAGAAACGGCCATTCCGCTGCTCCGCAGGCCACGCCCCCCATATTTTATCTTTTTTAGAATCTGTAACATAGCAATGCATTTTAATAAAACAATTGCCCTAGTTTATACCGAGGGTGAGCGTGAAAGGTGCGCTTCCAATGCATGCGACAGTGCCGTCCTAAAACAATTCAGATCACAGGCTAAATGCACAAAGCCAATGGGAGTGGTTCTTTGCCTTTTGATTGCTATGAACCAATCATGGTGATCACAAGTGTAAACACAAATGTAAACACAGCCTTCCCCTTCCGCCTCTGCCACCGATCGCATCCACCCAACACACTACCACAAGTGGCAACAATGCAAAAAAAAAAAACACAGACCTCAGTGCCCACTAACAGACACTAAAGGAAAAAACAGCTAAAGATCAAATGCTGGAAAGATGTAGAGCCCAGCAGCCATGCATCCCCTCCCCATGGCTCAATAGATGTGCACCTTCTGTATTATATCGCAATAGCCAACACTGAAGACAATTCACCCTCAGAAGCCAAATAAAGGTACTATATATACAAACATCATACAAAGAGCAGAGTCTCTGCAACCACATCAACACCAGTATGTCTCTATTCTCCAACAAAAAAGTGGCAACCAATGAGATCTCAACAATACTCGGTGGGGGAGATTTACTAAAATTGGAGCACTTGGAATCTGGTGCAGCTGTGTATGGTAGCCAATCAGTTTCTAACTTCAGCTTGTTCATTTAAGCTTTGATAAAACATGGAAGCTGATTGGTTTCTATGAAGATCTGCACTAGATTTTGCACTCTCCAGTTTTAGTAAATCTCCCCCACTATGCCTCCCACCAAAAACCCTGGGGTGTCCACTTTTCAAAAAGGAGGCTTTTTGGGGGGTATCTGTATTGTCCTGGTATTTTAGGGTGTGATAGAAGTGTGATAGGCAGTCCGAGCATAAGTTTTTTGTAGATTTACATTTTTTTTCCTTTATTCAAAAATAATCCAGTGGTTAATAAATACCACCAAAAGAAATTTATATATGTTTCAAAAAATGATTTATAATTATTTTAGGTATAGTGTTGCATGATGATGTAATTTTCAAACTTTCACAACACTGAAAACAGAAAAATGGCCTGTAAAGGAAGGGCTACAGCGTGGCTCTCTCTCTCTCGTCCTCTCGCCCCCCCAGGTGCATGCATTGGGCGCTCTCTGTGACCGATGTGTCCTTATGACACAGCTGATCACAGATCGCAGTAAAGGGCCAATCAAAGCGGCCCTGTACTATGTGATCAGTTGTGTCCAATCACAGTCACAGCGTAAGGGAAGACGGTAACCAGCAATTCTGAGAGGGCATATTTACACTGATAATCAGTTCACTGATCATCAGTGTCATGATGATCAGTGCAGCTTAACAGTGCCGATCAGTGCAACTTATCAATGCCCAATAGTGCTGCCTATAAGTGCCACCTATTAATGCCCATCAGTGCTGCCTCATTAAGTGCCGCCTCATCATCAAAAATTACTTATTTGCAAACTTTTATAACAGAAAGGAAGGAAAATATATATTTTTTTCATTTTCTTTTTCCATTTGTTTAAAAAAAAAAAACACATTGGTGATTAAATACCACCAAAAGAAAGCTCTATCTGTCTCAAAAAAATGCTAACAATGTCATATGGGTACAGTGTTGCATGACCACGCAATTGTGCGACAATGCTGAATGTTGAAATTCGGCCTGGGTAGGAAGGGGGTGAGAGTGCCCAGTATTAAATTGGTTAATAAATATGTATTTTTTTGTTCAGTTACTTTATATTCCATTTACTGTATATTATCGTGATTCTCTCAAATGGTACCTGGTTTGCTCTATCATTTATGTCTATTAAAGCAGAACTAAAGTCTTCAAATACTTCCCTTCCCTGTCTTTGCTCTCTCATCAGTACTGACATCTTTTCCTGGCACGAGGATATGCCGAGAATGAGCTATTTCTCTGATACAGACTAGACATGTGCGATTAGTTTCGTACGAATCGAAAATTTGTATGAATCGAAAATTCGTACGAATTTCCGTAAATTCGTGAGGATCCGAAATACGAATTGCTATGCTTTCGAATTTTGTACGTAATACGAACTTTCGTTTACGAATTTCGAATCCAAATTCACGGAAAACGTGACTGGTGTTTTGTTGACCAATCAGAGGTTTCTGCTGCTGCTGAGTGAGGGTTGGGAAAATTACATTTTTTTTTAGTCAGTGGGTGGGAGTGGGAGTGGGAGACTGTTAATTACTGGTAGTCAATGGGAGATATAGAATCGGACAAAATAAGAATGTTCGTTAATTACGATGTTATTTGTTATGATGAAGTTAAAAACCCAGGAAGTCAGCACAGTACAGGGATGATGGGAGCCCCTCAATAAGCACAGCACAGGGATGGTGGGAGCCCCTCATAATGATAAATTAATCATAACAAACGTTCGTAATTGTTACAAAAAGTTAACGAACCTAACAAAAATTCGTATTTCGTACGAATCCAAATTGAATTTCGGACACGAATTATGAAATACGAATTAACGGCTAATACGAAACAGAACGAAACAAAACAAATTTATTGACAGCGCACGTCTAATACAGACTGCCTCACATGCACTTTTTCTCCTCTCATGCAGTAGCTCTGACCTTATAGTTTGAAAACTTGCTCCCGTGATGGCGAGGGTGAACAGTAAGAGCTAGGTGTCTTTTAGTAATGTCCAAGGCAGGGCGGGATGATGAGATCTCTGTGAGATTTTCAGTCAGGCTTCAGGAAGTATGCAAGTGGCTTACACCTAGAGTAAGCGCACTATTCAACGTTCATCAAAGTTGATCTACAGACATTCTTTAACTGTATAGGCAATTTTTTGGTAAAGGCCATTAAGCCACTTACAGATGCCTTTCATGCTATGAATATTAAATATAAATGTGGTTTCCCCTTCCAACTCAAATTGTTCCATGATGGTATATCTACAACTTCTTGTAACCTGGGAGATTTGCCTAACTTCTGTAACCATTTGAGTTACCAAATATTGCTTTGCCCGATTGGCCACTTAAACCAAAAACGCCAGGCTTACCTATCAACTTGCCATGGCACCCACAATCTAAAAAGAAGAGGTCCTGCACTGTATCTAAAAAAAATCTCTAAATGACTGACCAGACTTTCTTCTATTTACAAGTCTACTCACTTTCTCTGGATTTGCCTGTTTCTGCCGTTTGGATTCTAACTTCCTCATCTTGGCATTTGAGATGATCTTTAATTTTTTCTTGCTGGACTTATTGCACTGCCTTCATTTTCTCATTCCCAGAAGAGGCCTTTACTGTTTATGCTCCCGCATGATCACCTTTTTGAATTTTATGAAGTCCTACATTATAATGTGGAGTGTTTATTATGTTGCATTTAACCTTTTGTTTTCCAGATACAGGTGATTTTTGTCTTAACTAGTTGCAAACTTTGGGTGTGCTACACAAGTCTATAAAAACGTAATCCATGTACACAGGGCATGTGTAGCATGTCCAGTCACTCTGTCCTACTTCTGGGACCCTCCCCATCCCAGTATACAGACTTCTTCCCTGAGAGTTTTGTAATGCATTACAATACACTCAGAGAAAAAGTCGGAAGCTGTAGCTGTCTGAATCTCTGAAACAGTGCTTATAAACAACACTGCTCCAAACCACAATTATACACAGATACAAAGTTAAATATTGTTACATTTGTATCTTTATGTTCATTCATCTGCAGATCAAATGAATGAACTTAGATCAGCAGATAATGCAAGTTAAAGCAACCTGACAATTACACTTTTTTTTTTTTTTTATAAAACGTTGCTCTGTCTAACCCCTTATCAACCCTTAGTTTACTCTTATCAGCCCTAATTAACTTCTTAGTCTCCTTCTATCTTCAACTATTATTTTTCTGCAGATTTTTTTGTTTGTTTCTATTTATTAACCATTAATATATATTTTTTATTTGTTAATACTTATACACGTTTAACATATATCTACACATTTCCCATTTTAAAAAGCATAACATTTAAAAAAAAAAAAACAACACTTTATTTTATTTGTAAAAAAAACTTTGCAACTCTTTGTACCAGAATCATAATTTTAAACAAGACAAATTACAGAATAGAATGCACATATTTTATATACTGTAACAATATTTCCTGGTGAGCCCCACGTCAGTACACCTAAGTTTGCTCCTCCTATGCAACCCTCAGGACCACCTTTACCCTAGCACATAAAATAGAGCCCCTCCCACCCCCCTTTGTTCTCCTTTTTTGGCCCCCAGGCCACCAGAAGAAAAGATGGAACGGGAGCGAGAGATATGGCGTTCCCCCTACCGAACCTTCCCACCCAAGTCCAGACTCTCCTGGGGTTTGGAAGGTCCAGCGTGATAGAGGTAAATTCTCTTATGAGCCTGGACACCGGCTTGCATGGCCTAAAGAGCTGAGAATTATGGCTATGGCATGCTGTGTACATGTTCTGTCATCACCTGTGTTATTATTCTGCTCATTGGGGCTGCGTCGGTATTTCATCAGATTAGGCGACCCGTCAGATTTTGTAACGGAAGTGACTTTCCGTCACGGCCATCAAAACACTCAGGCGGATTTCAAAACACTGTATTACACTATATAAGCTGAGTTTACTGGTAAAAATAAGTGTGAAATGCAAGACTCCGGTGGGTGCAAAAAGATGCCCGCCTGCCGCGAGTGTGGGGTGTACCAAGATGGCCACAACGGAGCTTCTCTTCCGTTACAAAATTTGACGGGTTGCCTAATCTGATGAAACACTGGCTGCTTTCCTCCGCCTTTCCGTTGGCTGGCGCTGATGTCACGAGAGGGGCGGGTGAGCAGGGCAAGCAGCTGGCTTCGCTTAGCAACCGCCCTGCACAAAGATCAGAAGCCGATATGGCGGCAGTGCTAAATGCCACAAGGAGAGCAGCCCACTTCGCAGGTTAGTAGAGTGAGGCTGCATTATCCTTCAGGCAGCACGGGCCGTCTCGGTATCTATTTTTAGCTACTGATGTTTTTTTCTGCCTCCCTTCTGATCTGCAGTTGCTCCCTGCTGCCACCCTGTGAGGATTTCCTTGCCTTTCACCTCCTGCAAAGCCTTCCCTCTGCTGCCACCTGCTGGAGTTGCTAAATTATTTTATTTCATGTAGGAGGAGCAGAGGGATAGTAGAATTATACTAATCTTACTTTTCTATTTTTAGTTATAAGCTCGCCGCAGCCTCAGAAGGCACGAAAATTGTCAGAATGGGTCTACGGGGGACTTAAGCATAAAAGAGTGCATAGACCTAGACTATTAGGTGTTTATTTTCTAGAAGCAAAAAGAGCCCTAAGAAGAAACATTCACATAGAGAAAAGTCCCACCAACCCTAATTTTTACCACAACCAGAGCCACGTTCTAGCCATACGCCTCGCTCACCGAAAAGGCCGCGCTGCAGTAAATCTCCAGCCTTACAGCCAAGAAAGGCTGAGAGACGGCCTGCAGAGGGCCTATATGGCTCCCTCAGTGCCTGGAAAACTTTTGTGTGCCGAATTCATTAAGGATGTGGCCACAGACAAGACGGCAGAGGCAAACAGGATTAAAGATTATATTCACAAGGCTGCGGCCGACAGTATACACCTGGTTGCTAGCACAAGCACGTCTAAAAGTAGGCCTAGATCAAGGAATATCCCAGAACACAAACGGGGGCCACCGCCAGTGCTGGAAACTTCCTCCGGATCGTCCTCGGTCTCAGAAGAAATGTCAGAGCATTTGTTTGACTTTCAATTTATAGAACTATATATCACAACTATAAAAGAAGCCATAGAATGGGAGCAAGATTATTAACCACCAGAAAATATAGGGGATTTTTTCCAACCCTGAAAAAGCAGGGTTGAAAAATAAAAAAAGCATCCCCATTTATGACGGAAATCTAAAGCCCCATACACACGGTCGGACAATCCGCGGACCAGGTCGGTCGGATCCTGTCCGTCATACTTTGTCTGATGTTGGTTTTGCGTACACACGGTCGGACAAAGTTGTCGGAAAATCCGATCATTCTGAACGTGGTGACGTTTGTTGCCTACGACGGGACTACGTAGAGGCTAGTAGCCAATAGCTTTGGTCTTGTAATGTGATCTGAGCATGCATAGCACTTTGTCCGGTCGGACAACCGTACACACGATCAGATTTGGTGTGATCGGACCGTGTTGTCGGCAAATCTTTCCAGCAGGAGATAAGACTTTGTCCATCGGACAATCCGACGTACACTGTCCGATGGTGCATACACACGGTCTGATTTTTCAACAACATTGTCCGATCGGACAGAATCCATGAAAAAGTCCGACCGTGTGTATGGGGCTTAAGAGTTATTCGAGGAAGAATGGGAAAAAACTGAAAGAAAGACAAATACCCAGAATAATTTTTTTAAACTATATCCGTTTGGATCCACAAATGCCGATTTTTGTGAGACACCGCCGGGGGAGGAAGCAGCCCTACAGCGTTTGGCAAGACAGGTATCTCTTCCCTTAGAGGACTTCACTACTTTTAAGGATCCCATGGATAGGCGTGCAAATGCAGATCTTATGAAGATGTACTCTGTGGCAGGTCCAGCATGCCGTCTGACCATAGCACTGACCTCCATCTCGAGGGCTGTGAAATTATGGGTCATGAACGTGGAGACAGCTCCAAGATTGGGAGTCTAGAGAGCCAGAATCATCACGGTATTAGAGGAACTAAATCTGACAGCGGCTTTCCTGACAAAGGCATTCATAGACCTCGTTAGGTTACTAGCAAGACTAATGGTCCCCTCTGTGACAGCAAAGAGGGCACTCTGGCTACGGCACTGGGTGGCCGACAGCACATCAAAACAATCACTTTGCAATATCCCAATTAATGGTAAGATGTTATTTGGGAAGACCTTAGAAGAGGCGATTAAGCGTGTTACCAGAGGTAAGATTGGACTTTTACTGCAAAGAGAAAGAAGAAGACAGCCTTCTTCTCGCACAGGACAGGCCGACTTTATGAGAATTTGTGAGGCAAAGTCAATAGGCCCGACCAAGAATATAAAAAAGAGGCCAATGGAGAGGAACTCAGAGCTCCTTCTTAAGCGGTTTAAAGACATGAGCAGCCCACACAGCCAAAAAGGCTGAAAAATCTATTTGACAGTGCAGCCGTCCAGACCTTTTGGAGGATGTGGATGGACAGGATTGAAAATCAATGGGTCCAAAGAAGGATAAAGACAGGCTACAAGATAGTATTTCGGGAGAAGCCACCGAATATTTTCATCCAAACAGAATGGCCACAAAACCGGAGGAAACAAGAATACGTAACCGAATTGCAGCAGAAAAATGCAATCACACCAGTCCCTCTACAACAGCGAAGAAGAGGCGTTTATTCACCAATCTTCTTGGTGCCCAAGGCGTCAGGAGACCTCAGAACAGTCTCAGAGCAGTCCTAGACTTAAGATCTCTCAATCTATTCATTGACCCCCAAGGGTTCAGGATGGAGTCAATATATACATTGCCTTGAAAAAGTATTAATTCCCCTTTACATTTTCCACATTTTGTCATGTTACAACCAAATACGTAAATGTATTTTATTGGGATTTTATGTGATAGACCAACACAAAGTGGCACAAGTAATAGGAACATTTTGTTATAAATAAATATGTGAAAAGTTTAGCGTGCATTTGTCTTCAGCCCTCTTGATTTTGATACCCCTAACTCAAATCTAGTGGAACCAATTGCCTTCAGAAGTCACCTAATTAGTAAAAACCTGAGTGTAATTTAATCTCAGTATAAATACAGCTGTTCTGTGAAGCCCTCAGAGATTTGTTAGAGAACCTTAGTGAACAAACAGCATCATAAAGGCCAAGGAACACACCAGACAGGTCAGGGATAAAGTTGTGGAGAAGTTTAAAGCAGGGTTAGGTTATAAAAAAATATCCCAAGCTTTGAACATCTCACGGAGCACTGTTTGATCCCTCATCCGAACATGGAAAAAGTATGTCACAACTGCAAACATACATGGCTGTCCACCTAAACTGACAGTCCAGGCAAGGACAGCATTAATCAGAGAAGCAGCCAAGAGGCCTATGGTAAGTCTGGAGGAACTGCAGAGATCCACAGCTCAGGTGGCGGAATCGTTCCACAGGACATCTTTTAGTCATGCACCCCACAAATCTGGCCTTTATGGAAGAGAGGCAAGAAGAAAGCCATTGTTGAAAAAAAAGGTTTAAGAGGTCCGGTTTGCAGTTTGCGAGAAACCATGTGGGGGACACAGCAAACACGTTGAAGAAGGTGCTCTGGTCAGATAAGACCAAGATTTACCTTTTTGGCCTAAAAAAAAAAACCTATGTGTGGCAGAAAACTAACACTGCACATCACTCTGAACACAACATCCCTCCATAAAATATGGTAGTGGCATCATTATGTTGTAGGGATGATTTTCTTCAGCAGGGATAGGGAAGCTGGTCATACTTGATGGGAAGATGGATGGAGCCACCTTAGAAGAAACCCTGTCAGAGTCTGCAAAAGACTGGGGTGGAGTTTCACCTTCCAGCAGGACAACGACCCTAAGCATACAGCCAGAGCTACAATGCAATGGTTTAGATCAAAGCATATTCATGTGTTAGAATGGCCCAGTCGAAGTCCAGACCTAAATCCAATAGAGAATTTGTGGCAAGATTTGAAAATTGCTGTTCACAGATGCTCTCCATCCAGAGCTTGAGATATTTTGCAAAGAAGAATGGGCATAAATGTTACTCACTAGATGTGCAAAGCTGGTAGAGAAATACCCCAAAAGACTTACAGCTGTATTTGCAGTGAAAGGTGGTTCTACAAATACAATGTTTGGCCTTGGTACAGACACAGAAGGTGGCAGACACAGGTTAAAATGGCTATTAAAGGTTCATTTCCCACATTTGGGGCTTTTTAACCACTTCAATACTGGACACTTAAACACCATCCTGCCCAGACCAGTTTTCAGCGCTGTTGCACTTTGAATGACAATTGCGCAGTCATACTATACTGTACCCAAACTAAATTTTTGTCCCACAAATAGAGCTTTCTTTTGGTGGTATTTGATCGCCTCTGGGATTTTTATTTTCTGCTAAACAAATAAAAAAAGACCGAAAATTTTGAAAAAAAATATGTTTTTTTTTGTTTCAGTTTCAAAATTTGTAAATAAGTAAGTTTTCTCCATCACTGATGGGCACTGATGGGGCAGCACTGATGGGCACTGATAAGGCGGCACTGACGGGCACCGATGAGGTGGCACCAATGAAGTGGCACTGATGAGGTGGCATCAGTAGTGTGCGCGCAGAGAGAGGGGATGCTGAAGGACAGCAATCTGGCAGTACTGTTCCACCAGCTGCAGCTTACTGCCAGGTTTGCTCTAGTGGTGAAGAGGGAGGGGATGATGAGGTCACTGACTCCACGTGGGTGCCTGAAGGGAGAGAGGAGGAGGAGGAGCAGGATGCGGCGTCACATGTCCAACGAGGCAGGATGCCCCCTGGAAGCCAGCTAGAGGCCAGCACAGCAACTGTACCACACCGCAGAGCTCCGCCTGTGCAGGGCGCTGCCTCTGCACGTTATCAGAAAAGTTCTTTGGTGTGGGCCTTTTTTGAGACGAGTGCATCAGATCGCACCACTGCTATTTGCAATATTTGTCTCAAGCGTATCTCGCGTGGCCAAAACATCAGCCACTTGGGCACCACAAGCATGAGCAGACATATGTCGACCTGCCATGCAGCTCGTTGGCAAGCACACATAAAAGACCCACACCAAAGAACAAAGCGGACCTCTCCTTGCTCCTCATCAGCTGGGATCTCCATCCCCACTATATCTTCAGTCCTCTCTGAAAGCTGCTCTGAGAGGACTGAAGGTGTAGAATTAGGTGTGTCACAACCAAGTACTTGCAGTACACCGACGTCCGATTGTAGCAGGCAAATTTCCCTGCCCCAGCTGCTGGACCGTCGAAAGAAGTATACTCCCAGCCATCCACATGCCCAGCGGTTGAATGCTAGCTTGGCTAAATTGCTAGCACTTCAACTGCTGCCTTTTCAGTTGGTAGACTCGGCCCCCTTCCGTGAGTTTGTTCAATGTGCGGTTCCTCAGTGGCAGGTTCCCAAACGCCACTTTTTCTCACGGAAGGCGATTCCGTCTCTCTACCGGCATGTGGAAGGCAATGTCCATGCCTCGCTGGACAGGGCGGTCAGCGGTAAGGTGCATATTACCGCTGACTCATGGTCCAGCAGGCATGGACAGGGACGTTATCTTTCTTTCACGACCCATTGGGTCACTCTATTGGCAGCTGGGAGGGATGCAGGACAAGGTGCAGTAGTGTTGGAGGTTGTTCCGCCACCACGCCTCCAAAATGCTACTACTGGTTGTGACACACCTCTCTCCTCCACCCCCTCCTCTTCTTCTTCCTCCAGTGCTCTGTCCTCGGAACCAGCGGTGCTCCGTAGGCGTACAAGGGGCTACGCAAGTATGCAGGCAAAAAGATGCCATGCCGTGCTTGCGCTGGTGTGTTTGGGGGACAGGAGCCACACTGGGCCAGAGGTTCTGGCAGCTCTGCAGGGGCAGGCCGAGAGGTGGTTGACACCACGCCAGCTTAAGCCAGGAATGGTCGTTTCTGACAATGGCACCAACCTCCTCTCCGCCCTGCGACAGGGGCAGCTCACCCATGTGCCCTGTATGGCTCACGTCCTCAACCTGGTGGTGCAGCGGTTCTTGGGCAGGTTCCCAGGCTTACAGGATGTCCTGAGGCAGGCCAGGAAAGTCTGTGTGCATTTCCGCCGATCTTATAATGCCAGTGCTCGGCTGACTGAGCTGCAAAAGGAGCTGAACCTGCCCAAGAACCGCCTAATATGTGACATGCCCACCAGGTGGAACTCAACGTTGGCCATGCTGCAGCGACTGCACACGCAGCAGAGGGCCATCAATGAGTACCTTTGCGACTACGGCACCAGGACAGGGTCAGGGGAGCTTGGCTTTTTTTCCCCACGCCAGTGGAGCATGATCAGGGATGCATGCACTGTCCTCTCACCATTTGAGGAGGCCACGAGGATGGTGAGAAGTGACAGTGCATGCATCAGTGACACTGTACCTCTTGACCACCTGTTGGAGCATACGCTGCGTGGGATAATGGACAGGGCACTTGAGGAGGACTTCCTTGCCTCTCAAGGCCCCCTTTATCCAGACAGTGTTCCTTCTGTCCCACCCATCACACAGGAAGAGGATGAGGATGAGGAGGAGGAGGAGGAGGATTGTGTGAGCATGGAGGTGGAGCCTGGCACTCAGCATCAGCAGCAGCAGTCTTTTAGGGATGATGTACAGTCCCAACAAACCAGTGGACTTGTACGTGGCTGGGAGGAGGTGGCTGGTCGAAAATGTCATCCTCAGTGACCCAGAAGACTCCGGACCGAATGCCTCAGCTAACCTACGCTGCATGGCCTCCCTGATCCTGCAAAGCCTGCGGAAGGATCCTCGTGTTCTTCGGATCAAGGAGAGGGACCATTACTGGCTGGCCACTCTCCTTGATCCACGGTACAAGGGTAAGGTTGTGGACCTTATCTTGCCGTCGCAGAGGGAGCAGAGGATGAGACATCTCAGGGAGGCCTTGCAGAAAGGTCTGTGCAACGCGTTCCCAGAAACTGGGAGGTTACAAACTCCTGGTCCTGGACGACGAGTTGCTGAGGCTTCGGTCAGTAGCAGAAGGAGCGGTGGGGAAGGTGGACGTCTGACCGATGCGTTCAGACAATTTTTTAGTCCGCAGCCCCAAGGTATGATCGGTTCCAGCAACCATCGCCAGCGTCTGATATACATGGTGCAGGAATACCTAGGGGCAAGGTCAGACTTGGACACCTTTCCCACCGAAAATCCTCTGGCTTACTGGGTCCTGAGGATGGATCACTGGCCAGAGCTTGCACAGTATGCAATTGAGCTACTGGCCTGTCCTGCATCCAGCGTTCTTTCCGAACGCACATTCAGTGCTGCTGGAGGATTTGTCACCGATCATAGGGTGCGCCTGTCCACTGACTCGGTTGATCGACTGACCTTCATAAAAATGAATCAGTCTTGGATCACCACCAGCTACCAGGCACCTGAAGCGGATATAACGGAATAATTTATAATGTCACATCCCTTCAAGACTGCCTATGCTGATGCTGAGTGACTGTCCTGTTATGTTCACTGACTATCCTCTTCCTCCTCCTCAATGATCCATGCCACCACACCAGTGCCTAAGGCACAATTTGTCAGCCCCTGTATAACAGGGGCGTGTAATTACAATTTTTAGGCAATGCTTTGCAACAGATCTCATTGCTGTGCTCAGAGTACAGTATCTGTGAGGGGTTGCAGTGTTGTGGCACCAGCACCAGTGCCTAAGGCACAATTTTTCAGCCCCTGTATAACAGGAGCGTGTAATTACAATTTTTTAAAAAGATGCTTCGCAACAGGTGTGACTGCTGTGCTCCAAGTACAGTATCTGTGAGGGGTTGCAGTGTTGTGGCAACAGCACCAGTGCCTAAGGCACAATTTTTCAGCCCCTGTTGGGGCGTGTAATTACAATTTTTAGGCAATGCTTTGCAACAGGTCTCATTGCTGTGCTAAGAGTACAGTATCTGTGAGGGGTTGCAGTGTTGTGGCACCAGCACCAATGCCTAAGGCCCAATTTTTCAGCCCCTGTTTAACAGGGGCGTGTAATTACAAATCTTGATCTAATAGTTCACAGCAGGGCCCATTCCTGCGCCCACCAAGAGTCACTGTGAGGGCCTACAGTCTTGTGGCAACACCGTCCACCACCACCACCACCGCCAAAGGCCCAATTTTTCTGCCCTGTTCAACAGGTGCATGCAATTACAAATCTTGATCTAATAACTCACAGCAGGCCCATTCCTGTGCCCACCAGTCTTGTGGCTACACCAACATCTAATAGGGCAAATTTCTGCAGAGTATATACGGCAGGCCCCTACTTTCAAACACTCCTACTTGCAAACGGAAAGAGAAACAGGAAGTGAGAGGAAATCTACCCCTAGGAAGGGAAATTCTATCATGTTAGATTTAATTTGGGAAAAAGGTATCTCCTCTCTACTGATGCTTTATCACCAATCCTTGTTTCAATTAAAACCCCACTTTTCCAAAAACATTTGTCATTGGGACGGAAAGTGAGGTGACATGTTCTGAACAGATGTGCAAAGACAGCAAATGTTACACGGGTGATAACCCCTCCCTATGTTCTCCAAAAAGCTTAAAAATAGATTTTTTTGGGATGGAGCTACACTTCATAATGTACCTGTTCAGATTCTACTTAAGAACAAACCTACAGTCCGTGTCTTGTTTGCACCACCTATATACTGCTGTTCAGAGTATATAGGGTTGTAGGTATAGGGGTTTTATTTTGGGTGCGGGGCCCCACTTAATATCCATACAAGACCCAAAGGGGCTGGGGTGGGGGGGGGGGTGATGGGGTAGCCATGCCATTTTTATCAAGGATTTTAAGCCATATGGCGGCCAGGACAAGACATGACATTAAAGCCGCTAGTGGTTTTAAATGGCTTATTTTTTTCCTTTACAAATGTCATTTTGTGCAAGGACAGTTCTAAACACGGGAAACACATGCCACTTCACAGGCATACTTTAGACACCCCCCAGGTACCATATTTAAAGGAAAATTTCACTTTTTTTTTTCACTTTATGCATCATTAAAATGACTGCTCCCGAAAAAACGTTAGTTTTAAAAAGTTCTTTTTGCATTGATATATGTCCCCTGGGGCAGGACCCGGGTCCCCAAACCTGTTTTATGACATTAACATGCATATTGGCCGTTGTAATTAGCAATTTTGATTTCGAACGTTCGCGTCCATTATAATGAATAGGGTTCGAAAATTTGCGCAAACTTTCGGTCCGTTCGAAGGTTCTGGTGCAAACCGAACCCAGGGGTGTTCGGCTCATCCCTATTGATGACCAAAGTTTTCATCTGGGCCAAGACACATCTGGAAGTGGCCTACATCCCAGGTAGACAGAACCATCTATCTGAATTTCCCTAACAAGGGCAAATGGGCAGTCAACAGGCACTACCTGGAGCGGATTTTCTTCGAATGGGGGACACCCTCCATGGATCTAATGGCAACATCGGAGATTGTACAGCTGCCGAAATTTGGGACCAAGTTCAGAGAAAGCAAAGTGATAGCACAAGATGCATTCTCAATTCCATGGACGTTTCCTTCTACTAGTATAGATTTTTCCGCTGATCTTGAAAATATTATTGAAAATTGTGAAGGAAGGAACCCATGCCATCCTCATACTACCCTTCTGGCGACAGAGACCGTGGTTCCCATTGCCGTTACAGATGGTGGCAACCCCACCAATATCTCTGCCATGGAAGAGAGATCTATTGAGACAGGGACAGTGGACCCATCCAAATCCATGGAGGCTGCAACTAGCATATTCCTCCAATATCACAATATGTGGTCTTCCCCACACAGTGCAGTTTATAAATAGTGAGTGATGTAGTAAAACAGTTCAATCAAAAGAAGAGATGGTTCTGAGTGTAGACTCCACAATATTCAGAAAGTGCACCTATCACCAAGATGTAGAAACAATCCACCGCATGCTGCACACTCCCCCAGGGGGTCAAACTCACCAGACTCCTCTAGGTAAATAGGCATTCAAGACAACCAACTGTCAGAGAGCAGCTTCCTATTTCCTCATCATCATCACCCACAAGTATCCAGAAATGTAGAGGTTCCACAGAATTGTCATAAAATGCAAGAGAATTTGCATATAGTGTAATCTCATTTATTATAGGACAAACCCCCCATACATCACAGGACCCCTTAGTAAACCTGCGTACAAACAATGAAATCACAAGCATAAAAGTACAAAAATGCAGAAGGCGCTCTCGCTATACTTGGCCGTCCTTAGATGGAATGCACGTTTCCTCTCAGAAGCTGCTATCACTGCCAGTAAAGACACTGAAGGGCGGTGGAGTGCAGAGCGTCACTGCAGAGCTGTCGTGTTGGTCACCGGTTTCGTCACCACGGACGTGACAGAGGGCATCAGCAAGGACCATAGCGACATGGATCACCAGGACAATTAATCTGGCGTACAAGCAACAGGGCTTAGCACCTCCAAAGGTATTACAAGTTCACTTAACAAGAGGTCTGGTAACTTCATGGGCAGCACTCGCCAAAGTGTCAGTGGAAGAAATATGCAGAACGGCCAGCTGGAGTTCCTGCAAGACCTTCGCCAGACACTATATGCTAGACATAATGTTAACCAGCACAACTAGATTTGGAATCACAGTGATGACGTCACCTTTTCAGACAGAATAAAGTCTACTTGTGAAGCTTTAAAGTCTACTTGTGAAGCTTTAAGACGGATTGTAATTGCGAGTGACGTTCAGTGTTGAGTAGGAGGGGGAGAATGTAGTCCCAGACCTCGTTAGAGGAATAAAAAATATAAATAAAAAATGCATGGGTGTAAAAACAAAAAACAGAAAATAAAAAAATATATAAAAATAAAACCCCAATAAAGTTAATGTGATAGTCCAACTGTAAGACTAACAGTCCAGTCCACAGTGAATTCCTAAAAAATGGAAAATGAAGTAAACGAGAGATTTCCACAGTGTGTGACTGACACCTCTACATCAAAAACAATCTTCTTCACGACAGATTCAATGGTGATTCATACGGGTGATTCAAAGACGTGACTTTTTGTGCTTCAAAAGAATGACGGTGACTTTGTGCTGTCCCCCTTTGCTCCCTCACTCACCAGATGTAGATACCCCTACAGGGGTGAACAGCCTCCAAATTATCGGTACCAGGTGCTCCTCAGGATCCCCACTGGACGATATCCATCGGATTTTTCCAGCCAGTCCACCCAGATCTCATAGGGTTGGGAAAGAAATCCAGCAACGTTCCCCAAGGGGGGTATACCTCACAGGGAAGCAAGGAAAAATGGAGGTCCCATGTGCATTACCAGATGTAAAGGATCGATATTTATTAAAAAGGTTTAAAATTAAAAACAAACAGAGTTTAAAAAAAACAGGGTATCTTACACAGTACACCTGTTTCCACCATCCAGGTTAAAAAATAACACCATTAACGGAGGGGTATAGGGCGGCTTGCACTCCAAATGCGCTCCACGCCTCTATGTCCCGCACCGGAAGTGATGTCAGCACGCCTTACGCGTTTCGTCGTCAGACGTTATCAAAGGCTATTTGGTAGCCTTTGATAACGTCTGACGACGAAACGCGTAAGGCGTGCTGACGTCACTTCCGGTGCGGGACATAGAGGCGTGGAGCGCATTTGGAGTGCAAGCCGCCCTATACCCCTCCGTTAATGGTGTTATTTTTTAACCTGGATGGTGGAAACAGGTGTACTGTGTAAGATACCCTGTTTTTTTTAAACTCTGTTTGTTTTTAATTTTAAACCTTTTTAATAAATATCGATCCTTTACATCTGGTAATGCACATGGGACCTCCATTTTTCCTTGCTTCCCTGTGAGGTATACCCCCCTTGGGGAACGTTGCTGGATTTCTTTCCCAACCCTATGAGATCTGGGTGGACTGGCTGGAAAAATCCGATGGATATCGTCCAGTGGGGATCCTGAGGAGCACCTGGTACCGATAATTTGGAGGCTGTTCACCCCTGTAGGGGTATCTACATCTGGTGAGTGAGGGAGCAAAGGGGGACAGCACAAAGTCACCGTCATTCTTTTGAAGCACAAAAAGTCACGTCTTTGAATCACCCGTATGAATCACCATTGAATCTGTCGTGAAGAAGATTGTTTTTGATGTAGAGGTGTCAGTCACACACTGTGGAAATCTCTCGTTTACTTCATTTTCCATTTTTTAGGAATTCACTGTGGACTGGACTGTTAGTCTTACAGTTGGACTATCACATTAACTTTATTGGGGTTTTCTGGTTTTACACCCATGCATTTTTTATTTATATTTTTTATTCACTCATTTACATAGTTTATACCTCTTTTATTATGATATCCTTCCCTAGATAGGTTAAATCCTAGGTGTGTTGACGTGGGGCTGGCCAGGAAAATGGAAAATTGTTACCAATACTTATCGTAAATTTTCCTTTCCTGGCCAGTCCTCATGTCAGCACAACTTTGCTTCCATCTCTAAGTGGCCTGTCGCCACTAATAAAGAAGAATAGAGGGGGATGGGAAGGGCTCTCTTTTATGTGCTAGGGTAAAATTGGTCCTGAGGGTTGTATAGTCGGAGCAAACCCAGGTGTGCTGACGTGAGGACCAGCCAGAAAAAGAAAAGGACAGTAGGTATTGGTAACACTTTTGAGTTTTTTTTTTTCTTTTAAACTAACATTGCTTAAAAAAAAGTGTGTTTGTTTAGTTTTGTTGCACTTTATTGTCTAAGGATTGTGAGAAAAAAAAAATCATTGTTGCAAGACAATATCATAAAAAGAAAGCCGTGTTTGTCCTTAAAAAAACAATATACAAATTGCCTTGTTATCTTTAGTAATGACAAAGTTATTGCAGAATAAACAGGTCCACAGCAGAAATGTAAAGAAAAAGGCTGACCGCTGTGGGGAGACCGACCGCCTGGCTTCCGGGTCCCTACCTTGGCTCATCACCCCTTCAGGGTCATTAGGACAGCACGGGCACCACAGGGGGGGGGGGGGCGTCCGCCCGGTGCTCATTGCAGCACGGGGGGGGGGTCCGCCCGGTGTGCAGGGGGGGCCGTTCCGCCCTCCAGCTCCCCTATCGTCCACCCGCTTCTCCCGGTGCTCACACCGGGAGGGGGGGGGGTGACCGGCCGCCCGCCCGCCCACTCTCCCGGTGCCGCCTGCAGGGACCGCCCTCCGAGACCCCTGGGGTTGTAAGTTGTGCTAGGGGCTGTCCCCTGCTAGTTCCGCCGGGGGACTCGGAGTCCCCTGCTTTCAGTTCCGCCGGGGGGGAGGGGGGGGTCGCTGCCGCCTGTCGGCCCCTCTCTGGCCCCTGGCATTTACAGGTTCTCAGGCGATGTTACGGTTCTCATGCGGTTTTACGTTTCTCATGCGATGTTACGTTTCTCATGCGATGCGGTTTTACGTTTCTCAGGTAAGTTTGGTTCGTTTTTTTGCACTTGTGTTCTTGCGTTTTACATTTCCCTGCGTTTTACATTTCTCAGGTAAGTTTTGGTCTTTTAGGTTCTCATGCGATTTTACGTCAGGTCTCATGTGTTTTGTGAATTGCTGGGTACTAGACCATGGGGAAGAGCTGTCACTAGACCTCCCACTTCATGAAGAATGCATCTTGCTTTCTGGGACTGAGGTCGCAGGAGGGGGTCATGTCAAACTTTGGGTGTTTGAGCTGAACCCCCAATCTGGTCGCATACCCTGGGGGCGCATGCTGGGGGGAGTGATCATGCAATTTTAGGTGTCTCATGCAATTTCTGGTGCTCATGCAATTTCTGGTTCCCATGCAAAGGTGTCCTGGCTAGGAGGCACAGGAGGAGCAAGAATTTACGGTTCTCATGCAATTTCACGGTTCTCAGGCAAGTTTCGGTTCTCATGTTTCTTGCGTTTCTCATGTTTTCCCAGGTTTTCTTACATTTCTCATGTTTTCCATGGTTGTTACGTTTCGCATGTTTCCATGTTTTCTCACGTTTCTCATGTTTTCGTACGTTTCTCGTGTTTTCTTGCATTTCTTATGCTTTCTTGTGTTTTCTTACGCTTCTTGTGTTTTCTTACGTTTCTCGTGTTTTCTTACGTTTCTCGTGTGTCTCATGTTGTGTTCTCGTGCATGTCATATGCCTTTTCATGTCATTGCCTTTCGTTTGCGGCATTTCCGTTAGCTAGTGCTTACATCCAGGATCTGTCACGTCTACAGATCCATACGGGCTGAGGTTTTCGTTTTTAATTGATTGTCGCCCCACAATCTTCTCGCCTGTAGTCCATACGCCATACATGCACGTTCACCATTACACCTTTACTACTACCCACCACGTCCTGTGGGTACCTTAGCCCTGAGTGTTCGTTTTTAATTGCCTGTCTTAGCGCGGCAGGTTGCTCGGGCTCGCTTACTGCATACGGTAGGGGGGGTGGTCATTAGGTTCACATTCCGGCGCTGATTGGTCTTGTCATTTCTGCACCCACATCCTTACACTTGTTAGGTACCAGGGGTATTGTTATGTTCTCTGGTAATTTTTACAGCTGGGTTGTCCATGTTCTTCCACTGCGGGTTTCCCATCACGTCTATGGGTTAAACAGATTGAGGTGATCGTTTTTAATTGGCTTGTTCAGTGGCAAGTCTCCTCATCTGTTTTCTTGCACTGCTCACATATTTCGTACAAACTTACGTTTCTCATGCAACTTACGTTTCTCATGCGACTTACGTTTCTCATGCAACTTACGTTTCTCATGCAACTTACGTTTCTCATGCAACTTACGTTTCTCATGCAACTGTTTGTTTCTATGCCAACTCACGTTTCATGTTTCTCTCGTTTCCCAGGTTTCTCTCGTTGTTCATCGGTTTACGTTCTCGTGCGACTGGCGTTTCTTATGCAGGTTGCGTTTTCGTGCAGCCTCAGTCCGTGTGCTACTCACGTCTTAGTCTGATCGCGCTACTCATGTTCTTGTCCAGTCACGTTCTTTCACGCAGTTACTTTCGGGTCGCATGTTCTCAGTCTTATCAAGTTTCTCTCGCAATTCATGTTCCTGTCCCAGTTCTGTGTCATTTTCACGTTACCTTCCATGTCCTAGCTCTGTCCGACCAGGAGTTGCGCAATAGTATGGAACTATTGGTAAGTCAGCCATTGCAGCTCCAGCAGCTTCTGCTGGCTCTGGGGCTTAGGGGATTCCGGATCCCTCTCTGTGCCTGGGCCGGTATCATTAGGCCCAGGTCTAGGACACAGATGCCGGCGGCACGCCTTCTCTTTAGGTTTCCAGCATTGGTGATGGATCAGGTTTCCTTGGACCGACGCAACAGCCTTGATCGACAAAATCTTTGTTTTGTGTACCAGGTAGGCTCGTGACATGGCTTAGGATGTTTCCAGGCTTCCGGTCTAGGTTGCTTAGTCCTGATGGTCGACATCCAGTTGCTATTTTGCTTTTCTGTTTTTTTTTTTGGCCCCTTCCAACTCGTATCGGCCTACAGCACTATCGGCGCGCATCTGGTGGAGACTCGGCATTTCATGTTGTTGGCATTCCCCGACAGGCCTTTCTTCATTATCTGCGCACTGTAGTCAAGCATCCTCAGTGGTCCAGAAGAGTTGCTCCGGCTGTACTCGGCAGTCTTCCCATCGTTTGTTAAATTCTTCATGACGTATCCGACAGGGTCTCCTTTTGTTATGAACCAGCTTGATGCTTAAGACAGCGCTGTATCTGACCTTTATGGTTCCTAAGGCCAGGGGAGTTGCACTTCTGGCCCAGGGTCTCGCATACTTTTGGTCAATCAACTGGTTGGCACCCCGGTCTTGTCCGTTACATCTGCATGCTCGCAAGACGCAGCCTTCGGGAGGCGGCACGTCATCAGGAGCCTGGCAAGGCGTGGGCCCGGTGTTGGTTTTAAACCAGCCCGTCAGTGCCACTTCTGATATACCCAGGGGGGTCCCCGGTTGCCTCTTCCTAGTGCTCCCCTCTCTGCAGCTCTATGCATACTTCATTACCGTCCCCTTTTTTGGGCAAATCAGGTTCTGGACCTTCAAGCATACTTTGGCTATTCATTTAGGATAGAAGCGGCTTCCGTGACTTTGCGCCAGGGGGTCCCGACCATTAGCATTTGGTTAGGTGGAGGTTGTCTTGTTTCTCTGGGTACGTCCCCGAGCCACTTTGGAGGTGTCATAAGCGTTTGTCAATTTCAGCAGATTGAACGGCAATTTGGTTAGTAAGCTTTCATCCTACTGTGGTTATTTTTGCCCCCTTTTAGGCATACTGACCACGTGACCCCTGGCACACCACAGGTCAATGTTCTCATTTGCTCCTTTCCCATACTATCCACAGATTGACTCTGAGTACAAAGAAAAAGGCTGACCGCAGGTCAGCCTGTGTTTGTAGGAGGAGTCAGCTGCATAAAGCCTGCCCTCCATTGCCGCCTCCTCTCATGGTCGGAGGCTCTCGTGTCCCACCCACCCATTCCCTTTTTCTTTTTCTTTCATTCCATTTCATTTCATACTTGGGTATGCCCCCTTTTAGGCATACTGACCACGTGACCCCTGGCACACCACAGGTCAATGTTCTCATTTGCTCCTTTCCCATACTATCCACAGATTGACTCTGAGTACAAATATTACTCTGGTACATAGGGATGAACAGGTGTGAGAGCCGAAGTGGTTAAGGACCCTTACTCTACATTGCACTATAGCATTTTCCCCTCACCCTATTTGATATCTTTCATGTGTGGAGTTATTGAACTTTTGCACTAGTGTGCTAGAAGAGCAGTACTTATTTTTTGAGGAACAGGTAAATTTCCAGGCTTGGCTGGCAGCCAAGCCTGGATGTGTTTTGTGATATGGGTTGGGAGTGACCTAGTATAAAGCTGGGTGACTCACAGGTGGTGTCACTAGGACCTCCCACTTCTTTCCAGAATCTTCTGGTGCTTTCTGGAAAAAGAGGTGGGAGGAGAGGTGGAGCCACTTGGGGTATTCTGAGGAGCCTTGACCAACCCCCAATCTGGATTGGCAGGGGGCAGGCCTCCTTAAATACCCAGGGTCAGCCCAGCTGGGGAGGAGTTGATCGAGTGGAAAATGTAGATGAAGTGTTAGGCTGTCGGGGCCTTTGAGGGAACTCCCCAGTCTGGGGGGGGTGACCTTGGGCCTGGGTACGGACGGGACCCTCTTACAACCCACAGAGGTGTCCTGGCTAGGAGGCACAGGAGGAGCAAGAGAGGACAATGGGAGAACACTGCCGGGCAAACCTCCAGGAGTTCCACGGTTGCAGCCAGGAGCTGGTGAGTGTTCACACAGCCGGGAGGACTGGGCGGCATGCCTGAGATGCAGCAGTCTGGGATGGGTGCAGAGCCAGTCTGGAGGATTGTGGTGGCATGGGCAGTGGAAAGGGGCAGTGGCAGCCAGGAGGGCTGGCAGTGACTAAAGAAGTGGTACTGAGAGCAATAGCCACAGGGACAGCTAGCACTGAAGCTTTCTATTTTCTACACCATAGGGGCTTGCAGTCCCTGCCTGCAAAGGGCATTTGCTTTAGGCCTGGCTGAGCCAGTGTCAGGCCTACAGTGCTAGCTAGTCCAGGAAATGTAAGCAAGAGATGTGCTGGAGGAGTGAGGAATGATAGTTTTCAAGCAAGGAAGTGCCAGAGAAGAGGAGATTCTATATACAGAGGTGTATATAGTTGGTCCCAATATTGACTGTTGATTACCTGGGCATATCATAAGTTCCCATCCCTATCCAAGTTAAACTCCCCTCAATAAAACCTAAAAAAACAAGTGCAAGGACTGCTTTTCTGTCTCTGAGCGATTGAAAGGTGTGTGCCTGGTTGGGCAGCGTGACAGATAGACTACTACATTCAGCAGCCCCTATGGGGGTACTGCTAATAATGCGCTGCATATTTCCATGTATTTCTATGTTGAATAAGACTTTTAAAGCCACTGGTTTTGGGGGGGGGCGCATGCGCGGCATGGGACGGAGCAGCGGCTTCTGAAGAAAGCTCCGCTCCTCACAGGGCTAAAAGCCACAAAAACGGGGCAATTATAGCAAGAAAACAACCTCTTTTTCAACACCCCCGCACATAAGAACCTGTGCATGCCGTCTACTAAGAAGAAGGGACGGAGGAGCAGCCAAAATCAGAGAAATCTCACTTAATACTGCCTCAGGTCACAGGAGCGCAGAAGGATGCCTAAAAATGGTGCCAGCACGATGCCCTCTTCTCCTTCCTCCTTCTCTGCTCTACCACATCCTCAACCACCGCTGGAATCGGGTTCAGCAGAAAACAGTGAGTACCCCCCACTGACTAAGGCAGATCTAGATGTCAGTCTGGAAGCCATGTGCTCCAAACTTTTAAATAAGTTCCAGGCAGAGATTCAGAAATACACAGACACACTGTCTCAGGAAATTGCTGCTCTAGGGACAAGAACTGACCTGCTAGAAAACAAGCATGATGATGTCCATTGCATTTAATGATTTGTCCAGGGAACATGAGTCACTCATCAGCTTTCACACAATTGCAAGAGCATGTAGAGGATTTGGACAATAGAAACAGGAGGTCTAACCTCAGGATCAGAGGAGTTCCAGAAACCATTACTGATCTAACAGCATATGCAAACAAGCTGTTTCAATCTCTACTACCAGAACAGAATGCATTTATCTGTGACCGCATTCACAGAGCACTAAGAGCTAAACCTCCCCCTGATAAACCCCCCCAGAGACATAGTGCTGTGCATGAAAGATTTCCTGGTAAAGGAGGACATCATGAGAGCAGCCAGGGGTCTGAGAAATAATGTTTTGGATGGAGTGCAGCTACAGATATATCCAGACATCTCCCAAGCAACACTGGACAGACGCAGAAAAATGAAGGAGGTTACAACAGTGCTTTCCACAGCAAGGATCATATATAGATGGGGCTTTCCTTTCAAACTGATTGTACCCCATAATGGCACTACCTACATTGCCACCACAATCCCTGAAGGTCAAGACATCCTAGTCAAGCTGGGTCTATTGGATGCAGGCAACCTCCCACGTACCCCATCTTCATCTCGCCCTGCTCCTATATGGAACACTCCAGCATTACATTCAGACAGGCGCAGATTCAGACACAAAGCTGGAGTTTTGAACTTTAACTGAATCCTAACCAGCCAAAGGTTTTTCTGGCATTCATAATACCCAGGGCCTCTCCATGACTGACCTACATTTTTTTCTTTTTCTTTTTTGTATCTATCCATTTTTGTCATTCTTTTTTTTTCTTTCTCCTATCACCATTCCATAGCAGTAAGCACATGCTTTCTTAGCATGCAAATCTCTATATGCTAAATATTGCTGTTGGCATTGGAACATAATCATTTATGGTGCAACACTGCCATCTACTGTCATAATTTAGTACTGCAACCTTTAGGACTTTATTTTTATTTTATTTTTTTACCAATACCTCTATCCTGATCGCTGAAACATTACTGTTTTATTATAACAATGTCTTTAAAATGGTTTGTTAGATATAAATATGCAATAAGTTTATTAAGAAGAGGAGGAAGAGGCTGGCAATATATTTGAGTTATAGTATACTCTAATGCCCCGTACACACGGTCGGATTTTCCGACGGAGAATGTCGGACAAAGTTGTCGGAAATTCCGACCGTGTGTAGGCTCCATCGGACTTTTTCCGTCTGATTTTCCGACGGACAAAGTTTTATCTCCTGCTCTCAAATTTTCCGACAACAAAGTCCTATCGGACTTTTTCCGATCGTGTGTAGCGAATTCCGACAGACAAAGTGCCACGCATGCTCAGATCACATTACAAGACCAAAGCTATTGGCTACTAGCCTCTACGTAGTCCCGTCGTACGCAACAAACGTCACCACGTTCAGAATGATCGGATTTTCTGACAACTTTGTCCGACCGTGTGTATGCAACACCAGTGTCGGACAAAATCCGTCGGAAAAAATCAGACGGATTTTGTGGTCGGAATTTCCAACCGTGTGTACGGGGCATAACACCTTTCTACCTTCAGCCTCATACTCCTACTGATTACCACAAACCATTCTGTGGGGGTATTTTTTTTTGTTTGTTCAGTTGGTTTATTTTTTCTTGTTTAATATTTTTTATTGAGTTTAATAATATAACAGAACATGTCTCATAACATGGGTAATAAAAATAAGCAACATATTTATCATCAATTATTGAGTACACAAGATAGATATGTGAAAATTAAGAAGCATAGAGATCAAATAGTATAATAAGGTAGGTATGAAATAAAAATAATATCATAGTTATATGAGAAAGGAACACCCGACCACCCCTAATGGGCTCAAACTGTGAGCGGGCAGAGGCCTAACTAGTCAAAAACGGAGATGTAATATCGCCTTATTATATTATATAACATAAGGCAAATAATATAAAGGTATAACCATGTAACCCAGTTGGTTTATTTTTTATTAATAATTTAGGTCACTAATTCACTCATGTCCATACACTGAATCTCATGATTCTAAATGAATCAGTTCCCAGGGTGTGGAGACAGTTTATTTAATACATATCATATATACACCATCTATCCCAGATAGATTCTCAAGATTCTACCCTGAATACATACCCTATGGGCTATTTACAGATGCCCTAGTTGTTACACTATAACATACTTGTTTCATCTGTTTTCGGTTTCACCCCTATTGACTCAATACTCCAAAAATGAGGTTTATTCTAGTTACCGTATTTATCGGCGTATAACACGCACTTTTTCCCCCTTAAAATCGGGGGAAAGTCGTGGGTGCGTGTTATACGCCGATACCCAAAAAAAAAATGACAAAAATCGGTTGCGGCGCCGAAAAAATGGCGACCGCGGCCGAAAAAGGCCGAACCGCGCCGAAAAAGGCCGAACCGCGGCCGAAAAAGACCGAAGCCGGCTGTTCAGCTCCGCTCGTAGTCCCGCCTCCCTGCGCTCGCTCCTGAAACAGCAGGGAGGCGGGACTCCGAGCGGAGCTAAACAGTCGGCTCGGTCTTTTTCGGCCACACTTCGGCCTTTTTCGGCCGTGGTTCGGTCTTTTTCGGCCGCGCATGCGCGGTATTTCTCGCGGCGGGAAATTTAAACGATAGCAAGCTGCAAATGACACTAGCAAGCTGCAAATGACGCCGGGCAAGCTGCAAATGACGCCGGGCAAGCTACAAATGACGCTGGGCAGGTTGCAAATGACGCTGGGAAAGGCTGCAAATGACGCTGGGAAAGGCTGCAAATGACGCTGGGCAGGTTGCAAATGACGCTGGGAAAGGCTGCAAATGACGCTGGGAAAGGCTGCAAATGACGCTGGGCAAGCTGCAAATGACGCTGGGCAAGCTGCAAATGACGCTGGGCAAGGCTGCAATGACGCTTAAATGTAAGTTTTTTTTTTTTCCCTAAACTTCTCTCCTAAAACTTTTTTTCCTTAAAATTCCCTCCTAAACTTGGGGTGCGTGTTATACGCCGGTGCGTGTTATACGCCGATAAATACGGTATATCTGAAACAGGTATTTGTTTAAAGATTTTCTTTTGTGGCTCTCCACCCTATGTCGCCATGATTTTTCCCCACTCAGTTAGAGCGATCCCTCTCCCCAGAGGGAGGGCTCATTTACAAGTGAAATGCAAATTCATTTATTTTTTCATAAATCTGGTTATATCACTTTTTCATAAAAACTTAATTCGCATTTGTAAGTTGACAAAACTGAGTTTTGGACTGATAGGTCTCAGTTTACTTCGCAGTCGGTTAGGAAACAACTTTCTTTCCAACCCCAAATGTTTTTTTCATGTTTGCATGGGTTTTTTTTCATGCAAAGTTTCAGTTAATTCATTCAGAATAAGTTTATTCAAATATGGTACAATTTTATTATTAAACAAACCAGACACAAAAAAATTCGAGTCATGCTTGCACAGGGTTCTGTACATCCTACACCCCTTAAACAGGCTTAAAACATATGTATTTTTATTCTTCCTCCACTTTAAAGGATCACAGGTAACACCCATCCTGTTGCTACCCCAAAAATATACAGCCACACCATGACGATTACAATAATATCACATAATGTACAGGGATTCAATTCCCCAAATAAAAGGAAGAAGGCTTTTTTACAATATAAAAAATTAAATGCGAAACACCAAACTATTAGAAACAGACTCCATGAGGGTGGCCCGAGGGCCATACGCCCTCTAGTGGGCCCTACATTGTCTAATGGGCCCTTTGCTCATTGGCCGGCACCGTGGAGCTTGATCGGCATTTGTCATTGCACACCAGAATTGGCAGGTCTGCCCCCAGCACCCTGTGCGTTTCACAGATGAGAGCAGGTTCACCCTGAGCACATGTCACAGATGTGAAAGGGTCTAGAGAAGCCGTGGAGAACGTTATTCTGCCTCCAACTTCATTCAGCATGACCAGGTTGGTTGCAGGTCAGTGATGGTTTGGGGACGCATATCCATGGAGAGACGCAAAGACCTCTACAGGCTAGACAATGGCACCCTGACTGCCATTAGGTATCAGGATGACCCATTGTCAGACCCTACGCTGGTGCAGTGGGTCCTGGGTTGCTCCTGGTAAACGACAATACCCGGCCTCATGTGGGGAGAGTATGCAGTCAGTTCCTGGAGGAGATTAAGGAATTGATACCATTGAATGGCCCCCACGCTTATCCTGAGGACATTTGCAAATAGCTGGAAGGGAGAGAAGTCCTTCAAAAGAAGGTTGTCTAAAGACCCTGTGTTATTAAGAGGGCAAGAAGGGGTGAAGGTACCTTAAATAATCTGGGAGCAGAGGATAGGCAAAATGGCAGTGTGACAAATTAGAAAATGTTTGTCTCCTGCAAAGCACAGAAAGTGCTGATGAGGTGGGTAAATAGTTGACCTTGCAAAATCCATACGAAACTTTAGAACTAGGAGGGACTTGTTTAAGTATTTTAGATCCAGGATAGGACGAATATCCTGTTGGGTTTTGACACCATGAAAAGGTTTGAATAGAATCCTATTCCTGGTACAAGAGATGGTTCAGGGAATTATTCAAATATGACTGCCCTTGATCACATATTGGTTGGTAGGAGAAAAAAAAGCTGAAAGAGCAGAGTTTGAAATTCTATTTTGTACCCCATTTAAACCACTGATTGAACCCATACGTCTGGGACCTCTGGGACCCAGAAAAAGACAGTAAAAAACTGTAACAGACATTTGTAAGGGGCAGGTGGGTGGATGGTCCTACATGTTTCCCTCCTTGTTGGGCATCAAGCAAGAATCACATGAGAGGCCAACCCCGTAGGGAGTTCTTCTGGGTTATGCTAGGCACTTTGAATAGGGTCATTGCCTTACATAGGGGATACCTTTACTGGAACAACTGACTGATCTCTTATAAACTCTCTCGATGTTACTGTACATCACCACAGTCACCTGTACAATTAGGAGGGACATGCAGGGCCTTTGCCCTCTCCACTTGTCCAGCGTATCACCACTACCTACCAGTAACATAGCTTTTCATTGATCCTGTGCCTCTGATGTCTTTGTACCAGAAGAATTTTTAAACCGTCAATAAAGGTGTTAACAGAGTGCGGCCATCCAGCCTTTTCTTCGATTCATACCAGTAACAGTATGGAGCCCTGCTGTTCACCTAGCGCTGACTCCATGCGTGCACTTTACCTAACTTTTCCTTTTCCATACCTGTGTACAGGACGAGAGCCCCTGTGGCGCAGATCTTCTCCCGTTGCTATAGGAGACAGATCACTGCAGAAGTACTGACAATATCTCACAAATGCTTAAAGACCGGCTGCTAGAGACCTTTGTTATCCTTGGTAACCACTGTATCTTCACACTATTTGATTACGCCCTTTGAGTAACTTCAGACCCGGCAAAGGCAAAGTTTCAAACACTTTACTTGGATGAGTTAACACAATGACATTCACATGTAACAGTTCAGAATAAAGTGCAAACATTTCCCTAACTCAGTCAATTGTGGCTGCCCCAGCAAACCTGCACAGGAAAGAGTCCATCTCCATTGAGATGAGATCATGGACTTTTGAATCCCAGCAATCCTCCTAGGCACTGGGAACTCTGACTTCAACATTTTACTGGTGATCCAGGCTCTGGTAATGGCAGTGAACAGGTCCGGAATTGAATCAACAGCAACCAGTATCCTTATTGCAGCCCTAGGGTCTGGGTCTGTGTCCCTTTTACAACACACAGGACAGGAAGGGGAGGGGGGGGGGGTCGGACCCAAGAAAACATGGGAAGCACAGTTAACTCTCAACTTCCCGACTAGAGCAACATTAACCACTACCTTTCCCCATTCTTAGGAATGAGGGTGATCCTTCATTAAGAAGGGTGGGTGGACTTGGAGAGGTTGTTCAAAGTTTGGCACTGTTTTAAGGAGGTAGAAGTGCCTGAAGAATGGGATTTTGGAAACTTCCATTATGGAAGGAGAATTTTTCCTTCTTTGATGAATTGAAGTGCCTCAATAAAGAAACATCCTCCTTCAAATTGCATACATGTGAGACATCTTTTACGGGCAATAGAAACTGGGTTCCAGGCGCTACTGACTGAAAAAATCACCCAATGGTGTAATGTAAACCCAGCTAAACCCTGCTGCTGTCCGGTGGCATAGGATTGAATATTGAAAACAAATAAGGCCGACAGCGCTCATTAGCTGAATTGAGGAATGGTTAATGGTGGCTGCAATTAACCACAATTGCTCTTAAATAAGCTTGCTGGCAATTTATTAAAAGAAGTATTGAAGCATAGAACACACAGTTTGCCTGCTTTATTTTGCGGGAAAGATGGTCGGAGCTTTTCCTTGGATTTCCATAGTCTGGTTACAGTGATCAATCAGTGCCCGCGCCAGCCTTACAGCCAGCACAGTAACGCTGCAACCATATATTTTATAAACTATGTACTGTTTTTAATACTTTTTTGAATAAATTGCCAGCAAGCTTATTGAAGAGCAATTGTGGTTTATTGCAGCCTCTTACCAAACAAAAGTGTAAAAAATTAATAAAAACACAGGTTTTAAAAATTCCTGAAGATTTTCCCCCCTTAATGACCGGGCCATTTTTTGCGATGCGACACTGCATTGCTTTAACTGACAATTGCCTGGTCGTGCGACGCTGTACCCAAACAAACGTCCTTTTTTTTCCCCACAAATAGAGCTTTCTTTTGGTGGTATTTGATCACCTCTGCAGTTTTTATTTTTTGCACTATAAACAAAAAAAGACTGACACTCTTGAAAAGAAAAAAAACAATATTTTGTACGTTTTGCTATAATAAATATACCCCCCCAAAAAAATTTTTTTAAAACGAAGGAATAGATTTATGGCATTTTTATTTTTTTTACTAGTAATGGCGGTGATGCGACATTGCGGCAGAGAGATCTGACACTTTTTTGGGTCCATTGACACTCAAAGCATGTTGCTTACTGTGGGGGCAATATACTGACTGGAGGATGAGAGAGATCGCTGTTCCTAATCACTAGGAACAAATAACATTGAATAAAATACATGAAGGTGTTTATAAATGTCACTGGCAAAGAACTGAGACATGGGAAAATAACCCTTTCATCCAAATGTTAAAATTGTATGCAACCCATAGCAACGCTAGTAACTGCTGGGTGTGTTCTCACCTAAATCCCCAAACAGGAACAATACCCATGATAGCAGTGCCTCTCAAATTCACTGATCTAAACAGGACCAGAATAAATGGCTCATACATGGTCTCCACAGCTAATGAGCACAGATCAGTGACTTTGATGGTTTCAAAACAGATAGGCACTCCACAGATTTGTTTAAACATTACATGCCCATTTAAAACTAAATGTACACGGTTGGGCAATTCAGATTGCACCGGAGCAAAAATTACAGTTTATGGAGGAAACTATGGTCAATATTATCTCCCAGATCCAGAACTAAATAGAACCCTTTATAGTACAAATTGCTCACAGTTCCCAATATGTCAAAATATCACTCTACTTCCCTGACAGAATGGGAATCTGTTTGTTTACATTGACAGATCCTCATTCTGCCTCTCTGTGGAGCGATCGCGGGTGGCCGTCAGACATCATGGCCACAAGCCACAAGCATAAGCTCCCCCCCCCCCCCGAGCAGCGGGCGCCTGCTATAGCTGTTTAAAGGGCTGACGTACAGCTACCGCGATTTGTGGGAACGAGCCGACCTGCTACAGTATAATGACGGCGGTTGGTGGGCAAGTGGTTAAAAATGAACGGCTGGCTTTCCTACCTAGCCATCCTGTGATGCTGATGAGAGCGGTGGAGGCCGGCCGATGAGCTGCAAGGATTGCCGGTTGAGCGGTGACAGCTCGCGGCCACGTGCTTTCAGAGCTCTCAGCCTGATAGTGCTTGGCTGACTGGCAGCGGTGGTGGTGTGAGAGGCTCCCGCCACGCCCCCCCCTGGACGGAGGGACATTTAGCTGAGTGGCGGCAATGTGAAAGGCTCCCGCCATGCCCCCCCTGGACAGAGGAACATTTGGCTGAGTGGTAGTGGCGGCGATGGTGTGAGAGGCTCCCTAGAGAGGAGGTGAGAGAGATATGAGAGAGTATTAGATAGTATGATTGGTATGACTGGTATAAAAGGTTCTTAAAGGGATGCATGAAGAATAAACACATTTTTTTACAGGCAATATTTGGTCACAAAAACGTCACAGAAAAATTACACCAAGAAGAATAGGTATTGGTCATCAAAGAAAAATTGTACAACGTTTATAGAAATTTAAATATCAATGGTTAATGGTACACAGATAAAAAAAAGTACATTTTATGCTCCTGGAACGTCCGGGTTTTGGCAGTCCCAAGGAAAAAATGTACGGGTTGGGCTGCTCTGCCTGCAGGAGACACACCTTACCAATTATCTCCATAACTCAATTGGGATGGGGAGATTTTCACACACAGTATCACTCTGTTCACACCTCCTATTCTAGGGGGGTGAGCATTTTGATTAGATCTGGGGTGATGTTCACCTGCATGGATATTAAGATTGATGAACTGGGGCGGTATATCTTCTTATTTTGTAAGATAGGTTCTATTCTCTATGTGCTGGCTAATGTGTATGTCCCTCCTCCTTTTAACATTACGATTCTGTGTAAATTAATGGAGTTTGTGCTGGATAAGCCAGGTGTGCCGGTGATAGCTATGGGGGATTTTAATATTGTCATGGACCAGAATTGGATAGGTTCCCCCTGGGGACACAAATGGGCACTGTAGCGGATGACCGACTGTCCCAATTTTTTGGGAGAGGCTGGACTGAAGGATATTTGGAGAGTACAGGATCTAGAAGCCCGGCGGTACTTGTGCTTTTCAGGACACACTCCACACTCTCCAGAATCAACCTATTTCTGGGGAATGAGGAGGCGTTATTTGTGGTAAAGAATGTAAGTTACATAGTGAAGAGGGAGGCTTGGATAGCTCTGATTAAGTTATACCTCGTCCCGGATTAAGTGGTAGATGGTGGAGCGAAGATAGGGATAGGGGACTATAACGGTAAACAGTAATAATGATACTTGCAACTTTTTGAATGAAAAAGTTTTTTTAACAAAATAGTTTATTTCTAGTTGATTTGAAAAGTAAAATCAATATTACATACATAGATCATACAGTACAAGGGGAAAATACAATGGGGTAGGTCCAGCAGTCATGTCCATTCCCCTGCAGTAAGTGGGAACGCATGGGTTTTGGAGATGACAGGGGGACCATAAAGATACACAATGAAGGAGAAATAAATTAAAAAGGGTCTACAAGAATTTAATAGATCCTAGGTACAAAGGGGCTGATTGGAGAGAGCTGACCGACATGTTTCGCCATACAATGGCTTCTTCGGGGTCAAGTGAGAGATTTTGTACCATAGAAGGGGGAAGTCTAAGAAGATATAAGAAAACAAAACAAAATTAATTAAATAGCTCAATGGATACATCTGGTTTATCATGAGCAGATCAAACAACCCCATGCCGCCGCAAGGCCATACACCAATCCCATGTGCACAACTGCACCGTGCTGGTCCCCAGAAACTCCCAGTAGGGGCCAAAGAAACATACCCCTAGATTGCTGGAACGCCCACTAAATTCGCAGGTGTGGTCAGATACACTTGAGTCCCAGGAAGCAGGGAACTGTCGAGGGCCTAAAGGGAGCCTGGTAAAATAAAATAGGATAAGGAAAAATAAAATGGCAAAAGGAATTCATTTGCCATGCCTGGCTAACATAGCCTAGAGTTATAAAGACTTACCGCTATATAAAAAATGAAGAAAAATATATATGGAGCGCCATGCATAGGTAATCCTATGAAGATCTTGAGAGAGAGCACCGCTGATACAACGACAAAATAACAATGAATTAGGATGGTATGGGTAAGTTGAGCATTATATAGAAAATAAAGAAAAATGAAGGAAGCTCACCTACTAGACACATGTATGATTGATTAGACCTGCACAGTGGGGGTCTGAAGCCAGACTAGTTATCAGCACTTTGGAGTTGGTTGGAAAGAGGGAACCAATGGCTGCAGGTAGGAAATGTAAAATATACATAAATATGGTCTCAAACAGACTGGCAAAATAAGGACATAAGCTGGGAGGAAAAAAGGGACAAACCTGTATTGTTGGTAGTTTCAGCACAAATGGCGCTCCAATGTCCATCACCTGAAGTGGTGATGGAAAGGCAGGCTATAAAAGGTCCTCCACACCTGATCATGATGAAACATGGTGAGGCGGCGGGCAAAATGGGCCGTTCGCGCATGCGCAGAAGCGCCAGCGCGTGTGCCTACATTTCCCATGGTGCTCAGCGCCAAGAATTTTCCCGCTTTGTCCACAAATCCCAACATTTCAGCCTTTGTTCAACAAATTTGTCTTGCAATTAAAAATCTTCAATATACCTCCTTAGGTCATTCTAATCTATCTCAGGAGAGCTCGCGGGCTTTGAAATCCCTTCAAGCTCATCCTGATATTGTAATTAAACCAGCTGACAAGGGCGGCAATGTTGTGGTTATGGACATTAAAGCTTATGAATCTATGTGCTACAATATCCTTAATAATCGCGAATGGTATCGTCCTATTGCCTTGTCTCTTATAAAAAACTTTTCTCATCAATATGACCAATTGATTTTTCATGCTCATCAGGCTGCTGTCATTGACATGAGCACTTGGAACTTTTTAAAGATTAATGAACCCACAATACCTACCTTCTATGCTTTACCAAAAATTCACAAGTCAACTACCAATCCCCCTGGACGCCCTATTGTATCCGGCTGTCACTGTTTAACAGAAAACGCGAGCGCTCTTGTGGATAAATACCTCTCACCTCATGTGTTACGTTTGCCCTCCTACGTCAGGGATACACTTCACCTTCTGAAGTTATTACATAACATGACCTTACCTCCTAATACCTGGCTTGTTACCTTGGACGTTGAATGTCTATATAATTGCATCCCGCACGATAGGGGCATTGATGTCATTCGCGACCTTCTTTCTGAACGAGGACCTCGTTTTGACAGTTATGCCAATTTTGTGCTGGACCTCCTTAAATTTATCCTTACTAAAAACCATTTTATGTTTGGTAATTCCCACTTCCTCCAGGTGCAGGGTGTGGCTATGGGGACCAAATGTGCGCCCTCATATGCCAACCTGTACCTGGGGGGGTGGGAACGCCATCTTTTTTCACAACTAATTCCCACTTACAAAACCTGTATACTGTATTGGTTTAGATATATTGATGACATCTTATTATTTTGGTCTGGCTCACATTCGGATCTCAAGGATTTCTTTGGATCCTTGGGGATTAACAACTTTAATCTTAAATTCACCTTTGAGTCTAGTCAGTCATCTGTCAACTTCCTTGACCTTACAATCAGTATTGATAAGACAGGACGGATCAGTACGTCTTTGTTTAGAAAGCCGACAGCTGGCAATACAATCCTACATGCCGAAAGTGCTCACCCTCAATCTTTACTCAACAGTATTCCGTATAGCCAGTACCTTCGAATTAGACGCAACTGCACCTCAGATGCGGATTTCTACAAAGCATCTAATGAACTATTTTCTAGATAAATCAACAGAGGCTATAGTCGGGCACTCCTTAAACGCTCCTTTAATAAGGTCAAGAAACTTGACAGATTTCAACTGATTCATAATATAAAAAACCCCATAGATATCCAACCTGTCAGACTGATCACTCGGTTTTCATCAATGCATACCCAAATTCGTGAGGTTGTTAACAACTTTTGGCCTTTATTACTTGCTGACCCCACAGTCAGCAAGTTTATTGGTTCACGTCCCGATATAACCTATAAACGAAGTTCTTCATTACGTGATCGTCTCATTAGAAGCCATCACGCTCCAGTAACGACCCAAAGTCGCCCTGACAATGGCACATACCCTTGTGGGTCATGCGACATCTGCCAATTTGTTGCAAACTCCAAAGCTATTCTGCTACCCAATGGCGCCTTTCACGAAATTTCTCATCATGTAAATTGCAGAACAATAGGCGTTGTATACCTAGCCACCTGCACCTGCGGTTGCTTCTACATTGGTAAAACCAAACGGCCCTTTCAGGTCCAGATACGTGATCACATTAAACCCACTCTTAAACGTATCACTACTACAGCCATCAATAGACACCTTGGTCTTGTACACAATTATGATCCCCAACACATACGTTTTTCGGCATTAGACCATGTCGAAATACATGTGCGAGGAGGTGGCATTGATGAGAAACTTTTGCAAATTGAAACCAAATGGATACACAACCTTAATGCTGTCAAATATCCAGGTTTGAACGAATACATAAGTTTCAAACCTTTTTTATGAACATTTGCCATTCAGTATATCTGATAATGGACACCCACTACAGATTATCCATTTAGAGTCGTTTATTGTTATCCTTATGTCCATGATATCTTATTTCTGCCATGTATCCTTTCTTGCTCTTTCCGGTTGTGCGTTGCGTGGGTCAGGCTACCCTTCGGGTGCTCGGGCACCTTGACAGCTGTTTTTCATTATTGTTTGTTTTCAAGCATGCTTATTATGCCTGTATGTTCTAATTATAGATTTATTATACTATCGTATGTATATTTAATCTGAATGCATCATTTTTCAAAGTTGTTATGTCAACTTGTCTAGGTCTTGTACAAACTCCAAATACTGATATATACTCCATATTCCTCTTGGTTTAATGTCAATACATTTTGTCTCACTCAAACCGAATTCCTTGTATCCTTTGTTTATTGTAACAATTCCTTACTCTATCTATGCATAGCGGATGTACCTCCATGTCGCCCCATTTTGGGACCCCATTGATAGTGGGAAAAATTGGGTCCTGGCCTACCGTCTCAGCCCTACTGCCCGTTGCTGTTCATTTCCCTCGGTCCCTTTGTCCATCTGGTGCACCAAACATGGCCCGTTTTATTTCTGGCTCTTCCACCTTTCGCCTTTCCACTCTTGGCCATTTATACTCCCTCATTGCATTGGTAACGGTTTGGGCACCCCAGGGCTGCGATCCTATGGCCGCAGCCCGCCTGGCTTTGTTGCCTGCACACCTCCCTGATGCTCCACTGCCATCTGGTAATCATCAGCTCTGTTTCCATCTCTGTGTCTTGGATCTAATGGTTCTCCATTTCCTCCATAGGCTTTGGCACATTTGCTTTGACTAATGTTGCGCATTACCCCCTCCGCTCACTGGAGGGCTCTTTTTGGTCCGGATCCATCCATATGCGTCCCATTTTGCCCGCCGCCTCATCATGTTTCATCATGATCAGGTGTGGAGGACCTTTATAGCCTGCCTTTCCCTCACCACTTCAGGTGATGGACATTGGAGCGCCATTTGTGCTGAAACTACCAACAATACAGGTTTGTCCCTTTTTTCCTCCCAGCTTATGTCCTTATTTTGCCAGTCTGTTTGAGACCATCTTTTTGTATATTTTACATTTCCTACCTGCAGCCATTGGTTCCCTCTTTCCAACCAACTCCAAAGTGCTGATAACTAGTCTGGCTTCAGACCCCCACTGTGCAGGTCTAATCAATCATACATGTGTCTAGTAGGCGAGCTTCCTTCATTTTTCTTTATTTTCTATATAATGCTCAACTTACCCATACCATCCTAATTCATTGTTATTTTGTCGTTGTATCAGCGGTGCTCTCTCTCAAGATCTTCATAGGATTACCTATGCATGGCGCTCCATATATATTTTTCTTCATTTTTTATATAGCGGTAAGTCTTTATAACTCTAGGCTATGTTAGCCAGGCATGGCAAATGAATTCCTTTTGCCATTTTATTTTTCCTTATCCTATTTTATTTTACCAGGCTCCCTTTAGGCCCTCGACAGTTCCCTGCTTCCTGGGACTCAAGTGTATCTGACCACACCTGCGAATTTAGTGGGCGTTCCAGCAATCTAGGGGTATGTTTCTTTGGCCCCTACTGGGAGTTTCTGAGGACCAGCACGGTGCAGTTGTGCACATGGGATTGGTGTATGGCCTTGCGGCGGCATGGGGTTGTTTGATCTGCTCATGATAAACCAGATGTATCCATTGAGTTATTTAATTAATTTTGTTTTGTTTTCTTATATCTTCTTAGACTTCCCCCTTCTATGGTACAAAATCTCTCACTTGACCCCGAAGAAGCCATTGTATGGCGAAACATGTCGGTCAACTCTCTCCAATCAGCCCCTTTGTACCTAGGATCTATTAAATTCTTGTAGACCCTTTTTAATTTATTTCTCCTTCATTGTGTATCTTTATGGTCCCCCTGTCATCTCCAAAACCCATGCGTTCCCACTTACTGCAGGGGAATGGACATGACTGCTGGACCTACCCCATTGTATTTTCCCCTTGTACTGTATGATCTATGTATGTAATATTGATTTTACTTTTCAAATCAACTAGAAATAAACTATTTTGTTAAAAAACTTTTTCATTCAAAAAGTTGCAAGTATCATTATTACTGTTTACCGTTATAGTCCCCTATCCCTATCTTCGCTCCACCATCTACCACTTAATCCGGGACGAGGTATAACTTAATCAGAGCTATCCAAGCCTCCCTCTTCACTCTCTAACCGCGCTTTAATGCGCATTTTCTTCTGGCTGGCTATGCTCGAATTCCATTCAATTCAACCTTTCACATACTTGCAACCTTTTGTTGAAATTTAGTGTAATGCTCCACATATCGGTGTATTGTATTAACTAAATTATATGCTTTCTTATTATATGAATAATTGCAACTCTACTTTCTAACATTTGACTGGCTGTCGGTGCCCGATTGCCCCTTGGGGGTCCCTACGCTATGGCGGACTACTGTGGTGATGCTTGGAAGGGTTTGATGGAAAAAATCCAATTTTCGCAGAACTCTGCAAACATCTCCGACGATGAACTTGACAAATCATTTATGAGACTTCAACGTCTTCTGGAAAAAAAGGTCCGTGTTTTTTGGCATAAAACCTATTTTGATAAATATACCTCTAACCAAATAGTTCCATGGGGTCTTAGAATACAAATCTTTCCCAACATCAAAAAGATTAATGACACTCTCAAATCAGCTTGGGAATTCAATCTCCAAACATGCTCTTTCAGCATGATTTCATTAATGTGCAAACAATATGAACACGAACTGGATCTTCTTGATGCAGCCATTAGCTCCTGGTATGATGATCACGCTCTCTTGATCTCATCCACTAGGTTTATAAAACGTGATAAATTATTGCGCATGCATTTAGAAACTTACACCACTGATATTATCAACATGAAAGAGAATAAATACCAAAAAGACAAATCTGCATATGACAATAACTATGCATATAAATGGCATGATTCCCCTGTACGTAAATTCACATCAAAACCACACAATCCACCCACTCAATCCAATACTCATGAACCCCCCAATACACCTTTTTCCTCTTTTTCATCCAGCACATCTACTATTTACCAAGATCTGTCACACGACCGCAATCTTAAGAAAAGAAAAGGAGATAGATCATCTCTATTGGATACTCACGATCGCACCCTTACACCTACACCCTATGCCCCTGCATCCACCTCTAGGCTTAAAAACATAAAAATTTCCACACCCGCTTCACAAACACTCCCTTCATCAGTCAATTCTCACACAATCACTACTCTCACTTTACCTTCACTGACCGCAAGACGCGGCAGTGAACCTGTTTTAGCCTCAATGTTTCCCCATAATGGTTCCTCATCAGACCCCAAAGTAGCACCTATTTTTTTACCATCAACCCCGGACACAACACCTCACCCGAGCTAACAGTTCCCCCCACCACTTTTTCACACCCAGTAGGTCCCGATGTTCTGAACTTGTCCTCCATCTCTTTAACTCATGAACAAGAAAAAGTTTTAAAACTAGGTTTGACTTTCTGTCCATCCTCAGATTTTGACAAATTTGAATTCATCAAAGATATTCATCTATTCGCCCGTAAGCTGATATATAAAGTCATTTATGACAAATCCACTACTAATCCTACTGACCCTGTCACCACTGATTCCAATCAAGCGCCCACATTTGAAGAAATGCAGGCAATTGATGAACTTATGGGAGGAGGGAGCCATCGATGCTGACGAAACCGACGCGTCGGCTCCCGTCGTCCTCGGTGCCTCTTCCCCCCCCCCCAGCTTCTTTCAAACCCAAATCCAAGAATTTTCCCGCTTTGTCCACAAATCCCAACATTTCAGCCTTTGTTCAACAAATTTGTCTTGCAATTAAAAATCTTCAATATACCTCCTTAGGTCATTCTAATCTATCTCAGGAGAGCTTGCGGGCTTTGAAATCCCTTCAAGCTCATCCTGATATTGTAATTAAACCAGCTGACAAGGGCGGCAATGTTGTGGTTATGGACATTAAAGCTTATGAATCTATGTGCTACAATATCCTTAATACTCACGAATGGTATCGTCCTATTGCCTTGTCTCTTATAAAAAACTTTTCTCATCAATATGACCAATTGATTTTTCATGCTCATCAGGCTGCTGTCATTGACATGAGCACTTGGAACTTTTTAAAGATTAATGAACCCACAATACCTACCTTCTATACTTTACCAAAAATTCACAAGTCAACTACCAATCCCCCTGGACGCCCTATTGTATCCGGCTGTCACTGTTTAACAGAAAACGCGAGCGCTCTTGTGGATAAATACCTCTCACCTCATGTGTTACGTTTGCCCTCCTACGTCAGGGATACACTTCACCTTCTGAAGTTATTACATAACATGACCTTACCTCCTAATACCTGGCTTGTTACCTTGGACGTTGAATGTCTATATAATTGCATCCCGCACGATAGGGGCATTGATGTCATTCGCGACCTTCTTTCTGAACGAGGACCTCGTTTTGACAGTTATGCCAATTTTGTGCTGGACCTCCTTAAATTTATCCTTACTAAAAACCATTTTATGTTTGGTAATTCCCACTTCCTCCAGGTGCAGGGTGTGGCTATGGGGACCAAATGTGCGCCCTCATATGCCAACCTGTACCTGGGGGGGTGGGAACGCCATCTTTTTTCACAACTAATTCCCACTTACAAAACCTGTATACTGTATTGGTTTAGATATATTGATGACATCTTATTATTTTGGTCTGGCTCACATTCGGATCTCAAGGATTTCTTTGGATCCTTGGGGATTAACAACTTTAATCTTAAATTCACCTTTGAGTCTAGTCAGTCATCTGTCAACTTCCTTGACCTTACAATCAGTATTGATAAGACAGGACGGATCAGTACGTCTTTGTTTAGAAAGCCGACAGCTGGCAATACAATCCTACATGCCGAAAGTGCTCACCCTCAATCTTTACTCAACAGTATTCCGTATAGCCAGTACCTTCGAATTAGACGCAACTGCACCTCAGATGCGGATTTCTACAAAGCATCTAATGAACTATTTTCTAGATTAATCAACAGAGGCTATAGTCGGGCACTCCTTAAACGCTCCTTTAATAAGGTCAAGAAACTTGACAGATTTCAACTGATTCATAATATAAAAAACCCCATAGATATCCAACCTGTCAGACTGATCACTCGGTTTTCATCAATGCATACCCAAATTCGTGAGGTTGATAACAACTTTTGGCCTTTATTACTTGCTGACCCCACAGTCAGCAAGTTTATTGGTTCACGTCCCGATATAACTTATAAACGAAGTTCTTCATTACGTGATCGTCTCATTAGAAGCCATCACGCTCCAGTAACGACCCAAAGTCGCCCTGACAATGGCACATACCCTTGTGGGTCATGCGACATCTGCCAATTTGTTGCAAACTCCAAAGCTATTCTGCTACCCAATGGCGCCTTTCACGAAATTTCTCATCATGTAAATTGCAGAACAATAGGCGTTGTATACCTAGCCACCTGCACCTGCGGTTGCTTCTACATTGGTAAAACCAAACGGCCCTTTCAGGTCCGGATACGTGATCACATTAAACCCACTCTTAAACGCATCACTACTACAGCCATCAATAGACACCTTGGTCTTGTACACAATTATGATCCCCAACACATACGTTTTTCGGCATTAGACCATGTCGAAATACATGTGCGAGGAGGTGGCATTGATGAGAAACTTTTGCAAATTGAAACCAAATGGATACACAACCTTAATGCTGTCAAATATCCAGGTTTGAACGAATACATAAGTTTCAAACCTTTCTTATGAACATTTGCCATTCAGTATATCTGATAATGGACACCCACTACAGATTATCCATTTAGAGTCGTTTATTGTTATCCTTATGTCCATGATATCTTATTTCTGCCATGTATCCTTTCTTGCTCTTTCCGGTTGTGCGTTGTTGCGTGGGTCAGGCTACCCTTCGGGTGCTCGGGCACCTTGACAGCTGTTTTTCATTATTGTTTGTTTTCAAGCATGCTTATTATGCCTGTATGTCCTAATTATAGACTTATTATACTATCGTATGTATATTTAATCTGAATGCATCATTTTTCAAAGTTGTTATGTCAACTTGTCTAGGTCTTGTACAAACTCCAAATACTGATATATACTCCATATTCCTCTTGGTTTAATGTCAATACATTTTGTCTCACTCAAACCGAATTCCTTGTATTCTTTGTTTATTGTAACAATTCCTTACTCTATCTATGCATAGCGGATGTACCTCCATGTCGCCCCATTTTGGGACCCCATTGATAGTGGGAAAAATTGGGTCCTGGCCTAACGTCTCAGCCCTACTGCCCGTTGCTGTTCATTTCCCTCGGTCCCTTTGTCCATCTGGTGCACCAAACATGGCCCGTTTTATTTCTGGCTCTTCCACCTTCGCCTTTCCACTCTTGGCCATTTATACTCCCTCATTGCATTGGTAACTGTTTGGGCACCCCAGGGCTGCGATCCTATGGCCGCAGCCCGTCTGGCTTTGTTGCCTGCACACCTCCCTGATGCTCCACTGCCATCTGGTAATCATCAGCTCTGTTTCCATCTCTGTGTCTTGGATCTAATGGTTCTCCATTTCCTCCATAGGCTTTGGCACATTTGCTTTGACTAATGTTGCGCATTACCCCCTCCGCTCACTGGAGGGCTCTTTTTGGTCCGGATCCATCCATATGCGCGCGCAATGAGTGGCGCGCGCATCCTCCGGCCGCTGAGCACCATGGGAAATGTAGGCACACGCGCTGGCGCTTCTGCGCATGCGCGAACGGCCCATTTTGCCCGCCGCCTCATCATGTTTCATCATGATCAGGTGTGGAGGACCTGTATAGCCTGCCTTTCCCTCACCACTTCAGGTGATGGACATTGGAGCGCCATTTGTGCTGAAACTACCAACAATACAGGTTTGTCCCTTTTTTCCTCCCAGCTTATGTCCTTATTTTGCCAGTCTGTTTGAGACCATATTTTTGTATATTTTACATTTCCTACCTGCAGCCATTGGTTCCCTCTTTCCAACCAACTCCAAAGTGCTGATAACTAGTCTGGCTTCAGACCCCCACTGTGCAGGTCTAATCAATCATACATGTGTCTAGTAGGTGAGCTTCCTTCATTTTTCTTTATTTTCTATATAATGCTCAACTTACCCATACCATCCTAATTCATTGTTATTTTGTCGTTGTATCAGCGGTGCTCTCTCTCAAGATCTTCATAGGATTACCTATGCATGGCGCTCCATATATATTTTTCTTCATTTTTTATATAGCGGTAAGTCTTTATAACTCTAGGCTATGTTAGCCAGGCATGGCAAATGAATTCCTTTTGCCATTTTATTTTTCCTTATCCTATTTTATTTTACCAGGCTCCCTTTAGGCCCTCGACAGTTCCCTGCTTCCTGGGACTCAAGTGTATCTGACCACACCTGCGAATTTAGTGGGCGTTCCAGCAATCTAGGGGTATGTTTCTTTGGCCCCTACTGGGAGTTTCTGGGGACCAGCACGGTGCAGTTGTGCACATGGGATTGGTGTATGGCCTTGCGGCGGCATGGGGTTGTTTGATCTGCTCATGATAAACCAGATGTATCCATTGAGTTATTTAATTAATTTTGTTTTGTTTTCTTATATCTTCTTAGACTTCCCCCTTCTATGGTACAAAATCTCTCACTTGACCCCGAAGAAGCCATTGTATGGCGAAACATGTCGGTCAACTCTCTCCAATCAGCCCCTTTGTACCTAGGATCTATTAAATTCTTGTAGACCCTTTTTAATTTATTTCTCCTTCATTGTGTATCTTTATGGTCCCCCTGTCATCTCCAAAACCCATGCGTTCCCACTTACTGCAGGGGAATGGACATGACTGCTGGACCTACCCCATTGTATTTTCCCCTTGTACTGTATGATCTATGTATGTAATATTGATTTTACTTTTCAAATCAACTAGAAATAAACTATTTTGTTAAAAAACGTTTTCATTCAAAAAGTTGGAAGTATCATTATTACTGTTTACCGTTATAGTCCCCTATCCCTATCTTCGCTCCACCATCTACCAAATGTAAGTTACATGTCAAGAGGCCTCTCGGATCATTCTCCAGTGACAGTGTCAGTAGAATTAGGGGAAGGTAACCACCCCAGGGAATGGAAAATAAGCCCTTTCTGGATGGAACTAATGGGTGAGCCGGATGAGGTATTAACAGCCTTAAGAGAATTTGTTGATTTAAATAGAGGTAACGACTCGGAGGGGGTGGTATGGGATACCTTGAAGGCTTTCCTTCGAGGTATAATGATACAAGTGTCAAAAATGTAAAAACCGACCAAGGAATGGAAAAAGGTGGCTGGGGAGAAGGTGACAATAATGGAAGAACAATGTGTTAATGACCCAACACCTGATAGACTCAGGCAGCCCCGGACTGGCCATAGGGCAGAACGGGCATTTGCCCGGTGGGACGGGGGCCTCCGGGCTGCATGTCTGGGACATGTATGGCCGGTGTTCTAGCACCGGCCGCTGATGTTCTGCATATGCTGAGTGGTGGTGGGAGGAGCGGAAAGAGTCTTCTCATTCCCCGCCTACCAAGCCAATCCATGGCAACCCAGGCCGCTGCTGAACAGGAAGTCCGTGTTCGCGCATGCGCCCCGCAGCCGACGGTCACCTGGCAACCAGGACGCCAGGAACGGAGGAGGGACGGGGAAGCAGAGGAAGAGGCCTTATGCACCACCTACTGAAATTTGCCTCACGCACATGAAAGACAGCAAGGTGCTGCAGCCACCTATAGAAAAATTAGTGTGGCTGCCTGCTGGTGTGCATCCATCTCCATTCCTGTAAGTGAAGGGTCTGATGCTCCAGGCCAGGGAACACTGCTTTTAATGGTAGCTATGATTTTTTTTTTTTTCCTTCAGTAAATGTAATTAATCCTTCTGCACCTGCTATCTCTGTGGACTTCTCTTCCCTCAGCAGCCTTGTGCCAGGTTCAAGATGCAGGGAAGACAATTCTACCCAGAAACACTAGTAAAAGTAACGGTCAAAAAGCCAGTTATAGAGCAACAATCCTTTATAATGGTCTCTGTATATATTTATAACTGACATCGTGAGTAATGCTTTATAACTGCCTCTGCAGTACTCACAGAGCCAGTTATAAAGGAGTTTTGCTTAATAACGCGCTCTCTGAGTAAAGCCTAGTGCACACGGGCTGAACGTCAACCGGCATTCAGCCCGTGTGTACGGCAGCTGGTCCGTCAGAAGCCTGTCATTCAGCCCAGCTTCCGTCGAAGGCTCATGACTAAAAAAGGTCAGCCTTTTTAGCCAATGGCTGAGAGCACTGACCGGAGTGTTCCGGAGGGTGGTGTCCCCGTCAGAACACAACAGCTCAGCAGGGGAGATCGCTGTACTAACATTGGATTGTTAGTACAGCGGTTCTGACCTGAGCTGTCAGTTTAGTGGTGTGTACAAGGCTTAATGCTTTATAACGGGCTTTCCGTATTGACAAAGCCAGTTAATAAGCATTACTTACAGAGCCAGTTATAAAGGAGTTTTGCTCAATGACTGGCTTTGTGAGTACTCCATTATATCTGGCTTTGTGAGTCATGCTTTATAACTGGCTTTGTAACCACTACTTTATACGTTTTAAAAGGGAACTGCACTTTATAACAGGGTTTGGTAACTTGTTTTCTAACGTGGTAGCTCCCAACCCTGGTATAAGGCTACATTTGCACATGTGTTTAGGCACAATGCAAATGACAGGGGCAGGTATCAGCTGATTCCTACTGCTGTTTAGGACACCTGTGAGTGGTTAGCTGCATTGCCTTTTGTGTATTCTGAAAGTGCAAGGATCAGGGCTGATCAGAGGTGTGAAGGTGCAAAGCTCAATTGATTGCTTACGATTATTCAAGTGGTTTACAGCATTTACTTTATAAAGATTCCTTTACGTGTGCAGTTGTCTGTTTTTTTGTTTTTTTTGAATGTAGCTGGCACTCTCAATTTCTTTGAAAACATCTTTTGGCACACTATGCCCTAAAGGTTGCCCCTGCATTAGAGCAACCCTCATCTTGTGCTGCAAAGTTCATATTATTATCAGGACTCCGCCATCAAAACCGGAGTTACAGTAATCAAAGCCACACATCCTGGAACCCCACATCCCTTCATCAACCGCCCCCACGAAACGCCGCCGCCCTTCGGGCTGCTCAGTCTAAAATGCCCGGGCCTATTTTTTGTCCCAGTCCGGGCCTGGACTCAGGGCCTGTATGGATGAATTACTGATTAATGATGCTTAGGAAAGTAGAGAACAACTTTTTCAGAAGCGACTTGCCTTTGGGGAGGGGGAAAGTGTAGGGCGAATGCTGGCCCACCTGGTTAAGACAAACTCACCCCATCTGTGGTTCCAACGATCACTATAGGGGAGGGCAGGGTATCTTCACAAACGCTAGAAATAGTGGATAGGTTTAAAGAAAACTATGAGGATTTGTATAGCTCCCAACAGGAGGAAATAGGGGAAGAAATGGATGTATTTTTTAGGAGTTTGGTGATCCCTTCTCTCTCGGAGATGGATAGGGAGGAATTGGATCTGCCTATAACAATGGAGGAAATACAGCGGGTTACGCAGGAGATGGCGGGTCAGAAATCTCGGGGACCTGATGGCCTTCCGGTCGAGACATATCGGCATTACAGGAAGGTGTTGCTCCCAGGGCGGATTTGGGTCTTGAATTGGTCAGTAACGGGGGGAGAGCTCCCCTCATCTATGATGGAATCTACTATAGTAGTGATATATAAAAGGAAGGTAAAGATCCACTTAATACATCCTCATATAGACCTATCTCTCTACTGAGCTCAGATATAAAAATTGTTGCAAAGGTCTTGGGGGCTAGGTTGAATAAAATCATACAGAAACTTTTCCAACCTGACCAGTCGGGATTTATACCTGGGAGATCTACTAGCACAAAATATAAGGTGGGTATATTTGAATTTCCAGGTCCCAAGAGATGAGGATGGAGCAAGGGATATTTTGTCCTTGGTTGCCACCAAGGCCTTTGATAGCCTTGAATGGCAATATCTCTGGAGGGTCCTGGCAGAATTTCAATTTGGCCCGATCTTTATTAACTGGGTAAAAATGCTGTATAAAACGCTGGAGGCAAAAGTAAAGGTGAATAATGAATATTTTGATAAATTTTGATTGAGGGGGATGAGACAGGGGTGCCCTTTGTCACCCCCCTCCTCTTCACCCTCGCAATCGAACCTCTGGCAATAGCCCTTAGGTCCTCCCCCAAGGTAAGATGATTTAGAATGGAAGGGGTGGAAGAAAAAGTAGCATTATATGCGGATGATCTCCTACTATTTCTCGGAGACATGAAGAAGTCCCTATTGAAGGCTATGGATATTATTAAAAATTTTGGCCAATTTTCTGGACTTACTATAAATTGGGAAAAATCTGTATTGCTACTGGTGGACCCCCTAAAAAGTCCCCTGCCTAGGGAGGTTGCCCAGATCCAAATAGTGAATAAAATTAAATATCTGGGAATAAATATCTCTAGAGATCCCAAACAATACATTATGGATAACATTGTCCTGCTCCTAGTTAAATTTAGGGGAAAAATCTAAATATGGAAAAGGCTCCCACTATCTGTAGCAGGCCGATGCAATCTAATTAAAATGCTATGGATGCCTCAGCTTCTGTATGCATTGCATAACTTCCCAGTGTGGCTGTATAAAAAATGGTTCCAAAAGATAGACGCTGTTTTTAGAGAACTGATCTGAAGGGTGGCCCAGCAAAAATTTGTTTAAGTACTTTACAATTACAAAGACAGGAATGAGGAGTAGCACTTCCACACACTTTCAGTTACTTCCTGGCGTCACAACTCTAGCATGCGGGATGGTGCAATACGCTGAAGGAAAGAGATTTGGGGAGGGAGATGCTGCTACCAAACACACTGCATAGATCAATGGTGGAAGCCATGGAGGCAGGTTCCTTTCCTTCGGGGCTTCCCACTTTAGGTTTGATGGTGAGAGTGTGGGACACTGCGAAGGCATTATTGGGGTATAGGGGGACTCACAGAGTACACCCCCTTATGGGAAAAGAGTAATCTGGGGGAAATACAAAAGATGGGGACAATCAAGGAATGGGAAAGGTGTGGAATACATTTCCTTAGCCAGATATATCAAGATTATGGATGAGCCAAAACACCCCCCTGTTTGGTTCGCACCAGAACCTGCGAACAGACCTAAAGCTCGTGTGAACTTTAGAACCCTATTAAAGTCTATGGGACTCGAACGTTCAAAATCAAAAGTGCTCATTTTAAAGGCTAATGTGCATGTTATTGTCATGAAAAGTGCATGGGGACCTGGGTCCTGCCCCAAGGGATGATTAAAGTGAAACAATAAAAAAGTGTAATATTCCTTTAAATTTCGTACCTGGGGGGTGTGTATAGTATGTCTGTAAAAGGGCGCGTGTTTCCCGTGCTTAGAACTGTCCCTGCACAAAGTGTCATTTTTTGCAGGAAAAAAAGCCATTTAAAACCACTCGCGGCTATAATGAATTGCCGTCTCCCATAATACAGAGAACAGTCATTCATTGAAAGTCAAAAAAAAAAAAAAAAAAAACACAACGTGGGGGTTCCCCTAAATTCAATTACCAGGCCCTTCAGGTCTGCTATGGATATTAAGGGGAACCCCGCACCAAAAAAAAAAAAAAAAAAAAATGGCGTGGGGTCCACCTCAAAATCCATACCAAACCCTTATCCGAGCACGCAACCTGGCAGGCCGCAGGAAAAGCGGGGGGACGAGAGCGCCCCCCCTCCCTCCTGAACCGTACCAGGCCACATGCCCTCAACATTAGGAGGGTGTGACCCCTCAAAGCACCATGTCCCCATGTTGATGGGGACAAGGGCCTCTTCCCCACAACCCTGGCCATTGGTTGTTGGGGTCTGCGGGCGGGGGGCTTATCGGAATCTGGAAGCCCCCTTTAACAAGGAGACCCCCAGATCCCGGCCTCCCCCCCTGTGTGAAATGGTAAGGGGGTACAAAAGTACCCCTACCGTTTCACCAAAAAAGGTGACAAAAATGTTAAAAATGACAGGAGACGGTCTTTGACAATTCCTTTATTAAATTCTTCTTTTATCTTCTTTCTTCTGGTCTTCTTCCTTTCTTCATCCTTCGGTTTCTTCATCTTCTTCTTCCTCCGATCCGCTTCTTCTTGCTCTGGTCTTCTCGTCCGGCATCTTTTTCCACGGCGGCGGCGTCTTTTCTTCTGTGTCGGGCCGCTTCGCGCAATGGGAGGCTCCCGCTGTGAGAGGCTTCGCTCCGTCTGACAGCTCTTTTACAACGGAGGGTGGTGACCCCGCCCCCCTCTGACGCACAGGGACGTCATGGGGACTTCCCTATGGCTTTCCCCATGACGTCAGAGGGGGGCGGGGCTAATATAATTTTTTTTATCAATGACTTTCAATGAATGACTGTTCCCTGTATTACGGGAGCCGGCAATTCATTATAGCCACGAGTGGTTTTAAATAGCTTTTTTTCCTGCAAAAATGACACTTTGTTCAGGGACAGTTCTAAGCACGGGAAACATGTGCCTCTTTACATGCATACTATACACACCCCCCCCCCCCCCCCCAGGTACAAAATTTAAAGGAATATTACACTTTTTTGTTTCACTTTAAGCATTATTAAAATCACTGCTCCTGAAAAAACGGCCGTTTTTAAAACTTTTTTTGCATTGATACATGTCCCCTGGGGCAGGACCCGGGTCCCCAAACACTTTTTATGACAATAACTTGCATATAGGCTTTTAAAATTAACACTTGGGATTTCTCCCATAGACTTTTACAGGGTGCTCTCGGCTTTTCGAATTTGCCGCGAACACCCCAAATTGTTCGCTGTTCGCTGAACAGGCAATGTTCGAGTCAAATATGAGTTTGACTCAAAGCTCATCCCTAATCAAGATGGTATTTTGAAATCTTTCCAGGAACTGAGAGACCAATATGCAATAGCGAACAAATCTTTCTTTAGGTATCTACAGATCAGGCATGCACTGGGAGAACAGTTTAGAGCAGGGATCCTCAAACTACGGCCCTCCAGCTGTTGCGGAACTACACATCCCATGAGGCATTGTAAAACTCTGACATTCACAGACATGACTAGGCATGATGGGAATTGTAGTTCCTGAACAACTGGAGAGCCATAGTTTGAAGACCCCTGGTTTAGAGGGAGGATATTGGAATGGGAGCAAGATCCCGAAAATGCTCCAGCAAATTATTAATGCAAAAATTTTGAAAGGTCTAATATTGAAAGTATACCCATACATATACAAGGGGAGTTTGGGAGGGATAGAAGCACCACCATACAGGGGGAAGTGGAAAAAAAGATGTGGTAAACATAAGTGAAGCACAGTGGAGTAGAATTCTAGAACTCACCCCATTGATGTCGCTCTCCCCCTCCCAGAGGATGTCACACTTGTTTCTACTATACAGAGCATATTATACAGGGGGTCCCCTACATACAAACATCCGACTTACAAACGACTCCTACTTACAAAAGGAGGGAGACAACAGGAAGTGAGAGGAAATCCATCCCTAGGAAGGGAAATTCACTCCTGTAAGAGTTAATATGGGAAAAAGGTGTCGCCACTAATGCTTTATCACCAGTCCATGTTTCCCTAACAACCCAAAATTTTCAAAATCCAATTGTCATTGGGACAGAAGGTGAGGGGAAATCTTCTAAATAGGGGCAGAGACAGCAAAACAAATGTTAAAGGGGTGATAACCCTTCTCTATGTTATCTAAAAAACTTAAAAATAGATTTTTTTGGCTAGAGCTACACTTAAAAAATGTACCTGTTCCAACTTACAAACAGATTCAACTTAAGAACAAACCTACAGTCCCTATCTTGTTTGTAACCCGGGGACCCCCTGTACTCCGCAAAAGCTTTTTCTGTTCGGTCGTAGACTGGATGCCAGATGCCCCAGCTGTGGGGAAACAGAGGGGGATCATCTCCATATTTTTTTTTGAGGTGCCCAAAGCTGTTTCGTTACTGGAGGGAGGTATTGGGAAATATAGATTATATGTATTTGGGGTTTCCGCAGGCCTGGATGCCAAGCTTTGTGTCCTAGGCCTAGTAGAAAGAGAGGGAAACCCAGGAAACATTCCAACAGTCGCAACCTTGAGATGCTTATTTCAGGCAAGGAAATTGATAGCCCAGAGATGGCAATCGGCCCTGTCTCCATCCAGTAGGGAATGGGAACATGGCATGAATGAGATAATGCTGAAGGAAAAAGCGATTTATGTTAGACAAGGTGGCTTAAAGAAATACTGTATGATAGGATTTGGAAACCTTGGTGGGATGTAAAAGGCATTAATATTTAATAAAGAGAGAGAAAGTATAAAGAAGATGGGATGTGACCTAATGAAATGGGAGAGTAGAGTAAATGGTGATGGATGCGAAGATGAGAGGAACGGCTGTGATTGTTGGAGGCTGATTGGTCGGCGCAGAAAGGAGATTGGAGTAATAGAAAAGGATGTGTGGAACATATTAGTACCTCCCACTCAACAAACATCAGAGAAATCTGTTTCTTATAGGTGTCTTTTCCCCTGATTGGTTGGAGGAGGGGGTGAGTGGAGTTGGGGAAAATGTATGTTAAGATGTATGATGAAAAATGTTTTAATAAAGATAAAGTTTAAAAAAAAAAAAATATTCATGGCTGAATTATATCTATCTGTTTAACTCAGGAAACCATGAATGTGTTTGACATTTTTTAACTTGTATATTGTTAAACTTTTCACAAAAATTTAGTGTTCTACTGTTCGTGCAATTTACCACCACTTCTAGAACCCTTTGTAAGGTACACGGGCACTTCCTCCCACCCTTTTGCCACTAAAACTTTGCTACAGGATGGTCACCAGCTGAGTTGCTGCATAATGATTTTCAGATGTGCTTACCCCATTTCCAATGCTTCCCTTGCACTGGGGCAAGAGCCTATTTTAACACAAGTCTCTGGATCCAATTCTAGCTCTATTTCAGGCATCCAGCATGCAGCCTACCAGACCAAAGCAATCTTTTCTGCAACTATGTCACAATTCCTTGGACATTTAATACAGCCATCACTGTCCAGGTCTCAAAAGCACCATGCTCCTTCTCCACCCCCATCAGATCCCAATATGTCTGCTCTAGAAAAGGGAGAGTAAATGAAGAGAACCTGGAAGCAGTGTTAGAACCCATACACACTATTAGTTTTTTTTTTGCAGATTTTTGTCTTCAGATTTACCAAAACCATGTAGTGCAAGAGCCTACCTGATTGCATAAAAATGTAAACTCTTAAGGCTTGGCCTCATATATGGTTTGGGTAAATCTGAAGAACAAAATATGCAGAAAATCTAATAGTGTCTAAGGGGCTTTATGAGGTGGCTAGAGATGTGCAATTTGCTTTGGTCCGAATCTAAATATGGTCTAATTTTTGGCTATTTGGATGCAATCTTTCTTGATCTACCTGACCTTGGCTTGTTATCAAAAAAGACCCTAATTTTCCATTACTTAATAAGTGATTAAACAGTACTGACTGGCATATTCAAGGCTTTGCATATCTTTTGATATCCTTTTCCAGCTTTGTAAAGTTTCATTACCTTGTTACGCAGGTCTTTTGACTGTTCTTTTCTACCTCCTCATGGCTCAGTGTATAGCCTGCTTAGTGCATCCATGTGAGAGCTAACAAACTCATTGACTATTTATACATAGACACCAATTGTGATTTAAAAAGCCAGAAATGTGGGAAATTAACCTTTAATTGCTATTTTAACCTGGGTGTGCCACCTTCTGTGTCTTTACCAAGGCCAAACATTCCAGGGTATATAAACTTTTTTTTTAGCAGGGCCATTTGGGTGATTTCTGTTATTATGATTTAAAAAGGATTCAATAAACTGTGATAATAAAAGGCTTCATGTGATTGTTATCCTTAAATAAAAGACATCTTTTTGGCATGGTCATATTTTCAATATTGATGCCAAAATGTCACAATTTATTCCAGGGTATGTAAACTTTTGAGCATGATTGTATATCTAGGATGTGTTGAAAGAATTCGACACTGGTGGGAGTTTTATGGCATACTGTGTTAATGGGCCTTGGTCCTCCTGTCCTGAAATCGGTCCAACACTTATACCAAATTCCTCAGGCGAGAATCTGAACTATTAAAGATGTTCCCAGTTCCCTCTGCAACCAGCACTCGGCAGGGTTACCCTCTCTCTGTTTCGGGTTACATTAATATCAGAGCCCTTGGCTCTGGCTGTTAGTTTCTGTTTATTGGTGGTATCTGCTGGGGCCCTATGGAGAAGATGATTTCATGATATGCAGAAGACACCAAATTAGTATTGATGGCTCACGACTTCTTTCTAAGCTTTATTACAAGTTTTTGAGGACTTTGGGAGCTGGAACACACCCTTTGCATTTCCAAAATCCTCCCCCCATGACCACATTTTACAAATAATTTTACATATTTAGGCATTAACATTCATAATGAGATCTCTAAATTCACACCCCTTAACCTACTCCTTATTCTCACTCAGATGGGGAAAAAATAAAAAACTTCGGGTGTGGAATTCTTTTCTCTGAACCTAATAGTTCGTATTAACCTAAATCAAGTTGATATTCCTCTCCAAATTCCTCTATGCACTCCAAGCAGCCCCCCTTTTCTAACCCTGAAAATTTTTCCAACTCATTGATCGTTGCATTTTATTTTTCTAGAAACATTCACACTCTAGAATTGCCAAGTTCTATTTGCAGGCCACAGCAGAAGATGGTGGCCTAGCTGACCCCAATCCTTATAATTATTTTCCGCATCTCAGTTTACGTATGTATACAATTGATTAAACCGTTCCTCTTAGTCCCTCTGCTGGCCTTTTGAGATCTCCACCGGTCCTCAGGTATAGATTCTTTTGTCTTTCAGTGTCTACATTTGACGTCTCTTACTTATGGCCAGATGCATCCTTTTACCTTTACATACGAATTCTGGAACAATCCTTTGCAAAAATAACTTTTTGCACACTCCGACTCTGCATGGTGGACTTCCAAAAGGTATAACTCATGTCATCTGTTTGAGGGGAATTCCTTTCTCTTTTGGGCACATACAGGTCAGCATAAACCTCTCCAACAAAACTATTCTTTAAAAGCAGAACTTCATCTTTTGAAATATGCTACATAGTTAATTTGGGCCAGCTTGGCCCAAACGTACTATGTTCCTCATTAGCAAGTGAGGCCACTGCATGTACAGCATAAACTGTATGTAGCCGAGGCTACATACAGCATACTGCATTGTTCTCTGGGTTGGAGCTGAGACTTCCACTCTACTGTATTATGGGTGAGACTGGAAGTCTCAGCTCAAACCCAGAACACAGTGCAGTATGTTGTATATAGCTGCAGCTACATACAGTTAACACCACACATTCAACGGCCTCACATGTTACAAGCTGGCCCAAACAAAACTATATAACGTATGTCAAAAGTAGGAGTTCTTATATAAATATCTGTTGATACATCATGTTATACACACTCAAATTTAACACCCTAAAGTGGGGTACACTAAGAAAACCGGGCGAATATGCTTCCAATTTTTCTCAATGTCTCAGGAAATATGAACCAATGAATGAAAATTCGTAAAGAATATTCTCATACGAAAATTTGGAATCAGCTGTCCAAAGTGGTGTTCACACTATACGAAAATTCTTTGAATGAAAATAGTCGTCCGATTTTCTTATAGTGTGTACAAGCCTTAAAACCATTAGCCGCCCTATCCTTTGGAACAACCTCTTTTCATAGAAGCAACCGACACCTGGAAGGAAGCAACTGGTTTCAAGATACAATTACTACAGCAGACAAATCTATACAGTTTAAATTTCATACACCACCTACACTATACGATTGATAGGCTACATCGTATGGTCCACACACCAAGTGTGTTCGATGCGGAGTAACTTTAGGTACTTTTTTTTTTTTTTTTTTTATATATTTTATTGAGTTATAAAGAGCATAACAAAGAAAAACAAAAGAAGAAAACAAACAATTGAACATACATTGGTCTTACATGTCATCAATGTGGTCCCTGCGGGGACCTCGTTACATTTGTGTCATGTATAACTAGCAGGCACATAGCATAGATTGTAATTGCACATACAGCAGCACAGTTCCCTGGGTCGCAGGATACTTTAGTTAACAGTCGTATATGCTGGTAGAACATCGGATACAGTCATTGAGTACAACAGGCACCTGTTTGAGAGCTATATTGTGTACGCTCTATTGAGAGGCATCTGAAGCAGAGGAGGAATCTGCCAACCATTTAGACCAAACTTTGTCGTACTTGTTGGGACAGCCTCTATTAGCGTATGTGTCCTTATACAGAGGTAAGCTATTATTATTGATTAGTTGTTTCCACAGGGAGAGAGGAGGGGGGGTTGGTTTGCGCCAGCTAAGAGCTATAGCTTTGCGGGCATAGAACAGCAGGAGCCCCACAAGTGTGCGTCCCGCTACCGTTGGGATTAGTTGCTCAATCAGGCCTAGTATGCAAATTGCCATTGACTGTTGCAGAGGTACAGAGGTAATTTGCGTGATAAAGTCTAAAATCTCCTTCCAGTAATTGGTAATGGCCGGGCAGGTCCAGAAGATATGGGTGAAGTCTCCTGGAATCCCACCACACCTCCAGCACCCAGGAGGGGAGTCGGGGTTTATTTTGTGTAGTCTATGGGGGGTGAAGTATGCCCGGTGAACTATCTTGAATTGGATCAGGCGGTCTCTCAGAGAGACTAGGGAGTGAAAAGGGAAGTCCCATATGTCGTCCCAGTCGTCGTTGTCAAGATCAGGGATGTCATGGGACCATTTAGCTCTCAGTTTTTCCAATGCCGGGAGAGAGGTGATGATCAAATGTGAGTACAATTGAGAGGTGGGTTTTTTTGCACAATCTGACCTAAGGAGGTTCTCTAGTGAAGATTGGATCAATTGAGGGGGGGAGTTGGAGAATTGGCCACCGAAAGCATGGGAGAGTTGATGGTAACGAAAAAAATAGGATCGTGGTACATTGTAGTCAGAGTTAAGTTTGGAAAGCGGAGCCAGGGATTGGTCGGAGACAATCTGTGACACCGTTTTAATGTTAAACTTGGTCCAGGCATGGGGCTCGGGTAATTTGTAAATGTGTTCTAGGGTTGGGTTTCGCCAAAGGGGGGCATTGGGTGAGATTGCCTGTTTAGGGTATTTTTCGATTTTTAGACCTGCCCCCCATGCACGCAATGTGGTGCGCATGGAGGGTGTCAGTGGGTAGGGGGCCCGAGGGCCTCGAAAGAGTAACAATTTGAGCGCTTCAAGGGAACCTAGCACCGCTGTCTCGATCTGGGTAGCTGGGTTGGAGATGTCTGGATTGAGCCACCAGGCAGCCGTAACTAGCTGGGTAGCTAAATAGTACTTATAAAGATCTGGACATGCCAAGCCACCTTGAGAGGTCGGACGCATCAGTGTGGTCCAGCTGTATCTGGGAGACTGGGATCCCCACAGGAAAGAGGGGAGGAGGCGGTGTAGTTGTGTGAAGAAAGATTTAGGTATCCACTGTGGAGAGTGGCGAAAAAGGTAGGTGAACTTGGGTAATATTTTCATTTTAAACAAGTTTATACGCCCCATCAATGAAAGTGGCAATGATTCCCATGCCTTTAGTCGTTTTCGTGTCTCCTGAACCACCGGGGACAGGTTTAGGGGTATGTAGTCAGAGGCCTGTCTAGAGACCACCACCCCCAGGTATTTAAAGGTCTCGACCCATTGGAGGGGAATATTAGGAGGGGCTGTGGCTCGGGCCGCTGGGTCTATGGGGAACAGAAGAGATTTTGTCCAGTTAACCCTGAGGCCCGTGACTGTGGAAAAGGAGTTGAGAATCTGTAGGGCACCCTCAAGTGATGGACCCGCATCATTGAGGAAAAGCAGGAGGTCATCTGCGTAGAGGGCGACCCTCTCCTCCAGCCAGCCAATCCGCAGCCCCTTAACGCAGGGGGAGGTGCGGAGGGCCTCCGCAAGTGGTTCCATCGCAATGGCAAATAGGGCCGGGGAGAGAGGGCAGCCCTGCCGCGTACCTCGGGACAGACGGAAGGACTGTGACAGGCCCCCTCCCAGCTTAATGGCGGAGGTGGGGTCTCGGTACAGGACCTTGATCCACTCAATGAAGACCAGGGGGAATCCCATTCGCCGGAGGATCTCCCAAAGAAAAGGCCATTCGACCGTGTCGAAGGCCTTTTCAATAATCGAGAGAGGCCACCACCCTAGACCCCTCATTCAGATGTTGCGCGTGTATGTTGGTGAATAAGCGTCGCAAATTTATGTCTGTTGCCCTGTTGGCCATGAAAACAGTTTGGTCAGTCTCAATGACAGAGGGGAGTAGGGGCTGTAGTCTCATAGTCAATAATTTAGTGAGGATCTTGAAGTCCGTATTAAGTAGGGCGATAGGCCTGTAGGAGGCACAGGATGTGGGGTCTTTAGGTGCTTTGTGGATGAGAATAATGTGGGCATGACTCATGGAAGCCGGAAGGGCACCATCGGCCAAGCAATGGGTAAAGAGTTGGGCTAATTTGGGGGCCAGTAAGTCCCCATGAGCCTTGTAGAACTCGATGGGGAGTCCATCTGGGCCTGGAGATTTCCCGGTAGGGAAGGACCTCATCGCTTTTAGTACCTCCTCCGGGGTAATCGGCCCCACCAGGGATTCCCTCTCTTTATCAGAGAGCCAACCAAACGCCAAGGAGTCTAACCAGGGTGCAAAGTCCTGTGGCTGGAAATCCGATGGTAGTACTGAGGTATAAAGGGAGGCATAGTATTTGCGGAATGCCTCCAGTACATCTGGCAGAGAAGAGACCGATTCCCCCGAGGGGGACACCACGCTGGGGATTACCGTCAAGGGATTGTCATGTTGTGACAGCATCGCCAGGAGGCGTCCGTTCCGGTCTCCCTGCTCAAAGAACCGTTGCCTATTCCGGTAAAGGTCCAGTCTGGTTACCTCGGTGAGGTGGAGGTGTAGCTCCCGCTTTGCTGCATTGAGGGAGTCATAGTGTGCATCTGAGGGGTCGGCGGCATATGTAACGGACTGGGATTGCGCCGCGGCCTGCAGGATAGTAGTGGTAGCAGCTTGCTCCCTCCGGACCCCAGCAATAGAGGAAATATATTGCCCTCTGGTGAAAGCCTTGAAGGCATCCCAGGTCACAGTTGTGGAGGAGGACCCTGTTTTAATATCCCAAAATTCTGTCAAACGTGGTGGAATGGCATCAGCTATGTCCGCATGGGAGATCCAATGGGTCCCCAGGCGCCAAAGGGACGAGGAACGTGAGGATGGAGAACGAATGCTAAGGAGTAGGGGGCAGTGGTCCGACAGTCCGCTGGGCAAGTAGGAGGCGTCCAATATATCCGTCAGCATGGTCGGGTTGGCAAAGGCAAGGTCTATGCGAGAGGAAGTTTTATGCGTATTGGAGAAACAGGAGTATGCTCTGGTCGTGGGGTGTCTCAATCTCCACACCTCAGACACTCCCAACGCCTCGGCCCATGAGAGTAAATATGTGGAAAATTGTTTAGGAGGGATGGGTCTGTCAAGGTCTGGGCTAGAATGGCATTGAAGTCACCCATGAGTAACAGTTTGGCCGGGCAGTATGGAGTAATTTTCTCTAGGATGGTGTATAGGGTGGCGGAGGAGAAGGGCGGAGGGATGTAAACACCCACCACAATATAACGGATACCCCAGACAGTAAACACTATTAGCACGTATTTTCCCTGGGGGTCAGTATGAACCTGTTCTATGACACATGGGAAGGATTTACTGATTAAGATGGTGACCCCTCTGGCATACGTGGAGTAAGAGGCATGGAAGGCTCTCTGGATCCATGGTTTTCTCAATGCTAGTAGTTTGTTGCCCACGAGATGCGTTTCCTGCAAAATTGTTATATGTGGGGAATGTAATTTAAGGTATTTGAAGAGCACTGCTCTTTTAAACTTGGAATTAAGTCCCCGGACATTCCAGGATAGTATACTGTAGGTGGGGGTGTCACGTCCCGCCATTGTGTGGAGGTTTGGTGGGGGGAAGAGAGGAGGACCGAATCAGGTGCGTTTGTACATCTCAGGAGCAACAAAAACCCTGTGGACCTGCGCCAGGTATAATTATGACCAGTGGAAGACCAAAAAAGACAATAAACATAGACATTTACAAAACTTATAAACAATACCTGTAATGACACCTAGGTGTCAGCCCTGCCCTCATCTGATGGCATCCCGAAAAACTGGGGAGCGATCAGATCGGGCCTATACCCAGAACTTACCAACAGTAAACCCTTTTAACTTTGGCTAGTATGGTCACGTCCTGGACCAAACAAAGGGGGAAGGGGGGGTGCCGTAACTGGCAGAAGTCCTCACCGGGACCTAGGTGGAGGGGGGGGGGGGGGGGGGCGATTCAGTGGGAAGGGTTCCCGTTTAGGGGTCAAAGACAAAAGTCTGCATACAGGTTGCTGGAGCTCCTCAGGCAGGAGGAGCTGGTCACAGTTCCATTGGCAGAGGATGTAGGATAAGGGGTTAGGGTGATGGTGAGGTACAGCAGTGCAGAAGGTCATAAGGGCAGAGAATAGGTAATGCTGAATGTTAACAAGGGACCGAGAGGCGGATCGTCAGAGGAGAGTGAAGTACTTGGCTGGTCCCAGCCGGCTGCATGTCTATCACAGTTCCAGTTGACGTCACGACACTAGCGGGTATCCAACCACGCTGCAGCGGCCTCGGGGGTGTCGAAGAAACGAGTGTTGTCCCCATCGGTGACCGTCAGCCTGCTGGGGTATAGAAGGCTAAAACGAATTCCCTTGTCCCGAAGTCGGCGTCTGAATATTTGATTTCCGGCATGGATCGGGCCGCCGCCAGGATGCGGTCACGATCACGGTAGTTCAACTCTAGGTACTTTAGATCAGATCTTCTGGACCGGTCCTCGAAGGAAAGTCTTCTCAAATGCACTGTATACTGCACTAGAAACACATTTTGGTTGCTCTGGTCCCAGAACATCCGAAATAAGTCTTCTGTGTATCTTGAATGACTGTTTCTTTGATCCAAGCATGCATCATGATGCATTTTAACTTTTTTCAAGCTAGAAAGGCTATACTGGTCATTTTGGGATAATCCTAACCGCCCAACTCTAATGCAAGTATTTCAGCTGATTAATGCAGACTTGCCCAAATACAAGATGGTAGTGAATATCCCACAAACATTTTCTCAAAATTTGAAGTCTATGGCTGGATTTACCCATTACATCATATTCAGTAGTGCCTACTAATAATAATTTTTTCTGTTGTGGGTACCAGGGGACGGAGGGATCAATTGTGCATGTGGTGAATGTTGTATGGATGGTATTAGTCTTGTTCTTGTCTTCTTAGTTTTATTGTAGTAAGGTAATGTTATAATAACCAAATGTCACTGGGTTTCATATACCAACTATTGATATGCATACAGTATGGGAAAAAAGTATTTGATCCACTGCTGATTTTGGAAGTTTGCCCACTGACAAAGAAATGATCAGTCTCTAATTTTAATGGTGGGTTTAAACAGTGACACACAGAACAAATATATCTAGAAAAATGCTTTTCAAAAAAGTTATCAATTGATTTTGATTTTCATTTTAACCGCTTGCGGACCAGCCGCCACAGTTTTACTGCTGCAGGTTGGCTCCGCTGTGCAAAATCACATTAATGTATGTCATTTCGCAAAGCTTGCATGGCAAGTGCGCGAGCGCCGTGGGTCCGGCGATCGTCTCACGGAAAGGAAGAACGGGGTAATGTTAATGTAAACAAGCATTGCCCCGTTCTGCCTAGTGACACGGTCACTGATCGCAGCTCCCTGTAATCTGGAGCAGTGATGTGTCACTGCTAGTCCACCCCCCCCCCCAATCGCTCCCTAGGACACACTTAACCCCTTCACTGCCAGTCACATTTACACCGTAATCAATGCATTTTAATCGCACAGATCGCTTTATAAATGGTCCCAAAAAAGCGCCAAGTGTCCGATCTGTCCGCCAGAATGTCAGTCACGATAAAAATAGCAGATCGCCGCCATTACTAGTAAAAAAAATATTGCTTTTTTTCTAAAAATAAAAACCGCAGAGGTGATTAAATACCACCAAAAGAAAGCTCTATTTGTGGAAAAAAAAAAAAAAAGGACGTTGATTTTGTTTGGGAGCCACGTCGCATGACTGCGCAAGTGCCAAAAAAAATAGAGCGACGCAGTGCCAAATCGCAAAAAGTGCTCTGGTCAGGAAGGGGGTAAATTCTTCCGGGGCTGAAGTGGTTAATGAGTGAAATAAGTATTTGACCCCTTTGCAAAACATGACTTAGTACTTGGTGGCAAAACCCTTGTTGGCAATCACAGAGGTCAGAAGTTTCTTGTGGTTTGCCACCAGGTTTGCACACATCTTATTAGGGATTTGGTCTATCTCCTCTTTGCAGATCCTCTCCTAGTCATTAAGGTTTCGAGGCTGACATTTGGTACCTTGAACCTTCAGTTTCCTCCACATATTTTTTATGGGATTAAGGTCTAGAGACTGGCTAGGCCACTCCAGGACCTTAATGTGCTTCTTCTTCAGCCATTCCTTTGTTGCCTTGATGGTGTGTTTTGGGTCATTCTCATGCTGGAATACCCATCAACGACCCATTTTTAATGCCCTGGTCGAGGGAAGGAGGTTCTCACCCAAGATTTGATGGTACATGGCCCCCTTCATTGTCCCTTTGATGCAATGAAGTTGTCCTGTCCCCTTAGTAGAAAAAACACCAAATCATAATGTTTACACCTCCATGTTTGACGTTAGGGGTGGTGTTCTTGGGGTCATAGACAGAATTCCTCCTCCTCCAAATACAGCAAATTGATTTGATGTCAAAGCTCGATTTTGGTCTCATCTGACCAAAACACTTTCACCCAGTTCTCCTCTGATTCATTCAGATGTTCATTAGCAAAACTTCAGACAGGCCTGTACATGTGCTTTCTTGAGCAGGGGAACCTTGCGGGTACTGCAGGATTTCAGTCCTTCACAGCGTAGTGCATTACCAATTGTTCCCAGCTACCTTGAGACCATTGACTAGATTCTCCCATGTAGTTCTGAGTTGATTCCTCAACATTCTCATTATTGAAACTCCACAAGGTGAGATATTGCATGGAGCCCCAGACTGAGGGAGATCGACAGTTATTTGGGGTTTCTTCTATTTGCGAATAATTGCACCAATTGTTGTCACCCTCTCACCAAGCTGCATGGCAATGCTCTTATAGCCCATTCCAGTCCTGTGTAGGTCTACAATCTTGTCCCTGACATCCTTAGACAGGTGTCTTTTATACAGGTCCCTTTAAGAACGTGAGCCTAATCTCAGCTCGTTACCTGTATAGAAGACACCTGGGAGACAGAAATCTTGCTGATTGATAGGGGATCAAATACTTATTTCACTCATTAAAATGCAAATCAATTTATAAACTTCTTCGAAATGCATTTTTCTGGATATCTTTGTTGTTAGTCTGTCTCTCAATTTTAAAATAAACCTACCATTAAAATTATAGACTGATCATTTCTTTGTCTGTCTTATCTGCATGGCCGGTGACTGCCAGGTGTTTTTTCACCTAAATGTATAGGATGCATTAAGGTGAAAAAAACACAAGGGTTTACAACCCCTTTAAGCATATATTGTAGGCACTGCTATGCAATTACAGCAAAAGAAATCAAGGTGTGAGCACAAATGTAAAGGCTTGTTAAAGACACTGTTTTATTAATGGTTATTTTGCATTTTTCCATGCATTCATTGAAAAAAATATGGGTCTGTAAAATATATTAACAAATGAATAATACTAGTATATTAAAAAAAAGGTACATAAGAATCATCTGAATAAAAATAAAACAAACATACTAGAAGAGTAGAAAATATAAAGCAGCTCTGGGTAATTTATGGAAATGGTTTTCTAAAAATACAATGCATATGCAAAATTTGAAAAATACACATTTTCCCAGCTATAAGAGAATGAATGAAAATATATACACACGCATCTATACATACACATGCATACAGTATATGTATATCTATATACAAACACCGATCAGCCATAACCTTATGACAACTGACAAAGTGAACAACATTGTTTTTCTTGTTACAATGGCACCTGAAAGAGGGTGTGATATATTAGGTAGCAAGTGAACATGCTGTCCCAGAAGTTAAGGTGCAGAAAGCAAAAAAAAAAAAAAAAAAAAAAAAAAAAAAAAAAATGGGCAGGCATAAGGATCTGAGCGACTGACTAGGGGCCAATTTGTAATGGCTAGATGCCTAAAGCAGAGTAACTCCAAAACTCTAGCTCATTGTTGCACATGGAGAACAAAGGCTTCCCTGGGAATCCCTATAGATCTCAAATTGCTGAAAAAGGTAATGCTGGTTCCGATAAAAAGGTGTCAAAACACAATGCATCTCAGTTTGTTGAGTATGGGGCTGAGCAGCTGAAGACCAGTCAGGGTGCCCACAGCCAAAAGCACTTATAATGGGCATAGGAGCATCAGAACTGGAGCACGGATAAATGGAAGAAGGTGGCCTGGTTTGAAAAATCCCATTTTCTTTTTCATTACTACTTAAAGGACCACCCACCGCAGTTATATGTCAGCTGTTTGAAGGGGAATACCGTTGTTATGGCAGCAGATAGATGCATAACCCCAGTATCCTCTTCAACAGTGGGTGGTCTGCTCAGATAAGAGTGGTTTTAACAGTTATCTTGCGGCGACTCTACTGCTATCGGCGGCGGGAGAGGGGGCCCCCCCTCCGGTCATCTCCGTCGCTTACCGGCGCAGTCGGTATCGGTGGAGACGACCGGGTCCTCTCCCGTCATAGGCTGGATGCCGAGTGATGGAAAGATGGCCCCCCCACTCGGCTCCACACCATTGGATGGTGGAAGCGACGTCAAATGTCACTTCCGCCGAATGGTCTTAAAAAGGGTATTTATTTTTTTTTTTCCAATATTGCATCTTTGAGTAAATGTTAGATCTGAGGTCTTTGATTTTTTTAAATTTTTTTTAAAGGACAGTGTCAAAAAAAAAAAAAAGGCAAAAAAGAAAAAAAAAAAAAAGATTTTTTTTTTAAAAAAAAAGCACCATGCCCCGCCGAGCTCACGTGCAGCAGCGAACACATTCGCAAGTCGCGCCCTCATATGAAAACTGTACTCAAACCACACATGTGAGGTATCACTGCGATTATTAGAGCAAGAGCAATAATTCTAGCACTAGACCTCCTCAACTGGTAACGTTGCCTATGGATATTTTTAAGGGTCAAAATTTGTCGCCATTCCACGAGCGGGCGTAATTTTGAAGCGTGACATGTTGAATATTAATTTACTCGGCGTGACATTATCTTTCTAGATATATAAAAATGTTTTGGGGTTCCAAGTAATTTTCTAGCAAAAAAAATAAACAAAATTATTTTAACTTGAAAAACACCAAGTCTGAAAAATAGGCACGGCCCTAAGTGGATAATAATGGCCAACTCTCGCCTGTGCAAGAGATGGCATCTAGATGCTGGTAAACCTTGGGTCCTGCCATTTATGTGGATGTCACCTTGACACATGCCACCTGCCTAAACATTGTTGCTCATAAGTACACCTCTTCATGGAAACGGTATTCCCTGATGGCAGTGGCCTCTTTCACCACACTGCAAGAATGTTTCAAGAATGGTTTGAGTAACGCAACAACGAGATGTTCACTTGGTCTCCAAACTCCAATCCAAACAAGCATCTGTGGGATGTGCTGGGAAAAGCAAGTCCAATCCATGGAGGCCCCACCTTGCAACTTAAAGGACCTAGAGAATCTGCTACCGACGGCTTGTTGCCAGCTACCACAGCATACCTTCAGAGGTCCAGTGGAGTCTACGGCTCGATGGGTCAGGGCTGTTCTGGTGGCAAAAGGGGAGCTACTCAATATTAGATGGGGGGGGGGGGGGGGGGGGGGGGGGGGGGGGGTCATAATGTGATAGTTGATTGGTGTATATGTATTATAGTACAAGAAACCCTTATACTGCTGTTCTAACTTTGAAACCCAGGGTGTTGTGCTCTTGTCATAGTTAATACAAATTATACTATTGAGTCTGAAGCATTGGGGCAAGAAATCATTGTCTCTGGTAAGCTGTTGGCACTTTTAAATTAATACAAGTCCCCCCCCCCCCCCCCCCCCCCCCCCCCCCCCCCGAGTTGGAGAAAAGCAGGGATGGCCCTTCACAGAAACAGAGGCCTTAGCATATGTTATTTCTAGTTACCAAGTGATCTTAGAAAACTTGAGTCATTTCTACAGACTGGAAAGCGTAGCAGTCTTGTTTTGCAGGGAATTCACTGGTAAGTGTACTGGTAGGAAGTGCTGTATAATGGATATTGGAAATTGCCTTTGCATGGACTGGGAGGCACATGGGCACACTTATTTCTTGCCCATAAATATTTCTGTAAGCTTATAAAGTCTAAAAAAATACAGGATTAATTTGCTACATTCTTTGGCTGCAGATCAACTACATCATTTAAGTCGGGGTTTCAAAACTGTCCTATTAAAAAGGCAGCCTAAACGATGTATTCAGTTTGATATAAGCAAAAATAAAACAGTCACCAGTCATCTCAAATTACGTGACCGACATATTTGTGTTTTTTTATGATTCTATATAAAAGTGACAAAGAATCAAGTAAACCTGAAATTTTATAATCAACTATATACAGTATGCAAGTTCCAGTTCTTATATGAGAATGAAGTTTTACCCCAGTGTGCCACACTTTAAAACTATTACCTCATCGCCAGAAGTAGTGCCCTTCATTTTGTTTGGTTAAAGGCCTGATAAAAAAAAAATCACAGATAAAAATGTATGGCAAATTCCCAATCAAATACTGACAATATTATTTGCACATCATACTCTGCAATCCACATAGTATTAACCCTAAGCTAATTTGGCCACAGACACCCCATACAGGTCCACCATGAGGCTTCCTGCCTGGAAGGAATATCTGGACATACAGCAATATGTATATTATACATTTCTAATTAGAATATCTAAACAGACAACAGTGTTGTGTCAAGTTTCAGATTAAAGCGGCCTTCAGTCATTTGTTTCAACTTTCCATCTATTAAATTTTCTGCCCTTGTTGTTTTAACTTTGGATAGTAAAACATTTTTTTTCTGCCAGTAAATACCTTATACAGCCCACTTCCCGTTTCTTGTTGGGTAAAAAGCCTAGGCTTATGACATCATGCACAGCTCTCTCTCTCTCACGGTTGTGAGAGTTTGCCAGGAAGTGAGGGGAATGAGTCATAAGAGGGCCAATGAGAGCTGCAGAGCTGGGAGGTGTGTGTCTGAGTAAATCCAGGAAGTGAACAGGCAGCAGCTTCAGCTGCCCACAGTTAACATGGCTGCAGCCAGACTCAGTGAGGGGAGGATTTCTGCAGCATATTTGGCAAGTACAGAATCACAGTATATATAAAATAATATGCAAAGTGGTTGGAGGGAAGCTTCAGAATGGCAAAGATGTTTTTATAACAAATCATGTGAGCAGACTGTGCAGTTTTTCTTTAAATGGCAGCCATCTATAATCTGTAGATTTACAGTCACTGGACTACTCAGTGGTGTCATGATCACAGTAAGTGAAGGCTATGCCAGACATGTGGCATTTAGTCACTAGCTTCACTTTCATCACTGTCTTGCTTTTTTTGGTCATTGCTCCCTTCTACAGCCATGCTGTATACATTCTCTGCAGCGGCCTGTGAGCCCTTTCCTACATTGACATACAGCTGGTCGTGTTCAGATTTCCACTTTTGGAATATAGCAGAGTCCAAGTTAGGGTTATCCAGGATTTGATTCAGTGCTTCAAGCTCATGTAGCTTTGCCTTTGGGAAATAAAAAAAAAAAAAAAAAAATAGAGAAATCAGTATGAAGCTAAATTTATTGTAAATGCATTTTCTCCTACACCCTGCACTTGGGAAAGCATCGACAACCATTTTGTATTAGGTTATCACTTTTATTGTGCACCCATTCACAGCACAAATCATGCTACAATACTAGCTAAACTCTTACATAACATATGACCCAATGTTCTTAAAAAGCTATGCCTTAAAATTCAGTTTTTGTCTAGATGAAGCAAAGGCTGAAAATTGCTAAATACACAAATGAAATGCATAAATTGTAATATCCTGTGCAATTGACCTTGTCCCCTGCATGGGCGAAAGTGAAGCTTTGAAAACGAATAAAAATGAATCATTGCACAAAAATACCTAAAGGAGAAGCAGCACACTAATGAGTTAATTTCTGTCACTCTGCTCTCTCATACTATTACCATGTCACTATTAACCACTTGCCGACCACGCTAAGGCCGAATGACTAGTCATCAGTACCGTCCCATCAGTGGTCACCAGTGCTGCCCATCAGTGTCGCTTACCAGAGCTGCCCTATCAGCGCACATCAGTGAAGGAGAAAAATGATCTGTTTGCAAATTTCTATAACAAAACTAGGAAAAGGATTATTTTTTTTTTTTTTTTTTTTCAGAATTTGGGGTATTTTTTCAGTTAGCAAAAAATAAACCCAGCGGTGATTAAAGAGGAAGAAAATCCTGATGGGTTTACTTCCTCTTTGTTTACCCACAAAGGTAAAGCATAATGGACTACTATGCATCGCATAGTAGCCCATTATGTGTCACTTACCTGTCACCGCTGTCCCCTCTTCCACGGAGTGTCCATCTTGTTTCCGGGTATCGCGGCTCCGATGCGGTGACTGGCCGGAGCCGTGATGTCACTCCCGCGCATGCACACGGAAGCCTCCACTATCGGCACGTCGGTGTGCTCTGTGGGCCTCTGCGCCGCTGTCCACGGTGTTTGTGCCGTAGACAGCGGTGCCTGTCTTTTTGCAAATATCTCCTAAACGTGTAGGTTTAGGAGATATTTCTTGGACCTACAGGTAAGCCTTAATCTAGGCTTCCCTGTAGGTCAAAGTGGTCTGTAAGGGTTTACAACCACTTTAAATACTACCAAAAGAAATCTATAATTGTGTGAAAAAAACAAAACAAAAAAACATTTAAAGATGTATTATTCATGAATACAAAGCTGTACAGAGCTGAGCGTCTTGGATACTACCTCCTTTCCACATTAGCCTGCATTCCACAAACAGGAATGATTCTTAAAAAGGTGACCTCCAGGCACAAAAGCTTTTCTTTAAACATATTTCTCAATACCACAAAGGTTATAATCCGCTATGTTTTTGCCAAATTCCTTTGCAAACCCAGATATTACCTCATACAGGTAGCAGTGACATCATCACTGTGCTGTACATAGCCTGTGCAGAAAGCAGAGCTGTGTGTGTCCCTATTTGCAGAAAACTACAGGAAGAGGCGGAGAGACCAGACCAGTCACTCTGCACAAAGAGAAAAGCAGTGACCGGTCTTTATTACAAAGTTTCACACTGGATTACTGCACAGATCTGGAATACACACAGCACACCAAGCTTTAACTAATACACATTTCTTGCATTTAAATCTTTGTATTTACTTATATTTAGCTTTAGATAGGCAGACCTCCACATTTTACAGAAATTTGTGTAAAAATAAAAAAAATCCAGGTATCATAATTAGAGTTGAGCGGACACCTGGATGTTCGGGTTCGGCCGAACTTCGGAAAAAAGTCCGGGTTCGGGACCGAACTTGACTCCGAACTCAGAACCCCATTGAAGTCAATGGGGACCCGGACTTTTGAACACTAAAATGGCTGTAAAAAAGTCATGGAAAGGGCTAGAGGGCTGCAAATGGCAACAAAATGTTGTTAAGAGCATGGCAAGTGATCTGCAAATGTGGATGGGAAATAACTTAAAATAACATAAAAAAAAATAAAAATAAAATGCTGGAGGCCCCCTTCTCAGTAGAAGAGGTACAGGAAGTCATTAAGAACCTCAGAAACTCAACGGCACGATGCCGCACATATGGTGGGAATACCCCAGAATACGCACTTTCTGGAAAAAATTATTAACTTTCATCAGCAGACTGGGTGGGAGACAATGTGAAGGAACCGGAGGCACTGTCAGCAACCCAATCTACTATCGCCTGTACTTGTCCTGGCCTCAACATTCGTACAGCCTCATTAGGCGCGCCAAAATACCGCTGCAGGCTCTGTTGCCTACTCGCACCTGAGAAAGGTGTTTCACTAGTGCGTGTAGCTGGCACAGATTGACCACGTCCTCTCCCTGCAACAGGAGCGCCACCAGCAGCACCACGACCCAGGCCACGTCCCCTTTTTGATGATCTCCTCATATTTTCAAAATTTATGATCTCGCCCTAAATGGGTGTTTTTGTATATAGCAGAATACACGTACAGTGTCTAAAGCGTTTATGAAAACGCAGAAAATGCTATTGGGAAGAAAAAAAACACTGCAAAATTCAAAAAAAATTTGCAATGTTTTTCCAATATCAGAATAAACGGACAGTGTCTAAAGCGTCTATGAACACGTAGAAAATGCTAAAAAAAAAAAGCAAAATTAAATTTTTATGCAATATTTTTCCAATAGCAGAATACACACAGACTATGGTGTATCTCTTAGTATATGCGGTGTTGGTCCTAATGGTGCACTGAGCTTGCAGGTAAAACTTTTATATTTTGTCTGGCACTGGCCTCATGGCACTGTTAAAAGACTGTGCACTGCACCCCAGCCAGGGTACAATTGATTTAGGAATCTCTTCAATAATTATCTCGGCCTCTTTCTTTTGCTTAATAAAAAAACTCCCTACTCTAGCTATCTAGATCGCTCACTGGTCTAACTAATTAGAAGAAAATTCAAGGAATGTGGACTGACTGACTGACTTTATCACACTAACTCCTAAAAATCCTCTCTCTCAGCAGCACAGGAACCTGTCTAAAGCAGAATGACGCTGTGTGTGTGTACTATATATAGAGGCTGGGTCACATGCTGCACTGGCCAATCACAGCCATGCCATTAGTAGGCATGGCTGTGATGGCTTCTAAGGGCACACTAGTGAAACTAGCGTCGATTGGCTGCCCTGCAGCTGTTAAAAAAGCGCCAATACAGAGCCGAACACCGGACCCGAACCCGAACATACAGCCAATAGTTCGGGTTCGGGTCCCAAACACCCAAAAGTCCGGTACAGACCCCAACTTTACAGTTCGGGTTCGCTCAACCCTAATCATAATCCAACAGATCATAATCTTTTACTATGGAATACCCGGTATCTGAGCAGAAGCCTTCTAGGCTGAGCCTGCAGATTTTAGATGAGCTACAAGTTGTAGCTAATTGCAGATCAAATCACCCTTTTTAGCAAAATAGTGTTTGCTCGTTAATGGGGAATAAAATTATATATATCTTGATAAAGATGGGATGTGATCCATCAAAACTTGCCTAACTCCAGGCTGTATGTTACTTTAGATTTAGATGTTTCCAAGCATTATGACCTTAAAGATGACCGTGATCCAAAGGGTACCACCTTTATTGCCCTTGAAAAGTACATCCCCCATTGGCGGGGTGGTAATGGCAAAAGGGTGATCTGTCGGTCTCACTTCAGGAGTATCTTTTTCAGTTTTAATTTAGTTATTAATTTTTATCTAATTTTAAAATTTCTGTAAGAAGAGATAGAATTGTTCTCAGACCAGCTCCAATCGGATTTATACACTGGTTGGCAAATAGGTCATGAAATAATTAAGAGGATTTTTTATTTTATATCTGCATATTTTTAGATAATACATTTTATAAAATATTTTTCTTGATCGAGATGTGGCATAATGTTGTCATGTCAAAAATGTTGCAGTTGAGGATTTACTGGAGGCAGTCCTGTTTTATTATACCTGACTGATGGATGTGTTAAGACTGTTTGGGTATATATCCTCATACGGTAACATTGCCAAATGACCACAAGATGGCTCCATCTCATAAAAAAGGTGCTTTATGTGAATATAGGCAATGTACTGTTTATATATTAATTGTAAATTAGAATTGTTGACTATGGCTACTTCTATGCAATGTTCTTTTTTTAGTTGTAATCCTGGCATGTATTAATCCTTGCAAAAGTTTTGGTGAAAGGTCGAGAGGTGTGTGTGTGTGTGTGTGTGTGTGTGTGTGTGTGTGTGTGTGTGTGTGTGTGTGTGTGTGTGTGTGTGTGTGTACACACATACTCTTTTCTTTTTATAAAATGTATCTGTGCTCGTGTGCGTACCCCTGATGACGTCAGTTGTGACGAAAGGGTCGCCACGTACACACGCACTGCGCATGCGCGATTGCGTTTTTTTGTCCATAGACATACGGAGCCTGTCTCTTATACCTTGCAAGGTACTTTTTATGTAGTAGGATTTTTTTACTCAATAAATCCTCTTTGGAAAACGTCTGCACTATCGGAGCCTCTTTTTGTCTCCTTCTTGCTCCCTATCCACTGGATGCTTTGCCAAACTCTGTGGCAATTGAGGGCCCGTGAGAGTCCGCCATGCAGGAGAATCGCAGGGGTCGATCGAATAGCGATTGGGACGCTGGTGACATCCAACAGCACCAAGGCTGTTCTACTAAGCGCAGTTTGACCCCCCCCTGAATAAGGGCGGTCGCTGGCTTTCTGGTAAGCCTCCCGTTTTGTCTATTCCATGGAGTGCATTTTGGATGCATCTACACAAGAATAACCTTTACATTTTATTGTTTGGACTTTCATTTATGAACTTTTTCTTTGAATATTTGAACACCTGATTTGCTTTATATGTGGACACATATTTACACTATTTGGGTTTACTAGCATTAGTGTATTTTTGTGTTATTAGGAATTCACATATTTTTATTTATCATCCAGTGCTGCACTTTTTCCTTTTACACATCCACTTTGTGCCCTATAATCGGGGTTATTAGTGTCGAGCTGCAGGACAACCTTCACGGTATTTTTTTAATATAATGTTTTATTCATTGACATATCTTTACACACCTAGCACAATTCTTTTTTGTTTATATTTTGTTACTTTAGATTGTTCAATTGCACCAAGCTGACCCAAACAAACATTTTACTTTACTAAGGGAACACTTTATAAATTGTATGTGGCATCAGCTACATCAGTGTGCAGCGCTGTGCTCCTGCAGCAGTACGAGGACTTCCCTTTTCTTTTTTTTATTTAAATAAATACAAGGCTGGATAGACTGAAGTGGAGAGGTGCATAAATATCACAATCTCCACCCCAGCCAATCAGATGTATTATTTCATAAAAAGTATTTATTTATAAATACAATGCTTACTGTCAATGGCACAAAGCCTGGAGTCAGGCTTTAAAGACTCACATTGTTAAATCCGGTAAGCAGACACACACACACACACACACACACACACACCTCAAGTACTTTCTTTTTGAAAAGATAACTTTTTATTTTGGATTAGAACAGAAAACAGAAAAAGTGGCAGAAAACCCATGTACAGTTTCTTTATGCACCTGTGCATACTCACTTTTAGTGTACTTTGTAGAACACGCAAGGCGTGTGCTTTGTGATTTATGTCTGGATTTTTATTTCGTTTGATGAAGGATTTACGGTATTCATCTCGAGTCATTGCAGTCTTTTTACCAATGAGTGACACCCCTCCTTGTTTTAGGCATGTCATCATTAACTCAAGATCATCTTTTACGAAGGAGAAAACGAGAGGTTGGTTAATCATCCACTTAATTCATAATAAAACTATGATCACAAATCGATATTATTAAAAAGCCTAACAGATGAATTTAAATGGCCATATCATCTGTCTGCTTGTTGAACCACTCAACTGATAGAGGTGTAAAAAGAGCTATTACCAGTTTGCCATTTCAGCTGTCTAAACTGTTCTCCTGCAGTTCTGCAATAAAGTGGAATTCCAGGCTATTACTAAGCAAGCTTAAAACTGCTCCCACCCCTCTTCTAAATCCTATTTTAACTACCCTGTAGAAAGAAGATGCTTATACTTAGCTATTATCAGAGTGCTCTGGTCACATGATCTTCCCAGCAGCCACTTCAGGAGAGAGGAGAGAGCAGTGACAATGGCTGCAATGCCCAGGCGTTGAGGTCACCCATAAACTTACTATTGGTTATACATTATTGGCTGCCCCTGCTCTCCCCTAAAGCCACCGATGGGAGTCGATCATGTGACTGGACAGGAGCACCCTAAGAATAGGCAAGCATCTTCCTTCTACAGGAGGAATAGTTTAGTAATTAGAAGGGTTGGAGCAGGTTTAACCACAGTCCATTTACTGCTGGCAGGCAACATACCCACACGGCGAGGCCACCCCCAACTCCAGTTACCACCGGACACAGTGGAATGCGGATTCTGATACTCTGGGCCCAGTGATCATGTGATCACATTACGATTCATAACAGCTTTGCCAGCAAGCTGTGATTGGCCCACAGCCATCACATGGTACCTGGGCCAATCACAGCACCCTGTACCATATGATCAGCTGTACCCAAACACAGATCACTAGTATAAACCACTGTCACGAACTTAACCCATTCATGACAACTGAAAGCATTGCTAGTACAATGATCTTCATTGTACAAGGAAATTGTATATATACAAAAAAACCCGACCACCCCCCAAAGTAGTACAATGTTACGATTGGAACATTGAAATACTCCAATGAAAGCATTCAAAAAAAAAAATAAAAAAATAAATAAAATAAAAAATGTAAAAACATTTTTAAAACCTCAGATTGTCTACTTTCTAAAAAGGGGTAATTTGGGGGGTATTTGTACTGTCCTGACATTTAAAGGGCCTCAAAGAATGACTGATCAATTTTCAAAAATATATACCATAGTTTGTGGACGATATAAAACTTTCCTACTGACTAAATCAATATACACTGTAGCAGAGCATCCCAGAAAAAAGTCCTGTTTGGGGTTTATACGTCCCCCAGGCTCCTCTCACACACTTTCAGGGATCTCTGATCCACAAACCAGTTTGGATCTTGGTCTTCTTCCCCAGGCCAATTTAAACTCAGCTGTGACAGACAGCCTTCGCTCTCTGCCTCGGAAAAACAGACAACAATGGTCTGCGAGAACAAAAAGATTGGTAAAAAGCTGTTAACAGCTTCCCGACCGGCGCACGATGATGTACTTAGGCAGAATGGCACGGACAGGCATAAGGGCGTACAGGTACTTCCCTTTGAATTTGCCGTGCCATTGCGTGTGCGTCGCTGGTCGAGACCTCAGGGAGTCCGATCGCGGGTCCCGTGGACTCCAACGCCACGGGGATACCCGCAATTGTCTCACGGGGAGGAAGAACGGGGAGATGCCGATGTAAACAGTATCTCCCTGTTCTGCCTAGCAACAAGTGACACTGATCTCTGCTCCCTGCGATTGGAGCAGTGATCTGTAAAACACAGCCACACCCCCCCCACAGTTAGCAACACGCCCCTAGGACACACTTAACCCCTAACCTGCCACCTCCTGGTTAACCCCTTCACTGCCTGTGTCATTTACACAGGAATCCGTGCATTTGTATAGCACTGATTGCTGTATAAAAATGACAATGGTCCCAAAAATGTCCGATGTGTCCGCCATGTCGCAGTCACAATAAAAAAAATAAAAAAAAAAAATCCGCTGATCGCCGCCATTACTAGTAAAAAAAAAAAAATTTATTAATAAATATGCCATAAAACTATCCCCTATTTTGTTAACGCTATAGCTTTTGCGCAAACCAATAGTTTTTTGTGATTTTTTTTTAACCAAAAATATGTAGAATACGTATAGGCCTAAACTGAGGAAAAAAACATGTTTTTTTTAATATATTTTTGGGGGATATTTATTATAGCATAAAGTAAAAATAATGCGTTTTTTTTTTTTTTTGTTTATAGCGCAAAAAAAAAAAAAAAAAAAAAAAAAAAAAACGCAGGGGTGATCAAATAGCACCAAAATAAAGCTCTAGTTGTGGGAAAAAAAGGACGTCAATTTTGTTTGGGACGTCGCACGATTGTCAGTTAAAGCGACGCAGTGCCGAATCGCAAAAAGTGCTCTGGTCTTAAGCCAGCAAAATGGTCTGGTCTGAAAGTGGTTAAGTTGTATCTGTGGAAGCGCACAAGCTGTAGGCTTGCTCAGCCTGGTAGTTAGGGCCTGTATATATTGTGTAGTTAGTGCCAAGACACAGCTAGGTTTTTCATTTGGCTGTTTTTGTTCTGTTTGTTTTACTGAAACACTGTACAGCACCCATATATAGACTCGTATACATCACCAATAAACACTGCACTGTTTGTCACTACCTCACTGGATTTGGTATCAGGTGCCTAAAAGACTGCTTTATCCCAGGGAGCTTTGTAACGCTTACCTGTCCCCTAGGTTACAACACTTATTGGGATTTTTTTTTTTTTTACCAAAGACAAGTAGCAGAATATATTTTGGCGAAATTTGATTCGATAGGTTTTAAAAACAGAAAATTTTATTTTTAGTCTTTTCTCATTTATAGCAAAAGCAAAAACAGTGGTGATAAAATACCAAACGAAAGCTCTATTTGTGTGGAAAAAAAAAAAATTATAAAATTTTCATTTGTGTACAGCGTTGCATGACTGTGCAATTGCCAATTAAAGCAGTGCTGAATAGCAAAAAATGCCATGGCCGTGAAGGTGGTAAAACCTTACGGAGCTGGTTAGGATTCGTTATTAATAGCCTGGACTTCCACTTTAAAGCAAATGTGACTTGTCTATACAGGGCAAAGCAACAGGTAAACTCTATTGCCCCTTCCCAGCATCACACGCTCAGCTTTCCTTCACAGTACCACCATTCCATTCAGCCATCAGGACTGAGGAAAGTAAGCTCTGTGTAAACTCAAGTTAGAGTTTAGAAAGTTGAGGGCTCTCTCCACATTCCCATTTAACAGTTCTGCACCAAGCCCAACACATGAGAGCAAGCCCCATGCTTTTTCCATACCATAATGTTTCCTGGTGCATCATGCAAATTGTCAAAATTAAACCAAAAACTATTTTATTATTTCATCATTTCTCAGTCACAATAAAAAAAATCGCTGATCGCCGCCATTACTAGTAAAAAAAATATATATTAATAAAAATGCTATAAAAACTATCCCCTATTTTGTAAACGCTATAACTTTTGCGCAAACCAATCATCGCTAATTGCGATTTTTTTTACCAAAAAATATGTAGAAGAATACGTATCGGCCTAAACTGAGGAAAAAAATGATTTTTTGGGGATATTTATTATAGCAAAAAATATTGCATTGTTTTCAAAATTGTCGCTCTATTTTTGTTAATAGCGCAAAAAATAAAAAAAACACAGGGGCGATCAAATACCACCAAAAGAAACCTATTTGTGGGAAAAAAGGACGCCAATTTTGTTTGGGAGCCACGTCGCACAATCGCTTTAACAGTTAAAGCGACGCAGTGCCGAATCACAAAAAGGGGCCTGGTCTTTTGCTGCCAATTGGTCCGGGGCTGAAGTGGTTAAACCACATGTAGTAATCTACGCGAGGGGGGGAAGGTTCAACATTTTCTTTAAATTATAATTCCAGGCATCTGTGTGTTATGCATAGTTACTTGACTGATGCCACACAGGAAATAATGGACGTAGACACCAACAGCATCAGCCACATATGCCTTATACATAGTTACACAGGTCCAAGCTGGAGCAATGTAACTATATAAAAAACATGTCCATGCCTAAAAATATTCTTTAAGAAACCACATCAAACGGGGTTTCTAAAAGGCCTTTCACAGTCTGCAGTTTGTAAACTGAATTTTATTTGTATGAAGTAGTAAGTTTAAAGCCATTAAAGCCAGTAAAGTAAATTTGTACACAAACTTAATTACATAACAAATAGTTTATTGTAGTCATCTGACCTGGAGATTGGGTAACATTTGGCATCTGTACACCTTCTGCCCCCTTTTCCTTAATGGAGACTGGACTTGCACCAGGTGTGTTATTCAATGGCGATTGCACGGTTTGTTTCTTCAACTGAAACAGGGATTTAGAGATAAACAATGAATTTCAAGGTCTACTGAAACATTTAAAACACAATTTGCAAAAAATAAAAAAAAGGGTCAGACTCAAACTGATAATGCACACTAAAAAGCTTTCACTACCCTGGCTCGTAAAAAAAAAAAAAAAAAAAAAAAAAAAAACACAACATAGAATTATGGACTACTGTGTTACCACACAGTGGTCGCAATCATGCAGCAATTGGTGCCAGCATCTTGGTGGTAACCTTGTTTCAAAGCAGAGAAGGAAGAGGCTGCTTTAGGCAATGATCTTGGGATAGAAACCAAGTATTCAAGGAGAAAATAAGAATGGCATAGAAGGTGTTAACTGTTGAGGTTAGTTGTAGTTTTAAGATTAGGCTCAGGTTAGGAATCCCAATTTTCTTTATCTTTAAAAAAAATAAATAAAAAAAAGGTACAGTTTAAGATTAATGACAACTGCAGCGTTAGTAATTTAGTACTGAGCAGCTCCAAACAATATCGAGAAATCAACCTGGACTTATATTAAGCAGTTTCCTAAGGGGGTTTGCTGAAGTGACACTAAGAGGGATTTAAATTGACTTAATAGCATATCATAGCCGAAGATGGAAAATAAAATATTTTGTGGAAAAAGACAAGTTCTTCCTGTACAGTATTGTAGAGAAATCCTTCATTGTACCCTCATGAAATAATTGAAGCAGAAAATTTAGGCCTTTGGAAGACCAAAATCTCACACTTGATACTGTAAAACTCCGGGAGTAACAAATGACCCCAAATGGGATTATTAAATGTAAGAGGCCCAATCAGTGGAATAAATTGTTCAGTTAATATATCGGAGGCTGCTAAGGGAGGCATTTATAACAGTGAAAAAAGCAGGGAAATTCGAATGCGGACAAAACTGTCGCTCCTGCAGCTTTACAGACGTTGTCACAGCTAGGTTTGAGACAGTCATGTATTGGGAAATGCCAATCCTGCTTGTCTGACTGGTATTTTGTTTGTAAAGGAAAATTTTGGAGGTTAAGGTTATGTTTAGGATGAGGTTATGGGTTAAAGTTTAGGGGAGGTTGGGGAAACATGGGCTAAATGAAATAAGGAGACTGCTATTGCTGAACTCTCCTTCTGAAAATGTTAATTATCTGACCCAAATGCTGATCCTCTGATTTCAGTTGATACTAAGCCATTGAACAGTTACAGGAAAGTAGCCAGTGATGCTAAAGTGAAGTCGGAATTACTGGTCCACATGCATGTTTCAGGTCAGGGGCTCAGAAAAAAATAAATAGACATAATATAGGCGCCCAGTATTTTCATAAGAAGAATTCAGCAATTACAACCTCTATTTTGCACAGCACCGGAGTCATTTAAAGGGTTATAGGTCAGGTGTGAGGGAGAGGTTAAAGGCAACCTGTAGTGGGAGAAGATGAAGGCTGAGCTATTGATGATTTCTCTTTCCAAAAATGCTAGCTGTTTGGCTCTCATGATGTTACAATTGTTTTCCAAGTCATTGCCTTGGAACAAGTATGTAGTTTCAGAGTTCTTGAAGTATTGACACCAGAGACCAGACACAGCCGAGCAGCATCTAACACTGCTGTAAAGTAGTCAGAAATGGCCAACTCATATCTCTCAGTACGTACAGGTTTACCTTTAAGTGTTAATTTTTAGTCAGGTGAAGGTATACAGGGCTAGAGAAAGGAGAAGCCTTCTCTTGAAAAAAAGTTAGCCATGCACGGAGGTAACTGAAACGCCCATCATTTACTGCTGGCCAAGCACTCATCTATTGTGAGTTTTTAAACTTATGTTATAATAAACTCAGTTTAGCACTATGATGGTCTCCCTTCTTTGTTATGCTATATTTATTTGCACACACCAATTAAGTTGATAGTATGAGAGAAAGGAGTGTAGAGAGGATCTCATATGTGGATATATTCCTAAAGTGTGGTCAGACCTGCTTATTAAATTAAGGGGTCAATAACACCAGGTGAGTCGACTCCCAAAAGGTGGTGTAGTGTTTTCTGTGGATGAAGGTGTCAAGGAGTGGAACTACAAGTAAAGTGGATTGAAAAATTCCTCATTTTGTGCTGTGGAGATTGCACTCTATAATTTGCACAAATACCGTATATACTCGAGTATAAGCTGAGTTTTTCAGCACATTTTTTTTGTGCTGAATATGCCCCCCTCGGCTTATACTCGAGTCAAGCACTTTTCTGCAGCAGAGAATGACATTTTCCGACCCGAATTTGGGGCCCTGTATCTCGGGCCACTTGGTGCTAGGAACCCCAAATTTGGTGTGCAAACCCAGTGGAACCAACACTACAACATATCCAATTTTCTATTTTCTGGGGTTCCTAGCACCAAGTGGCCCGAGATACAGGACCCCAAAGTCAATCAACTGTGTCCATCTGCAGCAATGCCATTTCGGGACCCTCTGGGTCCAGAGACCCCAAATTATGGCTGCGGATGGGGGGCATCTAGGAACCCTTAACTACCAATTTTAAAGTTCAGGGGACCAATGGCTGCAAATGGGCACAGTGAGGCATGCAAATGGGCATTGTTGATCCTCTTTTCCACTTACAGTAGCTGCGCATTTCTCACCCTAGGCTTATACTCGAGTCAATACAATTTCCCAGTTTTTTGTGGTAAAATTAGGTGGGTCGGCTTATACGCGAGTATATACGGTAATCACATGAGCACTTTGTATCTTTGAGATATACATATAGCTGAGTAGGCACGGTTAGAGGGGGTTGGAAAAGGGGAGCGCCGACAGCTTATGACAAGGTTAAACATTTGTTTTAGCCGAAATGTCATGGATGGAAATGTTGGAATCCTACGTTAATTTTTCATTTGTCAAAAACCCTGGGTTAGAATTATCTGAAAATGATTGCACCCCAATTTTTTAAAGGGATATATTTTTCAGAAATAGATATGATGGAAAACAAGTCACAACCTACCACATCTTGAGCTTTGGGGTGATCATCATCCTCTGCCTCCGTTTCACTGTAACAATCTAAGGAAAAAATTTATAAATATATATATATATATATATATATATATATATATATATATATATATATATATATATATATATATATATATACATACATACATACACACACACATATATATATACACACACACAATATACATACATACACACACACATCAATGTTCATATTCAATTATTTTGATCTGAACTTTTTTGCGCTCACAACTCTTATGAAACATCTCATCTGTGGAAATGGGTGTGGCCTATTCCTTATACGAGTTGTTCATGCATAACAAGAAAGAGGCAAATTACTTTGCACCCTTTGGGTTGTCACAGATGGACACATCTCACATATGATGAAATCTGTCTTCAAAGTGAATTCCATTCATTGTCACTCGCCAAGCCCATTCTTATTAACGCATAAGACCTTTATAATTTATCATATGGGAAGTTAAAAGGACTGTTCCATTTTATCAAAAAAATAGAACATAAACAGAAGACATTCACACTTTCGGCATAAAGATGTAAATAAATATAAAAGACAAAAAAACACCCAGGTTTCATTGGAATACAATGAATTAGGAAAAACAGCTTTATTACCACAAATGTAGAAATGGATGACAGACAGCCTCAAGGCATGACCTGAATCCTCTTTCTCTACATCAGGCTCCAATGCAGGAAAGCCCCCCCCCCCCCCCCCCCCCCGGAATGTCTATCGTTTCACAATTATGGTCTTGCATACCTTCTTCTCGTGAATTATTGGGGTTTGCATGCGATTTATATTTCTGTAGTGTTTTAACCAGACTGGTCACCCACCTATAAAATACAGAAAGAAGTAACTGAATAAAACAAAGGGGCACACCTCCACTGATACCACAATACTGAAAAAAAATGAATATAACAATATTTAAATGCACAAATGTGACTCCCAATGCAACAAAAAAAAAAAAAGGCATTAAAAAAAAAAAAAAACTTCTCTACCTGCACCTGTGTTTCACCTGCATTAATCATATAATTTCATGGTGCCATTTGTTGGCCTGTATGTACAGTCTATAGCGGAGTAAATCTGCACATTTAATTTCTCATCGATTTGTTTGTGTTCAAGCATGTGGCATGGCACTGCACAGGTAGTGCAAGAACTGACACAAAGCAATGAAGGGAAGAGATGTGCTTTCATTACATTAGCACTCCCACAATTGTGATGCAGAAAAAGGTGAGGCATTAATTGGACACTGAGTGATTCAGAACAGAAGTGGTCTTTCTCCCTTTAGCAAATGGGGACAAGCTAGGTGAATTAATACATTGATGGGGGAATCAATCAGCCACAACACGTGAGCCCATCATTACAAGGTGAGAAACACTGGGAATAGAACTACACTTATACATAGTTAAAACAGCAAAAACAATTGAAAACATTTGAAAGTTTACAATGCATTAAGAGAACAATTTGCTTTGCCCAGACAGGGCAACACAACAATTCCAGTTTAATATCCATATTCCCATCTGCTCATATGCACACCTTTCCTTTGCTCTCCCACTGCTCCATTTCAGCTTTGGAAAGCAAAGAAAATACCCAGTAGATCTGGGTATGGAGCACGTGACAACTTTAGTGCTTTGTGACTTGCTCAGCACTTCACATGGGGGCAGTGAAAGAATCTTTAGCCTTGGGTAAACTCCAACTGTTGGATAACACACAGCTTCCTTTCCTGGCTCCCAATGGCCAGACAGAGCAGCGGGGAAGCAAAGGAAAGGTTAATATTCTGTGTTAGGGAGGACTGCACTGAAGTAAATCTGTTGCTTTGCCCTGCATAGGTACAGCATAGTGTTGATTTTCAGCAGAACCAAAAGGCAAAACCGCCCCCCCCCCCCCCCCCCCCCCATTTTGGATAGAGTAAAGGAGGATTGAAACTTTGCTACAATGTAGAGTAGTGAGTGTACAGCTTGCCTAACAGTGTAAATTTGCTGTCCCCTCAAAATAACTCAACACACAGCCATTAATGTATAAGCGGCTGGCAACAAAAGTTAGTACACCCCTAAGTGAAAATGTCCAGATTGGTCCCAAAGTGTCAATATTTTGTGTGGCCACTATTATTTTCCAGCACTGCCAAACCCTCTCGGGCATGGAGTTTACTAGAGCTTCATAGGTTGCCATTGGAGCCCTCTTCCACTCCTCCATGATGACATCACAGAGCTGGTGGATGTTAGAGACTTTGCGCTTCTCCACCCTCCGTTTGAGGATGTCCCACAGATGCTCAATAGGGTTTAGGTCTGGAGACATGCTTGGCCAGTCCATCACCTTTACCCTCAGCTTCTTTAGCAAGGCAGTGGTCATCTTGGAGGTGTGTTTGGGATCGTTATGTTGGAATACTGTCCTGTGGCCCAGCCTCCGAAGGGAGGGGATCATGCTTGTCTTCATTATGTCACAGTACATGTTGATATTCATGGTTCCCTCAATGAGCTATAGCGCCCCAGTGCCGGCAGCAATCATGCAGCCCAAGACACACTTGTCTTTGTACGCCTCACCTGTTTGCCGGCCCACCACTTGGCACCATCTGAACCAAATAAGTTGATCTTGGTCTCATCAGACCACAGGACATGGTTCCAGTAATCCAGGTCCTTAGTCTGCTTGCCTGCAGCAAACTGTCTACAGGCTCTCTTGTGCATCATCTTTAGAAGAGGCTTCCTTCTTGGACGACAGCCGTGCAAACCAATTTGATGCAGTGTGCGTGCGGCGTATGGTCTAAGCACTGACAGGCTGACCCCCCCCCCCCCCCTTCAACCTCTGCAGCAATGCTGGCAGCACTCATACATCTATTTTACAAAGTCAACATCTGGATATGACGCTGAGCACATGCACTCAACTTTTGGTCAACCATCATGAGGCCTGTTCTGAGTGAAACTTGTCCTGTTAATCCGCTGCATGGTCTTGGCCATCGTGCTGCAGCTCAGTTTCAGTGTCTTGGCAATATTCTTATAGTCTAGGCCATCTTTATATAGAGCAACAATTATTTTTTCCAGATCCTCAGAGAGTTCTTTGCCATGAGATGCCATGTTGAACATTACAGTAACCAGTAAGAGAGAGCGATAACACCAAATTTAAAACACACCTGCTCCCCATTGGTTCTGTCCTGGGAAAACTGCATGCGAGTTTACATTGTGGGCCAGGTTAAATAACCATTATTTGGAGTTTAAATAAAGTCTAACACCACCAAAAGGAAAGGCAGTACAATATGTGCATGCTCTTTCATTAACAAAAGCTGACTGAAGCTGAATTTTAGAAAAACAAATTTGATCCACTTACTTGTTCATATCTTTCAGATTATCTGCAGCAAATATAAATGGCTTGTACATATGGTGAGCAAGCTGAAATTCACTGAAAACACACAAAAAGAGAAGATATGTATATATGCCGGCAATTATCCTGCTTACTTGATCACATCCAATTCAGTTGCTGCATGCACTTACTATTTCTTTTTGTGTTTTGATTCCATTGGGCTCTCCAAATAATATGAAGAGAGTTTTAACATTCCCAGAGCTTTCTCATCCTAAATTGTGATTGTAAGAAAGAAGGTCAAAAAGAGCAGCAGGCTACTAAGAACATGCATACAAACATAATTTATAAAAAATAAAATAAAGCAGGATTTAAATGAGTGTTAAGCGGAGGTTAAAGAAAACCTGTCATGAGAGAAATATGTAGGATGCCACTGCAGCATTGGCGTAAAATCTATGGGCGCAACGTGTACACTGCACATGGCCCCCGACATACACTGCACCCATGGTCGAGACATGTGTCAGGCGTGTGTCACTACATACAGCAAACGGGGGGGGGGAGGGGGGACTGATCATTCACTGGGGGGGGCCCCATGAGAGGTTCCTGTTGGTGGCTAAAACAGCGGCACTGGGAGCGGAAATAGGACTCATGCGGTCCAGGATGAGAGGGATGGCGTAGCCATGTAAATGGGGACAGACCGTTCGGGCCACTTCTCCTGAGCGGTTCCACACACACACACACACACACACACACACACACACACACACACACACTGTGGTTAGTGTAGGGGAGGGGAGGGGCCACAGTCCATATCCCCGTCGTGGGGGAAAACAATTTGATGCCAAGGAGAGCCAGTGGTGGCAGCAGCTTAGTGTGTGCTTTATTCTATGACAGGCTTGGTGTGACAGTGACTTGTTATGCACTAGGTACTTTATATAAACTATACATAACACTGCTCTCAGAGGACAGATATCAGTGTTGTATATAGGTAATAGCATACATACTGTATAGAGATTGTAATACATGCCATTTACACTCCTCTCCTGCGCATATTACCCACCACCATACACTCCGCACTACCCTCCCTGCACATACTACCCACCGCCATACACTCTGTATTCCTTTCCCTACACAAAGTACCCACTGCTATATACTCCGAACCCCTCTCTTGCACATACTACCCACTGCCATACACTCTGCACTCCCCTCTCCTCAACATACTACTCATGCCATACTCCTCTCCTGCACATTAGGGATGAGCCGAACACCCCCCCGTTCGGCTCGCACCAGAACCCGCGAACGGACCTAAAGTCCGTGCGAGCTTTAGAACCCTATTAGTTATAATGGATGCGAACGTTCAAAATTAAAAAAGTGCTCATTTTAAAGGCTAATATGCATGTTAATGTCATAAAAAGTGTTTGGGGACCTGGGTCCTGCCCCAGGGGACATGTATCAATGCAAATTTTTTTTTTAAAAACGGCCGTTTTTTCAGGAGCAGTGATTTTAATAATGCTTAAATTGAAACAATAAAAGTGTAATATTCCTTTAAATTTCGTACCTGGGGGGTGTCTATAGTATGCCTGTGAAGGGGCGCATGTTTCCCATGTTTAGAACTGTCTCTGCGCAAAGTGTCATTTTTGAAAGTAAAAAAGCTATTTAAAATGACTTGCGGCTAATGTTAATTCACGGCTCCCGTAACACAGAGAACAGTGATTCATTGAATCTCATTCATAAAAAAAAGTCATTGATAAAAAATAAAAAAAATGAAAAAATAAAAAAAATTGGAACTCCTTGGGAGGATATAGAAAGGGGAATGGGCAAAGAGGCCTTAATGGCCTCAATAACACTGATCTTGAAGGAGGGAAAGGACAAAACGCTTTGTTCGAGCTACCGCCCAATTGCCCTCTTGAATACTGATACCAAGTTGTTCGCGAAGGTCTTGGCCAACAGAATAAAGAGCAGGATGCCAGCACTGATATTTCCAGACCAGGCAGGATTCGTCCCAGGACGGGAGGGGAGGGACAATGGGATTAGGGCGCTACTCCTCATGCAGGCGGCCAGGAGGGGCAGTGTCCCCAGTCTTTTCCTGTCGATAGACGCTGAGAAGGCGTTCGACAGGATAGACTGGGGACATATGTTCTCAACGTTGGAAGCAATGGGGATGGGACCAAGAATGATAGACTGGATAAAGATATTATACGAGCAACCACGGGCAAGGGTTAGGGTCAACGGACTACTCTCACTTCCTTTCTTCATGAAGAACGGAACACGTCAGGGCTGTCCTTTGTCCCCCCTTCTTTTTGTACTTGCCCTAGAACCGCTATTATCAACTATACGTAATTCACCGGATATAAGGGGGATTGAGGTAGGAGAGGAGACACATAAGTACGCGGCCTTCGCGGATGATATTTTATTTTTTCTGTCCAACCCTCGAACATCCGTACCTAACTTGCTGAAAGTACTGAAGGTATACGGCTCTGTCTCTAATTTTAAAATCAACCCGTCTAAATCGGAAATTCTTAATATTAATATCAACCAAGTAGAAAGAGCCCGCCTAGCAAAAGAATTTCAGTTTCCATGGAAAGAAAATATAACATATCTGGGAGTAAAATTATCTGGGACGTTAAGGAAGATATACCTGATAAACTATCTACCACTTCTAGATGAGATTAAGAAGGAAACAAAAAAGATGAGTTACAGCCCACTGTCATGGATGGGAAGAATTAATGCGGTTAAAATGATCATAGCCCCAAAAATAAACTACAAGTTTCAAATGCTCCCAATATCCGTCCCCAAAGCCTTTTTCCGAATTTTAAAAGGGATCATCTCTAAATTCATATGGTCTAATAAAAAGCCACGTATTGCAGCAGAAATCTTATCTAAGCCGAAAGAGCAGGGAGGTCTCGCCTTACCAGATTTTGAACAATATTTTAATGCAATATCACTGTCAAGAATCACTGAATGGACAAAAGAGGGTGTAAGAAAGAGATGGGTGAACTTAGAAAATGCACTTAGTAATAGAAATTGGGGTCACGTAATATGGAACCCACCAAAATTTAGGGAAATACCAGTAAAAACACACGAAATTACACGAGTTACTTTGAAAGTTTGGGATTGGCTTCACAGGAAAAAAAAAATGGGAATATAACTCCCCCTTGATAAATTTAAAAAACAATGTATTTTTCGAACCAGGGAGGAGTAAACTTTGGGGTAATTGGATTAAAAAAGGAGATGCACGTTTAAGGGATATCACAAATAGAGGTAAATTAAGCACTTTTCACGATTTGAGTAAGAATGTGGAGTTAATGTCGGTTGACGCTTGGAGGTATATCCAGCTGAAATATTTCGTGGGGGGATTGTCACAGCCAATCCGAGGCGGTGAGAACCTCACCACGATGGAGAAAATTTGTATGAATCCTTCCACTAGAAATAATATGTCACGGATATATAAAATACTAATACAGGAGGGGAGCGCGGGTGTCCCTCCGGGTGTCAAACGATGGGAGGAGGAATTGGGGATTCCCTGCACTATTAACAGATGTGATAGGATTTTAAAACTAATACATGGGACTGCAGTGAACAGTCAGACCACAGAAGTCAATTATAAGTGCCTTATGGGGTGGTATTTAACCCCGGTAAAAATGAGTAAAATACAAAGAGATAAATCCCCTACATGTTGGAGAGGATGCGGCGGTATAGGTACGATGTCACACATATGGTGGGAGTGTCCAGCTATAAAAAAGGTACTGGAAACATATTCTTGCATTGATTAAAATTATAACACAAAAAGACGTCCCTGAAGACCCATGGGTGGTACTGTTCCATGGGACAGATGTGCCTATGAGGCAGTACAGAAACTCAATTATCCCCACTCTATTAAACGAGGCAAAGAACTTAATCCCTAAAAAGTGGATGGAAGCAGATAGTCCGCAAATTTGGGAATGGTTCCTGCGTGTCAACACTCAGCAAAGAAGAGAGAGTGCAGAATTGGGGGGGGAAGATGAGGATAAACCGAGTAAAGGGGGAGACAAATGGTCCAGTTGGGATGACTTTAAAAAGACATGGAGATATTTTGGAGGAGATAACTAGACAGTAAAGCTACATTAACGACAAAACAATTGGATGGATAGAAATAAACAGAGGTTCCGGGGAAGAGGTTGCAGGGTAGAGGCGGGGAAGGGGGGCGGGGGGAAAGGAGGGGTGGGTGGGAAGGGAAAATGTAAATTGTATTTTTATGTGTGTATTTGAAACTTTGAAATAAATAAAGAATTATAAAAAAAAAAAAAAAAAAAAAAAAAAAGCAGGCAGTTCAGAGGCAATACAACACCTCTTTACTGCTTGTCAAATGATCTATGAAGAGCAATCTGAATGTGGATTCAGAGTCCAAAGCAAGCCCTTATTTTTTTTAATTTTTTAAACCAAATTTTTTTATTGACTTTTTTTTACATGTTTAACAGCCATTAGGTGAAACATCAGGGCTCTAAACAGACCCCTGATAGCTCACTTTTAAGATGGAGACACCATGTGGCTCCATGTGGTTTGGTGTGTGTGAAAATGCATGGGTTAGCAGATGTGTTGGGTGCCATTAACAATTAATGACACTGATGTGTGTCTACTAAACACCAGTGTGTTTCTGTGTGTGTCAGGAAAGCCACAATTGTGTGCACATTCCTGACATGCAAAGGTGTGAACCTAGCCTTATAGTGGGCTCACATCAGTGTGCTGCAGTTTGGCCGCAGCAGGATTGTGTGTGTGCTTTACATACAGTTATAGTTGCGCTTCCATTGAATTCAAAAAGGCAGTGAGTTTTCTGAAAGCACGGCAAATATGCAGCATGCAAGAATTTGATGTACCTTTGTTAAAAACGCATGTAAACTTTTCATACAATCACACTGCTCCCAAACTGCAGCACACTAGTGAGTCCACTATTAGGCCCCTTTCACATGAGTGGGCTGATTGGGTCAGACTGTCAGTTTTTCAGGCAGACCCGACCGGACCCTCCATTCTCCTCCTATGGAGTTGCAGGTGTAAACAGACATGTGCCTCTTTACATCTGCCTACATCCAATCCGATTCTTCTGGTGGATGGGATTGCATGGTAGTTGGATGTAAACGGACAGGCGGTCCGTTTACATCCGACTGCCTATCGAGAAGAGAAGGCTGTGTCTGTGGCCGCTCTGCATAAGCGGATTGGACACGGACCATCCATCTGCATGCTCAGGCAGGATCAGTGGAGAGATCACCCACTGAGCAGGTGGACTTCTGGGAAGCCCGTCCTGTGGAAAAGGGGCCTTAGTGATAGGAACATAGTGAATAGGTGGGGGTCTAAGTAGTAAGAGTATGTGTTTATGAGGAAGGGCAGAGAAAGTGCTAAGGCTACAGTATAGGAGGGACAGTACAGTTAGAGGAGTAAACTGGGATGGAAAGGGTGTCAGATATATGGGAGTGTGGAATGTCCAGAGCTGAGGGCGAGCGGGGGGGGGCTGCTGCAGGGAGGTGTGTAGTGCAGATTTATGGGGGTTAAGCAGATAGGAGAAGAGAAGGGATAAAAGGTAACAGGAAAAAAAGTTCAGGAGGATCGCTGCTAACTTACTGCATGACTGTGCAAGGAGAGAGAGATGCAGACTGCTGGAGAAGATGAGCGAATCAAATGGGTCCAAAGACTGCTGGAGAAGATGAGCGAATCAAATGGGTCCAAAGAAGTCAAGTGACATGGGAAGAGAACATGCTGAGGGCTGGAGGCAGGGAGGTGATTATCCCCCCTCCTCACCTCACAGATTAAGAGCGCCCGGGGTGGGCTCTTCACTCAGCAGCCATGCTGTCCTTCTTGCCGTCGTGGGGCCCCTCCCACAGTAGCAGAATGCCGGGCCCAGTCGCAAGTGCGACTGCTGCGACCCTGGAAGTTCCGCTACTGCTCGCAGCTAATGTTAATTCACGGCTCCCGTAACACAGAGAACAGTGATTCATTGAATCTCATTCATAAAAAAAAAGTCATTGATAAAAAAAAATAAAAAAAAAAAAAAAGCGTAGGGGTCCCCCCAAATTCAATAACCAGGCCCTTCAGGTCTGGTATGGATTTTAAGGGGAACCCCAGCCAAAAAAAAAATGGCGTGGGGTCCCCCTCAAAATCCATACCAGACCCTTATCCGAGCACGCAACCTGGCAGGCCGCAGGAAAAGAGGGGGGGACGAGAGCGGCCCCCCCTTCCCGCCTGAACCGTACCAGGCCACATGCCCTCAACATTGGGAGGATGCTTTGGGGGTCTAAGACCCCCAAAGCACCTTGTCCCCATGTTGATGAGGACAAGGGCCTCTTCCCCACAACCGTGCCCGGTGGTTGTGGGGGTCTGCGGGCGGGGGGCTTATCGGAATCTGGAAGCCCCCTTTAACAAGGGGACCCCCAGATCCCGCCCCCCCCCCTGTGTGAAATGGTAAGGGGGTACAAAAGTACCCCTACCATTTCACCAAAAAGACCAGCGCAAGAAGAAGGATCGGAGGAAGAAGAAATGGAAGAAGATGGAAGAAGATGAAGGAAGGAGAAGATGAAGAAACCGAAGGATGAAGAAAGAAGAAAGAAGATTTTAATAAAGGAATTGTCAAAGACTGTCTCCTGTCATTTTTACCATTTTTGCCACTTTTTTTTTGGTGAAATGGTAGGAGACCCCCACAACCACCGGGCACGGTTGTGGGGAAGAGGCCCTTGTCCTCATCAACAAGGTGCTTTGGGGGTCTTGAGGGCATGTGGCCTGGTACGGTTCAGGCGGGAGGGGGGGCCGCTTTAGTCCCCCCCTCTTTTCCTGCGGCCTGCCAGGTTGCGTGCTCGGATAAGGGTCTGGTATGGATTTTGAGGGGGACCCTACGCCATTTTTTTTTTTTTGGCTGGGGTTCCCCTTAATATCCATCCCAGACCTGAAGGGCCTGGTTATTGAATTTGGGGGGACCCCTACGCTTTTTTTTTTTTGTTTTTTATTAATAAATGACAGTTCTCTGTGTTACAGGAGCCATCAATTCATTAGCCGCGAGTGATTTTAAATAGCTTTTTTCCTGCAAAAATGACACTTTTTTGCAGGGAAAGTTCTAAGCACAGGAAACATGCCCCCCTTCACAGGCCACCTATAGACACCCCCCAGATGTGATACTGCAATGCTGTTCTAACAGCATGCACACACATATCCCCAGAAATAAAGCACATATTGTCAGCAGCACACTGACACGCTGACACTGACTGAAACATAATATGCGAGGCCGCCGGCGCGGCGGCCTCTTATACCGTGGGGCGTGTACTAAAGCCCCTGAGCTATAATTGGCTACAGGCATCCTGCCTGTAGCCAATTATGGCTCTCCTCGCTGCCGGCGCTGTGATTGGCCAAGCATGCGGGGTCACAGTGCATGCTTGGCCAATCATCAGCCAGCATTGCACTGCGCGGGCCGCAATGCATTGCGGGGCCGCTCGCATCACACGAATTTGATGCGAGCGGCCCCAATAGTTCTGGGCTCGCCGAGCGAGCGAACGCCCGGTGCTCGATTCATGGGTTCGAATCGAACACCGGGCTCATCCTTACTGCACATACTACCCACTGTTATGCACTTCGTCCCCCTCTGCTGCACATACCACCCACTGCCATACACTCCATACCCCTCTCCTGCACATACTACCCCCCGCACTAGGGCCCACTTTTGACCTTGCACGTGGGTCCACTAATTTCATGATACGCCCCTGCACTGCAGATCTCTCCCTTTATAAATGCTGGTTCCCCAAAGATTGACTGTTGCAGTGTAGCGAAGCATCCTTCATGTGTATGTGTATGTGAATTTTTGTGATTGTTGACAAGCCTCTGGACAGACATACCTGGGGTCCATTGTACCAGTACAATTTATCTTTTTTTAGGACACAGTAGCAGTGTTTCCATTTCTGAGACATAAACCCGACATTTTCTTTCTTCTTCCACAACCAGCCATCACAATCTGGACTTCCCAAGTCCCGACAAGACACTCGCCTGCGGCTCAGCTTAGTCGCTAAGGCAGTGAAGTTAAGTATTAGAAAAAGTTAGATACTTTACAGGCATTTTTTTCTTGTTTTAAAAATAAGATCAAAGCCATGAGCAGAAAAGCTGCAGATGAATTATTTATGAATTGCAGCCACAGTTATAGCTAGGCAAGTGTTAAATATGTATTATACAATATACAAGAAGTAGGAAAAAATATTTCAATTTTCTTCAATGCATCTTCACACCTTATATTAGAAACTGACTCAGAAATCGCCAGGAAACTAGCAGTTAATGTTTCAAACAAGATTAGCAATGGCAGTTCAAATATAGGAATGTATGCATGCATCATACCTGGCCAATCCCTGCAAAAGCTGACAATCACTGTAGTAGGCACCACTACTACAGTAATCACTGCTAGCTTCTGCGTCTCATACCAAGCAGTTGCCTTGCTGCTTAACGAACACAGGTCACTCACTCAGCGCAGGTGATACTCAGAAAACACTTTGTATTTTCTCAGTGAATGCAAGAACCCTGCTTGCACAAGGTGAAGGGGTGGGTCAATAACGCCATGATCTTCCCCACATCCAATAGGGTAACTCTTTGCATTTATTGAGAAAATGCAAACGTTTTTGAATGGCGCACATGCAAAGCAGACGACCTGTGCTCACCAAGCAGGACAGCTGGACCTGGAAACTAGTGGCAATCACTGAAGCGGCCGTGCCCATTATAGTGGTTTCCAGCTTTATCAGGGAATTGGCCAGATATGACCCATGCATACTTAAATATTGGTCCAAGCTGTACATACATACAAAAAAAAAAAAGAATGTGTGTGTGTGTGTGTGTGTATATATATGTATATATGTATATATATATATATATATATGTATATATATATATATATATATATATATATATATATATTTATTTATTTATTTATTTATATTGTGGCAGAGCGAGGCTCTGTCCCTTTGAAATTAGAGGTAAAAGAGAGACAGAGTTTGCATATCTGCAGACTGCAAGACTACAGACTATAGAATTTAAATGGAGAAAACTGCTGTCAGTTTTCTCCAGGTTTTGCTAGTTCTGGATGGGAGTCTGTAGTTTGAAGATCCCCGAGAGTCACGGGTGGGATGGGATCTCCAACCCTGTGTCCGGGTCTTGAGGATAGCAAGCAAGGTGTGTGCCCAGCTGCACACAGACCATATAATGAGGGGCTGGTGAGTGGAGGATGGTGGAGTGTGAGCAGCTTGCTGCTGCTCGTGCTGTATGAAGACAGACCTGTGTCTGTAGAGGGGTCATCCCTGTGTAAGGGGCATTAAAAAAAATGCATCTTTTCACTTGATTTAAACACCCCAATGTCACTATATACAGGGGGTCCCCGGGTTACAAACAAGATAGGGACTGTAGGGTTGTTCTTAAGTTGAATCTGTTTGTAAGTCGGAACAGGCACATTTTTTAAGTGTAGCTCCAGCCAAAAAATACATTTTTAAAGTTTTTTAGATAACAGAGAAGGGTTATCACCCCTGTAACATTTGTTTTGCTGTCTGTGCCCCTGTTCAGAAGATTTCACCTCACCTTCTGCCCCAATGACAATTGGATTTAGAAAATTTTGGGTTGTTAGGGAAGCATGGACTGGTGATAAAGCATCAGTGGAGACACCTTTTACCCATATTAACTCTTACAGGAGTGAATTTCCCTTTCTAGGGGTAGATTTCCTCTCACTTCCTGTTGTCTCCCTCCGTTTGTAAGTCGGATGTGTGTGTAATATATATGTGTATATATATATATATATATATATATATATATACATATATATACACACACACACACTTACAGTACATCAACACATGCTAAACATTCAAAATGGACTCTGCCATTAGTTGGTGTCCTTATGTCATGTAACCTCAATTGGATGTGCATTAAAATAGGCAAAACCTATTTCAGGCAGTGTACCTTTTAAAAGCACTAGTTTCTAAGGACGCAACATCCAAATATAGTCAAGCACCTTTAATACAATTATAATCTCAAATAGTTGATCAGCAGGTGACAAAGTGGGATGTCAAATATCATTAGGTGTCTGTCAGGTATCTTACAATTATTTATGTTTGCATTGCAAGATGCTGCATGTCACAGTAATTCAAAATGCTTCAGACTGTAGAAACCCATCAAAGCAAAACTGAAAATCATATTTACCTTTCTGATTTCGGGGAGATCGATCAGATGTCTGAAATACAATGGTAAGAGAAAAAAATAAAGAGATTTGAACACCATGTACAAAATAATTTAGGATGGGGCAAATTACATTACAGTACATACACACTGCAAGCATAATTGTTATATCATAGCATCTGAAAAAAGCCTATTGAAATTACACAATATAAAAAAAAAAAAAAGGGAAGGAAGAATACCATGCTCAACAATGTGCAAACTCAATAGCAGAAATATTAGCAATATCTGTGATATTTACAGCTAAAGTCTTGTAAACAAAAACACACATTTCCATTTAGGCTAGGTTCATATCTATGTGGTTGGCATGACCCGCATTTGTGTTGAGACAGCAGCCCAGTCACCTGAATAGGCTACTGTACTTGCGGGAAGCACAGGAAAAAAGGTCACTGCACCTTTTTAAAACCAGAGCCACAGGGGGAATTGTGTGGCGTGTTTTGCACCATGCAATTTCCCACAAACGCACTGCGTGTTTAGATGCGTGGGGTGGCTATTAAGAATGGAATGTGCGTTTTGGATGCAGGTGCGATTCCTACACCCACAACCACCTGCATAAGTGTGAACCAAGCCTAAACAGGTATGTATAGCCTTTTGCATATTTTTGGTTTCTATATCAAGTTCATGGCTAAACAAAAAACACTGAATTTTTGTACTTGCCAAAAAAATCTGTTTCACCAAGTCAGTGGTGTACCAACGGGGGTGTGGTACACCCTGGGTGCCACACATTGGGGGGGGGGGGGGTTTCAGGCAGGGGTGTTAAATACAATACAATTTATAAGTCATCCTGGTGCACCCCTGTCAGAGTCCTCCCCTCCCGCCTCCTCTTCACCTGTATATGTGTGTCATGGTGCTTGAATCTGAAATGTTCGGGGGCCGCTGTAACAAAGTCCCGCATCCTGTGATAGACTGCACACTGATCCACTGCTGGGAAAGTGAAGGTGATATTTTCTTTCCTTGCACCCAGAGAAGTAATCTTTTCACATGCGATGATTGACCTTATGGAATGTAGATTTCCTTAAAAGTGTGACAAATCACTATTCAGAGAGGCCTCGGTCTCCAGCCGGGCTTCAACAGCCATGCTGTTAAAGCCAGAAACAGTGAAGCAGGGTAGTACCTTGGTCCATTGGGTAGGAGATCTGGATAAGCCCACAGGGTGCCTCTGCCAGGAGTCTGATCAGGTAGAAGGACCACATTCACCTAGGCCAGTTTGAAGTGATAAGGATCTCCAGGATGCCTTTCATCTCAATCTTGTGACATAGCTGGGCTTCTCCCACCAGTGACACAAGTCATGTAGCACTTTTGTGTGTAGGGACCTTTCCTCTAGGATAGGAGCTTAGGCAAGCTAGCCTGCCTGCCAATTGTTTACACCCATAATGTGAACAGCTCACAAGGCTGGAACATGGAGCTTTGCACTATCCAGAATGTTTTCTTTCTGTCCTGCCACAGCAAAACTTCTGGATCTTCCCTGATGGTTGGTGTAGCCACTGATGTGGCATTGTCCGACTGGATCCTCATCGGGTGACCCTCCAAAGTGTTTGGAGCCCCAGAATGCTGATGGGGAGATGAGATTCCTCTGTCGATCAAGTCCCCTGCACCAGTAAGGCATCCTGGACTTTTAGCTGGCATCCGTTGTGATGATCTCCTAAGAAAGTGGGAAGGAAGGATTTTCCCAATTTCATTGCTGGATTCCTGGGCCACCAGACCAGAGATGAACTGCTCTTTGGTGTCAGGTGAGTCAATTTGTCTAGAGAATGGTATCTAAAAATGGGGGTTCAACGTAAATTAATATTGTGGTGGATGTATACCACCCAATGTTGTTTCCAGTCTTGTTCTTAACTGACAGTATTGTCATCATGCTATGCTACCCATGCCTCCTTTGTACATTAGATCAGGCTCCTGTGAAGAGAGGGTTGCGCCGTGAGAAGTGCAGAGAGTGGGAGCAAAAGGAGGCGGTGACCTTCTATGGCAGCGCTGAATACAGACTATGGAGGAAGGGAACACAGAGTGGAAGCTTGATCCGAGGGAGAGATCCTGTTGTATGGCAACGGCGATGCCTAGTGGGTGGGGGGGGGGGGTGCATGTCGCAGAGAGCTGAAGCAAGTGCCTTGATCAGGAGGGCAGATCCTCTGTACATGTATGGCAGCAGTGAATGCAGACTGGGAAGAGGGGGAGGCACATGGCTGAAGTAGGAGGTGACATCCTGAGTATGGCAGCTGTGATGTAGACAGCAGGGGGGGGGGGGGGGGGCGGGGGGAGGGGGGGGGGGGCAGAGAGCATGTGGGTGAAGCAGTAGGTGATTTCCAGAGTATGGCAAGACTGACTGTAGCAGGAGATAAGACTAATATCATTTTTTGTAATTATATTAAAATCTAAGATCAGGAGCACTATGGGGTGATAATTAGCTACCTCTTGAGGGTCAGCAATTGAAAAAAAAAAAATTATATTTCTCAACCACACACACTTGTTCTTAAATATGACAAAAAATACAATGTTTAAAAAAAAAAATAAATACATTCCTAAAACACTGTACCTGGTGGGGTTATGGACAATAAAAAAATAAATAAAATACTATAAAGTGATTAGTGTTTCGTTTTGAGTGTTCTACAGCTTTTACCTGATGGCAACAGGACAAACAGTGTGACCTGTATGGGTTGGATCACTACTTACAGCTTTTGCCCGCTTATTTAATCCAAATTGTGTCCAAATTTGGTAGCTCTGTACCTATGATCCGCTGTGCTGTTTACACTAAATGAGACAGGCACTTCGTATCCACCGCCCTGCAGCTGGCAAACCACACTACAGCACAGTGGAGAACATTACTCAATGGTACAATGATTTAAACTGACCAGAAGCCTTAAAGTGGAAGTAAAGTCAAATTTTGGACTTTCACCTACAGGTAAGCCTATAATGAGGCTTACCTGTAGGTAAAAAAAAATATCTCCTAAACCTATACGGTTTAGGAGATATTCCCCGTGCAATGCGCCCCTGACTGCAGCGGCGCATGCGCACGGGGGATTCTCGGCTGAAAGGCCGGCAGAATACGAACCCTGCCGGGAAGAAGTCTCCCGTACGCATGCGCGGGAGTGACGACATCGCGGCTCCAGCCACTCACATCGATGGAGTCGCGATACCCGGAAGACACGCCGAGGCAACATGTCAGCGACCTCGGCGTGGACCAGGTGAGTTACCGAAGCCTCGTTCTAAGGTAAGTATTTCATAATGAGCTAGTATGCGGTGCATACTAGCTCATTATGCCTTTTCCCTTACAGGTGTATAAAAAAAAAAAAAAAAAAAAAAAACATGTCAGCGGGTTTACTACCGCTTTAAGGGCAACCCAGCCTGCTTCAATACAGGGAATCAATGTGGAAGAGAAAGTTTAATAATAAAGGTATGGTAGACCATCTAGACTTGGTAGAAGAGTTTTGGGATTATTTAATAAACTACAAGCACCCCAGAACAAGAACAAGTGATCCACGGTTGATGAAACGCCTAATAAAACACATGACTTTGGAAAAATTGTGAGCTTTTATGTCTGCCAGCCACTCTCTCTCATGATGGTCAGCTTGACAGTGTTATCAGTCAAAAGCAGTTATGGTTGACCAGGTCCAGGTAAATGAGCATTGGACAGTGTCAGGGTTCACCACAGTCGCTTTAAAATATACAACTTCTAGTTTTACCTGTTACCAAAAGCTCAGCATTCCCTTCTATGCAAGTCACAATAAAAAGGTCATGTTGTTGACTATTAGCTTCCCTCCAGTGGAGTCTGCCTCCCAGGCTGGGACCAGCTCCACCTAGGATTAAGAAAGTTCCAGTTTAAAGATCATAGTAGCTATATTCAGTTATTAAAATGTAAAATGTTGATCAAAAGGGGGAGATGTAAAAGAAATGGTAAATTCTGTATAAAACTACTACATTTTGTATGCTCTTGGAAAGATGATGCTGAGTATCTTTGTCTGCTTTTACATTTTTTTTTTCTAATATAATTATTATATATATATATATATTATATATATATATATATATATATATATATATATATATATATATATATATATATATATATATATATATATATATATATATATATATATATATATATGTATATTATAACTAGATGAGAGAAGAGGAGAGGAGAGAATAGTTAACTGTATTTGCTGTTAATCTAACAATCCCCAATAACAATTACAGAATTATAAAGTGACTGGCAGCCACAGCTAATCTGACTTGAAAGCTTTTGTTTGTACAATGGCACAAGTGAGTAATTGAACTTTTTATTTAAAGGGAAAGGTTTACCTAAATCACTAAGACCAAGCACCTATATGCGTAAAATGCGTTAGGGTAGTATATAATAAAGGTTTGTGAGCTATCCAATTTCCAAAAGGATGGCATGCAACTACTGTACATGGACATCTTTCCCTTATTATTTTAAACTGTATGCCGAGCCAGGCAAGGCAGTACTGAATATGCCATAGAATGGATAACATTTACCTACTAGTATGTATTGCTGAGAAACTGCAGTTGTCGAATGGGCCCATCAATAGATTGCCCTATACAGTTATTTAAAGTGTGTAATAAAATGTATTCACGACTATTCAAAAGTACCTTGTCCGTGTCTGAAGGTTGCAGCTTTCTCTCAGTTTTGGGGCTTTTTGCTTTCTCTTGTGAACCGTGGGAGGAAGCTGAAATACAGAGAATAAATATGTGCAATTCTGTTTGTCATTTAGGGAAAACTAGAAAAGCCAATCTCTCAGAAAAATGTAATTCAAACACAGATAACTCTGATGGGTCTTTACTCTGTGTATGCATTGTGCTGGGGTCACACAAAGTACAAGCCCAGCAGTGTATCAAATTCACGTAATTCAAATTAGAAAAAGTTTAAAAGGGTGAAGCACTGTCATCCTGGCATTACAAAACTCCACAAAGTTCATAGATGCTCATAATTACCAACACCACAAATAACCCCCCAGTTTCCAAAGACTATAAACAGTATACGACTAGGGCTATACACTGTAGAGTAATAGCAATGTTCATAATAATTTTGTTCAAACAATAGTTAAAATTCTCACCATCTAATCTTTTGCTTTGCTGAGGAACTTCAGCAACTGTTTTCTTTGATAGACTACTGTCAGATATGGAGGGCCTCAAATTGGTAGAAGGTGGTTCAAGCAGGCTACAAAACAGAGCAATAAAAGTCTTAAGTTTGAAAAAAAGTCTATTGATGTAAAGAAATTATGGGTCTTTTTTTTATACTGTACCTGTTCACAGGTGGTGAGGTAGAATCAGACCCACTTCTTGGTCGTGAGGAATGCTAGAGAAATAAAAACTATTACGATTTACAGTGTATACAGTATTAAATACCAGTACTGCTAATTATTGAAATAACCAGGGCTGCACTTGTAACAAACCCTCATATTTGCCTTGGGAACTTTTAGAAAAGATGGGGACCTAATGACCATCGCCTGTCAGTCATCACTGAGAAGCATTCTGCGCGCAGATCACTCTTCAGAGAAGCAGTAGATTTAGACGCACTTCTAAATCTGCCCTTATCGTGTCTCAAAACAATTAAATTGAAGGCATTCCCCAAATGACAGATGTCACGATTTCTTGTGCTCTCAACTGAACAGCCAAGTCATCAAATGGCTGCTGTCGTAACCGAACACATGTGCATGGCAACCAAAGATCAAAACAAAGGCTTTTCTTATTGGTGCCAATTGTTTATTGTACTTTACAAGCTTTCTAGATATGTTCATCAGGTAAAAGTAGTATTGATATACAAAAGGTTCTGATTGTTTTATTAAAAGCAGAACAAAAGTCCATTGTACTTTCCATCCCCTGCTGTGATGCAGCATCCACAAGCTCTCGTGCTACCTCTGACATCTTCCTCTGGGTTTGGCATCTTTGGTCATTCTGAATGGCTGGCCTGGGATGAGTTAATTCATACCAGCACTAAAGATTGTAGTCAGTAAACACAAAGCTTTGCATGTGCAGCTCAGTGTACATTAGGGCCTGGTTCACACTAGTGTCATTTCAGATGTGACTTGAGTCAGAGAATCATGTGGCAATGGAAATCATAGTTTTCCATGGTGTCTGGTCACATCAATACAACTCAGCACAGAGAATTTTGTAAAAGGGTTCCGGTTCTACATTGGTGTGATTTTGGTGCAATTGTAGCCCCATGCAATATACAAACCTTATCAAAGTTGCATCCAAGTAGCATTACGTAAATCACACTGAAAATTGGATCAAAAATTATATCACAGCAGTGTGAACCTAGCCTTAGGAGACGAGCATCTGGAAGAATCCCATGCATGAAGGTAAAAAACCTTCACTATCCAGTTCCCCCCCCCACCCCCCTTACCTGAAACAGATCTAGCGATGTGCAAGAGAGCAGTTGCTCTTCCAGCTCTCTCCCTCCTCATTGGCTCAGACACAGCAGCAGGAGCCAATAACAGCCAGTGAGGAGGGAGTGCCGAGTCCTGTTCTGTGGGTTAATGGACACACAAAGCAGGGCTCAGAAGCAGGCACGGGAGCCCCCATAGCAGATGGTTTGCTATGGGGCACTCAGCGGGGGGGGGAGGAGCCCGGACGGGAGACCTGAGAATAGGAGGACTGAGGGGCTGCTCTGTGCAAAACTATTGCACAAACAGGCAAGTATAAAATGTTATTTATTTTCATGTCCTTTAGTATCACTTTAACAAACTAATTATTGGGGCAGAATATATTTATTCCCACCAGGTAAAGTAGAGCCAACATAACTATCACAGGAAAGCCAAAAAAATATGCATCTCTCAGGCTTGGCTGAGATATTTAAAGAAAGGAAACATACATGAATTAACAAACCTTTACATTCTTTGACTCCATTTCTGAGGAACACTGTTCCAATGGAGTCAGTGTTTTTGCATATATTGTTGAGGAAGACATCTCTGATTGGGCAGGTAGTCCAGGGGAGGTTGGAGGAAGAGAAAGAAAAACGTCTGATGCAAGAGGCTTTGATGAAGCACCTGGGCAGGACCAAGTAAGATGCCCCTGTGAACCAAGCGTGCTTGGCCTATTCAGACTCACTCCTGAAATGTTTTCAGCAGACAAGGCTTGTTCCAGATTTTGTGGAGCTTCACTACCGGATTTTATGCTTGTCAGTTTGTTCTCCGTTTTAAAATCAGGTGCACTTTGGGTTGCCAGAAGGTTTCTGTGTTTTAGTGGTGATACTGGAGCACTATTTGGTTTTAATAATAAGTCGTGTCCACGCACATTAGGTGAAGCAGGAACATGACTTGCATGTGAAGAAAATGGGGAACTATCCATCAACGATGATGGGCTTGCTTCATGCGTTTTGTTCCTTTTTGAAGAAACAGGAGGAGGAGATTTTGCGGGGGAGACTGAAACTTTCTTTAAAATAAGAGTCACACAGTTTAATTTCTCCTGGAGTTTGCGCACAAGATTTTTATGAGTCCATCCAACCTAGGTGAATATATGAAAAGTATTAATCACAAAATCAGGTTAAAAAAAAAAAACAAACACACACACAAACGTTCTACTACAAATTTTTGTGTTTTCAGGGATTATAAAATACATATTGTACAGGTGTTGGAAAAAAAAAAAATAGGATTTTTGTACTCATCGTAAAATCCTTTTTATAGGAGGTCATTGGGCGACAAATGAAGTCTTAAAGTTTTAGGAGAGAGAAATATATATATATATATATATATATATATATATATATATATACACACACACACATACATACACACACATACAGGGGGTCCCCGACTTACAAACATCCAACTTACAAACGACTCCTACTTACAAACGGAGGGAGACAACAGGAAGTGAGAGGAAATCCACCCCTAGAAAGGGAAATTCACTCCTGTAAGAGTTATTATGGGTAAAAGGTGTCTCCACTGATACTTTATCACCAGTCCACGTTTCCCTAACAACCCAAAATTTTCAAAATCCAATTGTCATTGGGACAGGAAGTGAGGTGAAATCTTCTGAACAGGGGCACAGACAGCAAAACAAATGTTACAGGGGTGATAACCCTTCTCTATGTTATCTAAAAAACGTAAAAATAGATTTTTGGGCTGGAACTACACTTAAAAAATGTACCTGTTCCGACTTACAAACAGATTCAACTTAAGAACAAACCTACAGACCCTATCTTGTTTGTAACCCGGGGACCCCCTGTATATATATAGCAGCCTACAGGAAGATTGGACATAGGCAAAAATAATTAACTGCAAGTCAGCCCAGAGTATACCCCCCCTACTACTACCACCAACATGCCTCAGCTTGTAGCAAAGCAGTGTTGAAAGAACAATCATAAATAGTGGGGTGAAACTGATGTCCCTCAACGGGCTCCAATAAAAATAAATTTATTTTACACAGTAAATGCATCCATGAGGAACACACATTCTAAAATCCAAGAGCAATCCTATTGAGGGGTGGGCAATACAGCAAATAACTTCAAAACAGGCCAACTGTTAAAAACAGGAAATTGGGGACTGCATGCAGCTCTAACATTTGCCTGAAGGGCCTTATGCTTGAAGCTGGCTTTAGAGGAGGCAAAAACATCCACCTGAAAGAAATCAGAGGACAATGGAACAGAAGACCAAATGGTAGCTTTGCAAATCTGGAAACCACTTGTCTGCGGTCAAAAAATCCAACAGGAAGTAGATATCCTAGCCTTGATCATCATAGGTATCACAGACTTAGATCCCCCCTCAGTCCCTTAGAACCTGAGATTTAACAGCCATAGCCATTAAAGCCAGAGACTGAAGAAATATGGCAAATCAGCCCTTTGGACAGTAGATGTGGACAATCTGGCAGATCCCACAGTGTGTCTGCTAGAAGTTTTACCATGTCAGCATACAACCTTTGATCATCAGAATTCCCTCTTTCTATTCTGATCCCTCAGATTGCTTCTGCCAGTGGATCCCTGCACCTGCATACAAATTAGCCTAGCTTATTGTTAAACCTGGAGGCAGTCCACATCCATGATTCCCAACCTGTGACATGTTCTTAAACACCTCCAGGTTTAGAAACCATTCTGCCAGGTCCAAACGCTGCTGGCTAAGAAAATATGCCTACCCATGTCCACGTACAAGGCTGGAACCTGCAGTTCTACCCAGGACAGGATCCACTCTACCACTCCTTCCATGGAGAAACTTCTTGCTCCTGTGATTATCGTGTTGTCCGACTGAAATCAGATCAGATAGATAACCAGGTTGGACCAAACGCTGAAGGGCCAGCCAAATCACTCGAAACTTCAAGATGTTTATCAGTAGACGAGAGTTTGCGGATTACCAAGTCCCCCGACAAACTGTCCAGGACTCCCCCCAAGCCTGATAGGCTTGTGTTTGTCATGGGAATCTTTTAAAAAGAGGAAAACTTCCTTGACTGCAGAGCTAGATTCCTGTACCCCCAAGCCAGGGATAGCCTCGTCCTTGGCGTCAACTGCATCAGCCTATCTAGTGAAAGGCCCAATTTGCCCCATGATGACATAACACTGCACTGCAAAGATCTGGAGTAGAATCAGCCACAGAGAACCTTAGGAAGGTTTACCATAAGCCCCAAGACACTTGTGCAAAAGACAGCTGAAGCTTCTGCTGGGAAAAGAATACTCTAGCCCGAGATACATCCAGAACCAAACTGTCAGTTTCAGAGACAGTTTCTGAAGGTTTAAGACTCATCCAAATCCATTGCAGCATCTGAATAGTCAGGGATACATTCTATACATTCTCCAGCAGAGCCTGCATTGACTGTTCCCTCAACGAGAGATCTTCTAAGTATGCCACATGGGGGATGACACCAGAGAGCAACAGAGCCAACACCAGATGCTTGGTGTACTCCTAATGTGCAGAAATGAGGCTGAAAAGCAGAGCCACTAAGCATCTTTTATGTCCACAGAAGCAAAAAAAAAAAAAAAAGGCTCCCTGTTGAAGGTATGGGTCTGGCTGACACCATACATGTCCTTTAGGATTTGGAGCAGTGAACAGGTTGGAGTAAAACTGCTGGAACCATTTAGCATCCTGAACAGGAGCAACGAAACCCAGAAGGGTAAAGATAGGAAGTAAAGAAACTTGAGCCTGCAGCCCTATGACACCAACTCCTGCACCCAAGAATGTAAGATGTGGGTGCAGGAGGCTAACAGATGTGCCCCTACTCTGGAAAGTAGGTGCACATCTTTGTACCAGAGAAGCTTGTCTTAAGATTTGGCAAACTTGAAATGCCAGACTTAAATCAAAGGAGTACAGAAATTAAAGAGGGGGGTTCTTAATGGTCAGAGAGGAAGACAGCTTTGCACTCTGCTAATTAAGGCTTCTTCCACTGCAAAAAATGAATGCACTTATCACTAGTAACATCCTTACCAGAGAACATCCAGGGATGATGTGAAAAGTCGCTGTCCCTCAAAAAGGGCATGCATATTATGTGCTTCTTACCAGGTAGCTCAACACTTTAACCAAAGTGCCCTACACATACAGTATGCATTGACAAGAGATTCATGCAAGAAATGAAAGCGGGAGGCTTTTTAAAAGCACATGGTCAACAACAGTGGTTAAATCCCCTTTGTTAGACAATGTTTAAATAAGCAAAATCTCTTAAAGTAAAAATACAGCCAGAATTGGATGCAAGGCCATCCCACCAATAAGAACGGTTCTGGAGAGGGCTACCAACCATACATCGGTTGGGTCCTTAAAACCAGTGGCCTCCTCCACCTAATTAGGAATAGTAGTCTAGACGAGATAAGGACAGATACATGGGGGATGGACAAGTTCTTAACAAAATCTGCACCAAATGGATACAAGGCCATCAATCACTAAAAAGGGATCAACAACTTACCATAGTGCCTCCATTCTTCATATAGAAACAGTTAGAAAAGCAAATGGAAAGGGAAAGACTTTGCTGCCTTTGCATTCCTGTACGTTCCAAAACTGAAAACAGCACTGGGGTAGCTCATGTGAGAAGGACTCATAAATCAGACAGACAGTCTCTGCAGGCAATGGCTCAGAAACCACTAATCAATTCAAAAAATGAAGCCGGTTTTCTAAATGGCCTGCAAAGACGGGGGCTAAGACAGGACCTGCAGCACATATCTGAGCTGCCTGGAGTACAGTGGGAGCTATACTAATCCTGGCACATAAACAAGCAGATATGCCAGATTTTAGAAGCAAGTCTGTATGACAGGAGGCTGTTTGAGTCAACAGAATGTGTAGCCATTTTAACCTTGGTAAGGTTACTGTGCCAAAAGCCGGGCTTTCCAGTGTCAATGTGTTTAATAATCATTATCTATTGCCAAGTATTGCACACACGAATGTTCCCATTTGTTATGAAAACCTTGGCTTGGTATCAAAAGAGCCCGAAATTTCCACTTCTTAATAAGGGGTTTAATAGTACTGACTAGCATATTCAAGGCTTTGAGTATCTTTTTATACCCTTTTCCATCTTTATAAAGTACCATTACTTTTTTAGGACTTTTAACTGTTCTTTTCTACCGCCTCATGGCTCAGTGTCTAGTCTGCTTAGGGCATCCAAGTGAGAACTAACAAACTCATTGACTATTTATACACAGACACTAATGTGAGAAATGAACCTTTAATTTCCATTTTAACCTGTGTGTGCCACCTTCTGTGTCTGTACCAAGGCCAAACATTCCAGGGTATGTAAACATTTTATCAGGGGACATTTGGGTGATTTTTGTTATTATGATTTAAAAAGGATCCAAAAAACTATGCGATAATAAATGGCTTCATGTGATCACCACTATTAAAAATAAAAAGACAGTTTGGCATGATCAGTCATATTTTCAATATTAATGCCAAAGTGTCATTTCTGCCAGGGTATGCAAACTTTTGAGCACAACTGTAGCTGGCTATAAAAGTAAGATTGTGTTTGATCTGTTCCACGTGACCAACCAAAACGTATGTAAAGAGTAGGTCAATCATTAACAATCATAAACAATCCATTTTTGTCTAAGGATACACTTCCTTAATCACCAACCAGGAACAAACATGCAGTAGGTGATACAAGAACTCCTGATATGGATACAGGTAATTAGCATTTTCAAAGGAAAAGTGCAGTGATATCCCACATACGTCCCAAGATAGATTTCCTTTATGGAAGGGTAAAACAAACGTGGGAAAACATACAGTGGATATAAAAAGTCTACACAACCCTGTTTAAAATGTCAGGTTTCTGTGATGTAAAAAAATGACAAATATAAATCATTTCAGAACTTTTTACACCTTTAATGTAACCTATAAACTGTACAACTCCGTTGAACAACAAACTGAAATCTTTTAGGTTGAGGGAAGTATAAATAAAAAATGAAAATAATATGGTTGCATAAGTGTGCATACCCTTAAACTAATAGTTTGTTGAAGCACCTTTTGATTTTATTACAGCACTCAGTCTTTTTGGGTATGATTCTATCAGCATGGCACATCTGTACTTGGCAATATTTGCCCACTCTTCTTTGCAAAAACACTCCAAATCTGTCAGATTTGGAGGCCAAGCCCCCTCTAGATCACCCAACAGATTTTCAATCAGATTCTGGTCTGGGCCATTCTAAAAAAAACTTTAATCTTCTTCTGGTGAAGCCATTCCTTTGTGGATTTGGATGCATGCTTTGGGTCATGCTGAAAGATGAAGTTTCTCTTCATGTTCAGCTTTTCTGTGCCAATATTGACTGGTATTTGGAACTGTTCCTAATTCACTCTACCTTGACTAAGGCTCCTATATTCCAGCTGAAGAAAAACAGCCCCAAAGCATGATGCTGCCACCACCGGGCTTCACTGTGGGTATGGTGTTCTTTTGCTGATGTGCAGTGTTGTTTTTGCGCCAAACATATCTTTTGGAACTTTGGCCAAAAATTTCAACCTTGGTTTCATCAGAACAGAACACATTTTTTCCACATGCTTTTGGGAGACTTCAGATGTGTTTTTGCAAAATTTAGCCAGGCTTGCATGTCTTCGTAAGAAAAGGCTTCCATCTTGCCACTCTACTCCATAGCCCAGACATATAAAGAATATGGGAGATTGTCACATGTACCACACAGCCAGTACTTGCCAGATATTCCTGCTGCTCCTTTTATGTTGCTGTTGGCCTCTTGGCAGCCTCCCTGACCAGTTTTCTTCTCGTCTTTTCATCAATTTTGGAGGGACATCTAGTTCTTGGTAATGTCACCGTTGTGCCATATTTTCTCCACTTGATGACTGCCTTCACCGTGTTCCAAGGTACACCTAATGCCTTGGAAATTTTTTTGTACCTTTCTCCTGACCAATACCTTTTAACAATAAGATCCCTCTGATGCTTTGGAAGCTCTCTGCGGACCATGGCTTTTGCTGTAGGAATGCGACTAAGAAAATATCAGGAAAGACCTACTAGAACAGCTGAACTTTATTTGGGGTTAATCAGAGTCACTTTAAATGATGACAGGTGTGTACTGACTCCTATTTAACATGAGTTTGAATGTGATTGCTTAATTCTGAACACAGCTACATCCCTAGTTATAAGAGCAACCATATTTTTATTTTGACTCCCCTCCCTCCCCCCAAAAAGATTTCAGTTTATTTTTTTTAATTGAGTTGTACAGTTTATAGGTCCCATTAAAAGGTTGTAAAAGTTCTGAAAGGATTTATCTTGATCTCATGTTTTTTTACATCACAGAAACCTGACATTTTAATCAGGGGTGTGTAGATCTTTAATATCCACTGTAGTTACCAGCTTAGGTCAGCATTGCTCCTATATAGTATTTAGTGGTTCCGTTTCATATTACAAATTAAAAATATAGTAACTTAACGAGTATTCAAGTCCAATCACCAAATCTCATATTGTGTTTAACGTGTTAATAATGATAAAAAAAAAAATTATTAATTTGCAGCTCTCAAAAACAATTCCTGGTGTTCCTGCAAGGAATGAACTTGTTCATATACTTCAACTGTTGCCACCATCAGGAAACCTACCTGGGGAAATCCCATGGAGCCATTGCTGGCTGTGAATGCATGTAGAAATAAGAGACTGCAAGATATCAGCAGGATTTTTATATTTCTCCTCTGCACAAATGACATTTATGGAGCATCTATATAATCTTTTAACACATCCCATTTTACCCAGTTTGGATTATTTTATTTTTTAAATGTATTCTGCTTTATTTTTGCTGCAGTCCATGAGGTGTCAAGAGATAGAATGAAGCCTCAACACATTTTGTTTTTCCAATTAGGGCACACTCCTCCCCAAATATAAAAGTAGCTTTTGCATATTTTCTTTGCATCCTTGTCCTCAGTGTAAAACAATGATATTGATCTCAATTTTAATTATAAAGCATGCTAAGGTTCTTTGTCATATTCCTGTTCTTATCTTGTCCACTTTCCTGCTCTATAGTTCTCGGATCCCCTTATCTGCAATGTATGCCTGATGTTATTCTTGACAGTCAGATCTTTATCATATCCTAAAAAAAAATTCAATTATTGAAGATGTAAAATGCAACTTGGTTACGCACTGATCACCTTTGCAGCAGAAGGTTTTAGATTTCTGTAATTTATAATAGCGAAATGCTTGTTGAAGTCCCCCTCTCCAAATCAGTTTTTTTTACATCCACCAAGTTCTGATTGCCAACAGATTTAGAAGATGCTCTTTATTAAAAACTTACCACAACCTGATCATTCACTTTTATGATCTCATCTCCTGGAAGGATTTGTTCACACTCACTGGCTGCAGACTAAACACAAAAATGAAAGTGAAAAGTTACACATAAAAAGACGGGTCTAACAAAATGAAAGAGAGAGAAAGAAAAAAAAAAACACCACACAGAACAACCTGAAACTGCAATCCACATGGAAACAAGCCATACAGGAAAATAAAGCACGATAATGCTAAAGGATGTTTTTTAGATTTTATATAAAAAAAATAACCATAAAAATAAAAAAACAAAAAAATAAAATAAAAAACACACAACAAGGGAAATGGCACAAAGAATATTTAGCATCTAAAATTGTTTACTTGAAGTGCTTTTCCTTTCCATAAACAATTGTTTATTATCTTGCAATGTGCCTCTAAACTAAACAAGCAAAATTTGACCACATCAAGAAAGTCAGTTTCCTAGAAAAACCCTCTTCTGCCGCCACTGGTAACTTCCATATTTCTATCTCGAAGATGTTTTTAAGTTTATTCTAATTACATCTAAAACCTGACATGTCAGCTTCTTTATACACCTTTTTCCCCCAGCATTATTTTTTATAATATTATTAGTGCAGGTGCTCCATAACTCAGAGGTAGCAGTTACTGATTATTTGTAAATTATGATATATATATATATACATTATATATTTATTATATATATATATAGTATGCTTAGCAACACTCATTGCACTATACACCATTCTAGTTCATGAACCAAACAATTGCATTATGCTTGTAATTTTTTTAAGGACACATTTTCTTTTCAAGAATTGGTATGGTTTTCTGGAATATGCTCTTTAGCATCTTTGCCTGACAGAGTTGCAGACCTTTTGAAAGTAAAAGGAAGAGTCCAAACAAAAATTGGCATTTGTTGGCAGATGGTGGACAGTGGAATAATACACTTTGTATTTATCCAAAAATAGCAAGCAGCCCTCACCCTAGAATACTGCTTCCTCTGTCTTAGACTTCCACACCACTTGCTGCACTGTATTTTATGTAATCTTAATTAAAAGAAGAGCAAATTCACATTACCATGACTGCTTTAGGTGGATGCTACTGGCAATGCAAGTAAGATTGTCACCTGGTGTCTATTCAATGAAGCCAATGGGTATGGTACTTGTTCTGAGTGTTTTTGTTCAGTAGACAGAAGTCCAGTCAAATACATTTAAAATGTACATATAAATTTGAAAGCAAGTAAAGACGGTATTTGACCTGCATGTTATGCAGCCACCAACTATATAAGCAGGCACAGCCACAGTAGTTATTTTGCAGCTGGTCTAAAAGATGAGCATTCAAAGTATACTGTATGTAATTCAATTACTAAAATCTCATATGAAGTTTAAAGTGGTTGTAAAGGCAGAAGGTTTTTTAGCTTATAAAACCTTCTGCATTCAGCTTTCCCCACAGCCCACATGAATAATTATACTACCAAAATTAGTGTGTGCTGTAAATTACCTCCAGCATTTCTCCCGTTTCTTCTTGCTGGAGGCTGCCATTTTGCTGAAGCCCAGAGCCCCTGAACAGCAGTGAATCATAACGTGGAACTAAACTCAATTTAATGGTTTAAATGAGTTACATTCCTGGAATGCCAGGATTGCCAACTCTCACATTTGCTTGTCAAACCATGAAATGGTTGTTGTCATAACTGATCACATGTGCAGCACCATGGCAGTTGAAGACCAAACAGAAACAGCTTGCTTGGCTGTAAAAGATAGGAGGGGTTTAATTGCGCTTTAAAAGTCTTCAGCAGATCGGACTCTACAAATTCATCGGTGCCTAAAAATGGAGAGCAACTTAGAATATTCAGAGATGAGCGAGACAGTGTATTACTGGATTTTAAACAGTATAGACACTTATTTTTAATGTTTTGCATAACTATATCTGCAAAAGGAGCCAGCCTGGAGTGAACTAGCAGGACTTTCTGACTAAAGTAGCACTTTAATTTATGTATGGTTTACATCTACTTTAATTCACAGTTCACGTGCTGCTAGGGACACGCTGTTTGCTTTGCTCTAACTGTGTATGTGCAGTAGCCAACATCCATCACCATGGGAGACAGCAGGTAACAGGTACATTTGCGATTTATATAACTCAAAATGTGTGTAAACAAGAGGCAATAATGTCACCATACTGGTTTTAACAATAAAGTGTAATTTTAGTTATAAACAGAGCATTAACCAAACAGCATACACCAAGTAATCAGCTCTACCCACAGTTATCAGTAACCATTTCCATTTATGTATTTGCAGCTGGTAGTAAGTAATTGAAACTGACCTCTGGTACTGTTTGGCCAACAAAATGCTGTCCTGAAGAAGTGGATTTAATTACAAGGCCCTAAGACATAAAAATAAGTCATTAATGATTTTAAAATACCACAATAGTCAAATATTTTTTCCTGAGGAAAACCACTATCCGTCTTAGGTAATTCCCATGTTAAGCAGCAATCCTATGAAACAAAAATGGCTTAAAATACCCGTCTACAATAATATCATTTTTAAGTTGCCAATAAAACACTTTTCTTGAAGTACAATATAGGACACAGGATCTTGGCCTTAACAATGGGTAAGATGTAGCTACCGTCAGGTAATTGGACACCTGCAAAAAACCCACAGAGACATTCCCAAACAACCCCTTTCACGCCCAGCAAGCCCCAGCCTTGTAGTAAGTAATACAAAGATCATAAAGGAACAGAGGAGTGGGACTGGTGTCCTTTATGGTCTTACAAAAAAAAGGATATTACTGTCAAGTTTTTTTTTTTTTTTAAATATATTATTAAAAGTACAACCAAAGGCAAAAAATGTTTTCCCCATTTTGGATAGAGCAAAGGAGGATCATAACACCTCTAAGGTTTATTTTTGCAATATGTTTCCCATTGTCTCCCATAGCCAAAAGAGGAAAGGAGAGGAAATCCCTGCAAATTAAGGGAATATCTTGGGCCCCCCAGGTCACCAGAACTAGTGTCCCCATAGGAAGCTTTCCCCTCTTTCTTTTCTGGGGACAACACAAAATTGGGGAATTTTTTTACTTTCACTTTCAAGCATAATGGTAAACAGGACAAATAGAGGGTGAATCAGCAATAAAAATTTACAGGTGTTCTATTCCACCCTGCACTCTGTCCAAAACTTAAAAAAAAAAAAAAAAAAAAGTTGTGCCTTTATTTATACTTTAAACATTGTACAATACAAGACAAGTTTAAACAATGGGATGTCCAAAAGCAGTCCAAGTGAGGGGTAGGCAAGACAAACAAACGATACCAACAGGTCAACGTAACAAATGGGTCAAGAAACTGTATCAGATTAGGCAGAAACATACACTTGGTAGAGGGAAAAAAAAAAAAAAAGAAAAAAAAAAGTGGGAGTACAGGTGAGGTGTGCTGGGACTTGTAGTTTACCCCCTCAGCTATCTGGTGACAGGCAACGTGGCAGGTGACATGGCAAGTGACATTCCACATCTGGTGGCAGGCAGCGTGGCAAGTGACATTCCACATCTGGTGGCAGGCAGCGTGGCAAGTGACATTCCACATCTGGTGGCAGGCAGCGTGGCAAGTGACATTCCACATCTGGTGGCAGGCAGCGTGGCAAGTGACATTCCACATCTGGTGGCAGGCAGCGTGGCAAGTGACATTCCACATCTGGTGGCAGGCAGCGTGGCAGGTGGCATGGCAAGTGACATTCTGCATCTTGTGGCAGGCAACGTGGCAAGTGACATTCCACATCTGGTGAAGGCAACGTGGCAGGTGGCAATCCACATCTTGTGGCAGTAAGCGTGGCAGGTGATGTGGCAAGTGACATTCTGCATCTGGTGGCAGGCGACAGTGGCAAGTCACACACTCAGTGCTTCCACTGATTCTACATCGCTTCAATCACCCTGAAACCATATCAAGAATGGTGCCGTGATGATTGAAGCGCTAACACCAGCCATTGCCCGCAAAAAATCGTGACCCACTCCCCCCCCCCCCCCCCCCCGGTCCTTCATTTAGACCAAAGACTCGAATGAGGACTTGTCAACATGCAAAGGAGAAGTAGGAAGCAGGGAACCCCCGAGGAAACCTTGGGAAAAGGAAGAACAGAGTGGCTGATAAGAGGCTGCAGCCGAGTTATGCCCTGTACACGCGATAGGATTTTCCAACAACAAAACCCATGTTTTTTTTTTCCCCAGACGGATGTTGGCTCAAATTTGTCTTGCATACACGCGGTCACACAAATCTTGTCGGAAATTCCAAACGTCAAGAACGCGATGATGTACAACACGTATAACGAGCCAAGAAAAATTAAGTTCAAATAGCCAGTGCGGCTCTTCTGCTTGATTCCGAGCATGCGTGGAATTTTGTGCGTCAGAATTGTGTACATACGATCGGAATTTACAACAGATTTTGTTGTTGGAAAATTTGAGATCCAGAGCTCAAATTTTGTGTGTCGGAAATTCTGATGGAAAAAATGTCCGATGGAGCCTACACATGGTCAGAATTTCCGACAACAAGCTCCCATAGAACATTTTCTGGCGGAAAATCCTATCGTGTGTACGGCACAGTAGACTCTCACTGCAGGTACCATAAAGAGAGATCAGAGAGAAAATCACAATTTTTTTCAGAGCAAGACATAAAAAGGTGAGAAAGACAATGTCCTGGTTGAGGTAGAAGGAGGGAAGAGTGAGAAAAGAGGCATTATGCCTCAGGACAACCTTGTACAGGAATATTGTAATAGGAAAGGCTCTCTACCAAAACATGGCAACTAACTCAGACACTTTACTATCTGTAGAGGAAGAAAGGCATCAATCAGGTGAAACTGATCTTACAGAGTCTCAAGAGCATGGACCTGGTGAGAACCCTGCCCAGCTTGCTGTTGTACAGTGAAGGAAAAAGTAATTGATCCTCTGGTGATTTTGTACATTTGCCCACTGACAAAGAAATTATCAGTCTATAATTTTAATGGTAGGTTTATTTTAACAGTGAGAGACAGAACAAAAATATCCAGAAAAACATTTCAAAAAAGTTAAATGGATTTGCATTTTAGTGAGTGAAATAAATATTTGAGCCCCTATCAAATCAGCAAGATTTCCGGCCCCCTGGTATCTTCTATACAGGTAATGAGCTTAGATTAGGAGAACTCTCAAAAGGGAGTGCTCCTAATCTCAGCTTGTTACCTGTATAAAAGATAGAAGCAATCGGATTCCAATCCCTCCACCATGGCCAAGACCAAAGAGCTGTCCAAGGATGTCAGGGACAAGATTGTAGACCTACACAAGGCTGAAATGGGCTACAAGACCATTGCCAAGCAACTTGGTGAGAGGGTGACAACAGTTGGTGTGATTATTCACAAATGGAAGAAACACAAAATAACTGTCAATCTCCCTCAGTCTGGGGGAGTTTCAATGATCATGGGAACGGTGAGGAATCAGCCCAGAACTGCACGGGAGACTCTTGCCAATGATCTCAAGGCAGCTGGGACCATAATCACCAACCCCCCTGCTCAAGAAAGCACATGTACAGGCATGTCTGAAGTTTCCTAATGAACATATGAATGATTCAGAGGAGAACTGGGTGAAAGTGTTGTGGTCAGATAAGACCAAAATCAAGCTCTTTAGCCTCAACGCAACTTGCTGTGTTTGGAGGAAGAATGCTGCCTATGATCCCAAAAACACCATCCCCAAGGTTAAACATGGAGGTGGAAACATTATGCTTTGGGTGTGTTTTTCTGCTAAAGGGACAAGACTACTTCACCACATCAAAGGGACAATGAATGGGGCCATGTATCGTCAAATCTTGAGCGAGAACCTCCTTCCCTCAGCCAGGGCATTGAAAATGGGTTGTGGATGGGTATTCCAAAAATGGCAATAACCCAAAACACTTGGCCAAAGCAACAAAGGGGTGGTTCACAAAGAAGCAACTTAAGGTCCTGGAGTGGCCTAGCCAGTCTCCGGACCTTAATCCCATAGAAAATATGGGGAGGGAGCTGAAGGTTCGATTTACCAAATGTCAGCCTTGAAAACCTTAATGGACTTGGAGAGGATCTGCAAAGAGGAGTGGGACAAAAGCCCTCCTGAGATGTCTGCAAACCTGATGGCCAACTATAAGAAACATCATACCTCTGGTTGCCAACAAATATTTTGCCACCAAGTAACAAGTCATGTTTTGTGAAGGGGTCAAATCCTTATTTCACTCATTAAAATGCAAATCAATTCATAGTTTCTATGGATTTTTTTGTTGTTATTCTGTCTTTCACTGTAAAAATAAACCTACCATTAAAATGATATACTGATCATTTCTTTGTCAGTGGGAAAATGTACAAAATCAGCAGGGATCAAATACTTTTTTCCCCTCACTGTATCTACACGCCAGAAGACCCACATTTGATACCCCCCCCCCCCCCGCTTTTGGCAAAGGGCTTGGAGAACTTCCAATTCCCCTGGATACAGACAATGAAGTCCGCCTGTCAATTTTTTCACGCTTGTGAAGTGGACAGCACACAGGATCCAAACATGCAGTTCCACCGAAGCAAGACTCAAATCTGCTTCTCTTTTAATGGTACAATTACTGGGGTCTCCCAGACAGTGGATGTTGGCTACTGTCTTGGCATTGTCTGACAGGATTCTGGTTGAACTTAATTTAGACAGCCAGGTTTGGCAGATGGCTATGGAGGCAACCCCAGTCTTCCATGGCCTTAAAGTGGTTCTAAAGGCTGAATGTTTTTTTACCGTCATCCACGAAGGTAAAAAAACCTTCAGGGTGCAGCCACCTACTCCACCCCCCTTCAATGCTTACCTGAGCCTGATCCAGTGATGTTCACAAGAGCAGCAGCTCTCCTGGGCCTCTCACTCATTGGCTGAAACACAGTAGCGGGAGCTATTGGCTACCACTGCTGTCAATCACAGCCTGTGAGGAGGGAGCGGGGGGGGGGGGGGGGGCGGCGAGGCCAAGCCATGCTCTGAGTGTTTTATGGGCGACTAAGGAGCGAGCATGCACAAGTGCCCCCAGAGCAAACGGCTTGCTCTGGGAGAACTGAGCCGTGGGGAGGAGCCAGGAGAGCTGACAGCAAACCCGAGAAGAGGGTCATTTCACAGAGCAGGCAAGTATCTTTTTAAAAACTAAAAGCTGAGCCTTTAGGGTCGCTTTAACTTAAAAACAGCAGTGTCCACTAGGTCAATAGTGTCAAAATTATTGAAAGCCTCAAAATGGCCCTAGCAATTTCAAACAGGACTACTCAAAAGACCCCCCCCCCCCCCCATCTTGATTAGTTGCAACATACTACTATCAGATACATGTCCATGCCTTATGCTTATAAGCAGAATGACAGCCACAGTAACTATATAAAATTCAGATAATTACACATGAAAGTGAACTGTCATGTGGGGTTCATGTCAGATAAACAACACATCTGAATTAGAGACATGGCTAATATGTGATGACATTCACTGTCTTTGCTGGAGATAAGCTGTGTATACAAGTGGTTGCTACATGAACACTGAACCAGAATCGGTACCAGGTGAATAGATAGTATACCAATGCTAGGTCTAACAGTTGTGCTGGCCTCTTTCAGTAAACTAGCCGTTGACAATCTATAAACATTCCCCAAAACTGAAAGAAACTGTCTCACCAAACCATCTGAAGGTTTAGGATGGATCTGCACTAGCTCCAGAGTTGCCGTCTGATTGAGGAGACTCTCGGGACTGCAGTTCAGGATACTCTTACATATGACACCAATATTTTCACACTGGAAAGAAAGGACTTTATCAGTATCAGTATTGTATTAAAAAAACAAGACAACCCATTTCTAAAACACAAGTAACTTACACTGACACATACCACACCGAAAACATAGCCAACATATCACTCTACAGAAACACTAATAGTGATTACAGCCTACAGTATTTTAAAGCGGAGTTTCACCTACTCATTGTACTCCTTCCCCCCCCCCCCCATTCGATGCCACATTTGACACCTTTCCGGGGGGGGGGGGGCAGCAACGGGTATTGATGTCACCGCGGGGCTCCCTCCTTCTCCCCTCCTCTTTACCCGACCGCCGGGCCAGTAGGAGAGGGGAGCAGCGCCTCGCGCATGCGCAGTATGGTTCCCAGTGTGAAGCCTTAAGGCTACCTTACACACAATGGAGTCGGCAGCACCCGAAATCTGATGGAAACATCAGCTGCGGTGCTGACATCGCTGGACTCCAGGACAGGCAAGTGTCCGATTACTTAAAAAAAAAAAATAAATAAATAAAAAAAGTCAGCAGTTGCAGTATGTTCAGCTGCTGGGATTAAAATTTTTGCAGCGGTGGGCGAATCTTGGCTTTAAGAAACTAACTTAAATCACAAAGACACATAAGAACCTTTTTCGACCTCCAGGAAGGCCTATTGTATCGGGCATTGGTTCTCTCATGGACAATGCCAGCAAATTTGTGGACAGTTTTCTGATGCCACATGTGTTGAGTTTACCATCTTACATTCGTGAAACAACAGACCTATTGAGACACATTGAGGGGATTCAAGTCCCTCGGGACTCCCTCCTCATGGCTATAGATATCAAGGCTCTTTACTCAAACAGCCCCCATTAGCAGAGAGTCCTGATGGAACAGGACCATACTTCTTGGCCTTTGAATAAATTTATCTTACATCTTTATTATGCATCATTATTCTTACTCGGAACTACTTTATCTTTGAGAGAGAGATCAACACTTTGTACAGGCCCAATGCGTATGCATCTGCATACAAGGTACATACTACCCCCCCCCCTTCCCTTTTCTCTATTTTCCCCATTTCCATTCTTTATACCCTCCCTCCTCTCTTTATTCAAGGCCCTCCCCCTCCATCTCTACTTTTCTCTCCCCCCACCTCCCATTCCCCTCTTCCCTTTCTTCCTTCCCCCTCCCCCCTACACTTTTTCCATCCCCCCCCCCCCTTTCCCTCCACTCCCCTATCCCCAACCCCCCCCCCATCCTCCTCCCACACATTGCATGCATCCCCCCTCCCTCTTTCCCCATTTGTCCTCTCACTTCTGCACTTCCACACAATTTCCCAATCTCCCCTTTTCCTTCCTTCACACCTCCACATCCCTTTCAACTGCATAGTCTATTTATATCAAATACTTTACCCTATCTATCCAGATAACAGTCAATTGATTTGATAGTCGCCGCAGGGGACTTTTTAGTGACGTCCTTTGTCCTGCAACTGCCAGGGTTATAGGCAAGCAGCTTTGCTCCTCCCCCATGTATCAACTGCTATTGTTATTACTGTATGAGACTATTACTATTTTGGTCAATTGTACTGTTATTGATCATTTGTCAATCAAAATTACAGATTTTCTCCTGACGAAGTGGCATTAGGTCGCAAAACTAGTTGAGATGCTTTCCGTGACCAACTATCCCACTGTGATCCTCCCCTCTTGGGGACCATTATACTGGTGATATACATGGTTTGTCACCATGCTTTTAATCTGTATGCGATTAGGTGTCATCTTTTATTGATTTTGTATTAATAAAAACTTTATATATATTTTTCTATACATCTGTTTATACATTTGAATTTACCTTAGTTACATAGTTAGCTAGGCCGAAAAAAAAGACAAGTCCATCCAGTTCAACCATAAAAAAATAAAAAATAAAAAAAATAAAAATTAAATAAAAGTTTAAACTTGTACCGAGATAATCCAATTGCCCCTGTTCTCTAGGGAGTTTTGGTTGGGGACCAAAACTTTGATTTCTATATCCCCACATTAGCAACATTACAACAGAATTCTATAAAAAAACAAAGTCTACTGGGGAGAGCCCTGTGGTGTCCAACCATGGGTCCCACAATTTATTAAATGTTTATGTACTTCTCCAAACGTAAGGAGTCCCCCATCTGTGTGATCCACTCCAAGTGCTTTCAGCTGCTTTCCAGTGCCTAAGAATTTGTTTACGGGCATTAAAGAGAGCCCTGGAAATGAACCGTTTAGAATGTTCCCAAGTTAGAAGCTCATCCAGGATACCCAGTAGACAAGGCTTGGGGTCACCCCAGACCAATACAGATGTCATTTTGGGCTTCCCCACAGTAAATGGATTAAATCTCCATGGTCTCTAGAGCATCTTGTGCACACAGGGTCGTCCCTCCCCCCATTTTACACAACCTAGCAGGCGTGAGATGCACCCGAAGAACTGTATAAAAGTTGGGACAAGCGTTGTGTAACATTGAGAGAAAAGGACTGTACAGCTTGCAGAACCTCCTCCCACTGTTCTTTTTCAAATGCATCCACAGCCCCTTTTCCCATTTGCTCATAGCTCCATAGGAAAGCCCCATAAGAATATGGAAGACTACATAGAATAGCAATTATAAATAAATAAATAAATGTAAAAAAAGTCAATAAATGGGGATAAATTTACCATTAAGAAAAATATGCTTCAGGCATGTGAACTCATATTTTTTTCCATCTAGTCACACTACTTAGTTATAGTTCAGGGTAGTATCAGTTATCCCAAATAGGGCTGTAATTCGTGAAAACCAGTGATGGCCTGTAATTGTTTAGTCATATTCCATACCTTTTGCATGAGGACATATGTGGGGAAGCATTTGTTAGAGTTGGCGTAAGTCAATGCCTCTAGACCCATAGCCACATCACTAATCCTAGTTACATGACCTACCAAGACAGTGGTGGAATCCACACTCCCAACCGTTGTAGATCTACAGGCATGGCTCAAGCAATATGTTGCAGCTGAGCTGCCAGATAGTGAAGCCAAGGGTTGGGCAGTGCTCATCCCCCAGCATCCCTAGGTTTCTGAAGTTGCTAAAATTTTATCTGTGGGGGTCTATTTATCCATAAAAGAGCCTTAATATCGAGTTAATGATGCAGAACACTTTGAGAGGATCACCATTGGAGCATTGTGCAAAACAAAGGAGTTGTGGCATAAAAATCATCTTAATAATGTTAACTTTCCCCACCATGGACAACCAAATTTTGGACCACACCTTAACTTTGTCTCGGATACGCCCCAATAGCGGTGACAATTAGGAGGAAAACATAATCTAGGGGAATCTGAGTGACATAGATGCCCAAGTATTTAAAGGAGGATGATACTGAAATGTTTTGCAATGTAACCTCATGATTATCAGGAGTGCCATCTAGTAACCTAATGGATGATTTAGTCCAATTAATAACCAATCCTGAATAAGTACCAAAAGTGGATATGATTAACATTGCTTCCCGTAAGGATTCAGAGGTATCCCCAAGAAGAAGCATAGTATCAGCATAGAGTACGATTTTCTCCTTTAACCTGCCATATTGTAACCCACGGATATTGGAGTTAGAACGGATCATAGCTGCCACTGGCTCGATAGCGGGGGGGGGGGGGGGGGGTCGAGTGGTGACCCTATATAAAAAGGGCTGAGAGATTTGTCCCGCCTCTCTGATCGTTGCCACAGGGGCATTGTACAACAGTAGAACCCACGTCAGGAATGTGTCACGAGGCCATAGTTGCCCAAAGGTAATGCCATTCAATACTGTTGAAAGCCTTGTGGGCAGCATCCAACAAGAGCAAAGCCCTATCTCCAATATTATCTGCCAGGGACTGCAAGTTAACAAAAACAGCCTGTGCAGGTTAAAGCGGAGTTGCGCCGAATAAAAAAAAAAAATCAAAAAAAGTCAGCAGCTACAAATACTGCAGCTGCTGACTTTTAATATTAGGACACTTACCTGTCCAGGGCGCCCGCGATGTCCCTCACCCAAAGCCGATCTGTCCCTCTGCTTCCAGGTGCAGGTGCCAGCCTGATTCCCTACTGCGCATGCGCAAGCCGCGCTGCGTATTCTCACTGGTCCCTGCCATCTTCTGTGACCTGTGCGTCTCCCACAAGACAGCAGGGGGGGACAAAGGAGGGGCTAGACATGGTGTAACGCTTCTTGAGCCACCACCCAGGCTTCCCTGTGGACATCTAATGGGTCAAAAATAAGCACTGCTGCCAATCTACGCACCAGCTGTGCAGCCTGTTCCCCTTGGGCCCTCGTAGCATTTTTTACAGCCATGACCTCTGCTATAAAGATTCCTCTCAGAAAGGCTTTGAAGGTATCCCAGACAATAGCTAAATCCGGGTGTTCAGAATGAGTAGTAATTAGCGACAGCCAAAATGCATTGAGCTTCCATGGCGCGTGCGGTAGCGATGTTGCGGGCTTAACATTTAAAAAGACATGTATGGACCAGTGATCCAACATGCCACGTACACTGTACTGGATGTCCTGTATGAGGGGCACTACTGAAGATGTACAGAGACATAGGTCAATTCTAGAAAGAGACATGTGCGTTTTGGAGAAGTATGAAAACTGTTTTTGCTAAGGTTTACGGCAACGCCATGGATCCACCCATCCCACTTCATCTACAATTTTCAATAATGTCGTGCAGCAGATACTGCGTTTGACAGCCGGAGGAGGGTGTTTATTTAGTATTGGGTTCAAGTTGTAATTAAAGTCACCAAACAAAAATTAATAGGGACTTCTGGGCTGCCCAGCTGGTATATCAACAAGAACTCATAAGATGGCAGGGGTGAAAGGCGGTGGAACATGCATAGCTGCAATTATACATTTCAATTGAAATATTCTGCATGAAAAAAACATAACGTCCTTCAGTGTATCAACTTATCAAATAATTGAAAGTTCAAAGGCCTGTGTACCAGCACACTACCCCCCTAGAGTATGAGGTGTGAGTGGAGTGTTAAGCCCAGCCCACCCAGAGAAGTTCACACAAGCTAAAGTATCGGGTAACAAATGAGTCTCTTGTAGGCCACATATTGCAAGTAACCATGGTGCATTTAAGCGGGTTTTGGGGGCCCCCCCAATATTCCACGAGACAATGGGGACCATAGTCATCATTAACAGTCACGGTCATAAACACATAATGAGCTAAAACAGTTGCCTGTCCGGCCAAACACAGGGAGTATTGGCGCACCCTGTTATGTACAAGGGATCGTATCTGACCCAACACACAGTGCAGCATCACCCGCTGAGCAGGCTGAATCATGGCTCCATAGCCACACTGTCAGACTTCTAGAAAAAATTACCAGTAGTAGCAAAAAAATAAACAGGACTGAAACAGTCTCCGCCAACGAGCGGGATCTTCCATGTGTCAGGATGTTTAGCCGTAATGATCCAACTGGTAGATGGGAAGAAAACTGAAAGTTAACACACACACACACACACACACACACACACACACACACACACACACACACACACACACACACACACACACACACACACACACACACACACACACACACACACACACACACACACACACACACACACACAGTATTGCCAATATGGGGTTATATCTCATAACCCAACTTGTAATCCATTGGGAACTCTTAAAAGTAACTAATACCTAGAAGGTAGCACTTTAACTTAAAGCAGAGGCAAAACCAACGCTCTCCAAATAGGGTAACTGAGTATCCCAGCCGAATACTTAGGATCTCAAAAGGGAGCAGAACAAGAACTGTGCACTATTGCACTTGACCCAAAGAACTTAGTCTCCCTCAGCACGACCGGTTAGCCGATGAACCTCTGCAGAGAAATCCAGGTAAAATGAGCTGCGGGCCCCGTTCTAAATTATGTTCCTTTTCTCCCTGGAAAGTCGTAAAACATTTTCTTTATCCTTGTGGTTAAGCAGAGAAAATTGTGTGGTAGGTGCCCAGGTGGTAGAGGCCTAGGAGGCAGCCTGTGCGCCTGCTCGACTTAGTATAGTGGGGTAAAAGCTTCTTTCCCAACAAAAACTCCACCAGCCACTGCTCAGTAAATTCCGTGGGGTTCCGGCCCTCCAACTTCTCATGGAGCCTTTTATCCTAAAACGTCACTGATGTGTCATTGCTGTAGTGCGCTCCCGGATCTTTTGCAAATCATGGCGGATTAGGCCCAACTCCTCCTTTAACTGTTCTTACAGTGTATCTATTGAGGCTGTGCATTTGTGAACAGTGCTGAGAACTGGTCTCCTCAAAACATGTTGCTACAAACTGACCCATACACCTATCTTCCACAACTGAGGAGATAAGCTGGCAATGAACATAGATTTATTTAATTCAGCCTGTGTACTGAATTAAAGAATTCTAGCAGATTCCTCCATCCATGCTAACAGAACAGATGGATGAATCTCCTGGTGTGGGTCAAGTAACCCGTCATGTGACTGAGGTTACCTCCAATTACAGAACTCTTTCTGCAGCACTGTGCACTCCTTATAAAATATACCCCTTTTAAATTTTGAACCTGTGTTTTCTGTCTTAGATAACTGAAATTTTTTTTGGAATTCTGCTGTCAAGAAGGTGCATGCGAATGAATCAAAAATGTTTAATATAACTGAGGTAATTCAAAGGGGTTTTAAAAATAACAGATCTGCTTCCGACTCTATATGTAGTATCATGAAAGGGGTTCTCCAATTCCATATGTACCTGGGTTTTAAAGTATTGCCTTCATCGCTACCTACTGATGAAACCTGATAAGACAACATGGCCATTCAGATGTGTTGATATGCCTGTGTGTCAATTTGTGCCACTTAGTTTCAGAACAATAGTTACTTTGAGGCCACTGCAGCAGATCAAGAACATAAAAACAATATCCTAGAAAGCGCTATAATGGAGACCATACTCACAATAGTTAGAATCCTTGCTTCAACCTTTGGATCTGTCCAGTCCTGGAAGAAAAAGCAAAATGTCAAAAACTTGTTTTGCATCTCACAGAGTCTGGTTATTTCATATGAACTTTACCAAGTAGAGCTAGCCATCCACAGATATTCAGTTAATTACACTGATACTTCCAACAATTGCCCATTCCACAAACAACTGCTGATTATATATAAAAGCCACAAATTATTTTTACACTAAATAACAGTTATGCTTGGAAATATTCCTACAGAATGTTTTTAAAACATTTCTCAGGATGCTGTAAAATTTCTGCTTCTTATTGCTTGTTAAAACTTATACACTTTCCAATTACTTAAAACAAAGGCTGCGTTTGTTGCAGATCTAGATAAAGCACATAATCACTCAAGCCCAACATATAATAAGCTAATGCGAAGATATAGCACAGTAAAGAGATTATGCTAGTAAATGTTTTTGCTTACACTTTCTAGAAGGATGTTGGCCAAAATAAAGATTTGGGATCAGAGAAATGGGTGGTATCCATTTCAAAAGTCTGCAGAACTAAAATTACAATTCTAGCATTCACGTCCAAGAATCGTTTTTTCCTTTCTTGAAAGATGGCTTTTGCTTCTAGGAACAGTGAAGGTGCTCTAGCTCCAAGTTTATTTTTGCTGAAGCCGTTATGTGAAACCGGAGCCAGGAGGAATAAAAATAACTTTCTTGCTCATGACACAAAAGGAGAACACATGCAATCATTAAACTATATCCAAAAAAATCAGTGATGATCTGTTGCGCAATCTTTTTTTGACAGAAAACATGTATATATTTTGAGTATCAGAATAAAAATAAGAATACCACCCAAAAATAATATGCAATTGTGAGTAGAGTCTAGCAGGCCGAGTCACTGTCATGACCTGAGAACTGGAGCTGCAAGAAACTCTTGTCACTGTTCCCATACTCTTCCCCCCACCCCAAAGATTTCAAACAAGTCTATGCACTGTGGTGTGATGACATGCATGTCTGCATTTTCACACAAAGCAGCGCAAACCACCTCAACCTAGCGCCAAGATGGTGGGAACAGGGCAACTAGAAAACAATTGTTTTCATGTGTGCCTTTGTGCCAATCCTATGTTGACCTATACAGACCAACCTAGCAGCTCAACTGATATTGTATGAACGAGCCCTTAGTTACAATATGCACCCTAAATCCAGGGGCTAAAAAAAAAAAAAAAACAGAAGCAATCACTGTTTTTATAAAGGCTTTATTGATTTAAAGCCGTGTTCATTTACACGAGTGCTTACCTCACCACTTGTAAACGCAGTTTCACACGCAGACAAATCCCCACATTTTATAGTTTTTGCGTGGGAAAGCATTAAAAAGAAGGGTGCACCAGCCTTGTGCAACACCTTCATTTGTAAAAATATACTCAAACACAGAGAAATCATAAACTTGTAACCTTGGCAGAACACCAGGCCTCAATAAAGATATGCCATACAGTAAGCGGATCCAGACAACATTCCACAGCAGACACAGGAGCTGAAGAGTTTGCAGCGATATACCCCCTTCCTCAGATCTCTGTATTGATGCCTGATGTTCTAGTGACTTTACAAGTTTATATTTTTACTGTGTTTGTGAGGGTAATTATTTTACAAATAAATGGTACCTAAGCTAGTACACAAGTCTAGTGTGCTCTCCTTGTCATTTTGTATCAAGAATTTTCCCCAATAGGAAGAAGAGAGCAGCAAAGCTTGAAGTTCACCTGGTTACCCACTGAATAACAAAAGTCAGCAAGATGGTCTGCTACATGGCTGCTTCATGGTGACTTTGGTTTGCTGCTCTTTAGCACTGAAGAGATGTCTTTCAACTTAAAGTGATGGTAAGGTCTTGTTTTTGTTTCCCCAATAAAAATAAACGTGTTATACTTGCCTGTTCTGCTGCAGTGGATTTGCACAGAGCAGCCTTGATCCTCCTCTTCTCGGGTTCCTGGTTGGTGCTCCTGCCCCCTCCCTCCTGTTCAGTGCCCCCACAGCCAGCAGCTTGCTATGGGGGCACCCGAGCCGAGTCACAGCTCCCTGTGTCCCTTCAGACACAGAGCCCCGGCCCTGCCCCTCTCTTCAGGTTGGCTAGCTGACTGATTGACAGCAGCGGCAGCAAATGGCATAGAATGCTTTAAGGTGAAAAACCTTGCGAGTTTACAACTCCTTTAACCAATTAAGCCACGGAAGAATTTGCCCACTTTCTGACCAGGCCTTTTTATTTGCGATATGGCACTGCTTCGCTTTAACTGACAATTGCGCAGTCATGCGACGTTGTACCCAAACAAAAATTGACATCCTCTTTTTCCCACAAATAGAGCTCTCTTCCGGTGGTATTTGATCACCTCTGCATCATTTTAGGCCGATATATATTCTTCTGCATATTTTTGGTAAAAAAAAAAAATAAATATATGACCCCAAATGATACTTTTTGGGGACCAGTGACATTATTACATTGGTCAGTGCTATAAAAATGCACTGATCAATGTATAAATGACACTGGCAGGGAAGGGGTTAACACTAGGGTGCAATCAAGGAGATAACGGTGTTTCCCTGGGTGTGTTCCAACTGTAGGGGCGATGGGCTGCCTGGAACACCACAGAGATCACTGTTGCCAATCACTGGTAACAGCAGATCATCATGTCTCCTGTCAGAACGGGGATCCACCTTATTTACATAGGCAGATCCCCATTCTGCCTCTGTATACCGCAATTGCGGGTCGCCTATGTCCGCCGAACCTGCGGGTGAGCTCCCGCGGCGCGTATACGCTATATGTCATGCACGGACTGACGTACACCTATGGCGACTTGCGCTATCCATCCAGCCACCTTGCCGCAGTAGAACTGTGGTGGTTGATCGGGAAGCGGTTGAGCATGTATTGCAATATGAGTGAACTAAAAATCCCTGGTTTTCATTGCAAAGTTTGCTGGAAAGGGAGTATAGCAGCATTCAGAGGGTCAATCCAGAATTGACAGTTCCAAAATTGCATTGTTGGCAATGGAACTGTTCATGTTGCAGCGATTATAAAAAAATAAAATTAAAAAGGTTCCTGAGCTACTTAACGATTTCATTTTGACTTGCATTAGGACTTAAAGAGGAGTGCTAACAAAAAAAAAAAAAAATTAAAAGTCAGCAGCTACAAATACTGCAGCTGCTGACTTTTAATAATCGGACACTTACCTGTCCCGGGGTGCAGCGATGCGGGGGAACGAGACCCACCCTCGTTCCCCGCTCAGCTCGCGGCGCTGGCATTCTTAATGTGGGAACCCGGCTGTGGCTTCACAGCCGGGCACCCACTGCGCATGCGCGAGCGGCGCCGTGATTCGACGCTCTCTCATCTGGGACACATGACAGGTCCCAGATGACTGTGCAGCGCCTACAGGAAGTGGCGTTTAGCCCGGGCAATGAAGGTGGCAGACTACGAGGGACCCCCTAGCAACAGGCATTTAGAGGTGAGTAAAACATTTTTTTTTTCCAATAATTTTTTTGTTATTTTTTTTAATGATTTTTAAGCCATATTTTTTTTTTTTTGGTCGCAACCCCACTTTAAAGTTAAATTAAGTCGCAGTACAAGCCACACCAGTGTGAACAGGGGCTCCAATCTATTTATGGGTTATAAGCAACTGCACCATAATTATCTGGATTTATATCAAAGATCAATTAAAAAGTTGGAACTTTTTTTGTTCTTTGCAGTGCAGCACACAGAATGTGTGCAGATTCCTGCATCTCTATGGAGGGTATTCAGAGAATCTCATACAGAACAGATGTAGAGGTTGAGACAAGTTCACTTTTTAATCACAGATACACAAATAAATCATCTCCATTTTTACTTCAGAAGCAGTGTTTCTGTATCTAAAGTGACCACTTTTTACACATCACAGCTTGCAGTCATCACCAATATATACAATGGTAAAAAAGATTTAAATAGTTTATAAAGAATTTGACAGAAAATTAAATAAAAGAAGGGGGGGGGGGGGGGGAAGAAAGAAGGATGCATGTTTTACTAGAATCAAATTCATAGTTTGTCTAGTAAAGCAGTCAGATCATTTCACCAACAAGCCACTCTTAAAGTGTTTGTTAACCTAAAAAAAATGAAAAAAACATTTTAAAAATGAATTCTGCTCCCTTAAAGCATGTTATACAGCACTGTACTTGTGCTGTGTAATTTGGCTCCTTGTAATTCCTGGTTGGTCCTGTCTGGTTCTGCCCTCCCCTTTGTAAGCGGACCATGGTGTATCATGGCTGATGAGCCCCGACATCGTGGTCAGCTTACGTGCCTCCGTCATCCGCAGCCCTGTTTTCTGTCTGTGTCCTCTCCCCCCCTTCCTGTTTGTCAGCTCTGTATGTGTGCAAGAGCCGTCCCACCCCTCTCCTCCGGCCGCTATTAGTTTGCATTTAAACTTTAAAAAAAAAAAAAACAAAAAAAAAAAAACAAACATACTGCCAGCCCCTCTCTTGTATCCAAGTATAACAGGCAGTGCATGTTAATGTGGAAAATGGGGCTTCTAAATACCATTTTCTCAGATCTCTTTAGATCGTCACGTGACTCATGGCTGCACTTCACCCAGTCTAAGAGCTACAGTGGGAGGAGCAAACGGCCAGCACAGTGGTCATGTAACCCCCCGGGTGACTTCAAAGGCAGACCTCGGCACCTTCTGCTGAAGCCCTGGATCCTAGTAGAAGAGCAGCAGGGAGTCACGTGACCAGCCCGAAGATATCAGAAAAAAGGTATATAGAAGCTTTGTTCGCCACTTACACTGTGCGTTATAGGTGGATACTAGAGAGGGGCTGGCAGAGTAAAACAATTTAAGTTAACAAACACTTTAAATGTATACCAATAGCATGAAAATCTGCTCACCTGTGAACAGTAGATGCAACAATCCATGTGGCTTTCAGTGTCTAAGGGGGAAATCCCTAATACTAACCAAGCATGTTCTTTCCAGGACTGCTATATCCATCACCCTCTACATGAACATTTAAACATTTTATTGAGCAAGAGTTTTACCAAAAGCAAAACTAAACCAGGGCAGGCAAGAGTCTTTCCACTCATTTAATTTAGAGCCGGTTCACACTGAGGCAGCACGACTTGCAGCGCGATTGCCTCAGGCGACCTGCACACGACAGCAGCGGCAACTTGCAAAACGACTTCTGCATAGAAGTCAATGCAAGTCGCCCCCAAAGTAGTACAGGAACCTTTTTCTAAGTCAGAGCGACTTGAGTCGCTCCCATTAGAACAGTTCTATTGTAAAGAATGGGACGCGACTTGTCAGGCTGCTAAGTCGCCTGACAAGTAGCCCAAGTGTGAACCGAGTCTAAGGGTTAAGTTAACTTTTTCAAAAAAAGCGGGAAGTGAACCCATCTTTCCTGTATGGGCAAAGCCGAGGTTCACTTTAATAAATAGTAAAGGTCTGCCTATTTATCATGCTTGTGATTTTTCACAACCAAATGTATCTAAAATGTTTCAAATTATATTTAAGGAGTGCATTGTTGCTACCATTCTTATCTATTAGATATGCACTACACTAGTCAGATACTGCAGCAACAAAGTGCGACGAGTCATATTTACCTTCAATACGTTGTCTGTAATTAAAAACAGAAAAATTTAATTGTTCTCCAACTGCTCTTCATACTAGTTCTAGTTTCCTAATTCTCCAAAAACTGAGCCCATGCTGATATAGTAAAGTCTACCATAAATGTAAAAAAATAAAAATAAAAAATAAATAAAAAAAAAGACACTACATAAACATCGCTCACAGAAACATACCTTATGTAACATCTCCGCCAGTTCTACACACAAAGCAATGACATCCCTACTAGCAGAATAATCATTCAGACGTGTGAACAGATACCTGTGGATACAAGTGTGAAAAGAAATAATATACTAAGCATCTACATTATAGCACTGCATGACTTATTTAAATCGTAACATCGCAGATACTTTATAGCAAGCCCAGGTTAAAGTGGTTAAAAAAAAAAAAAGGGTAAATCTTAATGCATTCTGTGCTTTAATGTCCAACCCCCCACCCCTAAACACTTACCCGACTCCTTACACTGCTCCAGCTCACAAGAGACACAGGCAGCAGTGGGAGCCATAGACACCTGCTACTGTCCATCACACATCTGTGAGGGAACAGGGGTGGGACTTACTGGCACTGTGTGGCTAACTTTTGCAAAACACAAAAACATTAGTAGCACAAGTCATTTCATGGAAGACTTTAATGTTAAGAACGAAAACTTCTGAAATAAACCAAGAAGGAAAAATGTCTACTTTTAATTAACAGATTATCGCTACACACAGTTGCACTTAAATAGTGAGTTACCTGTTAAGCCAGGAGAAGAGGCCTCGTGCTGCAGCCACAATATCTATGATGGAGGCGAGCTGTTTGTGAGTAGGGGACAGAGTAGGCGGTTGAGAGACTGATGAGGCTTTCTTCAGGGTAATGATGTGTGAGCATAACAACTGAGCAACTCTATGCAGCTTATCGGTGAGGGAGCGCAGGCTTTCTCTGTGCAGGTCATAATGCTAAAAGGAAACAATAAATACGACACTCAATAGATAGAAAACTTTTACAGTTTATCAATTTAGTGTGAACAGTAAAAAATCTATTAAGCCTATAAACATCTGTCACATGTGCATGGCCACATAGGCTAAAATAGAGGCGTGTTTAAAAGATGAATAAAAACAAAAAACACACACACGCCTTTAACCACTTGCTTACCAGGCACTTAAACCCCCCTCCTGCCCAGACCAATTTTCAGCTTTCAGTGCTCTCACACATTGAATGACAAATTACTCAGTCATGCAACATTGTACCCAAATGAATTTTTTGTCCCTTTTTCCCCCCACAAAAAGAGCTTTCTTTTGGTGGTATTTGATCACCTCTGGGTTTTTTTATTTTTTGCGCTATAAATAAAAAAAGACCGAAAATTTAAAAAACAAAAACAAAATTTTCCTTTGTTTTTGTGATAAAATTTAGCAAATTATTAATTTTTCTTCATAAATTTTGGCCACAATTTATACTGTTACATATCTTTGGTAAAAATAACCCAAATTAGTGGATATGATTTGGTCTTTGTGAAAGTTAGAGAGTCTACAAGCTGTGGTGCAAATCATAAAAAATTGATCACACTTGATGTACTGGTGACCTATCTCATTTCTTGTGACCCGAACAAGCCAGGAAAGAACAAATACCCCCGAAATGACCCCTTTTTGGAAAGTAGACATTCCAAGGTATTTAGTAAGAGGCATGGTGAGGTTTTTGGTGTTGTCATTCTTTTCCACAATTCTTTGCAATATGAAGATGTTTTTTTATTTTTTTTCCACAAAATTGTCATTGTAATAGGTTATTTCTCTCACATGGCATAGTGTATACCACAAATGACACCCCAAAATACATTCTGCATTGGAGATCCCAGGTATCACACCGGAGGAGAGAGAAGAACTTGAGACTCCAATAAGCCTAGTGGAACTACAACAGGCAGTGGGAAATATGGCTAATCAGAAATCCCCCGGCCCGGACGGTCTCCCAATAGAGACATACAAGCAATATGGGGAAGTTTTGCTACCTGAACTATTAAACACATTGGAGGAGGCGTTCAGGGAGGGAGGTTTACCAGCCTCAATGCTAGAGGCAACAATAATAGTCCTGTTAAAAGAGGGAAAAGACCCACTGGAAGCCACGGCATATAGACCGATATCTCTCCTTTGCTCTGACGCAAAGATTCTGGCCAAGGTCCTGGCAACCAGATTAAATAAAATCATGACAAGAATAATCCATACAGACCAGACAGGATTCATATCGGGCCGTTCGACAAGTATTAATATCAAAAGGGCCTTTCTGAACATACAAGACCCGGTGGTGAATGGGGGACCAAGGGCGATAATGACATTAGATGTGACCAAGGCCTTCGATAGTATAGAGTGGGTATATCTGTGGAGAGTATTGGAAGGCTTCGGATTTGGTCCCTCATTCACCAGGTGGATAAAAATGCTGTATGAGAAACCCATAGCCAGGTTAAAAATTAACAACGTAACATCAGAGGCGTTTGAACTAGAGAGAGGGACAAGGCAGGGGTGTCCTCTATCACCCCTGCTCTTCGCCCTGGCAATGGAACCGCTGGCCATTGCAATAAGAACAAACCCAGATATAAGCGGCTTCCGCAAAAAGGTAGGGAAAGAGGAAAAAAAAATAAAAATAAATAAAAATCGCACTTTACGCAGATGATGTTCTGCTGTTTTTGGGAGACACCGATAAATCACTGACAAACGCCCTTGGGGTAGTGGAGGAATTTGGCAGGTTTTCCGACTTAGTTACAAACAGGGACAAATCGGAAATCCTGCCTATAGATGTTATCAGTAACCCAACAATACCAGGAGCACCACAGATAAAGGTTGTAGATACGATGAAATACTTCGGATAACGTTAACAAAAGGACCCCAATCAGTATCTATGCAAAAATCTTGCACCGCTGCTGTCTAAGTTTAAGAGGAAAATTTCGATCTGGAGGTACTTTCCTCTGTCGGTTGCGGGGAGATGTGGGCTAATTAAAATGATCTGGATGCCACAACTCCTGTACATACTCCACAACTCCCCGATATGGATAGACAGAAAGTGGTTCCAAAAAATTGAGACCCTATTTAGGGAATTAATCTGGAAGGGAGGTCAGGCTAGAATTCGTCTCGGTACCCTTCAACTACCGGTAGGGGCAGGGGGATTCGCCGTCCCACGCCCAGAATGTTATTTCTGGTCCTCCCAATTGCAGCAACTCAGGGGATGTGGGGACTTAGAGGGGGGGAGACCCAAACGGGAAAATAATAGTGGCGGAGTCCAAACATAGCACCATTATAGAAGCACTAGAGGCGGACTCTTTCCGAGCTAGATACCCCACAATAGAAATGCTAGTAAAACTCTGGACAGTAATCAAAAAAAAAAAATGGGCTATAATGGAATGTCTGTCCATACTCCCCTATGGGATAACAATAACTTAAAAGAAGTCCTCCAGGTGGGGAAAAATAGAGTATGGGAACAACAGGGAATTAAAAGATTAAGACAACTATATAACGGCAACAGAATTAAAAAATTCAACGAGCTGGTAGATGAATTCAATATAACACAGGACACGTTTTTCTTCTATATGCAAATAAGACATGCCCTCGACGCTCAGTTTCTGGGTTCTCCTCCGATATGGAACGAGACTCACCTATGGCAATATATACTACACTTAGGCTCCACGAAGCGACTGATATCAGAGATATATGGGCAAATAACCTACAAAATGAACTCAGAGTGTACTCCATAAAGTAAAATTGAAATGGGAGGAAGATATGGGTGTTATATCAAATGATCAGTGGAAAAGAATATTAGAAATGGCCCCAGCCATATCAGTTTCCCCCCCGCAAAGGATATCTCACCTGATGCTGGTTAATAGGGCCTACTATACACCTAAACGGTTGTTTAAGTTTGGTAGGAGAGTAGACGACAAATGCCCAAGATGTCAGGGGGTTGGCGACCTCCTGCACATGATGTGGAAGTGCCCAAAATTATTTCGATATTGGGAAGGGGTGACCAACACTTTAAGAGATGTATATGCAGTTAAACTAGAAAAGGAGGCCCTGGTGTGTGTTTTGGGATTTAGAAGAGAAAGGGGAGAGAGGAAGAGTACCACGGTTGCAATTCTAAGAAGCATGTTCCAGGCCAGGAAACTGATTGCAATGTACTGGCAATCAAAAGAGCCCCCCACAGTGAATAGCTGGATCAATACAATAAATGAGACCCTATGTCGGGAAAGAACATACCTAAAAAGAGGAAATCTTAAAGAATTTGAGAGGATGTGGAACCCATGGCTGACAAAAAAAAGGACGTTAAGCGTAAATAGGGCAATTAACAAGAAAGAGAAATGACAATACCTCACCAAGACAGTAGAAGGCACATTATTGTAGTGCTTGTGGACTTTGCTCCACTGCTGTAGTAAAAAGGTGATAGAGAGCACTTAGATACAAGCCATTAATACACTAGGGGGGGGAGGAGGGGCGGGGATGAGGGAGAGGAGTAGGAGGTGGAGAGGGAGGGAGGGGGGGGGAAGGGAAGTAAGGGAAAATTATGATATATAAAAAAGGTATACAAGTCAGTCGTAGCAATAGACCGGGCCTAACGGCTCTTAAGATAATGTTTTAATGTATGCTTCTGTAATAAAATTTGTTATAATTGTAAAGTGTAAAAAGTTGAATAAAGATTTAAATTACAAAATACATTCTGCTATTCCTCCTGAGTATTACGATACCACATGTGTGGGACTTTTACACAGCCTGGCCACTTAGAGAGGCCCAACATGCAGGGAGCGCCATCAGGTGTTCTAGGAGCATAAAATTACACATAACTTGTTGTTAACTACCTATTACACTTTTGAAGGCCCTGGAGCACCAGGACAATGACACTGACGTGGCACTGATGACAGAAGCCGCGTGGCACTAATGACAGATGGCACTGATACGTGGCATTGATGACACGTGACACTGACAACAGGTGGCAGTGGGGACAGATTAGCACTATTTTTTTTACTAACCGCTGTAGCGGTTAATCTCTCCCTCCTCACACGCTGTCTGTGTGAGGAGGGAGAGCGGCGATGAGAGATGATCTTATATATGTTTACATATGAGATCATCTCTCATTGGACACGCCGATCGCGCTGTAAACGGCCGCTGCGATTGGTTGTTTACAGCGATCTGTGACTGGCTGTGTCCAAAGGACACGGCCAGCACAGAACTTCCCCGATGCACGCTCTCCCGGAAGGGAGCGTCCGCGCTGTAGCCGTCTTTCGACTATAGCGTGGGCACGAAGTGGTTAAATTGTTTATATATTTATTTTTTTACGCCCAGTGTGCATGAGGCCTTTTTGATGATGGTAAACAGGACAAAATAGAGAGGGTGGATCTCCCAAACGAGAGCACAGAAAGCAGTAAAAACTTGACAGGTGTTCTAATCTCTCTCTACTTCGTTCAAAATTAAGTTTTGCCTTGAGGCTGGGTTCACACTGGTACAACAAACGCTCCGACATTGGGAGCTCATGTCGCATGATGTGTGCAAATCAATGATTCCCTATGAGAGCCATCTTAACTGGTCCGACACAAGTCAGTTCGACTTTGAAAATGCTCCCTGCACTACTTTGGTCCCAAGTTGGATCAAAAGAGGATACTCGTCCTAACCATCTGACTTGTAACATCTGACATGGTGATTACAGCAGCAAAAATAATTTGTCACACTGGGATTGTTTTGATTGTGATAGTACGACTTGTCCTTTAACCAAAGTTGGATCAAAGCAGTATCCTGTTCATTCAAGTCGGATGGAAGTAGGACCAATGTAGGACTGATGTCGCAGAGCAAAGTAGGATGACTGTTGTGTAGTATCAGCGTGAACCCAGCCTTAGGATTCCTGTACACGGGACGTTTTTACAACCTCTCCTGAATGATTTAACTTGACAGATAGTAACCCATGTTTAAAACATCCGCTTTGCTGCATTTACATGTCACGTTTAAAAAGGTATATATATATATATATATATATATATATATATATATATATATATATATATATATATATATATATATATATATATATATATATAAATAAATAAATATAAATATAAATATAAACATAAACTTTGGCTATTTTTTTTCAAAATAGCCAAAAGCAGAAAACGCCTGTAAACGAAACGCTGCTAAAACGTTACCGCGTTTAGAAGTGCTTGAAATGCTCAGCTCCTGGACCTATTTTTTTTGCGTTCCAAAAATAAGCCTCTAAAAAAAAAAAAAAAAAAAAAAAACTCAACTGCCTAGGAATGACTGTAAACAACCCTGTGTACATGTACTGATAAGAGCAGTTCAGGAGCAGTTGAAAAAAATGCCCAACTGCTCCTTAATGTCCGTTTACCAGCAGCAGTGTACATGAGGCCTTAGTCATACCTTAAATGTGGTGGCTGCATTAGTTTCTTTCCCCTGATGATCTAGCCAGCAACATACTGTCTGGCTTAAAGCAGCAGTAAAGTCTTTTACAATATAAAATAGTGTGCCCCCCTGCAGGTTTAGGCCATAATGCACTAGTATGCACCGCATACTAGTACATTATGACAGACTTGCTTACAAACGGAGCCCTACAGCATTGCGCTGTTAGGGCTCTCCCCGGTCCGCAGCACTTTTATCTTCACCCAGTCTTTGTTCCAGGGTCCGCTTGCTTGGCCGGGCCGACGTGACATCACTTCTGCACATGCGCACAGGAATAACATCACTGCATCACGCAGAGTAGGCCATAAATGTGGTCTGAGCTGCACATTACCCGTTGACAGGCAGGGGGGACATGCATGACAGAAGAGACCTCTAGGGTCTCTTCTATTATAAAAAGCCTGCTTGTCAGCGGATTCGAACAATTCTGACTTTACTACCACTTTAAGCATGTATCCACTCTGGATGTACAAAGAACCTTTGCTTTGTAAATCTGAGGAGAAAGTAGTGTTAGATTCACTTGCAGATTTAGATGGCCTTGGCTAACAATTTAAAAGCTGAATTTCAGCTAACATTTTTAAGCAGTTGCACTTTTTTCTCCCTTTTGGGTAAAGGTTTTACATAAATGGATTACAAAGTTCATTAATGTGGCACCCTCGTAAGTTATAAAGTTAAAAACTTAACCACCTATCCTTTACAGCCAAGGAAGGTGCCCGTCTTGGCCTCTATTTGATCTGCAGTCATGGTGCTACACATGTGATCAGTTATTTACACCAGCCATGACAGTTATTAGTCTTTGCATGTTTTAAATGCAACAGTTTTAAGAAGTTAAATCAATGGGTTTAGTTCCACTTTAAAAATGGATTGTCTCCACACTCTTAGCTGCCACTTCCACTGTGTTTATAGTGGGTCAGTTTGTGAATAAAACATGGTACTCATGTTTCTTTTTTTGAATAAATAGAAGTCTACACAAACTCCTATCCATTCATATACAGTGCAGCTCAGGCTGTAGGCAAAAATGGTCTTTCTTCAGTCCCTTTCTACATTTCAAAAATTAGGCATTCGAGGTCTGTTTATAAGACCTGGATGTCTCTCCTTTTGGCAGACTGCTGATACCATCCGATATACCGCCAGTGTGTGCTTGGCCTGAAATGCTGTCATTCCCAGGCCGGTACAGCCAGGGAAACATCTGATCAAGCATAATTTGTGTTTGATCAGATGCTTTGAAGGTCAAGAGAGATACAGTGCCTTGCAAAAGTAATCAGCTCCCTTGGCATTTTTTTGCGTTTTGTTGCCTCACAACCTGGAATTAACATGGATTGAGGATTTGCATCATATCATTTACAGAACATGCCCACAACTTTGAAGATTTTTTATTTTTTTTATTATGAAGCAAAACAACAAATAGGACAAAACAACAGAAAATGTCAATGTGCATAACTACTCACCCCCCCCCCCCCTAAAGTCAATACTTTGTAGAGCCACCTTTTGCAGCTATCACAGCTCCAAGTCACTTTGGATAAGTCTCTATGGGATTTTTGCCCATGCCTCCTTGCAAAAATGCTCCAGCTCCTTCAAGTTGGATGGTTTGTGCTTGTGAACAGCAATCTTTAAGTCTGACCACATATTTTCTATTGGATTGAGGCTTTGACTAGGCCATTCCAACACATTTACATGTTTCCCCTTAAACCACTCAAGTGTTTCTTTAGCAGTGCGCTTGGGGTCATTGTCCTGCTGGAAGGTGACCCTCCAACCTAGCCTCAAATCACACACAGAGTGATATAGGTTTTGCTCAAGAATATCCATGTATTTAGCACCATCCATCTTTCCCTCAACTCTGACCAGTTTCCCAGTCCAGACTGCTGAAAAACATCCACACAGCATAATTCTGCCACCACAATGTTTCACTGGTGGTGGTGTTCTTTGGGTGACGTGATGGGTTGGGTTTGCACCAGACAGAGCGTTTTCTTTGATGGCCAAAAAGTTCAATTTTAGTCTCATCAGACCAGAGCACCTTCCTCAATACATTTTGGGAGTCTCCCACATGCCTTTTCGCAAACTCAAAACATGTCTGTTTGTTTTTTTGCTGAAAGTAATGGCTTTCTTCTGGCCACTCTGCCATAAAGCCCAACTCTATGGAGCATACGGCTTATTGTCATCCTTATTGTACAGATACTCCAGTCTCTGCTGTGGAACTCTGCAGCTCCTCCAGGGTTACCTTAGGTCTCTGGGCTGCCTCTCTGATGAATGCCCTCCTTGCCTGGTCCATGAGTTTTGGTGTGCGGCCATCTCTTGGGAGGTTTTCTGTTGTGCCATGTTCTTTACATTGCTATGATAGATTTGATGGTGCTCCTAGGGATCAAAGATTTGGATATTTTTTTTTTTTTTATAACCTAACCCTTACTTGTTTGGAGAGTTCCTTGGTTTTCATGGCAGTGTTTGGTTAGTGGTGCCTCTTGCTTAAGTGTTGCAGCCTCTGGGGCCTTTCAAAAAGGTGTGTATATGTAATGACAGATCATGTGATTGCTCACAGGTGGACATCATTTCACTAATTGTGTGACTTCTGAAGGTAATTGGTTACACTAGAGCTTTTTCATAGGCTTCATAACAAAGGGGGTGAATACATACTCACATGCCAATTATCAGGTTTTTTTTGTTTCTGAAAAATAGTTTTATGTATATATTATTCTAATTTTACTTCACCAACTTAGACGATTGTGCTCTGATCCATCACATAGAATTCAGATTTTAAAAAAAAACATTGAACTAAAGGATGTAATGTAACAAAAAAAAGGTAAAAAGCCAAGGGGGTGAATACTTTTGCAAGGCACTGTATCAGGGTTCATTACACCCCCCAATGTCTTAACCACTTGCCAACCGCCGCATGTACATTTACGTTGGCAGAATGGCACGGATGGGAAAATGGGCGTACAGGTACTTCCCTTTGAAATTTGCCACCGGCACGCGAGTAGGATAGCGGGTCCCGTGGACTCGATGTCCGCGGGGATACCTGCGATCGTCTCACGGAGAGGAAGAACGGGAGATGTTAATGTAAACCAGCATCTCCCCGTTCTGCCTAGTGAGACAGTAACTGATCATAGCTCCCTGTGATCGAGAGCTATGAGCAGTGATGTGTCACACATAGCCACACCCCCTAACAGTTAAAATCACTCCCTCCCTAGGGCACACTTAACCCCTTCCTAGCCAGCTAGTGGTTAACCCATTCACTGCCATTTTTACAGTAATCAATGCAATTTTATAGCACTGATCGCTGCAAAAATGACAATGGTCCCAAAAATGTGTCCAAATAGTCCGATGTGTCCGCCATAATGCCGCAGTCACGATATAATAAAAAAAAAAAAAAAAAAAAAAAATCGCCGCCATTAATAGTTAAAAAAAAAAAAAAAAAAAATTGTAAAAATAACCCCCATTTTGTAGATGTTATAACTTTTGCACAAACCATACGCTTATTGCGATTTTTTTTACCAAAAATATGACGAATACGTATCGGCCTAAACTGAGGAATATTTTTTGGGGATATTTATTATAGCAAAAAAGAATGTGTTCTTTTCAAAATTGTCGCTCTATTTTTGTTTATAGCGCAAAAAAAAAAAATTAATTAATAAAAAATAAAATAAAAAACGCAGAAGTGATCAAATACCACCAAAAGAAAGCTCTATTTGTGGGGAAAAAAAGGCCGTCAATTTTGTTTGGGAGCCACGTCGCACGACCACGCAATTGTCAGTTAAAACGACGCAGTGCCAAATCGCAAAATGTGCTCTGATCTTTGGCCAGCCAAATGGTCTGGGGCTTAAGTAGTTAATAAAAGGGTAATCTGTCACTTCCCAAAGCTATAATAAAAAAAAAATAATAAAAAAAAAAAAAAAGGAATTATATTGTTGGTGTGCACTCAATTTTTTTGAAAATTTGCATTTGATAAACGAGTAACATAAAAAGTTGACAGAAGTATCTTCACTGGCTACTTGAATTATGTAAAAAGCGCAGTGCGACTCACGCATGTGCAGTAGGAAACCGGCTGTGAAGCTTGAAGGCTTCCCTTACTTGCAATGCCGGCGCCTGCACCCAAAGCCGATGGACGAATTAGCTTGGGGTGCCAACATCTTGGCAAGTTGCATTATATTAAAGGTCATCAGCTACAGTATTTCTAGCTGCTAACTTTATATTTTTTTTTTTAAGGCTGGAACTCTGCTTTAAGCATTTACTAGCAAATAAAGATGAAGGCTCCATTTGTAGGGATGTACCAATATATCAGCTGAAAATAGTGTTATCTGCATTTTGACAAAATCGGGGAAAAAAGAAAATGTGCCGATAATGGGCACCGAAAAACGCAACACAGATGCGTTTTTAATGGGGAGGTGGATTTAAAGTGATGCATTTTTCATGAGCTTTTCTTGCACTTTAATGCAAAAGCACTTATTAAAAAATATTTAAATTAAAAAGTCAAATATAATACAGTATTTTGTAAAACAAACACTCACCGGCCACTTTATTAGGTACACCTGTTCAATTGCTTGGTAACAAAAAGAGCTAATCAGCCAATCGCGTGGCAGTAACTCAGTGCATTTAGGCATCTAGACATGGCGAAGAAGAGTTGCTGAAGTACAAACCAAGTATCAGAATGGGGGGGGGGGGGGGGCTTTAAACGTGGCATGGTTGTTGGTGCCAGACGGGCTAGTCTGGGTATTTCAAAAACTGCTGATCTACTGGGATTTTCACGCACAACCATCTCTAGGGCTTATAGAGAATGGTTCGAAAAAGTAAAAATAGATAGAGAGCGGCAGTTGCGTGGATGAAAATGCCTTGTTGATGCCAGAGAGGAGAATGGGCAGACTGGTTCAAGATGATAAAATGGCAACAGTAACTCAAATAAGCACTTGTTACAACCAAGGTATGCAGAATACTATCTCTGAACATACAACACATAGAACCTCATGTCCTGGTTCACATATATGCAATGCAGGAATCAGCGCAATTCCAGTGCGGGTTCCCACATCGCATGTCACCTATCGGTGGTTCACAATGACATCTGTGAACCACTGCAGGTATCGATGCAAAGTTAAAACAATCCTGCTGCTCCAGGTGAACCAGCAATGATGGTGTCTGCAATCCAGCTATGCATGCCCTGTCATTGCTGTAGAGTACATGTGAAGAAAGATTGGACGGCTGCACACCCATATAATGCTTCTTTATTCAAAAAAGGCATATTGGCAGGAAAAAAAAAAGTTGACGTGTTTCACACGTTTAGTACGTGCTTTGTCGAAACAGTATTGGACACAATCACCACACACATATATACAAAATACCACATGATTGCACAGGTGTAACTGATGAAGTCCGATGATATCAATCAGCTATTCCCACTTGAACAGGAGAGCAAACCATTTTTGGTGCACCCATTCAGCCATGAGATAAATATAAACAGAAAAATCTGAAAGACTGAAACATAATAATAATAATAATAATAATAAGCATTATATAATACAAAGAAGAAAAACAAGATAAGGGTGTGTACATCCTGCTAAAAGCAAAACAGAGCTCATATCCTGGAAATTATATATAATTACACTCATGAAAATAAGAAAAAAAATATTTTCCAAAACATAAAAATAAAATAAAAAAAAAAGGTGAGAAACAACCATGTCTCACCTGTGGGAACCTACAGACCACTACAGGTGATGGTGAAAACAATGCCTCTTCCATATTCAACACAGTAAAAAAAAAAATTAAAAATATATGTGTGTGTGTATATATATATATATATATATATATATATATATATATATATATATATCAGGGCTTGACAAATTTGCTTGGAATCTAGGAGCCAGCTAAAAAAGTTAGGAGCCAGGTTTTCTTTTTTTTTTTTAATGACATGGAGATGAGTGAGGGGAAGATGGCCCCCGCCTGTCTCCAAGTCATTGCAGGGCAGAAGCGACTTCAAATCGTCACTTCTGCCCATAGCTCTTAAAAAAGGGACATTTTTTATTTTTATTTTTCAAATGGCAATTATTTTTTTTTGCATTTTAGTGTAAATATGAGATGTGAGGTCTTTTTGACCCCAGATCTCATATTTAAGAGGTCCTGTCATGCTTTTTTCTACTACAAGGGGTGTTTACATTCCTTGTAATAGGAATAAAAGTGACACCATTTTTTTTTCAAAAGAACAGTGAAAAAATTAAAAGTTAAAATAAATAAGAAAAAAAAAATAATTTTAAAACGCGCCTGTCCCGCCGAGCTTGTTTGCAGAAGAGTAGCGCCCGCATATGAAAGCTGTGATCAAACCACACATGTGAGGTATTGCCGTGATCGGTAGAGCGAGAGCAATAATTCTAGCCCTAGACATCCTCTGTAACTCAAAACATGCAACCTGTAGAATTTTTTTTTAAATGTCACCTATGGAGATTTTAAAGGGTAAACGTTTGTCGCATTCCACGAGCGGGCAAAATTGTGAAGCGAGACATGTTTGGTATCAATTTACTCACCGTAACATTATCTTTCACAATATAAAAAAAAAATTGGGCTAACTTTACTGTTGTGTTATTTTTTTAATTAACAAAAAGTATTTTTTCCCAAAAAAGTGCGCTTGTAAGTCCGCTGCGCAAATACGGTGTGACAGAAAGTATTGCAACGACCGCCATTTTATTCTCTAGGGTGTTAGAAAAATATATATAATGTTTGGGGGTTCTAAGTGAAGGAGATAAGGCTGTTTTGTTTTCACTGCCTGCCTATTAGTATTGCTGGGTGTCATACCAACGGCCACCACAAGAGGGCGCCAGATTATAGAAGGTACCATAGGACTGCACAAGGCCGCAAAGCCGGGGCCTCAATTACCGGCCGGCGCGGCCCATCGCGATCGCGCGATCGCGCTCGCGGCGGGGGGGGGGGGGTGCACTAAAGACAGGATACCCCCAGCTGTGCTGCCCCAGTCGCCAGGTCGCTAATTCTAGTCGCCAATGCGACCTGGCGCCTGGTATTCGTCGAGCACTGATATATATATATATATATATATATCTCAAAATGATCAAGGATATATACACAATTACTACATTACCCTTTTTACTTTACTGTTCAAAAAGGCAACATATATAATGTGGAAGAAAGGCAAAAATAACCACAAGTTCATATGTGGTATGACAAAAAACAAGAAATGGAAAAAGCACTATCCTAAATCATAAAAGTGAGCCAAATCCCACTCAAAGTTTAAACCTCCTGCAATCCCCGTTTGAAGGGACAATATCCCAAAAAACATCTTTTTACACAGAAATTCTAAAGTTGTCTCCTCCTTTCCTGGGGGGTGACAACCCTTTCAATTCCTTGCATTTGTAATATGGTAGTGTCACCTCCATGAAACTCATTAAAATGCCTAGCAACACTAGTAACCGTGTTTTTTCTCTGTGTCATAGACATGATCGTGTAGGTGTAGGCGATCTCGTAGCCTAGTAGTGCAACCCACATATTGGATCGCACACTTTTTACAAGTGATCAAAATAGACCACATCAGGTACACGACACATACCATAGACTGGATTACTTTTTAATAAACTCTCCGGCAATTACAGCAATTTCTGCCCCCGAGATAGGGAATTTGATATGGTCAGACCACGCACCTATTTACTTAACCATAGATACAACAAATAAAAACACACCTAGAGGCACATGGAAATTAAATGACAATCTACTATTCGATGAAACCTGTAAAACCGAGATTAGCTTTGCGATATCGAATTTTACACTAGATCATATAAATGACAATACATCACTCCCAAACCAATGGGAAACTCTTAAATGTATAGTAAGGGGCCTCTTTATTAAACACGGGTCCAGATTGAAGAAAATGAAAAGTAACAGGTCAACAGTTGATGCAAGAAATCACGGAACTAGAGAAACAACATAAACAGAATGCAACACGAGAAACGCTAATGGTTCTCCTGGACAAAAGAACAGAGATGAGAACATTATTAAATGAACAATCACTACGGATCAGAGATAAAAATCGCACCCTATATTATCACCAAGATAATAAACCAGGTAAAATACTAGCCAGAGCCCTAAAACAAACAAACAAGAACTACATCAATTGCCAAAATCAAAACAGACTCAGGGGAATTGACATACGACCCAAAGAAGATTATGGAAACACTCCATACATTCTACTCTGGTCTGTATAATATACCCAATCAACTAACAAAGCAAACTCCAGAAAACTTTGATCAAAAGATAAGACAATACATAATAGAAACCCCGATACCACCTCTGCTCGACAGCGATATTGAACAACTAGAAAATGAATTTTCAGAAACTGAAATTCAAACAGTAATAGACTCACTGACAGTAGGTAAAAGCCCAGGACCTGACGGATTTACCCCACGGTTTTATAAAATATACAAAGATTTACTTACTCCAATTCTGAAACGCACATTTAATTCTGTGTCTATAGCCCAACCCTTTGTATCACAGAGTATGCAAGCATACATATCTCTTATACCCAAACCCGATAAAGACCATACACTATGTGGAAACTACAGACCAATCTCTCTGACGAATATTGACCTCCGAATTTATTCTAAGATTATAGCCAATAGGCTTACGCCCAAACTACCAGGAGCGATACATCTAGACCAAGTAGGATTCGTGGAAGGAAGAGAGGCGAGGGATAACACCTCTAAAACCTTGACATTGGTCGAACACGCTAAGAGACACGCCATCCCACCCTGTCTATTGGCAGTGGACGCCGAAAAAGCGTTTGACAGGGTGGGATGGCGATTCTTCGAAGAGACACTGAGGCAATGGGGACTGGGCCCCAGACTGCTAGAAAAAAATTTTGGTCTTATACCAGAATCCAACGGCTAAAATTCGGGCAAACGGGGAGCTATCTGATACGATAACAATACTGAACGGAACCCGACAGGGATGTCCCTTATCTCCATTGATATATGTCCTAACTATGGAACACCTGATGACAGCAATCCGGATTAATAAAGACATACAGGGAATTAAAATAAAAGACCAAGAATATAAACTGTCAGGATACGCAGACGATCTATTATTATACATCACGAACCCCATAGTGACATTACCCAATTTAAACGTTTTGCTGAAGTCAGTAATTTCAAAGTTAATTATAACAAGACAGAAGCCTTAAATATCTCACTTCCTATAAATATCATTGATGCACTTAAAAAAAAATTTTCTTTCAAATGCCAAAATAGTGCTATCAAATACCTGGGAATATTTATCCCCAATGAAACGAGAAAACTCAGAGAGAGTAACTATTTGCCATTAATACAAAAAATAACGAAGCTACTTCAAAACTACAATAAAGGGATTTTCTCCTGGACAGGTCGTATAAATATTATAAAAATGGATATACTTCCAAAAATACTGTATGTGTTCCAAACAATCCCAATATTTCCTTTAAAAAACATATTAAACTCCCTACGAAGACTTATTGGCAGTTTTATCTGGGCGGGTAAACCGGCGAGAGTTAATAGGGAAATCCTTATTAGACGCAAAAAAAGATGGCGGTCTAGCTCTTCCGGATCTATCCGCCTATCTTAAAGCATCTCTGGTAACTAGGATTCTAGATTGGTTTCATAATATAAGAACTAAACAGTGGGTGAAACTAGAGGAAGAAATTATGGACATAAACTTAAAAGTTTTACCATGGATAAAGAAAGAGAATAGACCACCAAGACAAGAGATGCCACTCTTGGTCGAAGCAACACTGAAAATGTGGGACGGATTGATGAAGAGGGGAATAGGGTCATCATATATAGGCCCAATGACACCCCTCTTCTGCAATCCTGATTTCCCCCCAGCAAGTGAAACCAAAACCTTTTTAAAATGGGAGAAAAAAGACAACATCAGAATCATACAGACAATGGAGAATAAGAAACTCATTCGATTAGAAGACATGGGTAGAGAGCACGCACATAAATGGATACAACACAGACAGCTTCAGGAATATATAAATACCCTTGAGAAAACAGGAACATTGGATAGAACACCAACAACACTGGAAACATTATTACTACAAGAACAAAAACCTACACACAATCTATCCAATATATACGAATATTTAATATCAAACAGTAATATACAAGAGTTAAAATATGTAAGAAAATGGGAACAAGAACTAGAGGAGGTCATACCTAGAGAAAAATGGGACAAAGCAATTATATTAACACACAAAATGTCTCTCTCCAATAGGCACCAGGAAAGAAACTATAAATTACTAGTGAGATGGTATAGATGCCCAACTGACATGCATAAGATCAATATAGAAAATGATAGCACCTGTTGGAGATGTCAGAAGACAATTGGGACTATGTCACACATTTGGTTCTTGTGCCCAAAAGTCCATATATTTTGGGAAAAAATATTCAAAATATATAGTGAGATGACAGACATAAATATACAACCAGATATAAAGATCGCTATATTATCAATGATACCAGGAACGATTAAAAAGATAAGAAAAGGGATATTAAAACACTGCCTAACCGCAGCCAGAACAGTAATAGCAAGAAAATGGAAAAATAATATAACACCCTCAATTGAGGAATGGATAGCAGAAATGGAGGAGATGCGGTCACTGGAAGAGAGGATCACAAAAGAAGAAGGCCCAAAAGACCACATAAGAGAAACGTGGCAAAAATGGGAAAATTATAGGACATCATCCTCACTATTGCGGACAATATGAGAGAGGGGGGGGGGACGGGGGGGAGCGAGATCTCTTTTCTCCTTTTTTTTTTTTTTTTTTTTTTTTTATATTTTTTTTATATTTTAGTATTTTTTTTTTTTTTTTTTTTTTGTGTATGTATGAATGAATAGAAAGTGGTGGCTTGACTGATAAGTTTTAATGATTACATGGTTAGAATAGAGAATGAATGCAACATTAACAATATACAGTTAATATACACGGATACAGGAATAAAGAATTAAAAATCTGTAAACAGATATAACTGTAAAATGTACGTATATTATATATGAAATTGCAATGTTTAATGTTGTTAAAATGTGAAAATGGAGATAAAATAAAGATTTATAAAAAAAAAAAAAAAAAAAATAGACCACATTTCTAGTGTTGCAATTATTGAAGCTCTTGATTTTAAAAGATCTACCATTCCACGTGGAGCGAAATTGATCACTCTTTATGACCCGAGTACAGCATTAACACCGGTCAGCACCAAACTTATACGTACCCACAAAATCTAGCCATGTTCTGGTTTGTTTATTGCTAATGAACTCACTAGGAGAGGGAATGTGCCAATGTCGGTGACCGCCGTGAGACGGATTTTACCCCCCCCCCAGACAAAATCTTGGCATAGCATTTATCTTCATACAGAATGGGCACAGATAGTTCCACTATTTTTCAAATTGTATTATATTCCAAACTGTATGAAGTTGAAAAGATAGGAGTTCTAATAGATGTAGACTCTCATTTTTTGTCCCGTAGCAACCTCTCCCTAGGGATATGTTCCACTATCTCAATTTCCCTATTTACAATGTTGGGCTGAGGAACCTCAAGGAACCTAGACCGCATCCTAAATTTCTGTTGGAAATCTCCCTCCTCACTGCAAATCTTGCGAACCCTAAGAAATTGACCGACTGGTATACCACGTGTCACATGGCCTGGGTGCCCAGAGTCCGCACCTAGAAGGGTGCTCCCAGAGAGGCGTTTCCTGTACACGCTTGATACAATACAACCCTCTCTGCTTGACAAAACTACATGCCCCATAAAGTTAAGGTTTAAATCATTATTATTCAAAAAACAACAGAAAATCATCTACTGTATCTACAGATACAGAGCATATAAAGAAAAACAGATCAACAATGAAGCGACGGAAAAAAATAAATTTTTGCATGCAAACCAAGAGTATGCGGTATGGAGGAGTACAGACTGGACACATCACAGGTAATCCATATATCCCCCCTCCTCATTCGATCACATAAATTCAAAAAAGGTGTTTGGTGTCCCTTAAATAGCTGGGTAATCTTAACTAATGGCTGTAACTGGCAATTAAGGATGAGCTCAGGCGTGTTCGCAACTAGCACGTGCAGAGCCCATCAGGAAGTTGCCACTGCACAGCGCTAATTTCCCGATGCGTGGCTGCAGAGATCAGGAAAATGTCTCGTTGCCTGCGAGTAGCGCTGTGCAGTGGCGACTTCCTGGCAGGCTCTGCACGTGCTGGTTGCGAACGCACCTGAGCTCATCCTTACTGGCAATCAACCCAAAGACAAAGATTTTCATTCAAAGAACCTATTCCAGCCACTAAAGGCCGCCCAGTTTGAAGAGTTAACCCTTTATGAATTTTGGGGAGATGATGGAATATGGGGGTAATGGGGAAGTCAGGAACCATAATCTCACCCTCTTTCACAGAGAGAACACCTAGACCAACCCCCTTTTGAACAAAATCACTCAATGTGTTCTTAAATTGGACAGTGTGGTTCCCTTTTAAAAAAAAAAAAAAACGGATGTAGCTGCCATCATCCGACAACTGCTGAATGGCTTCCTCACAGTACACAGAAGCATCCTGTACCACTACCAAGCCACCTTTATCAGAATTATTGATGGCTATAGAAGAGTCTTGACCTAGAGCCTTACAGTGCATCCCACTCATCAGCAGTAAGATTATCATTGTAAATTAAACCATTATTAAACAGTACGGGATGCTAGCCTAGTGAGCTCTTTTATAACACTCTTCTGAAATAAATCCAAAAGATTTACCCCTTGAATTCACAGGGTAGAAGTCCGACTTAACAAAGTCACCACTGGGGAAGTGCATGACTCATCCTGGACACTGGCAGGCTCCCCCTGCAAATCCTCCAGATCCTGCACCACACAAATCCCAAAAGCCCATACTCAGACTAAAAAAAATCTGAGATTCAAATCGAGTCATCTAGAGGTTTGTGCTCATTATCCTTAAAATAGTGTTTACCGAGTGTCAACTTGAGGGCAAACTAATTTACATCCAGAACAGTTTCAAATACAGTTGTGCTCATAAGTTTATATACCCTGGCAGAACTTGGTTTCTTGGCCATTTTGAATAACACAAAAACTTTTCTTTCACTCATGGTTAGTGTTTGGCTGAAGCCATTTATTATTATTATCAACTGTGTTTACTCTTTTTAAAATCGTAATCACAACAGAAACTACCCAAATGACCCTGAACAAAAGTTTACATACCCTGGTGATTTTGGCCTGATAACATGCACACACGTTGACACAAAGGGGTTTAAATGGCCATTAAAGGTAACCTGTGATCTGTTTGCTTGTAATTAGTGTGTGTGTATAAGGGCTCTTTCACACGGACGGACCGTATGTCCGTTTTTCATCCATCCGTTTTCGGATGAAAAACGGACATACATGTATCCCTATGGGATAGCGGGTGTCAGCGGATGAGCATCCGCTGACACCCGCTCTCGTCCGTGCCCGCTATGCTCCGTTTCTGCAGACGGAGGAAAACCCCATTTTTTCATCCGTCTGCAGAGCGGATTGGATGACGACGGACTCTACGGTCCGTCGTCACCCGATCTCCCATAGGGGAGAGCGGCGCTCTGACAGGTCCGTCCCTGCGCTGTGTGCAGGGACGGACCTGTCATCTTCCTGCTCAGCGGAGATCGCTCCGGCGATCCCCGCTGAGCAAGCGGCTATCCATGGGGCGGATCTGCACTGATCCGCCCCGTGTGAAAGAGCCCTAAAAAGGTCGATGAGTTTCTGGACTCCTGAAAGACCCTTGCATCTTTCATCCACTTGTGTGCATGTTATCAGGCCAAAATCACCAGGGTATGTAAACTTTTGATCAGTTTTGGAGATCGGTTTGCAGATCGCAGTGCAAACTGTCAAATGGTGCAGGAATAAGATCGCATAGGTGTGAACACCCATGCGTTTTGATTCCAGTGTGGACAAAAAAAAAAAAAAAAGGGTCCTGCACCATTTTGGTGCGAATGCAATGCAAATTCAGCCAGACAATATGGATGGTTGAATTTGCATCGCACAGACATCGCATGTGATCTGTACAGCAGTGTGGTGCAAATCACCTGCAATGTCCAACATCGCACCAGTGTGAACCCAACCTTAAGCAGAAGGGCTACAGCAGCAGAAGACCACACTGGATGCCACTCATGTCCACTGAGAACAGGAAATTGAAGCTACAATTCGCACAGGCTCACCAAAATTGGACAATAGTAGATTAGAAAAACATTGCCTGGTCTGACAAGTCTCAAATTCAGCTGCGACATTTAGATGGCATGGTCAGAATTTGACGTAAACAACATGAAAGCATGGATCCATCCTGCCTTGTATCAACGGTTCAGACTGGTGATGTAATGATGTGGGGGATATTTTCTTGGCATACTTTGGGCCCCTTAGTACCAATTGAGCATCGTTTAAACTCCATGGCCTACCTGAGTATTGTTGCGGACCATGTCCATCCCTTTATGTCTACAGTGTACCCATCTTCTGATGGCTCCTTCCAGCAGGATAATGCACCATGTCACAAAGATCAAATCATCTCACCACTGGTTTCTTGAACATGACAATGAGCTCACTGTACTCCAATGGGCTCCACAGTCACCAGATCACAATCCAATAGAGCACCTTTGGGATGTGGTGGAACGAGAAATTTGCATTATGGATGTGCAGCCGACAAATCTGCAGCAACTGAGTGATGCTATCATGTCAATATGGGCCACAATCTGAGGAATGTTTCCAACACCTTCTTGAGTCTATGCCATGAAGAATTAAGGCAGTTCTAAAGGCAAAAGGTTGGTCCAACCCAGTACTAGCAAGGTGTACCTAATGAAGTGGCCGGTAATTTGATACATACTCGTATACCATTCGAGACTCAGACAAGGCAACGTTTTTCCAATCTTCTATTGTCCAATTTTGGTTAGCCTGTGCAAACTGTAGCCTCAGTTTCCTGTTCTGAGCTGAAAGGAGTGGCACCCAGTGTGGTCTTCTGCTGTTGTAGCCCATCATAGATGGTATTCTGCATACCTTGGTTGTAACGAGTGGTTATTTGAGTTACTGTTGCCTTGCGATCATCTCGAACCAGTCTGCTCATTCTCCTCTGACCTCAACAAGGCATTTTCATCCACACAACTGCCGCTCACTGGATATTTTCTCTTTTTCGTACCATTTTCTGTAAACCTTAGGGACGGTGCGTTAAAATCCCAGTATATCAGCAGTTTCTGAAATACTCAGACTAGCCCATCTGGCACCAACAACCATGGCACGTTGAAAGTCACCTAAATCCCCTTACTTCCCCATTCTGATGCTCGGTTTGAAATTTAGCAAGTTGTCTTCACCACGTCCAGATGCCTAAATGCATTGAGTTTCTGCCATGTGATTGGCTGATTAGCAATTTGTGTTACCAAGCAATTAAACAGGTGTACCTAATAAAATGGCCAGTGAGTGTATATTTTTTAAAAGCTGTCCATTTCAGTTTCTGGTTTTCGGCCAAGTGTATCCTGAATTTTTAGTTTTGGTCCAGAATTTTAATTTCCGTGCATCACTATCCATTTGTCCTGAACAAATCAGGGTATAATTCACCTAGATACATTGAGTAGTTGCAATGAAATGCAGACTTATACTATCACAGTCCTAAGTTGCAAAACTGCAAATGTTAAAGTTTGTTTTACCTGCTATTATGGAGGGGTTACAATGACACCAACAAACAAGGTGACATCTTTTATTTACATTGAAATTATGCACTTGTGTTTATCTCACAAGATTACAATGCCAAGTGTTTTCTCATTGTAGTACACCACAATCTCACAATACTGGCTTTGCAAAGCTGAGCAGTGACATAGTAAACAAGGCTATATTAAAAACACAATAGGTTTTCCACATTATTTTAACAAATGTTAAAGTGGATGTAAAACCATGATTTACAGAGTATGGAATGGTCCAAGTCCCCGTTATTTTTCTCTTTGCTTCCTGGATGCTGTTGGAGAGGTTCACTCAGTTTAATATACATAACAGGAACTGAGAGAAATCTAAGGGTGGAAATTCCCTCTAAGACAGTTGTCAACAGAACAGGTGTTCCCCTCTATTACTGGTTCAGCGATGGCTGTAACACTGGATTTCACAATAATTACCAGGATAATCAGGGCTCATTCACACCAATGTAATAAAATACACCTATCAATTCTGGGCCTGGGTACCAAAAGCTAGCAGCAAGATCCTGTATAAAATATGCTCAATAAAGTGTACATATGTAAACATTTCCGTAGTGCGACCCAGCTGGCTACACATTGTTGGGGGCCAGTAGTATACATCTGCACTGTACTCATGTACACATTAGCATAAACATTTACATGCGTACATCAGAAGTTATGCAAGTATGATCTTCCTGGAACTCAGGTTCCGGGCATTTTTTTTGTCCCTAAAAGTGGTTTTAAAGCATACCGGTAAATACTAGAAAGTGCATGGGCACACTGACCATCATAGGACTGCGCTTAAAGGGTGTAAAAACCCTAAGGCCCTGTTCACATCATGGCATTTGTGATCATGGGCAGAATTGTGGCATTTGTGCCCACAATTCCAAAACGCTCGGCAGAACCACACCCATGTTTAGGTGGCATTGAAAATGAAGAGAAAGCATGTTGCCCAAAAGAAGCTCCTACTCCTATTTTGAGAGACAAGCTTTGCAAAAATGCACCCTCATGTAGGTGCCATTGAACGCGAATAAACCAGCATAGTGCAATTTTCAGTTTTGCAGAGCAATCTGGAATCACTGCGATTCTGCCAGCGATCCCAAACACCCAAGTGTTAATGTGTAAAGTGTTTGGTTCATTCTTTTTTTTTTTTGCAGAAGGGACACAATATAGGGGGTTTTACAAAAGCAGATCTAAAGTTTCACATTATAAGATTGTGTGAATAGTCACTTTGTGTTTAAACTCAAAATTCCTGTTTACTTATTTCACCCGCACATGGCTGGGTATTCAAAGTAAACAGGAATTTTCCTTTTACGTGATTGGATAACCCAACTAAATCTCTTCTGTAATAAAAGTTTCCCATCTTCCTTCCTGCAAATATCTTAATGTGCATGTCCAGCTCAGAATACTCTCTCTGTGTGCCCTGGTGCCAGGATAAATTATCACGCATGCATGCATGTGAATCTGGGCTGACCAATTAGGATGGCTAAAGATGCTGAACCCAGAAGACTGGGCATTAGCAAAGGAGTTTGCTGGCATTGGAGCACTGAAAGGAAGGAAAGCATAGGCAGCTTTAGGCTGGGTACACATGGCCTGAAAACTGCAAAAACTGGCCCGACTTTTTCCTCGTGTGTACAGCTCCCTGTCTGACATAAGCCGGACTCACGACCAGCTTCTGTCCAACAAGCATGCTGGAAAACCAACATCCAATCAGTGCTCACAGCCAAATAGCTGGAAGCGCTGATCAATGTGTTCTGGTAGGGGGACAGTACATGTGTTAGTACAGTGATCTGTATGTTTTTTTTTTTCGTTCAGCCCGCTGGGTTGAGCGAAAAAAAAAAAAAAATAAGTGTGTACCCAACTTTAGTTTCCGTTTAAATAAATGCTTAGGCTACAATCGCACTAGGGATTTAGGCCCATGTGCTTCACATCCCTGTGTTTTAGGGCAAGGTTTCTCAACTCCAGCCCTCAAGTACCCCCAACAGGTCTTGTTTTCAGGCTTTCCAATATTTTTGCACAGGTAATTTGATCAGTTTCACTGCCTTAGTAATTACCACAGCCATCTGAAGGAAATCCCCAAAACATGACATATAGTGTTGGGGGTACTTGAGGACTGGAGTTGAGAAACACTGTTTTAGGGCATCCGGGGAGCAGGACCACCCCCCCCCCCCCCACAAAATTTGACAGGCTGAAATATGTGGCAGCTGGATGCTATACCGCATGTACTTAGCATATGCAGGAGTTCAGCCACCACGCACTTCCGCCTGTTAAGGATTTTGACAGGCTGCTGGCAGCGGGGTAGACAGTAGGTATAAAAAGGGACAACTTTTGTGCATCTGCATGCAGGCCGCCCCCTCCAAGTCTATTGGAACGCAGCAGCTGTATGGACACAGTCGCTGGCCTCGATTTGACAACTGTGACGGTCCAAGCGCATGTCCCCAAACGCATACTGCATTTGGAGACACGCACCCTATGCGGATGTCAAATTGGGACCAGCTGCTACATCCCACCTGTGAACCACCTGTGCATCCCGTGTGGGTGAAGACAGCCTTTTGCATTGATGTACCCATAAGCACACCTGTGCCCAAGACTAGGTTAACAATTTTGCGGGTGTAAATTTTATGCATTGCTGCACCCACATGCAGTCACACGCAAAAAACGTGGTGATTTAAAGAACGTACGGGGGTGTCATAAACTAAACAGCACCCCCACGCAATGAAAATCAGGGTGCAGTTATCCACCCACAGGCGCCACAGCAACAAGCAGTTTCTGTGCATCCGCAAGTAAAAAAAAGGATGCAGGAAAACGCAGACACAGCAGCCCATTCAAAGGAAGGGGCTGCTGTGCCCAAGAAAACATGGCACAGACTAGCCTTAGATCAGCTTTCCCTACAATCCCTTGGTATAACAGTAGGCATGTCCTTACCAGGGCACAAAGCTGCTCCACAGCCTCCAGTATGACCTCCTGATGACCAATGCTCTTCACCCCCAAAGTATCAAGGTGTTGGGGGGATAGATCCAGCAGGTCCTGTCCTGTTATGTCCCATTCTTTAAATGGGTAGTGCTGTACTGAGGGGTCCAGACCTGGAAAGGACACATATGGCATTAATCAGTGACAGGGCCTTATTCCTGAAGCACTCCCATTAGACTACCACCCACTGCCCAGGTGGTGCAAAGTCAGTGCCCTGTGCCCTAAAGAGCTAGCAGTCACCTCACCCTCCTAGACACGGCTGCACAGCCCTCCCCCAGGTTCAGGCCATGTACAGCCCGCTCTCACCTTGTAGATAAGCCCTCACAGTGCCCGGACTCCAAGAACAGATAAGTTCCATTGCTGCACTTCCTGGCGGCCCACCCTAGTGACGTCATCCAGGTGAGTTTCTGCATTCCGTCTAGTAGTGCTAGGATTGGCTTTCGCTCTCCGGGCGGAGGTGCTTGCAGGCCCCGCCCCTCCCCACCGCTCTATCAGGTCCTATGTATGTACAGGGGCTTCTCCTGCCACATATGATCAATACGTGTTTATTAGCATCGATCACTTCACCAAACCGCAGCAACAGACAGAGCTCTTCCTAGTTTTGGGTGTAGTAAAACAAAAAAAAAAAAGTATTAACCACTTCCCATCCGGGACAATTCTGGAACTGCTCCTACATGAAAAATCATCCTTTTTTTTTTAGAAAATTACTTACTAGACCCTAGGTAATAAAATGGTGGTCAATATAAATGTATAATAATCCTGCGAGCTACCCTAGAATCCCCCTAGCTACAAGTAACATCAGGTATGGTAAATACAAGAAAGAGTAAAAAGTGTCAATTCCCAGCTGCTGAGCATCAATCACAATCCCCAATGTTATGTGAAACCATATAGAAAAATAACAAAGATATATGCAGCGCTGTGCGATGATATCCTTATTAATACATGCATTCTAGTGCAATAACATCAATAATCTGTAATATATTAATAAAATACAACAAAGTAAAAAAAAAAATTTCTGTAACAAGCAAGTTTACAGTGAAAAAGAAATCTTTGCAAGTGTCCAAAAAAAAAAGTTGTCCTCAAAAATCTTCAAATCCACAATTATAAACCGCTTCAGCCGCAGAAGATTTTACTCCCTTCCTGACCAGAGCGCTTTTTTATACTTCAATATTTTTTATTGAAAAAAAAAAGAAACAAATTTCAAAGTAATCAGACACATCAATAGAACAAAGTCGACCAGAGAGCTTTTTTCGATTCAGTACTGCGTCGCTTTAACTGACAATTGCACGGCCGTGCGACATTGCACCCAAACAAAATTGAGGTAATTTTTTTCCCCACAAATAGAGCTTTCTTTTGGTGGTATTTGATCACCTCTGCGGTTATCATTTTTTGTGCTATAAACAAAAAAAAAAAAAAAAGAGAGACAATCAGAAGTCCTCGCCCCAGCACAAAAATATGTGCTGAAAAACTCGGCTTATACTCGAGTATATACAGTATTTTATAAGTGCAAACAATTCATACCCCTTCAAATCTGTATTAAAGGGGAGTTCCAGGCCTTTTAAAAGTCAGCAGCTACAAAAAGTGTAGTTGCTGACTTTTAATAAACAGACACTTACCTGTTCCACGGTCCAGCGAAGTGGCCGAACGGGGTGTCGCTCCTCCCCCCCTCCTCTTCGCCGGCGCCTCCATTGCCACTCAGGGCACCCGGCCGTGACAGCTTTCGTCTTTATGGCCGGGCACGCACGGCGCATGCGCGAGTCGCGCTGCGCTCCCGGAGTGGTTGGGCGATCTCCTGGGATGTGTCACGTGTCCCAGGAGATCGCCTAGAGGGAGGGGCCGCCTAAGACGAAACGAACAGTCGCCTAGGCGGTTCCTGGGCGGAAGGAGGAAGTGGGACAGGAAGTCCCCCTCCTAATGAAGCCCCCACTCCCCCCCCCCTCAAAAAAAAAAATTACATGCCAAATGTGGCATGTAAGGGGGTGAGGAGTGCTTAAAGCGGAAGTTCCATTTTTGGGTGGAACTCCGCTTTAAATCTAGTTGCATACAAAAGTATTTGGTTGTGCAAGTCCTTGAGTAGAAATGGGGGAGGGGGAAGAAAAAACCCAAAAAAAACAAAACCCTTTAAAAGCTGAAATTCAGGGCTCTACTAATTATTCTGGGGACTAAGTAAGCTATGAAGTGTCAACTAAATGTGAATTCTCTCTAAGCACCAATTTGAAATACCCCAAAAACTATTATTTACAAAACATTTGGCATGGGGTTCCCCCCAAAATCCATACCAGGCCTCTTGGGTCTGGTAAAGAATTTAAGGGGAACTCAACGCCAATTTCTTTTTTAAATTGGCGTGTTTTCCCCCCCAAAAAAAAATCCATACCAGACGATTTTAAGGGGAACTCAATACCAAATAGAAAAAAATAAATCCCAAAATCCATACCGGACACCTATCCGAGCATGCAGCCTTGAGGTCAGGATGAGGGGGACAAGCGAATGCCCACCCTCCTGAACTGTACCAGGCCACATGCCCTCAATATGGGGACAAGGGCTTCTTCCCGACAACCCTGGCCGGTGGTTTCGGGGGCTGGGTGTGGGGGGGCTTATCAGAATCTGGAAGCCCCCTTTAACAAGTGGGCCGCCAGATCCAGCCCCTCCCTATGTGAATGGGTACTGGGTACATCATACCCCTACCCATTCATCACAACAAGCAGTGAAATGTAAAAAAATACAATAGCCATCCTCTCCCCAAGCGGTCTCTTCCGCCGCCATCTTCTCCTGGTGCTGTCTCTCTCACTGCTATCTTCTGTCGCCGTCTTCTCCTGTCGCCGTCACTCCTGCCACCATCATCTCCTGCCGCTGTCTTCTCCCGCTGCTGTGTTCTTCCTCGCCGCCAGTTACCCGCTAATATAAAAAAAAGTGGGAGGGCTTTCCAGGTGATGTCATCGGGTGGCCAAAAGAGACGCCAGACAGCGGGTGACAACACAACGGAGGAAGACAGCAGGAAGGAAGAACACAGCAGCAGGAGAAGGCGGTGGTGGCAGTGACGGCAGCAGGAGAGACGGCTCAGGGCTATTTTACAATAAAGGACTTGTCGAAAACTGGCTCTTGTTTTCTTTTTACATTTCACAGTTTTTTTTGATGAATGGGTAGGGGTACGAGGTACCCAATACCCATTCACATAGTGTATCTAAATCTTCTAGTCCATCTAACACTCCACTCCCTTAGATTACCAATGCTGCTGTCTGCTGTGCCCCTGTGCGCCTTCATCCAGAGTGTAGACACTCTAATACAGGAGGTGTGTTACTAGCCAGATCGCCCGGTGAAAACAGAGAGTAAAAGCCTAGAAAAGAAAATGCAGCCACCACATCTAAAGATTGGTAAGCTGCAATATATTACATTTTTGGTTTTATGTTTAATACCACTTTAACCCTTTTGCTGACAGCGGGGGGGGTTTTACACACAATCCAGTGGCTTCAGCCACAGGGATTGCGTGGAAAACCGACAGGCAGACTCCTGCCTGTCAGGTGGATGTACTCAGGCAGCTGCACTGCCACCCGATTGCCTACACACAACCCCGGTACCAGCACCCCCTGCATGTGTGCCCCCACCATGTATTCTGGGCTCCGCTTGCCCATCTGCGAGCCCAGGACTAACATGGCAGGCGCCGGCAGGCAAAGGGGAGGGAGAAGAACGGACAGACATTCCTCCCCTTCTGATGTGACCCGGAAAGCATTGTGTATGACATCACTTCCGTGTCAACCTCTCAGGGTCCCTGGCTAGCATAGCCGGGAAGGGATGTATTGCAATCTGATCTTTTAGACCCTGCATGTTAAGGTCCCTTTCACACTGAGGCACCTTTGAAGAGCTTTTCAGGCTGTCGCGTACCAGGTGCGAGGCTGAGGTGCTGAGAGGGCTCCCCTTGCGGCTAAATGCAGTGCACCCCTGGAAGTGGTACAGGGAGTGCAGTGCCCAAAGAAGCACGGTTTGTCAGTTGCTGTGGTTTGATGCAGTGATCACTAGAAGGTTGCTGGAACAAGCAAGATGCACTGTAGGGCAGGTGTACTTGCGGAGTACCAGGTGAACTTGGCATATGGACAATCCGTAAACAGAACCAGGAGCCAGGCTGGCTGGGGGACATGCATGCTAAATCAGTCAATGTGAGATTCAGGTAGCAGAACTGGAACAAGCCTGGGTCATACACGGTGAGACAGTTTGCAGCAGAGTCAGTGAGCCAAGCCTAGATCAAACACAGTGAAGCAGACAAGAGCAGGGTCAGTAGTACAAGCCAGAGGTTAAACCAGGAGATCAGAATAACAGGTTAAGCAATCCGGGTCGGTAACAGGAGGTCAAAGATCAGGATACACAGGAACACAGGGGAGCGATAATCCAGCAATGCACAGGTCTCAGCAGCAGGTTTATATAGACCAGGAGGCACACAGCAGAGAGTCCGGATATGTTGACCAAGGCAAAGGCACAGAAGATCTGATTCAAGGAGTTTATATAACCAGCAGCTCTAGCTGATGTGCAGGAAATAAAGACCAGGTGAGTCACTGTGGAAGGAAGAGTCATTGGCAATTAACCGTCAGCTGGGCACAGAGCTCTGAGAAGGAAGGGCTGAGCACAGCCCTGACAGAAGGGCAGTTTTTCACCGCCCTGCCAGCGCACTGCCGCAGTGTGAAAGCATTAATTGATTTTAAAGGAAAAAGGTTTTCGTGAGCTTTTGAGGTGCTTTTTTTTAGCTTGAAAGCACCTCAAAAATGCCTCAGTGTGAAAGGGGTCTAAACATTAGAAATTGGGCAGTTGCATTTGTTTGCCATAAAATTCACTTTAGTTTGTTTTTTACTAAAATATTGTGTTTCCTAGACCTTTGCGGTAATATTAAGTGACATAAAAAATTGGAACTACTGCTATTTTATACTCTAGGGTGTCTGCTTTCAGAAAATATATAATTTTTGGGGAATTTTATGTAATCTTCAGGCCTAAAATGTTTTTTTAAGCGTGTACAAAAAATGCAAAAATGGCTCTGGCAGTGAAAAGGTTAAAGCAAGCCTTCACTCTGAAATGAAAGTTTGTGGCAATGTACTCCACCTCCTCCCCTTTTAACCAAAGTTGATCTAAAAATCTTTAATTATTTTTTTAATCTTTTTAAAAAAAATTTTTTCACAAGGTCCTGTTTAATGATAGAAAATGGGGACCACCAGGGTAATCTGTACACTGAGCCAACCTTTATCTATGCTGGGAACCATGGTTAGCATTCAAGCTTGACACCATACATCAGGGGTATGAAATAAAATTTTATCGCGGGCCGCATCTGCATTATGGTTGCCCTCTAGAGTTGAGCGGACACCTGGATGTTCGGGTTCGTCGGGTTCGGCCGAACTTTGGAAAAAAGTCTGGGTTCGGGACCAAACTTGACCCGAACTTGACCCCAAACTCCATTGAAGTCAATGGGAACCCAAACTTTTCAAGACTAAAATGGCTGTAAAAAAGTCAGGGAAAGGGCTAGAGGGCTGCAAATGGCAACACAATTTTGTTAAGAGCATGGCAAGTGCTCTGCAAACAAATGTGGATAGTGAAATAACTTAAAATAACATAAAAAAATAAAAAAATAAAAATAAAATGCTGGAGGCCCCCTTCTCAGCAGAAGAGGTACAGAAAGTCATTAAGAACCTCAGAAACTCAACAGAACGATGCCGCACATATGGTGGGAATACCCCAGAATACGCACTTTCTGGAAAAAATTATTAAATTTAATGGATAAGATAGTGGGAAAATAAAATACTTGGAAATTAAAAAAATGAAAAAATTATAATCTTGACCTAGGAGGATGAGGTCCATATGGAGTAGGAGGTTGAGGTGGTGGTGGATGTGGTGGTGTAGGTGGAAGCGGCGGTGGAGGTCGAGGTGGAGGACGAGGTAGCCAACACTGGTTCAAAAATACAACAATGGCTGGGTAAGGCTAGTGGTGAATGATGTGTCGAATTCTGTCCCCCGTCGCATAGTGTCCACCCTGTACTGCGCTTGCTCAGTACGTAGGACAAGGGGATTTCGAAACTCTCCGTAGACGATGCGCGGTGACTCCAGGTTCAAGCCACTTCATCCGAGGTTGAAGCCTAGCCAAGCGAGCCCGTGAGGGGCCCTGTTACCATGTGCTACCGTATGTCCACTTGGATGGTGGGGCTTAAACCTGCACTCACTGCGCAGGCGACGTTCATCTTTGGAGATTTTGTGAATCTCCTTGTCCTCCGTACTGCGCCAGCACTGCGTCTGCGCAGTAAGTGGCCGGACACTATCCGATGGCCAGACAGTTTTTGTCAGAACACCGGTATACGTGTCTATTCTGCACAAGGTACGGACAAGTCCTGTGGGATCCATGCCTGGTTCATTTTAATGAACGTGAGCTTGTCCACATTGGCTCTGGACAGGCGGCTGCGCTTGTCTGTGATAACGCCCCCCTGCCGTGCTAAATACACGTTCAGATAATACACTGGCTGCAGTGCAGGCCAGCACCTCCAAGGCGTAAAGGGCAAGCTCAGGCCATGTGCCCAATTTGGAGACCCAGAAGTTGAAGGGGGCAGGCCTGTCATTCAGTACCTGTAGGCGTGTGCACACATACTGCTCCACCATGTTGGTGAAATGCTGCCTCCTGCTAAGACGTTCCATCTCAGCTGGTGGTGCTGGTTGTTGTGGCGTGCTGACAAAGCTTTTCCACATTTCAGCCATGCTAACCCTGCCTTCCGAGGTGCTGGCGGTGCCCCGGCTGCGTTGGCGACCTCTTCCTCTGCCTTCGCCTTGTGCTTCCACTGTACCCCCGCTGCCAAGTGGGAATGCCACCAGCAGTGCGTCTACCAACGCGCGCTTGTACTCGCGCATCTTACGATCACGCTCCAGTGAGGTAATTAAGGACGGCACGTTGTCCTTGTAACGGGGATCCAGCAGGGTGGCCACCCAATAATCAGCACCAGTTAAAATGTGGGAAACTCGGCGGTCGTTGCAGAGACACTGCAGCATGTAATCGCTCATGTGTGCCAGGCTGCCCAGAGGCAACGAAAAGCTGTCCTCTGTGGGAGGTGTATCGTCTGTGTCCTCTGTATCCCCCCAGCCACGCACCAGTGATGGGCATGAGCTGGTCTGGGTGCCACCCTGCTGTGAACATGGTTCCTCCTCCTCCTCCTCCTCCTCCATCTCCTCCTCATCCTCCACCTCGTCATCCTCCAGAACTGTGCCCTTGCTGCCGGACAATTGTGTACCTGGCGCTTGTTGGTGCAGGAACCCACCCTCGTAGCCACTTGTAAAAGACTGCCCTGAAAGCCTTGGAAATGAACCCTCTTCCTCCTCCTCCTCCTCCTCCTCCTCCTGTGCCACATCCTCTTCCATCATCGCCTGAAGCGTTTTTTCAAGGAGGCATAGAACTGGGATAGTAACGCTGAGAACGGCGTCATCGGCACTGGCCATGTTGGTGGAGTACTCGAAACAGCGCAAGAAGGCACACAGGTCTCGCATGGAGGCCCAATTATTGGTGGTGAAGTGATGCTGTTCCGCAGAGCGACTCACGCGTGCGTGCTGCAGCTGAAACTCCACTATCGCCTGCTGCTGCTCGCACAGTCTGGCAAGCATGTGCAAGGTGGAGTTCCACCTTGTGGGCACGTCACATATGAGACGGTGAGCGGGAAGGCTGAAGTTACGCTGCAGCGCTGACAGGCGAGCAGCAGCAGGGTGAGAACGCCGAAAGTGCGCACAGACGGCCCACACTTTCTGCAGCAGCTCTGGCATATCGGGGTAATTCTTAAGGAACCTCTGAATGAATGAATGATTAACTTGTATAGCGCTACAATGCGAACTGAATCGCCTCAAGGCGCTGTATTGGCGTTTGGTTGTCGAGCTTCTAGAAGAGGTAGGTCTTGAGTTTCTTCCTGAAGGCCTGGTGGTTTTCTTCCATGCGAATGTCGGTTGGTAGAGCGTTCCATAGCCGTGGTCCTTGGACAGCGAATCTCCGTTCCCCCTTTGATTTGTAGCGGGATTTAGGAATGAGGAGAAGATTTTGATTAGCCGATCGAAGACTGCAATTCGGTGTGTAGTGTTTTATTTTCTCGCGAAGGTATTGCGGAGCGTTTCCATGTGTGCATTTATGGGTGAGGCAGAGGGTCTTGAATGCGACCCGATTCCTTACGTTTAGCCAATGCAGGTTCCTCAGGGAAGGGGAGATGGATTCCCAGGGTTTTTTCCCTGTTATCAGTCTTGCCGCCGTGTTTTGGATAAGTTGTAGGCGCGCAAGTTGATATTGGGGTAATCCTATGTAAAGGGAGTTTGCGTAGTCCAGTCGAGAATTGATGACTGTTCCAACTACCACTGCTTTGTCCTCCTTTGGAATGAAGGGGATGAGTCTGCGTAGCAGGCGGAGCAGATGGTGAGATCCACTGACTACTGCTCCTATTTGGGCATCCATTGACATTTCTGAGTCAAAAATGACTCCGAGACTCTTGGCCTTGGTCCTAGTGGTGATGGTCTGTCCAAAGATGGTAGGAGGTATCCAAGGGATCTTGGTTCGGGGGTTATGGATTGCATGTAGAATAAGAAGTTCTGTTTTTGATTCATTAAGTTTGAGGGAGCTAGTAGTCATCCAGTCGTCTATCATAGTGAGGCAATTTCCTAATTGCTGATGATGGTCTTTTTGTCCGGTGATACGAAAATATAATTGAGTGTCGTCGGCGTACGAGTGGAAGCAGAGGTCTGACCTTCTGATGATGTTGAGGAGTGGGCGAATGTAGATGTTGAAGAGCACTGGCGACAAGGGAGATCCTTGAGGGACTCCACAGGAGATTGCCCGGGTTTCAGAGGTGAAAGCTCCTAGTTTCACTGTCTGAGAGCGATTTCCTAAGAAGGATCCGAACCATTGTAGATCTGATCCAGTGACTCCTGCTACTTCTGTAAGGCGGATGAGTAGAGTATTGTGGTCCACAGTATCAAACGCTGCACTGAGGTCCAACAGTACCAGGAGACATGATTCTCCGTCATCCGCTGCTTCGAGGGCATCATCCCAAATCTTCAGGAGTGCGGTTTCTGTCCCATGGCCTGGGCGGAATCCTGATTGTAACGGGTCCAGGAGTGTGTGTGTGTCCAGGTGGCGTTGTATCTGTTGTACTACCGCTTTCTCCATAATCTTGGAAATGTTGTTCAAGCTTGTTATCGGTCTTCGGTGGTTAGGGTCCCGTGGGTCGAGGTTGGGTTTCTTTAGCAGGGGTTTGATGATGCCTTGTTTGAGGGCGCCTGGAACAATCCCTTCTTTGAACGATTGATTTATGAGGTGCGTTATGGTGGGAGCCAGGATGTCGGAGCATTCTTTCAGGAGTTTTGTGGGGATGATGTCAATAGAGGATGTGCTGTCTCTGAGATTTTTGATGATGTTTTTAGTGGTATCCGTGGTGATTGGGATCAGAGAAAACTTTGGTGGTTGTGGGATGTTTGTGTCGATATCGACTTTTTGCTCTGGTTGACTGCCGTTGGATGTCTTTTTCTGATCAATTGTTTTCCTAATGTTGTCGATTTTATTGATGAAAAAATCTGATAATTCATTGCAGAAATCTTGGGTTTCATTAGCGGGGGGCTCTAAGCATGCCGGGTTCATCGAGCGACTATTTTGAAAAGTTCCCGGGGCCTGTTTAAGGCCGCTGAGATGGTATTTGAGAAATAATCTTTTTTTGCTTTGAAGATTGCCTTCTGATAATTCTGTGTCAGTCCTTTGTATTTTGTGTGATTTCCCTTGGTGGGATTTATTCTCCAGGCTCTTTCGGCTCTTCTGCGTTCTTGCTTGAGTAGCGTGAGCGAGCTGTTGAACCATCCTGCGTTTTTCCTCTTGATGAGTGTTCTGCGTTTTGGAGCCACTGAGTCTGCTGATTGTAGTAATACATTGTTTAGGGAGCTGAGAGTTTGCTCCGATGAGTGGGTTAAATTCAGAGTTGCTACGACCAAGTTCAGCACATGCGCCAGGCAAGGGATGTGCATCAAACTGCCTAGGCCCAGAGCTGCTACGAGATTTCGCCCATTTTCGCACACCACCAGGCCGGGCTTGAGGCTCACTGCCACCAACCACTCATCGGTCTTTTGTTCCATGTCCCTCCACAACTCCTGCGCGGTGTGGGGTTTTTCCCCCAAACAAAAAAGTTTTAAAACTGCCTGCTGTCGTTTAGCCCTGGCTGTGCTGAAGTTGGTGGTGAAGGTGTTACGCTGACCGGATGAGGAGGCGGTAGAGGATGAGGAGGCGGAGTAGGAGGAGTTAGCAACAGGAGGCAAACTGAAGTGCCCTGCAATCCTCGGTGGTGGAAGGACATGCGCCAAACTGCTATCCGCCTCAGGCCCAGCCGCCACTACATTTACCCAGTGTGCTGTTAGGGAGATATAACGTCCCTGACCGTGCTTACTGGTCCACGCATCCGTAGTTAGGTGGACCTTGCCACAGATGGCGTTGCGCAGTGCACACCTGATTTTGTCCCCCACTTGGTTGTGCAGGGAAGGGATAGCTCGTCCGGAAAAGTAGTGGCGGCTGGGCACGACGTACTGTGGGACAGCCAATGACATCAGCCTTTTAAAACTCTGCGTCTCCACCAGACGGAATGACAGCATTTCAAAGGAGAGGAATTTTGAAATGCTGGCATTCAGGGCCAGGGATCGCGGGTGTCTAGGGGGGTACTTCCTCTTCCGCTCCAGTGTTTGGGAAATAGAGAGCTGAAAGCTTCCATGGGACATTGTGGAGATGGTTGGTGACCCAGGTGGTAGTGTTGCTGGCAGATCCTCTGTTTGCGGGTTGGCAGGTGCCACTGTCACTACAGAGGTGGATGAAGAGGCCGAGACTGCAGCAGAAGAGGAAGCAGGAGGAGCCAGAGACCTTTCTTGGTTTTTGAGGTGTCTACTCCACTGCATCTAGTGCTTTGCACTTAGATGCCTGGTCATGCAGGTTGTGCTCAGGTTGAGAACCTTTATACCTCGCTTCAGGCTCTGATTGCACAGCGTGCAAACCACTCGTGTCTTGTCATCAGCACATTGTCTGAAGAACTGCCACGCTAGGGAACTCCTTGGACCTGGCTTTGGTGTGCTCGGTCCCTTGCTGCGTTGGGCAGTAGCAGACGTAATGTCTAGGGGACAGACGCTCCGCTTTTGCACCCTGCTCCCTCTTCTGCTGTGCTGGTAGCTCTGTGCGACCACCGCCTCTTCCTCCGAACTACACTGGTCACCTGCATGACGTTGATTCCATGTGGGGTCAAGGACCTCATCGTCCTCCACATCATCTTCCACCCAGTCTTCACCCCTGCCCTCCTTGTCGGTCTGCACAATGGCGAAAGCAGCAGCAGTTGGCACCTGTGTTTCGTCATCATCCAAGACGTGCTGCGATGGTCCTCCCATGTACTCATCATGAAACATAAGCGGTTGGTCTCTTCCACTTCTGGGGCAGGGCTAGGTGGATGGCCCTGGGAAACCCTGCTAACAGAGTCATCAAAAAGCAGAAGAGACTGCTGCATGATTTGTGGCTCTGACTGCTTGGCTGATTTGCAAGGGGGTGAGGTGAAAGACTGATGGACATCGACTGCAGGTGCCAACTCTAAACTTTCATCAGGAGACTGGGTGGGAGACAATGTGAAGGAACCGGAGGCACTGTCAGCAACCCAATCTACTATCGCCTGTACTTGTCCAGGCCTCAACATTCGTACAGCCTCATTAGGTGCGCCGAAATACCGCTGCAGGCTCTGTCGCCTACTCGCACCTGAGGAAGGTGTTTCACTAGTGCGCGTAGCTGGCACAGATCGACCACGTCCTCTCCCTGCAACAGGAGCTCCACCAGCAGCACCACGACCGGGGCCACGTCCCCTTTTTGATGATCTCCTCATATTTTCAAAATTGAAAATAGGTGGGTGTTTTTGCAATAGCAGAATACACCCACAGTATATAAAGCATGTATCTCAAAAACTGCTAAACTGCAGAAAATGCTATTGGGGAAAAAAAATGTCACTACAATTTTTTTTTTGGGATAGCACAATAGAAGAAATATCGATCGATTGTATGTCACACTCCTGCACACATGCACAAAGCACTGAAATATTTTATTTTTTGGCAATAGCAGAATACACGCACAGTGTCTAAAGCGTGTATGAACATGCAGAAAATGCTATTGGAAAAAAAAAATGTCGCTACAATTTTTTTTTTTGGGCTAGCACAATAGAAGAAATATCGATTGATTGTATGTCACACTTCTGCACACATGCACAAAGCACTGAAAGATTTTATTTTTTGGCAATAGCAGAATACACGCACAGTGTCTAAAGAGTGTATGAACATGCAGAAAATGCTGTTGGAAAAAAAAAATGTCACTACAATTTTTTTTTTTGGGATAGCACAATAGAAGAAATATTGATCGATTGTACGTCACACTTCTGCACACATGCAAAAAGCACTGAAAGATTTTATTTTTTGGCAATAGCAGAATACACGCACAGTGTCTAAAGCGTGTATGAACATGCAGAAAATGCTATTGGAAAAAAAAAATTTTGCTACAATTTTTTTTTTTGGGATAGCACAATAGAAGAAATATCGATCGATTGTACGTCACACTCCTGCACACATGCACAAAGCACTGAAAGATTTTATTTTTTGGCAATAGCAGAATACACGCACAGTGTCTAAAGCGTGTATGAACATGCAGAAAATGCTATTGGAAAAAAAAAACATGCACAAATCACAGCAAAATTAAAAATGTTTGCAATGTTTTTGCAATAGCATAATACACACAGAGTATGGTGTATCTCTTAGTAAAATATGCAGTGCAGTGATGCTGCACTGAGCTTGCAGGTAAAAGTTATATTTTGTCTGGCACTGGCCTCATGGCACTGTTAAAAGACTGTGCACTGCACCCCAGCCAGGGTACAATTGATTTAGGAATCTCTTGAATAATTCTCTCTGCCTATTTCTTTTCCTTAATAAAGACACTCTCTAGTCTCTCTACTCTAGCTATGTAGATCGCTCACTGATATAACTAATTTGAAGAAAATTTAAGGAATGTGGACTGACTGACTGTATCAGACTAACTCCTAATGAAATCCTCTCTTAGCAGCACAGGAACCTGTCTATAGCAGAGTGAGGTGCTGTGCTGTGTGCTTGTACCTTATATAGAGGCTGGGTCACATGCTGCACTGGCCAATCACAGCCATGCCATTAGTAGGCATGGCTGTGATGGCTTTTAAGGGCACACTAGTGAAACTAGCGTGGATTGGCTTCCCTGCAGCTTGTAAAAGGCGCCAATACATTGCCGAACACTGGACCCGAACCCGAACATACAGTCAATAGTTCGGGATCGGGTTCGGGTCCGGGACCCGGACACCCAAAAGTCCGGTACGGACCCGAACTTTACAGTTCGGGTTAGCTCAACCCTATTGCCCTCAATGGGCCAGTTTTATTCGTAATGCCGCGTACACACGATCGGAAATTCTGCCAGCAAAAGTCCGATGAGAGCTTTTGGTCAGAAAATGTGACCATGTGTATGCTCCATCTGACTTTTGCTGGCAGAATTCTAGCCAGCAAAAGATAGACAGCAGGTTCTCAATTTTTCGTTCGGTAATAGTTTCGATCGGAAATTCCGATCGTCTGTACCAATTCTGACGTGCAAAATTCCTACGCATGCTCGGAAACAATTTGACACATGCTCAGAAGCATTGAACTTAATTTTCTCCGCTTGTCGTAGTGTTGTACGTCACCGCGTTCTTGACGGTCGAAAGTTCAGCAAACTTTTGTGTGACCGTGTGTATGCAAGCCAAGCTTGAGCAGAATTTTTCCGTCGGAAAAAACATCCAAGATTTTTCCGATGGAAAATCCGCTTGTGTGTACGCGGCATAAGACTATTTAACTTAAATTATCATATTATTATAGGCCAGACGGGAGCGCTGCTATCCTGGGTGGACATCATATGATGCCCTCCTAGAATCGCGCCGCAGCATACCCCATAAGGGCGCGCGTGATACATGATCCTAGGAGGGCATGATGTCACCCGGGGCGCGCTGCGGCGCAATCTTTTGCCTGATCTGTCCCCTGCTGTGTTTGTCGCCCACAGATTAGTGTACCGGGCTGCTGCCAGTACCATGTGATTAATCGCAGCAGATCACATGGCAATTGTACACAATGAATGGCTTCCATTCATAACCACAGTCATAACGGGCACTGACTGTATTTCCAACATCTAATATTTCATGGACCTCTGATTTCTGTACTGTGGACAAATTGTGCTGTGTCAGACAACAGTCCTTTCGTTTGTACCCTGTATTATTGAAAACTAAAGAATTTATGAAGATGTATGCTATAATGTACTGTCAGGTGAAGTATGATCAAGTATGATGTAATTTACAATCTAATAAAATATTTTATCAATGCATAGGCTGGCCATTTATTACTATTCTGTTACTAATAGTAGTAGTGTGGTAGGGGAATTGAAGCGACTGCCATGTCAGTCACAGAGGTTTGAGCAAGCTTGACAATCTCTGTCACAGTTCATGCCCTTTTTCCACAAGGGAGAGAAGAGAACATGTCTCGCCATGCAAAGTGCAAGGCTCCCTATTGTTACATGTTAATGTAAAGAAATATTAGGAAAACAGTCATTTTTATATTCATTTTCATGCTGAGGAAAAGGAATATACACTATATTACCAAAAGTATTGGGACACCTGCCTTTACACGCACATGAACTTTAATGGCATCCCAGTCTTAGTCCATAGGGTTCAATATTGAGTTGACCCACCCTTTGCAGCTATAACAGCTTCAACTCTTCTGGGAAGGCTGTCCACAAGGTTTTGGAGTGTGGCTATATAGGAATGTTTGACCATTCTTCCAGAAGCGCATTTGTGAGGTCAGGCACTGATGTTGGAAAAGGCAATCTCCGCTCTAATTCATCCCAAAGGTGTTTGGGGTGACATGGATGAGCGAGTTTGGGGTGGAGGATTTTGACTGACCTGCACAGAGTCCTCAACCTGATAGAACACCTTTGGGATGAATTAGAGCGGAGACTGCGAGCCAGGCCTTCTCATCCAAAATCAGTGCCTGACAAACATTCCCCTAGACACACTCCTAAACCTTGTGGACAGCCTTCCCAGAAGAGTTGAAGCTGTTATAAATGCAAAGGGTGGGCCAACGCAATATTGAACCCTACGGACTAAGACCGGGAGAGCGTGTAAAGGCAAGCGTACCAATACTTTTGGAAATATAGTGTACATTGTAATACAATGCCTGGGAAGTTTTCTCTGTTTATTCAGCAACACCTGAATATTTTTATTATCTTTGCTTCACTGGTTTCACTTCTGGCAGGGATTAAGGGTGGGGAAAACTGGAACACGCAGTGATGACAAAGTGATTTTAGAGTCTGCTACAAGAAAAGCATTTCTTTGTATAAAAGCTTAAATAAATCTGAGCACCACAGATTTACAATACAGACAGGTAGTAGTCAGAGGTAGTCATTATTGCACCAGGAAGTATCTAACCTACTGCACTCGCCCTGAAAGTGGACTTGATCTTTTCCTCCTTTATGAAGCAGAGTACATTATCAAAGTGCTCTGCATGCGCCATTGTCAATTTAGAGCAAGTATTTGCACAGGCCCCAGCACTCATGTCAAGGACTGGCAAATAATCCCTGGAACTTTCAGCAATCTATCCAACTATGATTATTGATATTATTATCATATTATCTAATTATCATATTATCTAATTATAGAGATTTTGCTTCATGTTAGAGCTGCCTCCTGACTGGTGATCTGATGACCGATGAAGGAATAATCAAGCAGCAGCAGAATAGGCTTAGAAAGCACAGATCCAAAAAATTATTAAAGCAGAAGCAGGGAGATGCTTGTCTACAGGTCCTCAGGTGCAGATTTCTCTCCAGCAATAAAAACAGTGAGAAGCCTAATAGTGACATAATCAAACCCCTTGAGAATAGCAGTCACAGGCACAGTACCTTATATAACCTTACACTGCATGTATTATATGCTGTAGGCACAAGAGTGCATTGTATTGTAGGTTGGGGGGGGGGGGTCATGGACTGGGCCATAGCCCAGGTTTCTCATGTCCCTAAAGAGCCACCTACAAATTATCAAAACCCTGACCAACGATATGAAACTCATCCACAAAGCAGTGGCGTCTCCAGCTTTAATATTTAGGGGGGCACATGGGGGGACAGGGACAAAAGTAGGGGGGCAACTATAAAATGCAATTAGTTTTATATATATATATATATATCCTGGGGCCCTTTACTACAATCCCACAACGGGCCCTTTCACATGTTCTGCAGTGAGCTCACTCCCTACTGTATAGGGTCCCCCCAGGGTGGCAGAAAACAAGAGATATATGTCACCAGCATACCAAGAAAATATAAGGGTCCAAAGCAGTGGGAAAACTATCAGGGTTGCAAAGGTTGTCTTGCCACGGGCCCTGGTGTTCTGCCACTGTGGGGTTCCCCAGCCTCCTCTTGTTGTCCTGCCCCTGCTATTGACAGCGCTGGTCTGGCATCTCTTGGAATTTGCAGGCTGGTTCTCCTGTCATAAGGATGGTAGAAAGAAGTCTGTTTTTTCAGTAACTGAGAGTCCTGGTGGAGTCCTTCCTGCAACTCGCTCTTCTCCCTGCCAATCAGTGATGTAACTAATGGAATTAAAGTAAACTACGTTACTTAACGCCGTTACTTTAGAGGGTAACGAGTGATCTAAGTAATCCCCGCAATTACCCGCGTTAGGAAAGGCCGCGGCTTCGGTCTAGCTCTGCAACACCCTGACAATACCCAGCCATACTCGGCAATACCCAGCCATACTCTGCAATACCCAGCCATACTCTGCAATACTCGGTAATACCCAGCCATACTCTGCAATACCCAGCCGTACCCAGGCAAGCTCAGCCGTACCCAGCCATACTCAGCCAATATTACAGTGGGTGAAATGACGTGGATATTACAGTGGGGGACATTGTGTATATTACAGTGGGGGCTATATGGTGGTGGAATTTTCACAGGTTTTTGCAAATTCAATTATTATTTGCTGATCCGAAAAATGATCCGATCCGTAACTCTGAACCGAGGAACGATCCGATCTGTGAGTTTGGGGGGGAAAGATGTACAGAGGGGGAACAGATATATGTGTGGGGGGGGGGGGGGGGGATAGACGTGTAGTGGGGTACAGAGGGGGAACAGATATATATATGTTGGGGGGGAACAGACGTGCAGGGGGGTACAGAGGGGAAATAGACGTGCAGGGGGGAACGTGCCCCTTGCTTACAGTAATACTAGACCCGCCCCTTAGAATATTAAAAAAATAGTCACAGTTACTTTGCTGAGTAACTAATTACTTTTCCAATGAAGTAACTGAGTTACTAACGCAATTACTTTTTTAGGAGTAGTAATTTGTAACTTAACTAATTACTTTTTTAAAGTAAGATGACCAACACTGCGACTCATTAAAGAGGAGTTCCAGCCTGTATTAACAAAAAAAATTAAAGTCAGCAGCTACAAATACTGTAGCTGCTGACTTTTAATATAAGGACACTTACCTGTCCAGGGAGCCCGCAATGTTAGCACCCGAAGCTGACCCATCCATCGTCCTTTGGGTGCAGGTTACTAAGGGAAACAGGAAGTGAAGCCTTTCTGAATGGTCCTGCTGTCTTCTGGGACCTTTGTGTGTCTCCCAGAAGGCAGCGGGGGGGAAGGAGGAGGGGCAGTAAATTATGTAGGTCGCTGCGGTGACCTTACACGGAAGTGGGATCGGATACCTGTGTTTGACAAGTATCTGACCCCACCCCCCCAAATGTGGCACCGGAGGGGGAGAGGAAGCAGATAAGCAGAGCTTCCACTTTTGGGTGGAACTCTGCTTTAATACAGTGACAGTGTTTATTTTTAGCACTGATCACTGTAATACCAACACTGGTGATGTCAGTGGCAGTTAGTCAGTTCCAACCAGGGTCAGTGTTAGATTGTCCTCCGTAATATCGCAGTCCCATTATAAGTCGTTAATCCCCGCCATTAGTAGTATAAAAAAAAGAATTAAGCAGAATACATTTTGGCCAAAAGTTATGGAGAAATGTTTTTATTTGTATCGCAAAAAATAAAAAAACCCAGTGGTGATCAAATACTACCAAAAGAAAGCTCTATTTGTGTTAAAAAAAATTATATAAATTTTGTTTGGGTACAGTGTTGCATGGCTGCAAAATTGTCAGTTAAAGTAGCACAGTGCCAAATAGAAAAAAATGGCCTGGTCATGGAGGGGGTAAAATCTTCTAGCACTAAAGTGGTTAAAATCTAATAAAACTAATAAACACTTCAAAATGTCCCTTAATGATTAAGCTCCAAGATCCAGATTATGTTGACCTGTATTGTGACAAATGCTGAATCAAGCAACAATCAACAGCATATCCTGTCTGTCACAGCTTGAAAGTGGGCTCTGACTGCTACTAAATGTACCTCATGTTTGTACATGTCACTCACAAGCAATGTATTATTATACTTCCAACAAGATTCAGCATGAATAAGCTGCCTATATTTATTATATGTTTAATGTTCATAACCATGGAGCTTTTTCACTTTCCTTCTAGCAGCAGCATAGGTGTGCACAGCCTAAATCATTAGGGTGTGCACCCTTAAGCTCAAACACACACAGAGGCGGCTCTCTAATTAGGCAAAGTAGGCGATCGCCTAAGGCCTCGCACTCACAGGGGCCTCGCGGCCTCCTAATTTGCCTGTGCTCAATCACCGATTTTTTTCCTATTACGGGCGTGAGTGGGGCCTCATGTGTACGTTTTGCCTAAGGCCTCACAAAGCCTAGAGCCACCTCTGAACACACATGCATGTGTATGTATCTACATATATATGACCCCGGCACATTGATCTCTCCGCTGGCACAGTAAAAGAGAAAAGGAAAAACACTTCTCTTATGGCAGAGCCAGTAAGAGGTAGATCTTTCCCAAGTTCCTGTTGCTACACAGAATGATAACACTAATGCGCATGGGGGGGTTAGGGTGTGCCTGGGCACATCCGGCACACTCTGTGCGCACGCCTATGAGCAGCAGCGTTTTTTGCGCTATAAACAAAAGAAGAGCGACAATTTTGAAAAAAAAAACACAATATTTTTACTTTTTGCTATAATAAATATCCCACATTTTTTTTTCAAAAAAAATATTTTTTTTCTCAGTTTAGGTCAATATGTATTTTTCTACATATTTTTGGTAAAATAAAAAAATCGCAATAAGCGTATATAGATTGGTTTGCGCAAAAGTTATAGCGTCACCGTCTACAAAATAGGGAATAGATTTATGGCATTTTATAATTATTTATTATTTTTTTTTTACTAGTAATGTCGTCGATCTGCGATTTTTATCGGGACTGCGATATTGTGGTGGACAAATTGGACATTTTTGACATATTTTTGGGACCATTGACAATTATACATATGCTATAAAAATGCACTGATTACTGTATAAATGTCACTGGCAGAGAAGGGGTTAACACTAGGGGGCGATCAAGGGGTTAACTGTGTTCCCTAGGTGTGTTCCAACTGTGTGTTCTAACTGTAAGGGGGATGGGACTGACTAGGGGAAGAGAGAGATCGGTGTTCATACATTGTATGAACACACGATCTGTCTCCTCTCCCCTGAGAGTTTACAAACATATCCTGGTTCTGGCTCTGTCACGAGCGATCGCGGGTGCCAGGCAGTCATCGCGCCCGCTGGGCATTCGCATTGGCTCCGGGCACATGCTGAGAACAGACAATAGTCTTCATATAAAACCTAAACTTGCACAAGTAGATAGTCAGCTATGAGTGTTGTGCGGTACATATTTTATAACCCAGGGCTGGCATTAACTCAACTGAATCCTGGGGTGAACTGCAATGTCTATCCCAATGCAGGTGGTCAGACACTATAGCTGGCTACTGTGTTCTACACCTATAGCAGCCCCCTTTCCCATAAGGTTGCCCCCAGTTCTTATACACAATGTTATAGTGCCTTGCCACCATGCCAGGGCAAGCGCAAACTGAGCAAAGCAAACAGGTACGTGTGGTTGGCAGACAGGTAGCATGGTTCTATAACAGTCCAGGTAAAAGGCAGGCTGAGTTCAGGGAATAGTCAAAAATCCGGTCCGAGGTTATACACAGGGAAATCCAATCTAGCAGGGCAGACAGACAGGGGGCTTGATCAGGAATAATACACATATCACTCTCTATTAGGGATGGGCCAAACACCCCCATTTCATTTTGCACCAGAACACCACGAACAGGCAAAAAGTTCTAGTGAACCCTATTAAAGTCTAAGGGACACGAAAATTAAAAATTTAAAGTGCTAATTTTAAAGGCTTATATGCAAGTTATTACCATAAAAAGTATATGGAGACCCGGGTACAGGGGGTCCCCGACTTACGAACACCCGACCTACGAACAACCCCTACTTACGAACGGGGTGCTGCGGGGACCCTCCGCCATTTTCCGGTGGTTTTCGGCGTCTGTCGGCCGTTCTGCGCATGCGCGGCCATACGGAGCGTCGAAAAATGGCGGAAATGTCCGTAATTTGCCGCGCATGCGCAGAACGGCAACAGACGGAACGTCGGAAATGTCCGGAAATCTCCGTATTTGTCGGTCTGCGCATGCGCGCCGACTTACGAACATTTCCGAGTTCCGTACACGGGGCCAGTCCCTAACGAGTTCGTAACTCGGGGACCCCCTGTACTGCCCCAGGGGACATGTATCAATGCAAAAAAAGTTTTTAAAACAACCGTTTTTCAGGAGCAGTGATTTTAAAAATGCTTAAAGTGAAACAAATAAAAATGAAAGATTCCTTTAAATATACTGTCTAGGGGGTCCCCTTAGTCTGCCTGTAAGGTGGCTTATCTGTGCGATATGTAGAACAGTGCCGCAGCAAAATGAAATTTCTAAAGGAAAAAATTAAATTTAAACTTGCTCGTGGCTGTAATGTATTGCCAGCTCCTGGCAATATAGATAAAAAAATCAAGGAAAAAAACTGCATGCTGTCCACCCAGCCCATACCAGGCCCTTCGGGTCTGGTATGGATTTTAAGGGGATCTCCACGCCAAAATTTTTTTTTAAAAATTGTCGTGGGGTCCCCCCAAAATCCATACCAGACCAGGAAAGGGGGGACGAGTGAGAGCCTTGCCGCTTGCCATCTACTTGGGGAGGGTTCTTTGGGGTGAACCTCAAAGCATCTAGTTCCCATGTTGATGGGGACAAGAGCCTCTTCCTGACAATACTGGCCATTGGTTGTCGGCGTCTGCGGGTGGGGGGCTTATCGGAATCTGGAAGCTCCCTTTAACAAGGGGGCCCCAGATCCAAGCCCCCTGCTATGTGAATGGGTATCGGGTACATTGTACCCTTACCCATTTACCAAAAAAAGTGTCAAAAAATAAAAACCAGACAAAAAACAGACCTTTATTAAAAAAGAAAACAAAAAAAAGTGTCCGGCGATGTACATCTATCATCAATCACGCCGCCCGACGGACCCGAAAAAAAAAAGAAAGAAAAAAAACTCCACCTCCATGCGAGGCTTCCAACGACTGCTGTCTCTTGGCTATGACAGCTGTTATATGGGGAAGGGCAGGCCACCCAGTGACGTAACCGAGTGACCCTGTCCCCCTTTGACATTGCAGTCATATACTCTGAATTGCATTATATATACTATACAGACTGCACTATAGACTCTGAACTGCATTATATACATAATTACATGCAACTGTCAAACAGGTGCAAAAAAATTGGGCCTTAGGTGTTGGTGGTGCTCTAAACCAAAAATATTGTTGGAAGCTAGCATCATCAAGATTCAGGAATAGAATAGGCAGCATAGGCAGTCTTCAAGGGATCCCAGATCCATAGCAAATTAAATCAGTTACATCAGCATCAGGGGCTTGATAGCTGTTGATCCAGGACTGATTCATTTTGATAACTGTGAGCCTAAAACGAGAGTCTGTAGACAGGCGCACTCTTTGATCCATTTCAAACCCTCCAGCAGCACAGACAGTCCGTTTAGAAAGCACGCTGGATGCAGGACAGGCCAGTAGCTCGACTGCATATTGAGCTAGTTCTGGCCAGTGGTCCATCCTCAAAGCCCAGTAACCCAATGGAACGTCTCCAAGTCTGCTCTTGCCCCTAGATATACCTGCACCATATAATGCAGACACTGACGATGGTTGCTTGAACCTATCAGCCCTGGGAGCTGAGGACTAAAGAATTGTTTAAAGGCATCAGCCGGCCACCTTCTCCACCGCTCTTCCTCTGACCGAACAAAGCCTCAGAAACACGTTGTCCACCACCAGGAAAGGCATTACACAAAGTTTTCTTCAAGGCATCCTGAAGATGTTTCATCCTCTGCTCCCTCTGTGAAGGCAGGATGAGCTCTGCAACTTTACCCTTGTAACGTGGATCAAGAAGGGTTGCCAGCCAGTAATGATCCCTCTCCTTGATACCACGAATCCTAGGGTCCTTTTGCAGGCTTTGCAGAATCAGGGAGCCCATGCAGTGAAAGTTTGCAGAGGCATGAGATTCTGAGTCCTTTGGGTCACTAAGGATGACATTGTCAGGAACTACCTCCTCCCAGCCATGTACAACTCCTTGGGTTTCTGGGGACTGAAAACCATCCCTTGAAGGCTGCTGCGTGTTATCCTCAACATCCTTGCTGACACAATTCTCCTCTTCTTCATGTGTGTTTGGTGGCCTGCAGAAATGCTATCTGCATAAAGGGGGCCTTGAGAGGAAAGGAAGTCCTCTTCTTCCTCCTGCTGTTCTGCCTCAAGTGCCCTGTCTATGATTCCACATAGCGTGTGCTCCAGCAGGAAGGCTAGAGGAACAGTGTCACTGATGCATGCATTGTTGCTGCTCACCATCCTTGTGGCCTTTTTCAAATGGACAGTGCATGCTTCCTTTATCTGGCATGGCAAAATGAAGCCAAGTTCCCCTGAGCCTGTCCTGGTGCCATACTCACACAGGTACTCATTGATAGCTCTTTGCTGTGTGTGCAGCCACTGCAGCATTGCCAATGTTGAGTTCCACCTGGTGGGCTTGTCACAAATGAGACGGTTGGTGGGCAGGTTGAATTCACGTTGAATGTCAGCCAGATGAGTGCTGGCATTGTATGACCGCCGGAAATCCCTACAGACTTTTCTGGCCTGCCTCAGTAGATCTTGTAAACCTGGGTACCTGGTCAAGAAATGCTGCACCACCAAATCCAGGACATGTGCCAAGCATGGAACGTGTCAAGTGTCCCTGTCAGAGAGCGGAGAGAAGGTTGGTGCCATTGTCGCATACAACCATTCCTGGCTCAAGCTGCCATGGTGTCAACCACCTCTGAGCATGCCCCTGCAGATCTGACAGAAAGTGTATGTTTAGGGTCGTTGTCCTGCTGGAAGGCCCCAGTCTCAAGTCTTTTCTAAGATTGTCCTGTATTTGGCTCTATCTGTCTTCCCATCAACTCTGACCAGCTTCCCTGTCCCTGCTGAAGAAAAGCAACCCCCCCGACATAATGCAGCCACCACCATGTTTCACGGTTGGGATGGTGTGTTCAGGGTAATGTGCAGTGTTAGTTTTCCGCCACACATAGTGTTTTGCTTTTAGGCCAAAAAGATACATTTTGGTATCATCTGACCAGAGCACCTTCTTCCACATGTTTGCTGTGTCCCCCACATGGCTTCTCGCAGACTGCAAACGGGACTTCTTATGGCTTTCTTTTTAACAATGGCTTTCTTCTTGCCACTCTTCCATAAAGGCCAAATTTGTGGAGTGCACGACTAATAGCTGTCCGGTGGACAGATTCTCCCACCTGCGCTGTGGATCTCTGCAGCTCCTCCAGAGTTAAGATGGGCCTCTTGGCTGCTTCTTTAATTAATGCTCTCTTTGCCCGGCCTGTCAATTTAGATGGACGGCCATGTCTTGGTAGGTTTGCAGTTGTGCCATACTCTTTCCATTTTTGGATGATGGATTGAACAGTGCTCTGTGAGATGTTCAAAGCTTGGGATATTTTTTATAACATAACCCTGCTTTAAACTTCTCCACAACTTTATACCTGACCTGATAGGCGTGTTCCTTGGCCTTCATGATGCTGTTTGTTCACTAAGGCTCCAACTGTATTTATACTGAGATTAAATTACACACAGGTGGACTCTATTTATTAATTATGTGACATCTGAAGGCAATTGGTTCTACTAGATTTTAGTTAGGGGTATCAGAGTAAAGGGGGCTGAATATAAACGCACGCCACACTTTTCACATATTTATTTGTAAAGACTTTTTGAAAACCATTTATCTAATTTCCTTCCACTTCACAATTATGTGCCACTTTGTGTTGGTCTATCACATAAAATCACAATAAAATACATTTACGTTTTTGGTTGTAACATGACAAAATGTAGAAAATTTCAAGGGGTATGAATACTTTTTCAAGGCACTGTAGATTGCAAACAGCAACGGTGCAATCTATTGCATGTGTTTAAAAAAGCCCACACCAATGAACTTTTGGAAGTCAGCGGGGAGGCAGCAGTGCCCTGCACCTGTGGAGCTCTGTGGTGTAATGCAATAGGGTGGCTGCCCTTAAGCTGGCCTCTGGAGGGCATCCTGCCTCTTTGGAGTTGTGCCAGCTCCTCCTCCTCACTTGTCTCAGGCACCCAAGTACAGTCAGTGACCTCATCCTCTCCTCCCTCCCCATCACTGGAGCAAACTTGGCAGTATGCTGCAGCTGGGGGAGCATGACTGCAAGTTTCTTGTCCTTCTGTGGCACCCCCTCTCTCTAGGCTCACGTTACTTATTTCCTCAACCTGGGAACCAACATCGGAGCATTCAAATTGCTGTGCATCCACCAGCAGCATGTGACTGACACCATGGTCGAATAATTCTGGTGACTCCTCCATGCGTGATGGTGGGGCTATGGAAGGAGTAACTGGACAAGGAGCCGGTGGAAAAGTCCACTTTGGCAGCTGCGTTTGAAGGCAAACTAGTATCAGCCTGGGTGACAGAGGATAAGGAGGATGAGGACGGCTTAGTTATCCACTCCACCAACTCTTCTACATGTTGCGGCTCAATAACACAGCCAGCAGCAGAAAAAAGGACAAGCATGCCCTGCCTGCAGAGAATGCACCATGTCTGTGACCACCACTTTTCACTGTAGACACATAGGCTGCTTGCCCTCTTTTAGTGGCCTGAGCATCTGCCTCTCCTTGGTGGCCTTCTAGACATGATGGGGATTTTTCTTTTCCACACCACACTACACTGTATTATATACTGTACACCGACTGCACTGTATTATATACTGTACACTGACTGCAATGTATTATATACTGTGCACACTGTATTATATACTATGTACACCGCCTGCACTGTATTATATACTGTACACCAATTGCACTGTATTATATACTGTACACCGCCTAAAGTGTATTATATACTGTACACACTGTATTATATACTGTGTACACTGCCTGTACTATATTATATACTGTACACCGACTACACTGTATTATATGCTGTACACCGCTTAAAGTGTATTTTATACTGTAAACACTGTATTATATACTGTGTACACTGCCTGCACTGTATTATATACTGCACTGACTGCACTGTATTATATACTGTACACCAACTGCACTGTAGTATATACTGTACACACTGTGTACACCGACTGCACTGTATTATACACTGTAGACTGCCTGAAGTGTATTATATACTGCACACTGACTGCACTTTATTATATACTGTACACTGACAGCACTTATATACTGTACAACACCGACTTATAATATACTGTAAACACTGTATTATATACTGTACACCGACTGCACTGTATTGTATAATGTACACACTGCATACACCGACGGCACTGTACTATATACTGTACACCGCCTGAAGTGTATTATATACTGTACACCAACTGCACTGTATTATATACCATACACCACCTGCACTGTATTATATACTGTACACCGACTGCACTGTATTATATACTGTACACTGCCTGCACTTATATACTGTACAACACCGACTTATTATATACTCTAAACACTGTATTATATACTGTGCACCGACTGCACTGTATTGTATAATGTACACACTGCGTACACCGACTGCACTGTACTATATACTGTACACTGCCTGAAGTGTATTATATACTGTACACCAACCGCACTGTATTATATACCATACACCACCTGCACTGTGTTATATACTGTGCAATACAGACTGCACTGTATTATATACTGTACACTGACTGCACTGTATTATATACCGTACAACACACACTGCACTGTATTATATACCGTACAACACACACTGCACTGTATTATATACTGTACACTGCCTGCACTGTATTATATACTGTACACCGATTGCACTGTATTATATACTGTACACTGCCTGCACTTATTTACTGTACATAGATTGCACTGTATTATATACTGTACACTGACTGCACTGTATTATATACTGTACACTGCCTGCACTGTATTATATACTGTACACTGACTGCAATGTATTATATACTGTACCCTGCCTGCACTGTAATATATACTGTACACCGCCTAAGTGTATTATATACTGTAAACACTGTATTATATACTGTGTATACTGCCTGGATGGTATTATATGCTCTACATCGACTGCACTGTATTATATACTGTACACACTGTGTATACCGCCTGCACTGTATTATATACTCTACATCAACTGCACTGTATTATACACTGTACACCGCCTGCACTGTATTATATACTGTACACCAACTGCACTGTATTATATACTGTACACACTGTATTATATACTGTACACCGACTGCACTGTATTATATACTGTACACCGCTTGAAGTGTATTATATACTGTACACACTGTATTATATACTGTGTACACTGACTGCACTGTATTATATACTGTTCACCAACTGCACTGTATTATATACTGTACACACTGTGTACACTGCCTGCACTGTATTACACACTGTACACCGACTACACTGTATTATATACTGTACACCACCTGAAGTGTATTATATACTGTACACCAACTGCACTTATATACTGTACACCGACTGCACTGTATTATATACTGTACACCGACTGCACTGTATTATATACTGTACAGTGTACACAACCTAAAGTGTATTTATACTGTAAACTATATTATATACTGTATACACTGTGTACACCACCTGCACTGTATTACACTGTCTGTGTATTGTCAAGTGTATTATATACTGTATTATATACTGTACACTGACTGCACTGTATTATATACTGTACACTGACTGCAATGTATTATATACTGTACACACTTTTATATACTGTGTACGCTACCTGCACTGTATTATATACTGTACACCGACTGCACTGTATTATATACTGTACAACAGTGACTTATTATATACTGTAAACACTGTATTATATACTGTGTACATCGACTGCACTGTATTATATACTGTACACCGACTGCACTGTATTATATAATGTACACACTGTGTACACTGCCTGCACTGTATTATACACTGTACACCGCCACAAGTGTATTATATACTGTACACCAACTGCACTTTATTATATACTGTACACCAACTGTACTGTATTATATACTGTACACTGCCTGCACTTATTTACTGTACACCGACTGCACTGTATTATATACTGTACACTGACTGCAATGTATCATATACTGTACCCTGCCTGCACTGTAATGTATACTGTACACTGACTGCACTGTAATATATACTGTACACTGACTGCACTATATATATATACATACACAGTATCTCACAAAAGTGAGTACACCCCTCATATTTTTGTAAATATTTTAATATATCCTTTCATGTGACAACACTGAAGCAATGACACTTTGCTACAATGTAAAGTAGTGAGTGTACAGCTTGTATAACAGTGTAAATTTACTGTCCCCTCAAAATAACTCAACACAGCCATTATTGTCTAAACCGCTGGCAACAAAAGAGAGTACACCCCTAAGTGAAAATGTCCAAATTGGGCTCAATTGGGTATCAGGTGTGAATGGGGAGCAGGTGTGTTAAATTTGGTGTTATCGCTCTCACGCTCTCATACTGGTCACTGGAAGTTCAACATGGCACCTCATGGCAAAGAACTCTCTAAGAATCTGAAAAAAATTATTGTTGCTCTACATAAAGATGCCTAGGCTATAAGAAGATTGCCAAGACCCTGAAACTGAGCTGTAGCATGGTGGCCAAGACCATACAGCGGTTTAACAGGACAGGTTACACTCAGAACAGGCCTCGCCATGGTTGACCAAAGTAGTTGGGTACACGTGCTTAGCGTCCTATCCAGAGGTTGTCTTTGGGAAATAGATGTATGAGTGCTGCCAGCTTTGCTGCAGAGGTTGAAGGGTGGGGGGTCAGCCTGTCAGTGCTCAGGGCCGGTGCTACCACTAGGCAAACTAGGCAGCCGCCTAGGGCGCACTGCTGCCTAGGGGCGCCCGGCCACTGTTTTCCCTCTGCGTCTGCATGCTCTGCAGCATGCAACTAACTCAGTCTGACCGGTAGTGTATTTGGAGGCGCAGCACTGGAGCCAGCGCTAGAGGAAGCAGAGCTGATGTTTTCTGTATTGCGGCGCCTTCTTTTACATGGGCAGGGTAAAGGGGGTGGGGCCAATGGGGGCGGAAAAATTAGGCTTCGCCTAGGCTGTCAAAAACCCTTGCACCAGCCCTGTCAGTGCTCAGACCATACGCCGCACCTTGCATCAAATTGGTCTTCACGGCTGTTGTCCCAGAAGGAAGCCTCTTCTAAAGATGATGCACAAGAAAGCCCGCAAACAGTTTGCTGAAGACAAGCAGACCAAGGACATGGATTACTGGAACCATGTCCTGTGGTCTGATGAGACCAAGATAAATGTATTTGGTTCAGATGGTGTCAAGTGTGTGTGGTGGCAACCATGTGAGGAGTACAAAGACAAGTGTGTCTTGCCTACAGTCAAGCATGGTGGTGGGAGTGTCATGGTCTGAGGCTGCATGAGTGCTGCTGGCACTGGGGAGAAACAGTTCATTGAGGGAACCATGAATGCCAACATGTACTGTGGTATACTGAAGCAGAGCATGATCCCCTCCTTTTGGAGACTGGGCCGCAGGGCAGTATTCCAACACAATAACGACCCCAAACACACCTCCAAGATGACTACTACCTTGCTAAAGAAGTTGAGGGTAAAGGTAATGGACTGGCCAAGCATGTCTCCAGACCTTAACCCTATTGAGCATCTGTGGGGCATCCTCAAATGGAACGTGGAGGAGCGCAAGGTCTCTAACATCCACCAGCTCCGTGATTTTGACACCTCTGTGACACCTTCATACCTGGCCTATGCAGAATGATGGCCGTACGGGGGCTTTATTGTTCTGACTGGACATCATATGATGTCCTTCAGGATGGGCTGCTCGTGCATGCCCCTGATCTCATAGGCTCTTTACCACGTGATTAGCTGCGCCCAATCACAGCTGATCAAAGTGCAAATAGGAAATGCCAGTTATCGGGTTTCCTCTCCTCACACTGACAGGGCGTGAGGAAAGGGGAGCCTATAAGCAGCTTTCCTCACTGGGGAGATCGTCCCCATCGGTATGCCTGTCAGTGCCAAACAGTGATGCCCATCAGTTCCCACCAGTGCTGCTCACCAGTGATGCCAATCAGTGCCTCCTAATAAAAGAAATGATACAGCGCTTAACAAACATGTGTCCATATAAGTAAAAACAAATAAACAATGATATATAATATGTAACAAAAGTCCATGTGAAACGTGGAAATAATAAACAACTAAATAGGTGCTTCACATCCAAAGTGTAAAGTTGCAGGGGATATTTCACATCTAATAATCAAAGATGCAAGGCAGAAAATCGCAGACAAGTTCAGGTGTGACAAAACACCCCCACATGTGTCCCCACTCACCGGATCACGATGACACCCAGCTTTGCGGTCTGGGAGTCAGATTAGACTTGTAACAATATTCACCAGGAATTGCTGGATGGCAGGAATGGCTGATGAAAATTAGGAAACAAACGATCCTTCCACATTAATTCTCAATCATGAGAGAAAACAGGAACCCATAGAGGAAAGAAAGGGACCAATAGTGAAGTATTCTAGGAAAATGGGATTTATTGCACATACAGGGGCATACTTACAAACGTAAGTTTAAAGTAGGCATTGGAAATGGTATAAAACTGCAGCAAACGAGACCGGAAGTGATGTCAGAACCGGAAGTGTGTCACGTCAATGCTTTTCGCCCTCCCACAGGGTGTCATCATATGATGACGCCCTGTGGGAGGGAGAAATGCATTGACCTGAGTCACTTCCGGTTCTGACATAATTTCCGGTCTCATTTTCTGCAGTTTTATACCATTTCCAATGCCTACTTTTAACTTACGTTTGTAAGTATGCCCTTGTATGTCCAATAAATCCCTTTTTCCTAGAATACTTCACTATTGGTCCCTTTCTTTCCCTATATGGGTTCCTGTTTTCTCTCATGATTGAGAATTAATGTGGAAGGATCGTTTGTTTCCTAATTTTCATCAGCCATTCCTGCCATCCAGCAATTCCCGGTGCATATTGTTACAAGTCTAATCTGACTCCCAGACCGCAAAGCTGGGTGTCATCGTGATCCGGTGAGTGGGGACACATGTGGGGGCGTTTTGTCACACCTGAACTTGTCTGCGATTTTCTGCCTTGCATCTTTGATTATTAGATGTGAAATATCCCCTGCAACTTTACACTTTGGATGTGAAGCACCTATTTAGTTGTTTATTATTTCCACGGTTCACATGGACTTTTGTTACATATTATATATCATTGTTTATTTGTTTTTACTTATATGGACACATGTTTCTTAAGCACTGTATCATTTCTTTTATTATGTTCAAGTGTGTAGCACTTTGTGTATAGCAGCTTCATTCACATCTGATTTTGTTTTTCCTCGGCGCGAGTTATATATTTAGATATATATTTTTTTTCACAATCAGTGCCTCCTACCAGTGCCATCTATCAATGCCTTAGCAAAAAATAAAAAACCCAGTGGAGATTAAATACCACCAAAAGATAGCTCTAGCTGTACAGCTTTACATGACCGCTCAATTATCATTCAAAGTGTGACAGCGCTGAAAATGAGCCTGGGCAGGGAGGGGGTGAAAGTGCACGACATTGAAGTAGTTAAGAACAGAAATAGAAATGTTCCTATGCAGCCACCACAATTTTCCACATTACCACATACTGTAAAATATCTGGGTATACTAACAGTGCTTTGTATACTTTGTGTACTCTTTTTTGTTTTCTGACTGTATGCTGTGCCCATCTCTCCTCTGATGGCCTGTGCGCCTTGACTGCATGTGTGCCCTATCTGCTCTTGGTGCATGCATGTGTAGCGCCGACACTTTACTAAAGTGTGCGCTATGCATGTGTAAATTTTGTTTCCCAGAACTGTAACAGAGTTCTGGGGGTTAATTGTACAGGTTTTTACTTTGGCATCAGTCTGGCTGGGCTGTACTGAAGTTCCGCCTGGTCATAAGCGCAGTGAGGCACCTGTGACAGGCTGAGAACCAAGCCTGGTTGGACGTGTTAGGTACCAAACTTTCCCCGAGCCTATCACTGCGTAGTCTGGTAAGGGGTATTTAAGGCCCCGCTGCGTAGTCTGGTAAGGGGTATTTAAGGTGCTGAAGTCACGTGTTCAGGGTTTGGCTGCTGCTTGGATTGCTGGTTCCAGTCCGGGTCAGCCCCGTGAGGGGTCCCGGACCCAGGAGTGTCTGCCGTCCCCGCAAGCATGGTCACCCTGACCAGCCCCAGAGGCCCTCATGGTCTGGGGTGGGGATCCGTCCGTTCCCGAGCCTCGGAACTGGCTAGTTCGAGGCCCAGTAACTGAAGGAGGATTTGGAGGTGTCCCGGTGTGCTCTCGGTATTGGAGGGACACGGCAACTCGTACAAGTGACCAGGGGAGGACTCTTCAGAGGAGGAGAAGAAGCTGGTTGCTTGGTAGGAGCCTGGGAGCTGAGTTGTATGGACACTAGAGATTCCACACTTCCCACAGAATCGTTAAGAAGGCTGAGAGATCCAGGTACTGTGGGAAAGGTTCCTACTTATCTTCCGTTACAATCTAGTCTGTGGCAGAAACTTTGCTAAGTTTCCGGATCACATGCTGGCTGCTAAATCTGTGGTTAGAGGTTTATCAAGCAGTGAAGCGCCCAGTTGCGAGTGGCTACTCTCTGGGCCAACTAAGAGACATTCAGTGGATGTCAGTAGTTCAAAGTGCCTGAGTTTTATCACCCATGCCCTCTATTCCCACCTGAGACTGTGTTACTGTTGGATGTTACCCCTCCAAAATAAAAATCCTCAAAAGGACTTTTGTGTGTCAGCTTCTGAAGTTACTGGGTACTAACCCTGGGAACCCCTAGACAACGAAAGACGAGCTATGAGGAGGTAATTGGTAAGCCCAGAAAAGTCAAGGCCGCTCCTAGGGGTTATGGCTGCTACACATGCATTGATTGATTGTTCGTCCTGCATATCTGTTCTTGCTGCACATATTCCCTGACTGCTTGTGTGCCTTGATTGTGTTTCTGTGCTGGAAGTGTGCACGCAGTCATACCTCCCAACTTTTTGAGATGGGAAAGAGGGACAACTATTAGCAAAAATATGTTGACATAGGACACACTCCCTTAAAGGAGAATTATACAAACAAAAAAAAAACACAAGTTCTTTTTTTTACCACCACTATTCCTTTTTACTGGCTTCTGACATTTACAAATTTGGCAATTTAGAAATTGGATGAAAGGTTTAGCACTGGGAAACATAAAAGATAAGATAAAGATAAATATAGAAAGATAAAAAGTGCATTTTATATATAACTGTATAGATCAGACCAAAATGAGGGACAAATGAAGAGTAAAGAGGGACAGAGGGACTTTGTTCCAAATCAGGTACTGTTCCTCTAAATCAGGGACAGTTTGGAGCTATGACGCAGTGGCTACATGTGCTTGCTCCGTTTGCATGTGGCTGTTCTAATAGTGTGTGTGTTCTCTTTGTGTATTTTGACTGGGTGTGCCTGCTGTCACTGTGTGTGTTTTGTCTGCATCTGCACTGACTGTGTGTGTCTGTTTGGACTTGACGTGTGCCCTAATTGTGTGTCCTTGCTGTGACTGCATCTATCTGTGGGTATGCGTTGATTTTCTGCATCTGTCGTGACTGTGTGTGTTCTATCTGTGTCTGCATGTGTACACTATGATTGCCTTTTTATGTTCTGAACACATGCACATGCTCTGAATGCATCTTTCTGTCATGTGTCTGTTCTGAGCACATGTGTGCTGTGATAGAGTGTACCTGCCCTGACTAGGTGTATGTGGCCTTTGTCTCACTATGTGCTGTAAGTGTAGCGTGCGGTCACTCCTTCAATGTTTATGGCCGAAAAACGGAAACACTCTTCTTTTTTTATATACAAGAAGTCTTATTGCAGATAGCATTAATTGGGAAGAAAAGATGGAACTGGCAGGTATAGATGTCCATATATGCAGGTATATGATTGCCTGGACTCATTGCTAAGACCTTCAAGAGTCCCTCAATTCATCTGATTTGTACTTTGTTCTTTGTATATAGGACTACCTTGACACTTCTGTATATCATTTAAAAACACTACTGCAGAGGCGTATCTAGTGAGAATGGCACCTATGGCAAGCACTGAAACTGCGCCCCTGTCAAAACATTTAAAACCCATCTTTCAGATAACCTTAAGGCCCCTTTCACACTGGGGCATTTTTCAGGCGGTACAGCGCTAAAAATAGCGCCTGTATACCGCCTGAAAAAATCCGGCCCCATTCACTCCAGTGTGAAAGCCGGCGGGCTTTCACACTGGAGCGGTGCGCTAGCAGGACGGTCAAAAAAGTCCTGCTAGCAGCATCTTTGGAGCGGTATAGGAGCGGTGTATTCACTGCTCCTATACCGCTCCTACCCATTGATTTCAATGGGACACCGCGGCAATACTGCCACAAAGTGCCGTTACGGCGGCGCTTTGCAGGGGATTTTAACCCTTTTTCGGCCGCTAGCGGGGGTTAAAACCGCACCGCTAGCGGCCGAATACCGCGGCTAAAACGACGGTAAAGCAGCGCTAAATATAGCGCTGCTTTACCGTCGGCGCGGCTCCCACCCCAGTGTGAAAGGGGCCTTACAGAAAAGACAGCCAGACAATAAGTATTTCTAGACAGGGGTCAGGTCAGCCATGCCAGCCCTGTATCAGCACAGAGCCTTTTACTTTATATGACCAATTTTGTGCAAAACAGCATATATTATCCACCCTTGGCCGATTTGCAAAATAAGGGGAAGTGGTTGGGGATACACATGACGTTTTTACCACCCTCCCAAACACAAGTGCGAGGGCACATTCACACAGGGCACAGGCACCCATGTCTCATGCAGAGACTTTTACCAGCACAGTGCTGTGTACTTCCTCATGCCGATGTTCCATTTCTATTAGGACATGCACCCTCAAGACATATTGGGACACAGTCTCTGTGTCCATGCAGCCATGTGTCCCAAAATAAATGAATGGGACACTGACATGATGATGCACACAACACTGGGCTGGTAAAAGTCTGTGCACGGAGATGGATGTCTGTGCCCTGTGTGAATGAGCCCTAAATGAGTGCCAAGGATGCATTTCACTGCCCCATCATCATTACCATGATAATTACACACACAGTACAGGTCATGTGGCTTAAAGCACCTGTACTGTGTGACTATCATGATAATCATTGAAATATAGAGCAGCCAAATATGATCAACATGATCAATGAAGATTATCACATTTAGCTTTGTATAATTCAGTCATTGGCAACAAGCCAAGGCATGGCATGGGTGAAGGGGGCTTGAGTCTTGACTGTGACTGTACCTTTTGATAGAAAAATAATCCTCTGAAGTCTTGATGGTTCCCATTTCAGTTCCCTCACTCAGTAGAAACAGTGTGTTGCTGTGCTGTTACTTTCTGTGTGTTCACACAGACACAGACACTGCACTGATGATGATGATGATGACAGCCACTACTGCTGATTTCCCTTCAGTCAGAGCCCGCTGTCTTCTCAAACTTATTTGCTTGAGGAGTCAGGCAGTGAAGTGGTATTTTGATATCTCTCCGCCCGGCTGGAACTTTATTGCCATTAACTGCATACAAGCAGGGAGGAATTGACATTCCAGCAAGCCGAATTAGAAAAAATAATCCCTCCATTCTACAGCCTCCTGGGCCCCTGTGATCGATCTCATGGGGCCCAAAAACATATGATTTAGACTACACAGAAACCATGGCCTGCAGGGAGAGGGGAATGCATGAAAAAATTGCCTGCAGCTTCATCAAGACGATCAGTGTCAACATAAGGCACTGGAAGTACACCCGTCCCTCCTCCTGGGCATGTGGCTGGGCTCTGCTTTTGCACTGATAGGACCCCAAGCCAGAAGGCCTGCCAGACACATCTCCTGACTGAGTTCTCTCCACAGTCCAGGTGTCCTGTCGAGAAATACACCGGCCCCAATGCCACCGCTATAGTCCTGGCTATAGCATCCCTGACAGCAGGCGGCGGAGTGATATTCAGCTGTCAGGGCTGCTGTAGCCGGAACTATAGAGATAGCATCGGAAAATGCGGCCACTTGCCTGCTTACTCCGCAACCAGTGACTCCACTCACAGGAGTAACTCAGCCAAATGAGAAATAGTCCCACTCGCAGAGCTGCCATTGTCCATTAGCAAAGGTGCTGAAAAGGAGATCCTGTCCATGCTCGGGAGCCTGAAGGGAAGAGGAGACCCTCAGACCATAGTAAGTGCCTTGCTGCCCAGCCACTCACCAGCGCCCCCTTCATATGGCGCCCATGGCACTTGCCATGGCTGCCATACCCTAGATACGCCACTGCACTACTGTCTATATTAAAGAGGATCTCTGGTCATTTCTAAAAAATATTATAAGTTAGCAACTACAAATACTGTAACAGACAACTTACCAGTCCAGGGATCCAGCGCTGTCCTCACTCGAGCTGGCTCTTCCCTGGTCTTTGGGTCCCCGGCACCGCCATATTAACTGTGGGAAGCCAGCTGTGACTTCTTGTGGTGTCATAGATGGCTCCCCACTACGCATGTGCAAGCCATGCTGTGCAATGTTAATGATCCACCAGCTTTCTAGGACCTTTGATGTTACCCAGGAGGCTGCAGCGGTGGGGAGGCAACTTCCGCTGGAATCCTCTAGGTGATTCCAGTGGGAGTGTGTACCTGTCAAAACTAGATTCCCACTCCCCTGGGTGATGTCCTGATAAGATCTGAATACACCAGGACATCGAGTAGCACGTGGTAGGCCGATTACCCAAGGACAAGTGCTATGGTACCTTGCGGGCATTGTCAAATTTGCCCATATGTAGAATGTACCAGGGTGTTCACCAACGTGAGCGGAGGCAGGACTTATTATATAAGAAGCCTGATCAGCTGCTTCTCATGGTAACAGACTGCGCCAGTTCCGCATTCCCGTGCGCATGCGCACAGGGGCGGCGCTCTGGCGCACATTTGGGCACAATAACAATATACTGCGGCACACGTGCATGCGCAACCCCGCTGAGCGGCGCGCACATGCGCACAAGCGCACAAGCGCATGTATAGCGTGACCCCTCCTCTGACCTATAAAAGGAAGCATTGGCACGCAAACAAACTGCTGGTTCGTCTTCAGCTTCCTGTGATCCCTGTGTTTGTTCCTGTGACCTGTTATTGTTGTGACCCGGATTGCCCTTTGACCTTTCTGATCTTCTCCTGGACCCGACCTCGGGCTTTGCTCTTGGACTTCTGCTTTCTGTAACGTGTTTGACCCTCGGCCTGCTCCTCGGACTTTGCTTTTGCCTAACGGACTTGTTCCTGTTGTTCCTGGACCCACACAGGTCACTACTTACCTGCCTGGCTCCAGCTACCTACTGATCGACTAGCAAGTACGGTCCCGCTGGTAGCTTGTGACTCTTGGTGCCAACCATCCTCTGTGCCACTTTCAGGGGTTGGCGTGCGCCGAGTCGCAACAGCAACCGTTCTCTCTGCATCTTGGCCTCGGTAAGTACTCCTTTTATGATAGTACGAACCAGCCATGACAGAGGCCAACAGAGCGGGTTCTCCATTAGAAATCCTGTGCCAGCAAGTCTCAGCTCTCACCGAAGTAGTACAGAAACTACAAGATGGCTAAGCACCGTTTTAACAGCCGGCTCCAGCAATTGACCGCAGCTCCTGCACCCGTCAATCCCATGCAAGCCTCCGCCATCGGTGCATCTGCACCTCAAGTCCAGCCTCCACCTGCCATGATGATGGCAGTGCCTGAGCCCTGAGTACCTACGCCTGATCGATTTTCGCCCGGCCGAAAGAAATTCAGAGCGTTCAAAAATGCTTGTTCTCTGTACCTGGCTCTGCAACCCAGGACTTTTTCCTCTGAGATCATCAAGGTCGGATTTACCATTTCTCTTCTGGCAGAAGAACCCCAAGCCTGGGCCCACAGTCTCACTGAGCAAAGAAGCCCTCTTTTGAACTCTATGGACACTTTCTTTGAAGCCATGAGTCAATTATATGATGACCCTCAGAGCACTGCTACAGCTGAAGCTACCTTGCATACCCTTTTGCAAGGGAAGAGACCAGTGGAAGACTACACTGCTGAGTTTCGCAAGTGGTCAGCAGACACTGACTGGAACGAGGCAGCTCTGTGCTACCAATACCGGCTAGGACTTTCAGAAAGTTTAAAAGGTGAGCTGGCCCATGTAGAGACTCCCGCCTCCCTGGAGGATTTAATCCAGCTAGCCACAAAGCTGGACAGGCAGATGTGTGAACGGCGTTCCGAATGCCTCCAGGCCCCTCGGCCCAGCTGGATGCTCCCCAAGGCCACTGCTCCTTATCCACCCATTCCGGTTCCTTCACGCTCCTCAGCTCCAGAGGGGTAACCCATGCAGCTGGGTTTGGTCCGTCCTCGCCTTACCCAAGAAGAGCGACAACGGAGACACCAGACTAACCTATGTCTGTATTGCAGGGGCCTTGGACACTTCATTCGCAACTGCCCCGTGAGACCCCGTAAGTTGCCCCCGCGGTGTGTTATGAATTATCAAACCACAGGCCTTGCTCAAACTTATGTGACTCTCTCTGTTTCTCTGCAGCTGGAGGAAGAGAAGATCCAACTTCCAGCCGTGATTGACTCAGGGGCATGCAGCTGCTTACTGGACATCTCCACTGCTCAGCGACTGCTCGTTCCTTGCCAGAATAAAGAAACGCATCTTCTTGTGCACCTAGCCGACGGGTCTCTTCCACACTCTGGTCCAGTGATACAGAAAACCCAGCCTATACTTACCACCACGGACTCCGGCCATAAAGAATTTTTACGCTTTAACTTAATTTCTTCACCCATGTTTCCTATCATTTTGGGACTTCCTTGGCTGCAGGCCCATGATCCCCAGATCAGCTGGGACAAAAAGGAAGTGTTCTTCACATCCCCCTATTGTACTCCTAGCTCCTTGCATGACAATGGCCCAGGCAGCTGAAAACCTGCAGCACATTCCTCAGGCCTACTTAGATTTCAAGGACGTGCTTGATAAGAAAAAAGCTGATCATTTACCACCACACCGATCTTATGACTGCCCCATTGAACTTTCACTGGCTCTGATATTCCCTTTGGGCAAATATTCCCCTTATCTGAGGTTGAACTGAAGGCTCTCAAAGCCTATATCGATGAGAATCTTGAGAAAGGCTTCATCCGCCCCTCTTCTTCGCCAGCAGGGGCAGGTATCTTTTTTGTCGGGAAGAAAGATAGTTCCCTCAGGCCGTGTATTGACTATAGGGAACTTAATAAGATAACAATCAAAAAACGTTATCCGCTTCCACTCATTTCAGCGCTTCCGGACTGCAAGGGTTTTTTCCAAATTAGATTTGCGGGGTGCCTATAATCTTATTCGAATCCGTTCCGGTGATGAATGGAAAACAGCTTTTAGATCCAGATTCGGCCATTACGAATATTTAGTCATGCCCTTTGGCCTGTGCAATGCCCCGGCCACATTTCAGCACTGAGTAAATGACATCTTCAGAGACTATCTTGATGATTTCTTAGTAGTGTATTTGGATAACATCCTTATTTTCTCTGCCTCTCTTGAACTTCACAGGGTCCACGTACAAAGAGTCCTTACCATCCTCAGACAACATCGGTTATACCTCAAGGCAGAGAAATGCGAATTTGAAACAACCACAGTTCAATTCTTAGGATTCATCATTTCCACCGAAGGTATTTCCATGGACCCCCAAAAGATTAAAGCAATTCTGGAATGGCCGGCTCCAGGGGACAAGAAAGCCATACAAAGGTTTATAGGCTTCGCTAATTTTACCGAAGATTCATTGCCGGGTTCTCATCCATAGTGGCTCCCATCACACAGTTAACTCGCCAACACGCCCGATTCCAGTGGTCTCAGGAAGCCCAGGAAGCCTTCATCTAATTAAAGACTTTGTTCACTGCAGCACCTATTTTACAACTCCCCAACCCACTGCTACCTTTTGTGTTAGAAGTCGATGCCTCCGAAACAGCCATGGGAGCCATTCTCTCGCAACTAGGGATGGTCCCGGTGTTCGATTCGAACCCATGTTCGAATCGAACATCGGGCATTCGCCTGTTCGGCGAGCCTAGAACTATTTGGTCAGTTCGCATCAAATTCGTGTGATGCGAACGGCCCGCAATGCACTGCGCCAGTCGCAGTGCATTGCTGGCTGATGATTGGCCAAGCATGCACTGTGACCCACATGCTTGGCCAATCATAGAGCCAGCGGCGAGGAGAGCAATAATTGGCCACAGGCAGGATGCCTGTGGCCAATTATAGCTCAGGGGGCTTAGTACACGCCCCACATTATAAAAGGCCGCCGCGCCGGCGGCCTCGTATATTGTGTTCCGGCGTGTCAGTGTGCTGACTGCTGACATCATGTGCTGTGATTCTGGGGATTAGTGTGTGCGTGCTGTTAGTACAGCATTGCAGTATCACATCTGGGGGGTGTCTATAGTATGCCTGTGAAGGGGCGCATGTTTCCTGTGCTTAGAACTGTCCCTGCACAAAGTGTCATTTTTGCAGGAAAAAAAGCTATTTAAAATCACTCGCGGCTAATGAATTGACGGCTCCCGTAACACAGAGAACAGTCATTCACTGAAAGTCATTGATAAAAAAAAAGTCTTTGATAAAAAAAAAAAAAAAGTGTGGGGGTCCCCCCAAATTCAATTACCAGGCCCTTCAGGTCTGCTATGGATTTTAAGGGGAACCCCGGCCAAAAAAAAATTTAAAAAAATGGCGTGGGGTTCCCCTCAAAATCCATACCAGACCCTTGAGGTCTGGGATGGATTTTAAGGGGAACCCCCGGCCAAAAAATAAAAAATAAAATGGCGTGGGGTCCCCCTCAAAATCCATACCAGACCCTTATCCGAGCACACAACCTGGCAGGCCGCAGGAAAAGAGGGGGGACGAGAGCGCCCCCCCTCCCTCCTGAACCGTACCAGGCCACATGCCCTCAACATTGGGAGGGTGCTTTGGGGTCCCCCCCAAAGCACCTTGTCCCCATGTTGATCAGGACAAGGGCCTCTTCCCCACAACCCTGGCCATTGGTTGTGGGGGTCTCCCATTGCGCGGAGCGGCCCAGAAGAGACACCACCGCCATGGAAGAAGATGCCGGACGAGAAGACCAGAGCAAGAAGAAGCGGATCGGAGGAAGAAGATGATGGAAAAAGAAGATGGAAGAAGATGCCGGAAGGAGAAGATGAAGAAACCGAAGGATGAAGAAAGGAAGAAGGAAGACCAAAAGAAAGAAGATTTTAATAAAGGAATTGTCAAAGACCGTCTCCTGTCTTTTTTACCATTTTTGACACTTTTTTGGTAAAAATGTAGGGGTACTTTTGTACCCCCTTACCATTTCACACGGGGGGGGGGCAGGATCTGGGGGTCCCCTTGTTAAAGGGGGCTTCCAGATTCCGATAAGCCCCCCGCCCGCAGACCCCCACAACCAATGGCCAGGGTTGTGGGGAAGAGGCCCTTGTCCTGATCAACATGGGGACAAGGTGCTTTGGGGGGGACCCCAAAGCACCCTCCCAATGTTGAGGGCATGTGGCCTGGTACGGTTCAGGAGGGAGGGGGGGCGCTCTCGTCCCCCCTCTTTTCCTGCAGCCTGCCAGGTTGCGTGCTCGGATAAGGGTCTGGTATGGATTTTCAGGGGGACCCCACGCCATTTATTTTTTATTTTTTGGCTGGGGTTCTCCTTAATATCCATAGCAGACCTGAAGGGCCTGGTTATTGAATTTGGGGGGACCCCCACGCTTTTTTTATTTAATTTTTTTAATTTTTTATCAATGACTTTTTTTTTATCAATGACTTTCAATGAATGACTGTTCTCTGTGTTACGGGAGCCGTCAATTCATTACCCGCGAGTGATTTTAAATAGCTTTTTTTCCTGCAAAAATGACACTTTGTGCAGGGACAGTTCTAAGCACAGGAAACATGCGCCCCTTCACAGGCATACTAAAGACACCCCCCAGGTACGAAATTTAAAGGAATATTACACTTTTATTGTTTCACTTTAAGCATTATTAAAATCACTGCTCCTGAAAAAACGTCAGTTTTTGAAAAAAAATTTTGCATTGATACATGTCCCCTGGGGCAGGACCCAGGTCCCCAAACACTTTTTATGACAATAACATGCATATTAGCCTTTAAAATTAGCACTTTTGATTTCGAACGTTCGCATCCATTGTAACTAATAGGGTTCTTATGTTCGCACGGACTTTAGGTCCGTTCGCGGGTTCTGGTGCGAACCGAACCCGGGGGTGTTCGGCTCATCCCTACTCGCAACGTCGTGGGCCTAAAGCTCTATTACACCCGATGGCCTTTGCATCTCGAAAGTTAAACCCTCCAGAGAAAAACTATGACGTCGACGACCGTGAGCTATTAGCCATCAAGTTTGCTCTAGACGAGTGGAGATATCTCTTGGAAGGAGCCACCCATCCCATCACAATATTCACAGATCACAAAAATCTTGAATATCTTAGAACTGCCAAGCATTTAAAACCTCGCCAAGTCCGTTGGGCACTGTTCTTTTCAAGATTCCATTTCCATATCTCATATCGGCCCGGGTCCATGAACAATAAAGCGGATGAGCTTTCTCGTATGTTCCCTGAGTCCTCCCAGGTAACAGAGCCCAGCACCATCTTATCACCCCAAAATTTCCTCCTACTCTCACAACCTGATTTGATTACGGCCATCAGAACAGCTTCTGCCTGTTGTAATGACCCAGTCTTGTCTACCTTGGAGAACCGTGATAACCTGTTTTTGGCCCAGAACAAGATCTTTATCCCCCTTGAAACTTTCCATGACCACAAGCTGGCCGGTCACTTTGGAACCCAAAAGACATCGGAACTGATCTCTTGTTCCTTCTGGTGGCCGGGTTGGAGACAGGACTGTCAGGCTTATATTACTTCCTGTGTACCTTGTCAACTAAACAAGGGTCCCAAGACCAAGCCCTGGGGTCTATTGAGGCCCTTGCCCATCCCTGATCGGCCCTGGGCGGACGTTTCAATGGATTTCATCGTTGAGTTACCGCCCTCTGAAGGTTTCATCTCAATCCTGGTAATAGTCGACCACTTTTCTAAGATGGCCCACTTCCTGCCCATGGTCGGTACCCCTTCTGCCCTGGAAACTGCCAATCTCTTCATCAAGGAAGTTATCAGGCACCACGGGGTCCCCAACAGTGTCACCTCAGATAGAGGCTCCCAGTTCACCTCTAGGTTCTGGAAGGAACTCTGCAAGGCTGTAGAAATCAGGATCTGTCTCTTGTCCGCTTACCACCCCCAGAGTAATAGACAAACCAGACTCTAGAGCAATACCTTTGTTGCTTTTTCTCAGGTTCCCAAGATGATTGGTCGTCCCTCCTGCCATACGCAGAGTTTGCCTACAATAATTCTGTACATACGACCACCAACCAGACCCCCTTTTGGACAAACTTTGGGCTTCATCCTTCTTTCCTCCCCAATTCCATTCCAGAATCTGCTGTTTCTGCTGTCCAAGATCGGATAACCTCTATTCAATCTAATTTCCAGAGGATCCAGGAAACCATACGGAAAGCTCAGGATGACTACAAAAAGCATCACGATAAAGGAAGGAAGGATAACCCTGCCTTTAAAGTTGGAGAAAAGGTTTGGCTATCCGCCACTAATCTCAAGCCCCCCTGTCCTGCACGCAAGTTGGGCCCCAAATTCATTGGACCATTCAAAGTCAAGAAAATGATAAACCCCGTAGCCTTTGAATTAGCCCTTCCTGGATCGTACAAAATACATCTGGTATTTCATGCCTCCATCTTGAAGCCACTGGTCCCCAGATCTTTTCCTGGAGGAGAGGAGCCTCCACCTCTGCCCATCAGGATAGAGGGAGAAGATGAGTTTGAAGTGGAAGCCTTACTAGGGTGAAGGAAAGTAGGGAGGCAATTACAGTACTTGGTGAAATGGAAGGGGTATCCCCGGAAGATAACTCCTGGGAACCATCCAAGAATCTTCATGCTCCAAGGCTAATTAAGATTTTCCATCAGCAGCATCCGGAACTAATGGCTAGCCTGGGCGCCCGGAGACCGCCCCTCGGGGGGGGGGCCACTGTCATGGTAACAGACTGCACCAGTTCCGCATTCCCGTGCGCATGCGCATGCGCACAGGGACGGCGCTCTGGCGCACATTTGGGCACAACAACAATATACTGCGGCACATGCGCATGCGCACAAGCGCACGCATAGTGTGACCCCTCCACTGACCTATAAAAGGAAGCATTGGCATGCAAACAAACTGCTGGTTCGTCTTCAGCTTCCTGTAATCCCTGTGTTTGTTCCTGTGACCTGTTATCATTGTGACCCGGATTGCCCTTTGACCTTGCTGATCTTCTCCTGGACCCGACCTCTGGCTTTGCTCTTGGACTTCTGCTTTCTGTAACGTGTTTGACCCTCGGCCTGCTCCTCGGACTTTGCTTTTGCCTAACGGACTTGTTCCTGTTGTTCCTGGACCCACACGGGTCACTACTTACCTGCCCGGCTCCAGCTACCTACTGATCCACTAGCAAGTACGGTCCCGCTGGTAGCTTGTGCCTCTTAGTGCCAACCATCCTCTGTGCCACTTTCAGGGGTTGGCGTGCGCCGAGTCGCAACAGCAACCGCTCTCGGCATCTTGGCCTCGGTGAGTACTCCTTTTATGATACTGCTCTACCACAAGAGTAATCTATAGCTTGAGTGCCCTTGTGGTAAGCTTTATATTGGCAAAACAAAACACCAGCTCTGTGTCTGTGTCGGCGAGCATTTGAGGGACATTATAAAGAGAAAACTCAAGAGCGCTATGGCCCAGCATTTCAAAACAGATGATACACAGAGATGAAACAGATCCTGCTACATACGTTGTACCTGTTTAGCTGCAGCCCTATCTTCTCTACATCCGTTCAAGGTGCAGAATTTATAAAGCTTGTCTGAGCTGTCAGAAAAAAGGGAACGAAGAGCTGAAGTTACAATCTGCAAAGCTCAGTGAGGAGAGATCTGAGAGATCATTGGAGTGCAGGGACACACCTCCTTCATACAATACATAGGAACAGAGCTGAGGCTGTCAATCAGCTGGAGCTCCCTACCCTGTCACCTTTTTTTCTCTTGGTGTCAGGACAACTTGTCAGAAGTTGTCCTGACACCAAGGAACAGAGCTGAGGCTGTCAATCAGCTGGAGCTCCCTCCCCTGTCACCTTTTTTTCTCTTGGTGTCAGGACAACTTGTCAGAAGTTGTCCTGACACTCTGATAGCAGAGGAATGAGTCAGCAGACAGAAATTACATTTTAGTGCTCTGGACTGAGAGAAGTACACACTACAGAAGGATATGCTTTACATATTTCATGTCTGGGGTTTACAACCTTTTTTAAAAAAAACAATGATAATAAAAGCAATACCTCAAAAACTGTTTTTTGTTTGTTTTGGGTGTAAATTCACTTCAAATTACTTACAATAATTGATCAACAAACATACTGACAAAGTTCCAAATACTGTTTATGTGACTTTGATAGGAATGCAAACATATGACACAAATGGCACTGCTTTATTGCTACACGTTTGGTAAAACATAATCTAGCAGCCAGTCTGAGATTCAAGGTTCAGGGTCAAATACTTGCAGAAACGAGTCGCCAGTTCCATATGCTGAAAGGGACAGGGCCATAAATATTTTTATGACCTTGAAGGAGCACCTGTCTTTCTTACTGTATAGTGACCCAGCTCTATATACAGTACATTTATTTGTACATACTCCTCCCTTTACATTCCGAGGTTGGAAGGCTGCTAAGAGAAGGGTTCCAAACAGAGCTGTCACACATACTGACATGAAGGCATTTCTGCACAGCTCTGTGCATGCAATCAGACCTATTATCTGACAGCCCTAAACACCCCCAAGCCACGCAGCTACATACGGTACATACATAACATTGACAACGTTTAATCATTTGCTCTGTGATTCTTCAAGCAGCTGGTGTTCTCTTGTCCTCTGGATCACGGTGAGTGGACAATCAAGCTATTCGCTGATAATTGCAGTGCTCATCTCAATCTCTAAAATGAATGCACTTTACTGAGCTTACAGGTTGACTTGCAATACTTACTTTACTTTACTTTAGTTATTCATACTTTTGTTTAGCTAACCTCAGATTCTAAAATCTATCAAGTCTAATGTTAAGACATAGTCAAAGTTGGTATTACTGGATGTAGCTTTAGCAGTTAAGCATGGCCTAATTTTTACATTCGACAGCTCTTCACTCTGCTGATATGATTAGCCACACTTCCGGCTCTGAGATCTTTGTCCTCTGTAAGGAATTTGCATATGAAATTCTGTGAAATATTGCATATATATATATATATATATATATATATATATATACATACACACACGCGCGTCTCTGTGAAATATTGAATATATATATATATATATATATATATATATATATATATATATATATATATATACACACACGCGCGCGTCTCCCGCACCCCCCGTAGCATTCTCGGGCTCTCCCGTCCCACCAGGCGACCCGAGCGACCAGCCATCGTTTCCGGCAGCAGATCGCATAGCCGAACAAAGCCTGGATTGGCTCTCGGCTATGGCAACCTGGAGGCGATGACCTGACATGTCAACTGCGCCATTTCGAAAAAATCAAAAGCATTCAAAAACACCAATCAAGGGCAGAGGAGAGATTTTATAGACACCAGATCTCTCCATAAAGAGTACCTGTCACATGTGTATTGCTGTTACAAGGATGTTTTGTTTGTTACAAGGATCCTTGTGACAGCAAAAAAAGTGATAAAAAGAAAAATGTAAGCAACAGTCTAAAAAACTAAATTAATAATTTTTTTTAACCGCTTCAGCCCTGGACGATTTTACTTCCTTCCTTGACCAGAGCACTTTTTGCTATTTTGCACTGCGTCGCTTTAACTGACAGTTGCGCTGACATGCGACGTTATACCAAAACAAAATTGATCCTTTTTTCCCACAAATAGAGCTTTCTATTGGTGGTATTTTTTGCGCTATAAACAAAAAAAGAGCAACAATTTTGAAAAAAAGGCTATATTTTTAACTTTTTGCTATAATAAATATCCCCCAAAAATATATAAAAAAAATATTTTTCCTTTTTTTAGGCCAATATGTATTCTTCTACATATTTTTGTTAAAAAAAATTGCAATAAGCGTATATTGATTGGTTTGCACAAAAGTTATAGCGTCTAAAAAATAGGGGATAGATTTATGGCATTTTTATTATAATTTTTTTTAATTAGTAATGATGGCAATCTGCGATTTTTATCGTGACTGCGACATTATGGCGGAGACATCGGACATTTTTGACACTATTTTGGGATGTGTCGGTTATTGGCAGTCCTCTCCTCACGCTGACAGCGCATGAGGAGAGGAGATCAGTAATCAGTGCAGCCCCATCAGTAATGCCTGTCAGTGCCCATCAGTGATGCCTGTCAGTGCTACCTATCAGTGCCCATCAGTGCAGCCTCATCAGCAGTGAGGGGGAATTTTTTTTTATTTACAACACTTTATAACAGACACTAATTTTTAATTTGTTTTTCCAAAAATAAAAAACCCAGTGGTGATTAAATACCACCAAAAGAAAGCTCTATCTGTCTCAAAAGAATGATACAAATTTTGTTTGGGTACAGTGTTGCATGAGCAGTGTTGCATCAGCACTGTCAGTGCGACAGTACTGAAAGCTGAAAATTGGTCTGGGCAAGAAGGGGGTGAAAGTGACCAGTAGGCAAGTAGGTAAAGAGGTTGCAAAGCTTCCAGTGGTGGCCCGTCCACTAGGGGCATACGGTTGCCGCCTCCCCCATTCCCCCCATCCCAGTCCGGCCCCTTGATCTACATACAAGGCATTGGATGCATGGATTTCAATGGGGGGGGGTGTTTTTTATTGAAGCACATGATTAGAGCCTGAGTCTTTAATAGGCTTTAAAATAGGGTGGGCTTGGGGAGCAGAGCACTGCGCTCCGAGCCCACCCAGTTGTGTAACAATAGCGAATGAATATCCGCTATTTTCACACTGACCCTTCTCCCGGCCAATCAGGAAGTGGGTCATTAATGAGGCCCGTCACCTGACGCTTAGGAGGAGGAGGCAGGAGATGCACGGCAGAAGTCGCCATGATCCACAGGAGGAGGAAGGATGAAAGCTCCCGCCCGCCTGCTACCTACATGGGGTAAGGTTTGATGTTCGAATGTCCTCCCGTGGGGGGTGCCGCTTGACCGACTTACCATTTGCCCCCCAAACTGAGAGGGGCCAATACCGATACCTAAATAGTTTTACTTTAATGCAAGGAATGCATATAATAATTGTAGTGCAAAGTGGATTTGCCTTTAGTAAATAACCCTGTATGTCCATTGACACACACAGCATGGCTTGGCTCCACCCCTGCTTTCTCCTGTAATTGACAGCAGCGGGACTAGTAAGGAGAGAGAGAGGATAGAGCCACTTTTATCTTGAAGCGGACCGCCCACTGAAGAAGAGGATACCGGGGTTATGGCAGCTAGCTAGCTTTTATGGACATGCATGAGATGTAAAAAAGCATTAGTACCTCATTTTAGAAGTCGGCTTTATTTGCTGTTTTGTATTTGGGTTAAAGTCACGTGTACACCTTCCCCTCTGAGCACTATACGATTACTCCTGATATGCCGTTGGACATGAACATCTAGATTAATTAACACCTTTGCTTTGTATCTCATCAATATTTATGGTCAGGGTTGGGAACACCTTGAGGGAAATTCCTAAACACAAGTCAAGTTTTACCAGTTTCCTTGAAGGTATCTTCTACATTATCTATTGGCTACATCACTGCCACAGCACTTCACATAACTCTCTATACCTCCTGATTAGAACAGAAGAAAAGTAGATCTGATCTAAAGGTAAAACTCCAATAACAATTATATGTATTTGGAAAGTATGGTGCTGCTCCAGTGCATGGATCTGTGGTTCTGTTCCCACTATGGGGCACTTGGAATACTGGAATATGACCCCTGCCTTCACTAAGGAGCCACACATTATAATATTCCTAAATATACTTAACACTAAAGGAAAAAATGTTTTGGGGGATAGAGAGGTGGCCAATACTAAGATGAGGGCGGGATGAGCTGGCTCTTGACATTGCATTGGGATATCATTTTTTAGATTTTGGAGAACCAAGGAATTTGTGACCTCTATTGTGCTAAAAGAAAAAAATGTTTAAGTATTTGCAGGTCCCACAAGGTGCTTGGTTTATAATATTTTAAAGTGAGTGTGTTCTGGATAAAAATTAACTAAGCTAAGCTATCATGCAGGTTTAGGGATGAGCCTAGATGACCGAAAGTTTGTGCGAACGTTAGAACCCTATTAAATACAATGGACACAAACGTTCAAAATCTAAAGTGCTAATTATAACGACTAATATGCATGTTATTGTCCTAAAAAGGGTTTGGGGACCCGGGTTCCTCCCCAGGGGACATGCATCAATGCAAAATGAAGTTTTAAAAACAGCCGTTTTTTCTGGAGCAGTCATTTTAACCACTTCAATACAGGGCATTTATACACCCTACCTTCCCAGACCAATTTTTAGCTTTCAGCACTCTCACACTTTGAATGGCAATTACTCAGTCATGCAACACTGTACCCAAACAAAATTTTTATCATTTTTTTTCATACAAATAGCGCTTTCTTTTGGTGGTATTTAATCACCACTGGGTTTTTTATTTTTTGCGAAATAAGTGAAAAAAGAGCGAAAATTTTGAAAAAACAACACGTTTTTTTAGTTTCTATTATAAAATTTTGCAAATAAGTAATTTTTGTTCGTAAATTTGGGCCAAAATTTATACTGCTACATCTCTTTGGTAAAAATAACCCAAATTAGTGGATATTATTTAGTCTCCTTGAAAGTTATAGAGTCTACAAGCTATGGTGCAAATCATTGAAAATTGATCACATCTGATCACACCTGATGCACTGACAGCCTATCTCATTTCTCGAGGCTCTGAAATGTCAGGAAAGTACAAATACCCCCCAAATGACCCCTTTTGGAAAAGTAGACAGTCCAAGGTATTTAGTAAGGGGAATGGTCAGTTTTTTGAAGTTGTAATTTTTTCCCACAATTCTTGGGAAAAAGAAAAATGTTTTTTTTTTTTTTTTACAAAATTGTCATAATAACAAGTTATTTCTCACACACAGCATATGCATACTTCCAATTACACCCCAAAATACATTCTGCAACTCCTCCAATACTCCTCCAAAATGGCAATACCACATGTGTGGGACTTTTACACAGCCTGGCCACACAGAGAGGTCAAACATGCAGGGAGCGCCATCAGGGGTTCTAGGAGCATAAATGACACTGCTTATTTCCCTGTAACGACCTATTACATTTGTGATGGCCCTGGAGCACCAGGACAATGGAATTACCCACAAAATGACCCCATTTTGGAAAGCAAACACCCCAACAGCTATTCTATGAGGCATAATGAGTCTTTTGAACAGTTCATTTTTTTCCACAAGTCTTCGGAAAACGTGGAAAGAAAATTAAAACATTTTTTTTTTTTTTTACACAAAGTGGTCAGTTTATAAGATATTTCTAACTCAAAGCATGTACATAGCAAAAATGACACCCCAAAATACATTCTGCTACTCCTGCCGAGTATGGCGATACCACATGTGTGTGACTTTTACACAGCCTGGCCACATACAAAGGCCCAACATGCAGGGAGAACCGTCAGGCGTTCTAGGAGCATAAATGACACCTCTAATTTCCTAGTGACCTATTACATTTGTGAAGGCCCTGGAGCACCAGGACAATGGAATTACCCACAAAATGACCCCATTTTGGAAAACAAACACCCCAAAGTATATCCTATGAAGCATTATGAGTCTTTTGAACAGTTAATTTTTTTACACTAGTCTTCAGAAAACGTGGAAAGAAAATGAAAATCTTGTTTTTTGTTTTTTTTTTACACAAAGTTTTCCGTTTATAAGATATTTCTAACACATAGCATTTATATAGCAAAAATTACACCCCAAAACACATTCTGCTACTCCTCCTGAGTATGGCGATACCACAGGTGACAGGTACTCGGGTACTCGATGGGCTGGTGACAGGTACTTGGGTACTCAGATGAACTGTGACAGGTACTCAGATGGACTGTGACAGGTACTCAGGTACTCGAGTACTCAGATGGGCTTGGACAGGTACTCGGGTACTCAGATGAACTGTGACAGGTACTCGGGTACTCAGATGGACTGTGACAGGCACTCAGATGAACTTTGACAGGTACTCAGATGGGCTGTGACAGGTACTCAGGTACTCAGATGGACTGTGACAGATACTCAGGTACTCAGATCGACTGTGACAGGTACTCCGGTATTCGGGTACTCAGATGGGCTGTGACAGGTACTCAGGTACTTGGGTACTCAGATGGGCTTGGACAGGTACTCAGGTACTCAGATGGGCTGGGACAGGTACTCAGATGGACTGTGACAGATACTCAGGTACTCAGATGGACTGTGACAGGTACTCGGGTACTCAGATGGGCTGAGACAGGTACTCAGATGGGCTGAGACAGGTACTCAGACGGACTGTGACAGGTACTCGGGTACTCAGATGGGCTGTGACAGGTACTCGGGTACTCAGATGGGCTGTGACAGGTACTCAGATGGACTGTGACAGATACTCAGGTACTCAGATCGACTGTGACAGGTACTCCGGTATTCGGGTACTCAGATGGGCTGTGACAGGTACTCAGGTACTTGGGTACTCAGATGGGCTTGGACAGGTACTCAGGTACTCAGATGGGCTGGGACAGGTACTCAGATGGACTGTGACAGATACTCAGATGGACTGTGACAGGTACTCGGGTACTCAGATGGGCTGAGACAGGTACTCAGACGGACTGTGACAGGTACTCGGGTACTCAGATGGGCTGTGACAGGTACTCGGGTACTCAGATGGGCTGTGACAGGTACTCAGATGGGCTGTGACAGGTACTCAGGTACTCTGATACTCAGATGGACTGTGACAGGTACTCAGGTACTCGGGTACTCAGATGGGCTGTGACAGGTACTCAGATGGGCTGTGACAGGTACTCGGGTACTCAGATGGGCTGGGACAGGTACTCGGGTACTCAGATGGGCTGGGACGGGTGATGACAGGTACTTTTGATGGCTGGTGACAGGTACTTTGGTGGCTGGTGACAAGTACTTTGATGGCTGGTGACAGGTACTTTGGTGGCTGGTAACAAGTACTTTGATGGCTGGTGACAGGTACTTTGGTGGCTGGTGACAGGTCCTCTTTATTAGGGGTGTAATCAGTGTGGTTGGTGTACACTAAGGGGTAACGAGATGTTACCGGCACCTCCTTCTCACACACGATCCGTTTGTGAGGAGGAGAACCCGGTAACATCTCGTTACCCCTTGGCTCTTTACTGCGATCGGGGTTGGGCTGTGTCAGGGTGACAAGCCTCGCACGAGCGCCGTTCACAGAGACAGTACATGTGACCGGCGGTGATTGGACAGATGCCGGGGATGCCAATCGCACAGATCGGGAATGGGCTGTGTCCAAGGGACACAGCTCATCCATGATCACCACGCTGCAGGCCCCCGGGGGCCCGCAGGAGCGGCAAAATACTGAGGACGTCATATGACGCTCACCCAGAATGGGAGGTCCCATCTGTGGGCGTCATTTGACTATGGCCCGGTATTGAAGTGGTTAATGGTGCATAAAGGGAAAAAAAAGTGAAATATTCCTTTAAATATCGTACCTGGGGGGTGTCTAAAGTATGCCTGTAAAGTGGTATGTGTTTCCCGTGTTTAGAACTGTCCCTGCACAAAATTACATTTGTAAAGGAAAAAAAGCCATTTAAAACTGCTTGCGGCTTTAAAGCGGGATTCCACCCTAAAGTGGAACTCCCGCTTTTCGGAACCCTCCCCCCCTCCGGTGTCACATTTGGCACCTTTCAGGGGGGAGGGGGGTGCAGATACCTGTCTAAGACAGGTATCTGCACCCACTTCCGGGCATAAACTCCCACGGGAGTTTACGTCACCTCCTGTCCCGGCGCGCTGTCTGCCGGGACACACACGTGACCCGGCAGACGGCGCTGAAGATTCTCATTGCGCCGCGCGACTCGCGCATGCGCAGTAGGGAATCGGGAAGTGAAGCCACTTCCTGATTCCCTCACCGAGAATGGCGCCGGCTACAGCAGGGAGCCGAGCGATCGATCGGCCTCTGCTGCCGACACCGCTGGACCCTGGAACAGGTAAGTGTCCATTTTTTAAAAGTCAGCAGCTGCAGTATTTGTAGCTGCTGGCTTTTAAATTTTTTTTTTTCAGTACAGTCCCGCTTTAATGTCATGTCTTGTCCTGGCAATATGGATGAAAATCTTTGAGAAAAATGGCATGGCTACCCCATCACCCCCCCCCCCCCCCACCCCAGCCCATCACCAGCCCATTTGGGTCTTGTATGGATATTAAGGGGAACCCCGCACCCAAAATAAAACCCTATACCTAAAACCCTATATACTCTGAACAGCAGTATACAGGCGGTGCAAACAAGACAGGGACTGTAGGTTTGTTCTTAAGTAGAATCTGTTTGTAATTTGGAACAGGTACATTTTTAAGTGTAGCTGCAGCCAAAAAATCTATTTTTAGCTTTTTGGAGAACATAGGAAAGGGTTATCACCCCTGTAACATTTGTTTTGCTGTCTGTGCACCTGTTCAGAACATTTCACTTCACTTTCCATCCCAATGACAAATGCTTTTGGAAAAGTGGGGTTTTTATTGAAACAAGGATTGGTGATAAAGCATGAGTAGAGAGGAGACACCTTTTTCCCATATTAACTCTTACAGGAGAGAATTTCCCTTCCTAGGGGTAGATTTCCTCTCACTTCCACAACACAACACTGCCACCCCTCACAGATACTGTACTTGGAGCACACCAATGAGCCCTGTTGCAAAGTATTGCATCAAAAATTGTAATTACACGCCCCTGTTAAACAAGGGCTGAGAAAATTGGGCCTTAGGCACTGGTGCTGGTGCCACAACACTGCAACCCCTCACAGATACTGTACTTGGAGCACATAAATGAGCCCTGTTGCAAAGTATTGCATCAAAAATTGTAATTACACGCCCCTGTTGAACATGGGCTGAAAAATTGGGCCTTAGGCACTGGTGCCACGACACTGCAACTTCTCCCAGATACTCTAGTTGGAGTGCAGGAATGAGCCCTGCTGCAAAGCATTGCATAAAAATTGTAATTACATGCCCCTGTTAAACAGGGGCTAAAAAAATGGGCCTTAGCCACTGGTGGTGGCACCCAGAAACAAAAATGTTCTTCCAAGCTATCATCAGGATCATTGAGGAGGAAGAGGATAGTCAGTCAACATAACAGGACAGTCACTCAGCATCAGCATAGGCAGTCTTAAAGGGATGTGACATTTCAAAATAAAATATTCTGTTACATCAGCTTCAGGTGCCTGGTAGCTGATGGTGATCCAAGACTGATTCATCTTTATGAAGGTCAGTCGATCAACCAAGTCGGTGGACAGGCACACCCTGTGATCGGTGACAAAGCCTGCAGCAGCACTGAATGTGCGTTCCGAAAGAACGCTGGATGCAGAACAGGCCAGTAGCTGAATTGCATACTGTGCAAGCTCTGGCCAGTGATCCATCCTCAAGACCCAGTAAGCCAGAGGATTTTCGGTGGGAAAGGTGTCCAAGTCTGACCTTGCCCTTAGGTATTCCTGCACCATGTATATCAGACGCTGGCGATGGTTGCTGGAACCGATCATACCTTGGGGTTGTGGACTAAAAAATTGTCTGAACGCATCGGCAGACGGCCACCTTCTTCACCGCTCCTTCTGCTACTGACCGAAGCCTCAGTAACTCGTTGTCCAGGACCAGGAGTTTGTAACCTCCCAGTCTCTGGGAATGCGTTGCACAGACCTTTCTGCAAGGCCTCCCGGAGATGTCTCATCCTCTGCTCCCTCTGCGACGGCAAGATAAGGTCCGCAACCTTACCCTTGTACCATGGATCAAGGAGAGTGGCCAGCCAGTAATGGTCTCTCTCCTTGATCCGAAGAATACGAGGATCCTTCCGCAGGCTTTGCAGGATCAGGGAGGCCATGCAGCGTAGGTTAGCTGAGGCATTTGGTCCGGAGACCTCTGGGTCACTAAGGACGACATGATCCGCAGCCCACTCCTCCCAGCCACGTACAAGTCCACCTGTTTCTTGGGACTGTAAATCATCCCTAAAAGACTGCTGCTGCTGAGATCCAGGCTCCACCTCCATGCTGGCACAATCCTCCTCCTCATCCTCTTCCTGTGTGATGGGTGGGACAGAAGGAACACTGTCTGAATAAAGGGGGCCTTGAGAGGCAAGGAAGTCCTCCTCTTCCTGCCTCTGTTCTGCCTCAAGTGCCCTGTCCATTATTCCAGCTGCGTATGCTCCAACAGGTGGAAAAGAGGTACAGTGTCACTGATGCATGCACTGTCACTGCTCACCATCCTCGTGGTCTCCTCAAATGGTGACAGGCCAGTGCATGCATCCCTGATCATGACTCACTGGCATGGTGAAATAAATCTGAGCTCCCCTGACCCTGTCCTGGTGCCGTAGTCGCACAAGTACTCATTGATGGCCCTCTGCTGCGTGTGCAGTCACTGCAGCATGGCCTACATTGAGTTCTACCTGGTGGGCATGTCACATATAAGGCGGTTCTTGGGCAGGTTCAACTCCTTTTGCAGCTCAGCCAGCCGAGCACTGGCATTATATGATTGGCGGAAATGCACACAGACTTTCCTGGCCTGCCTCAGGACATCCTGTAAGCCTGGGTACCTGCCCAAGAACCGCTGCACCACCAGGTTAAGGACGTGAGCCACACAGGACACATGGGTCAGTTGTCCCTGTCACAGGGCGGAGAGGAGGTTGGTTCCATTGTCGCAAACCACCATTCCTGGCTTAAGCTGGCGTGGCGTCAACCACCTCTCAGCCTGCCCCTGCAGAGCTGACAGAACCTCTGCCCCAGTGTGGCTCCTGTCCCCAAAACACACCAGCGCAAGCACGGCATGGCATCTTTTTGCCTGCGTACTTGCGTAGCCACTTGAATGCCTAAGGAGCCCCACTGGTTCCGAGGACAAAAGACAGGAAGAGGCCATGGAGGAAGAAGAGGAGGGAGTGGAGGAGAGAGGTGTGTCACAACCAGTAGTAGCATTTTGGAGGCGTGGTGGCGGAACAACCTCCAACACTACTGCACCTTGTCCTGCATCCTTCCCAGCTTCCAAAAGAGTGACCCAATGGGCCGTGAAAGATAGGTAACGTCCCTGCCCATGCCTGCTGGACCATGAGTCAGAGGTAATATGCACCTTACCGCTGACCGTGCTGTCCAGCGAGGCATGGACATTGCCTTCCACATGCCGGTAGAGAGCCGGAATTGCCTTCCGTGAGAAAAGGTGGCTTTTGGGAACCTGCCACTGAGGAACCGCACACTGCACAAACTCACGGAAGGGGGCCGAGTCTACTAACTGAAAAGGCAGCAGTTGAAGTGCTAGCAATTTAGCCAAGCTAGCATTCAACCGCTGGGCATGTGGATGGCTGGGGGTGAACTTCTTTCGACGGTCCAGCAGCTGGGGCAAAGAAATTTGCTTGGTACAATCGGACGTCGGTGTACTGCTAATTCTACTCCTTCATTCCTCTCAGTGCAGCTTTCAGAGAGGACTGAAGGTATAGTGGGGTTGGAGATCCCAGCTGATGAGGAGCAAGGAGAGGTCCGCTTTGTTCTTTGGTGTGGGTCTTTAAGGTACGCTTGCCAACGAGCTGCATGGCAGGTCAACATATGTCTGGTCAAGCATGTGGTGCCCAAGCGGCTGATGTTTTGGCCACGCGAGATGTTGCAAATAGCAGTTGTGCGATCTGCTGCACTCGTCTCAAAAAAGGCCCACACCAAAGAACTTTTGGAATAATGCGCAGAGGCAGCGCCCTGCACAGGCGGAGCTCTGCGGTGTGATTTAGTCGGTGTGCTGCCCTTAAGCTGGCCCCCGGAGGGCATCCTGCCTCGTTGGAGATGTGCCTCCTCTCAGGCACCCACGTGGAGTCAGTGACCTCATCATCCCCTCCCTCTTGACAACTGGAGCAAACCTGGCAGTATGCTGCAGCTGGTGGAACATGACTGCCAGATTGCTGTCCTTGAGCATACCCTCTCTCTGCACTCACGCTACTGCTTTCCTCTAGCTGGGTATCATAATCAGAACCTTCAAAACGCTGGGCATCCTCCTGGAGCATGTCCCCAACACTGCGGTCAAACAGTTCGGGGGACTCCTCAGGACATGGTGGGTCTAGGGAAGGAGTGACTGATAACATTGAGATGAGGGAAGTTGACGCGTTGGCAGCTGCTTTGCCAGTACCCTGAGCCTGGATGAGAGAGGATGAGGAGGATGAGGAGGGCTTGGTCATCCACTCTACCAAATCTTCAGCATGATGCGGCTCAACACGTCCAGCTGCCGAAAATAAGGACAAACGTGTCCCATGGCCACGTGCTGATGACGATGCACCCCGTCCACGACCAGCACTGTTGTCTCTAGACACAGAGCCTGCTTGCCCTCTTTTATTGGCTCGTGACTGTCTGCCTCTCCTTGTTGGCCTTCCAGACATAGTAATGGCCTGCAGGGAGATGGGAAAACCAGCAATTGGGTAGTGTATATTGTGCTGGAGGCACACAGCACTCACTGTAAAGGCTGCAGATGCCTTTATTATAGAACACCAGCAAAAAAGGGTAGATACAGGTGTATACTGTGCTGTGCTGGAGGCACACTGGCGCAGTGCATTGTGGGCCGTTCCTATCACACAAATTTGATGCGAACGGCCCACGAACTTCTGGCTTCGTTGAACGGACAATGTTCGATTCGAATCGAACCCCGGGCTCTTCCCTAATGCAGATTAAACAAAGAAATGTCAGCAATGGAACCTTTTTTGCTTTTCTCATAGTGCGTGTACTTAAAAAGCACAGAAAACAAACCATTATGGTGGGTCTGGTTTAGGAGATCATAGCCCTCCCAACTTAAAAAACGAAAACAATATTGTCAGTAGATTCAAGCTGGATATCTGAAGGCCTCTACCAGGACCTATAGCCATGTTTCTAGAGTTCTCTTCTCCAGTGAAAATGAGTGATTTAATATCCTGTCAGCGGCTTATACAGTTTGGTAACTAGGGATGATGTAGAAGATTAGTGACGTGCAGTGGATGATTAAAGATTCCCAGCATCTGTACAGTACTGAGTGCATTCAGCAGATAAAATGTTACCATTTGCAGAAAGTGGGTTCTAATACAAAACACTATCAATCCTACACATGGCTTTAGCTCATGTACGTAGATGCCATTAGAGTCAAACATTTTTTTTCAGAAATTACCACCCAAATTAACAATCAAGGGGGTTTCAACGCACAACAGTTATACATGGGTTATAATGGCCACATACAATTGGATTTTGTATCTGCTGTGTCAGATGAACAAGGGTCTAAATAAGTGAACACTTTGTACTATTTAGGTTAGGGTTCATGCTACATAGTTGGGGGTAACACTGCTGATTTGCCAGATCAAATCTGAAAGATCTGCCAACTCTTCATGAAGAACAGTTCATTAATTCCGGCATTCCTGCTAAAGCTATTATGTGTACTGGTTTTACAGAATACTTTATTAATCCCAAAGGGAAATTTTTAATAACAAAATATCTGCACAGGTGTACCTACTATTAATATCTTCTGTTATTACTACATAACTAGATCCACAGGGCCAATAATAGTATTCTGCACCTAAAGGTTACATTAGATAGCAGTCTACCTGTTGTGTGTGCAGGTTTAGATTTTAAAAACAACCAGACCTCAACGCCCCTGTTGTGCATTATAGGTTAAAATATCATCTAATTTAAGAATTTTTCTGGCAATAACAACCAACTAGACTTCAATATGTTATGTGGACAGGAGCAATTGGAGCGTCAATCTGCTCATTTTGCCAGCACAAACACTTGCTTGTTTACGTTTTTCAACTAGCTGCCTTTTTTTTATTATAATCTCTTTGAATTTTGCTGACATGGGGAATACATACAATAATTACTTTGTTTCATTAGTGAGATTAGAGTCCAAATGACCTGACCTGCTTATTTGAAGCATCCTCATTTTCCATGGGCTCGTTATTGGTAATAAAACAAATGACTGTATCCAAAAGCTCATAAATGGGGTTTTTCTCTCAAAACATAATAGCTTGTAATTATCAAAAAATATTGTGCAGTGTTATCTATTCACATTTTTAAGCATAATATTAAACGGATGATTGTAACTGAGGATTCTGAAGTATTAACAATGTTGGCAAATAATGTCTTTTTTCCTTCATCGTCTCTGCTCGGTTTTACTCAGATTCACTTCTGTCCCCATTCTCCCCTCTGGCTGTGTTTTAAAACCCACTGGTCTGATCTCTTCTGACAGCTGTTCTTTTTGGGAGGGGCCATGCTGAACTTGTTATAATGATGGGAGGTTAAAAGCAGTAGATGTGCAAGGCTACATATCTCGTCATTTTGCTTTTGTAGCCATAAATCAGAGACGGCAGCCGACTCGACAGAAAAAGGTGAAACTGGAATATAATTTTTTTGTGGGGGGTTTCTAAACAGCAAGAGAAGCGGCAAAAAAAAAAGATAACAGCTTAGAAAAATGGTGGGCAAGTTTTATCAATGGGATGCAAACTGCCTCAGATTTCAGCGCTCTCTATGGGAAGCAAAAGAAGGGATAGGGAAGTAGCACAGCTAAAGATTGTGGTATCTTAAGTGACTATTCAGTTTTAAAGAAATCTTCGGTTTGTGCTATATCTCAATATCCACACATGGAAGACAGATTTGTTATGTATTCGGAAAAATATGTTTTTGTAAAATGATATATTCTTCTGCAGCTTACACAACCCTTCCATCCGTTTGGGCTGAAAATCCATTGCATCAGGCTGTATGCACGATGATTATTCGCCTTGGACGCCTCACACCTGGATATTTCCGTCTACTGCAGGTACACTTACTTATAATTGCGTGGTTGGTTGTATCACAGTTATAGGTATGTTTGTTTTTAATAAAACATTGTTCATTCTGGTTCTCATATGTAGGAACATATGCAATTAGCATTTACATTGACAAAAGGATGGTATTATTACATCAGCTACAACCGATTAATACATTCACGAGGAATGTGCGTCATTCTATATGAGACTGTTTGTCGTATTGAGTACATCTAAAAAAAAAAAAAAAAAAATTAATATGCAAACAATTTAATATGGGTCTGCATCATATTTATTCCAGCTGCAGGTATCTGGAGAAGTGGCCTCAGAGCCCAAAGACAGATTAGTGAATCATCTGGCATTTCTTCTCGCCCTCATGGGTCTTGGACTATCCTACTACAGTGTACGCCAGATGATGCAAAAGTCCAGCTTTCATGGTGCACATGGACATAGATGACACTACTGCACGATGGGGAAAGGAAAGTGCTTGATGCTATCCCAGGCAGACAGGTCAATAATGTATGTAAATAAAGAATAGATTTAGATTCATATCTTCCTAGTTTTAGTGGGGAAGATCAAGAAAGTGCCACAAGAAAAAACGGTAATGTGCTAAAAGAATGTATATGGAGGATGGAGAATGTATAAGAGCTAAATATACACAGCTTTCATTGTTACAGATTGCAAAGCATAATCTCTGATAGCCAAGGACAAAGAGAGGTCTTATTTCCCAGAAAAGCACTGTTTTTTTTTATAATTCAGAACAATATAAGGCATTTAAGGTACAAGTATAAGCTATGTATTCTTGTATACAAAATGTAAATGGTGGACAGCCAATTGGTAAATCTATGTATGCATATTGTAAGTTATCCAAGTGACTCTACTATAACTGTAATAAAAAAAAAAAAAAGAAGAAGGACTGTGTATGATGTGAAAAAATAGATATAGCCAAATAAATTAATCATGATTTACTATGGCCATTTTACTGAGAAAAAGAAGACCCATTTATAATATAGGAATAAACCCAAGCACTTTATGTTCTTAGTAAACATTTAATATTTATAACCATAACCCCCTTTCCCCCAGAGAATTCAATGATTTCATACTTAGTTGTCGATGTACGTCATATTTTCTCTTCTATGAGCAGCTTCAGTCATATCGTATAAAAGGTTGAATTAGACATCCAGATTTGCCACGTTTCTCATTTGTCTCTAACATATGATGTATTCGTTTAATAAAAACTGTTGCTTTCAGAATAATCTTTCCTTTTGCATCACTGGTTATTATTACAATTGTTTTGTTCACTTATTTTTCCTTGTCTGGCAACAAATAAATAAATAGTTGTACAACAGTATCTGGGATAAGTTACTTTTCTTATAGAAAGTTGGCCATCCGTATATATACACTCTATATAATACAAACCTATCTTCAGTTCCTTAGTTCAGTGCGAATGGCAGTGTGGAGGTTAAACATTACAGCGACATTTGTGCATCCGTGCAAGATGAGAGAAGAGGCTTAATCGAGACTGACAAGCGGACGTGTTTATGGATGCCTGAGCAAGCTGCATATTCATTGCCAAGCATACAAAAGATAGGTCATTTAGTTATATAACATGAACACAAGATATTCACAGCTGACAACAGTGTTATGACTTGCACACTAACAGAAGAATCTGGATACATGAAGCTTCTTTGTCACGTACTAGGCAAATAACACAAGCAGTTTGAATATGGGTTTACTTGTCATTTATTTACAGTTATGACAGTTATATTTCTTACATAATGTACTGTCTAGTACAACGATTTGCAGACTCTTTACAAGTATCACAAATATTAGGTATCAAATTTTGGGGAGTGATTCACACAAATTTTACTCAAATGGCTTGGCTTTAATACTTTAGACGCAGGAAATGATTTTTATTGTAGTCCTGTGAGTGTAATTTTGAAATCTCAATGTGCTCAGTTTAAATGACCATCAAAGGTTTTTTTGTATATTAAAAAATAAATTAACGTCATTTAAACTGAGCACATTGAGATTTCAATATAAAAACAACAAAAAAAAAAAAACGTGTGTGTGTGTGTGTGTGTGTGTGTGTGTGTGTGTGTGTGTGTGTGTGTGTGTATGTATATATGTATGTGTATTATTTTTTTTTAATTATATAGCCTTATGTCACTGTGTTAGCTTTGTGAATTGAGACTTTTGAGTCACTGACCAGGCAAAAAGTATTTAGAGAAGGACTTTTGATTTCTTTTATTACATTGTCTCAGGACACAGACAAATGTACAATTTGTTACCCTGAACACAGATTTAATGGGAAATATTTACTAGCTCAGCCTTTCTGCAGGGCAACAAAGTGTCCTGGCTAGACATGAAATATGCACACATCAAAAAGGCATTATTGTTAGCAGCTGCAAGTTACACAACTGGATGTTTTCTGACCAGCAGACAGAAGGCAAGTCATACTCTTTAAGACATCAGTGTCCACTGGATCTATAAAATTCCAAAGAAAAGTATAGAGTAATCATTCCATTGCTACCTCCTGTGTTTGGACGTGAATTTTTTTTGCTGGTTTGTATGAGCCCATGCCCGCTGCTCTTTCTGCTTCCGCCTGAGTATACGGCTCGTCCTTCAGTTGCCTCAGCCTGAAATGGAAAGATCACATCCACAGTGAGACCTTATCTTGTATCAGCCATGCCCACAGCTCAATACACCTCCCATTTTAGAATGCAGCCATCAGAACATGCTCACACAAGTCTATGTATGCTGAATATGCCAATGTTCAAAAAAAAAAAAAAAGGGGAGGCCACTGGCTTCAGTAAACAGGAGAAAAGTAATACTTACTCTGACTGCATAATATTTTATATATTAAAAAGGATAAGTTCCTCTTTTATAATATATATATTAAATGCACATCTTTTTGCAGAAAAAAAAATATGTACACAATTTTTTTTTTTTTTTTTTTTACATTGGAGCCTCTAAAGCAGGGGTCTGCAAACTAAGGCTCTCCAGTTGTTCAGGAACTACAAATTCCTAGTCATGTCTGTGAATGTTTTACAATGCCTCATGGGATGTGTAGTGCCGCAACAGCTGGAGGGCCATAGTTTGAAGATTCCTACTCTAAAGCATTGCACCCACAATCAGACTATCAGTACACTGTCTGCTTGTACCTTAAATACAGGCCGTCAGTTGCTGAATTGCAGGACAAAAGCAAGGAACTACGACAGTGCTCACCAGCACCCTCACAGTTCATTGGGAACTAAAAGACAACTGCCGCAGTGGACGACAGTACTTATAGCTCATTCATTCAGTGTTCTGTGAATAAATGACATGGCCCTGAGGGCGGAGGCTCTGCAAGGCTGTGCTGTTTTTAAATTGATCCACCGCTCACTGTCACAGGGAAGGTGGGAATCGGGGAGAGAGGAGGCTGGAGCTGGAATTTGATACAAAAGTGAACTTAGTCTTTAACGGATATTCCTTTAAATAACCTCAGACCTAATTAATTTTAGTTAGTAAACAACTTTCAGGCCAATTTTTGGGGACAAAAGATGCCAAAATAACCCAAAAAGTTAAAAATGTGATTACTCTAAATTTGTCCAGATGCCAGAAAGATATTGTATTTGCAAGTTTCTCTTATCTTTTCTGGATACCAGCAGTAAAATATCTGCCAAGCTCAAATCTCTGTCTCATGTTTGCTCATGCTTTTAGAAGTGGCCTACAAGACCTTATTCATGTGCACACCTTTATACAGCTATTCCGGCGTGGAACTTGCTACAAGAATGCCAATAAAATATCATTAGTGTGTTAGAGTCACAGTAATGCAAATTCTTGACTATGTCCACTAAGCTCACCACTTTTCCCTCACGGTCTTGGCTGAAGCAGGAAGCTCTTCTCTAATTCATAAATTTGCAAAACTATGAATTGATGTTCCCGCCCACAGGAGGAGGGAAAAGTTCAAGGTTCTAGGTTTAACATTTCTTAGTTTATAGGAAGGATCTTAACTGATTTCAGATGCCTATTATCAGGTTATCCAGAGGCTCTGGTAAGTTCCCATAAAAAAAAAAAAAAAAAAGATAGAAGACCACAAATTACTAATACATTAAGAGTCTCATTACCTTTTTTTGTGGACTTTAGTTTTAAAATGCTCCTTTAAAGTCTTCAGATCCACAAAATATCTCCTAGAAAACACATACGTTAGTTAGCAAACACACTAAACAAAAAAAAAAAATGGTAAAAATGCAAAAAACCCTAATTTAACACACAAAAACAAATGTGCAAATGTACACACAGTTCGATGCAAAATCAGAATTAATTCAAATATTGACTTTTGATCTTCATCTCCAAGCTGCTACCAAGATCTGTGTGAGGCAGAGGCAGCCAATTAGTGCATCTCAAAGGACTGCAGCAAAGAAGAGGGAAGTTAAAACAGAGACTATTGGCACCCAGGAGGAGCGTTTTGCCGCCTTATTTGGGTTATATAACAGAGACAACAGTGAACCTGAAGTTAATAGCTGACTTAGGCTTGATTCACACTAATGCGTTTTTTGATGCATTTTGCAGAAATGCAGGGAATTTTTTTTAACATGGGTTCCTATGGAACATGTTCACATCAATGCATTTTGTGCCTCTGCGTTTTTGGAAAGGGTTGGGGACTTTTTTTCATGCAAAATGCAGCGTTTTGCATGCAATAGAAGTCAATGGACCCGCATCCAAAACGCAAGTACCGCGTTTTTACATCGTTTTGCTTTTTTTTTTTTTTTTACACTGTATATAGCTGGTTGCTAAGCAACCACAGTGTAGTAAAAAAAAAAAAACGCAAAACGCGGCAAAAATTGCGGTAAAAACGCGTGTCCAAAAACGCGCCAGGCACCGCAAAAACGCTCAAAAGCAACATGCATAGATGTGAATCGAGCCTTAGAGGATCTCCACTTTTGCTGATAATGTACCTTGCAAGGCTTCCTAACCGTTTCTACTCTGAAGGAAGGGCTCTTAGTTAACCTGTAGGCTCCACTGCCGATTTCCCTTAGTTACAATGGCAGCTCCTGCACCCGAGTCTGGAACACCTTTAAGCACTTCTTTCTTAAGCATTCTTGATGGTTTTTCAATGTTTCATAAACACAATTAAAACACATCAAACACAGGAGCATTTAGCAGGCATTGCTTCATTGGTCATAATTAACATGTGTGGGAACGAGCCCTTAGTACAGGGCTTGACAAATTTGCTTTGAATCTAGAAGCCAGCTCAAAAAAAAGTAGGAGCCATTTTTTTTACTTTTAGGCCTGAGGATTACAAAAAAACTCCCAAAATATTGATTTTCTGAAAGCAGACACCCTGGAGAATCAAATAGTTGTTCAGTAGTTCCATTTTTTTTTTATGTCACAATATTACTGCAAAGGTCGAGGAAACACAACAGTAAAAAAAAAAAAAAAAAAAAATTTTGTTTTAGAGAACAAAAACGCAATAAAATTACCAAATAGTAGATTGTTGCGTTGGTCCATTGTGGGAGGAAATCCCCCAACCTTCCTCCCACCGGAACACAAGAGTCACTGGGACTTTTGGGTGGTTTGAGGAGGATTGAATAGTATTCCTCCTCTGCCACGACCCTTGTAACCCGTCCAGTGTTTTTTAGGCCGACCCTCTGTCTCCTGCTGGGTTTGTAGCCTAAACCCTTGAAAAAGACGTCTGCCCTCAGGCTTCTTCTTTTTCTCTGGAAAGGCTTTCTTTTTGTCCTGGGTACGTTCCAGGGCCTCCTGGAGCCCAGAGACAAAAAGGTGATCGCCTGAGAAAGGCAATCCACAAAGCCTGAGCTTTGATGCTGCATCTCCTGACCAGGCTTTCAACCATACAGCCCTTCTTGCAGCGTTAACCAAAGCTGCGGACCTGGCCGCTAGCTTTACCGACTCCGCAGAAGCATCGGCTAGGAACCCAACTGCCTTAAATAATAAGGGAAAAGATTTAAGCAGCTGTTGTCGGGACGTGCCTGCAGAACTATGAGACTGCAACGGAGTTAACCAACATTCCAAATTTCTAGCCACACAGGTGGCTGCAAGGGCAGGTTTGAGCGCAATAGAGGAGGCATCCCAAGCCCTCTTTAGCAGCACATCACCCCTTTTGTCCATTGAGTCCTTAAGGGATCCTAGATCATCGAAGGCCAAATCAGTCTTTTTGGAAACCTTCGCTAGCAGAGCATCCAACTTAGGAACCTTGTTCCAAGGCTGGGCCACATCCTTCTCAAAGGGAAATCTACGTTTCAGACTGCCTGAAAAGTACGGTCTCCTCTCAGGGTGCTCCCACTCCAGCAAGATCGCTTCCACTAGAGATTTGTGCACAGGGAAAAATCCTGATACATGAGGTCATGCTTAGAAAGCTGTAATGACTCCTCTCTGATCTCTAGGGTGTCTTAGATAGCTTTTAATAAGTCCCCCACATCGTCCAATGTCAATTTGTATCTGGACCCTCTGGAGCAATCTTCCTCTTTATCAGAGTCAGACCCTGAGTCTACTTGAAAAGAGGCAAACGATCTGGGCTCCCTCTCTCTATCGTCCCTATCCTCCTGACTGGGCTCAGACAGGGAGGACAAACTTGCCGCTCTAGATAAGGGCACAGAAGGGGGCGTGGTTAAGCTGGCGGCCGGATAAGACGTGCTCGAGTGGAGCTCCGCTCCTGAATGCCTGCATTATCCGCTATTCGGGTCTTTGGGAACCTATTTCCACCCACAAACTCCCTGAGGTGAAGGGGTATGAAAAAGGGATCCGGCAGGAAAGGAGGATCGGCCCCTAAATCCTCTCCGAGGCCGCAAACACAGCCCGCTACAGGCCGCACACACGTGGCGTCTCAGGCCAATATGGCGGATCCGGAGCCGGAGAAGGCTGAGGAGGATCGCTTCCAGGCACTAATGCAGGCGATCGCTGGATGCCAGTCGACACTGACGGCAAAGATAGACACCCTACAACTTGACGTTGGCCTGGTGAGAAGGGACCTCGACAAAATCCGAGGACGGATGGGGGAGGCGGAGCGCAGAGTAGGAGACGCTGAGGATGCTATCCGTGACCAGAGGGCAGCCATCCATACACTGCAGGTCAAGGTAAAGACCCTGGAGTCTAGGGCAGAGGACAGTGAGAACCGGAGCCGTAGGAACAACTTGAGGGTGGTGGGCCTCCCGGAGGGGGCCGAGGGCCAGGACCCCACGGCCTTCATGGAGCAGCTGCTCCGCACACTCTTGCCGCAGGCCCAATTCTCATCCCACTTTGCAATTGAGAGGGCTCACAGGATGCCACCGGTGCGGGGCCCCCCGGGCTCCCCCCCACGCACATTTATCTTTCGGCTTTTAAACTTCCGGGACCGGGATCTATCGCTGCGTGAGGCCCGCAAAGTGGAGGAGCTGCGGTTTGAAAACACCAAGATCATGCTCTTCCCGGACTACTCCATAGACACCCAGAGGCTCCGGCGCACGTTTGACCCGGTGAAAGCACAGCTCCGCACGAAAGGCATCAAGTACAGCATGTTGTTCCCGGCGAAGCTCCGTGTAGTGGACGGGGAATCCACCCGCTACTTTACTTCACCAGAGGATGCCTCTCAATGGTTGGAGGGCCTGCCCAGGGCCAGATAACAGTATGTACCCTAAAGCTATATATATTTTAACTTTTCCTAGACCGGGCTCCCTCTCTGTTACCTCTCCCCCCTGAGTTATACTTGTAACGGTTCCCCTGACTTGGCTCACAATGTGCCCAGCCCTGTGTTTGTACAACCGGCAGAAGGAACATCTCCCTGGGACCCACATGGGGACTTATACTGATGGAGGCTGTCGGCAGGGCAGCATTCAAGCTGGGACCAGATCTGCAATGCCCCCCTTGTCTATGCGGTGAGAAGCTGCTACAGGGTTGGACAGGCCACAGTTGTGATTCTTTCATGGGGGAGGGGGGGGAGGAGAGGATTGCTGGAGATGCCCTTTGAAAACGCTCCACGAATACCAGTTTGAAGAATGTGCCCCTGGATGATTCCAGGAGAATGTTTCCCCCTGCTTTTCATTTTGATCACCCCCCCTTTTTTTATCCTCGTTTTGCCCCCCTTCTTTTTTTTCATTACACACCAGCAGCATTGCAAATATGACGAGACTTCCTTGTGCATGTTATTGAGCTGGACCCGAATGCTGCTTCAATACATTTGCTGTTGCACTGCGGGCAGGGGGGGGCGGAGACCTCCAGAAGTTCTGGAACTGTTAGTCCACACGCGCACCGGAAGGCTGGTAGCTTTTCTGTTCGCCCCCATAGGAGACTTTCCTACAGTTTGATGGGTTTGGTTTTGGGATCAAACACCCCGAGGTTGTTGACGGGGGTGTGGGGTGGGGGTGGGGGGGGCGTGGGGGTTTATGTTTTGTGTTTGGTTTTTATTTTTATTATTTGCTAATGGAAGTATGCGGTACTGTTTCCCTCAACACATGATTGTATTGTGCAGTGGAGTGTGGTGGCTGTCTCTCCCGGCCCTCAGAATAGCTGGGGACTGGGAGACTAATATGTGTCCTCCTCCGGGTCGACTCTACAGTTTTGCCCCTGCAGTTGATTTCCTGGTAGCACTAGTATGGCCCCCATAAAAGTTCTTTCCTGGAATGTCCGGGGGTTAAATGACAAAATTAAAAGATCATTGGTAATGTCATATTTGAAAAAGTATAGCCCGCAGGTGTGTATATTACAGGAGACACACCTGGTGGGAAGCAGGATTCTCAGCCTTAAAAAACCATGGGTGGGCCAATACTTCCATTCCACATATTCTGGCTACGCCAGGGGAGTCAGCATTCTAGTACATAAGGCCCTTACGTTTCATTTGCTGGATGTTAAAGTCGACCCGGAGGGAAGGTTTGTGTTACTTCATGCCCTAATTGACCAGGTTGAAATGTTGATTCTGGGAGTGTATATTCCCCCCCCGGCTAATATGTCACTCTTAAGATACCTCACGCCCATTCTTGCTACATACCCTACGGACAATATCCTACTTGCGGGAGACTTCAACATGGCTCCCAACCCATCACTGGATAGATTAACGCCAGGAGTGGGCACGGACTCACCCCTAGACAAGTGGGCAAAGGTGTATGGGCTGACTGACGTTTGGAGATGGAGGTTCCCAACAGATAGGGCATTCACGTGTCAGTCGGCCTCATACCGGTCAATGTCTAGGATAGATTTAATTTATGTTAGTGGGGGACTGCTCTCCCGAGTTCGTGAGGTCTCTATACTACCAAGGGGAATCTCGGACCATTCCCCCATGTGTGTTACCTTACAAACGCAGACACCTCGGTCAGACAAAATCTGGCGATTGTCCAGATATTGGATCTCGGAGGAGTATGTCGAGGCGGAAATTGACCAGGGTATTACTGATTACTGGCTGGCCAATGTACAATCTGCTACGCCACATGGGAGATGGGATGCATTCAAGGTTTATGTCCGTGACTGCTACCAAACAGCCATCTCACAAGCCAGGTATAACGCAAAACTGTCCATCGAAGAGGCAGAGACCAGGGCACAGGGGTTGGAGTCCCAGTATGTCATGACCCAAAACCCCATCACTCTCCTCGATATGCGATCTGCATACCGAGAACTAACAATACTAAGGGTTGCCGGAGCCAAAAAACGCCAGCTATCACAGACACAACGTATATTTGAGCAGGGGGAAAAAACAGGGCACATGCTGGCCTGGCTGGCAAAAGAACAACAACCCTCTACGTCTATAGCCCGCATTAGACAAGAAAATGGAACTGTAGCGACAGACCCACTGGTTATCAACGCCTGCTTTGCTTCATACTACGCCTCTTTATATGCGTCCAGGGTGGACTACTCTGGGGGGGAGCTTGTCTCCTTCCTGGAGCGGATCACCTTCCCCATGTTGAGCCCCGAGGCCAGGGTAAATCTGGACAAAGACATAACTATTGAGGAAGTTAAGATGGCGCTGGGTGAACTACAAGCAGGAAAGACCCCTGGGGCAGATGGACTCCCTCCCGAGTTTTATAAACAGTATGGGGAACAGCTCACAATTAGGTTACATGAAATGGTGCTGGGGTCCCTGGAGGCCGGCACCCTCCCGGAGTCAATGGCGGAAGCCATAATAGTGGTCCTTCCCAAGCCGGGTAAGGACCTGGAACTCTGCTCATCGTACCGACCGATTTCCCTCCTTAACGCGGATGCTAAAGTCCTAACAAAAATTTTGGCAAAAAGGCTCAATGAGGTCATACTGACGCTGATCCACGAGGACCAGTCGGGATTCATGCCCGGCAAGGGCACGGACATAAACATTCGTAGGCTATACACGGTCATGGGGGCCACGGGACACCTGGCTGAGTTCGACGTAGTGGCCTCCCTGGATGCGGAGAAAGCATTCGACTCGGTGGAGTGGGAATATCTATGGGAGGTCCTGCGTCGATTCGGCTTTGGTCCAAAATATATTGCCTGGGTGCAGGCCCTCTATAGGGCGCCGAGGGCTAGGGTTCGCACGGGTGTGATACTCTCGCCAACGTTTCGGTTACATAGGGGCACGAGGCAGGGGTGTCCATTGTCCCCTGCCCTGTTTGCCTTGGCTATTGAGCCCATGGCCATTATGGTGCGGTCCTCTCCCCTGGTGAAGGGCATACAAATTGGCTCTTCACAGGAAAGAATATCCCTATACGCGGACGATACCCTGCTATATCTAAGAAACGATTCTGGCTCCCTGGAAGCGGCCCTCGCAATTATAAATGAATTTGGCAAATACTCTGGCATCCGCGTTAACTGGACCAAGTCGGTCATTTTTGCACTACACCCGGGGGAGGCCTCCCTGTCAGACAACACACCCCTGAAGAAAGTCTCACAGTTTAGGTACCTAGGGATAGAGATACATAGGGACAAAACACAATTTATCCCCCTAAACCTGACGCCAGCTATGTCCTCTTTAGTACAGAAGTGCACGGCATGGAAGACGTTACCCCTGACTCCAGTAGGGAGAGTAAATCTGATCAAGATGTCTCTCCTGCCCAAATTTTTATACATATTTAGACAAACGCCGGTGCATATCCCAAATACGTTTTTTAAAAGGCTTGACTCGGTACTGACGACCTTTATATGGCAGGGCAAGATCCCCAGAATAGCCAAAACTACCCTTCAAATGCCACTTTCACTGGGGGGCCTGGCCCTCCCAAGCTTTCAAAAATATTATTGGGCGGCAGTTTTGGTGACGCTTCGGTGGTGGCTGTCAGAAGAGCCGGCGAACCCCGCCTCGACTTTGGAGGCGGCGCTGCTTGGTTCCTACTCCGAATTAAGAAACCTAATCCACCGGGGGCCTGGGTCTAATCCTGATATAACATACTCCATGAAGGCCACCCTTAAGGTTTGGGGGATTGTCAGGGACAAGATTCTAAAGTTTGCAGGTTGGTCTCCCTATACCCCACTATGGGGAAACCCCAGACTGCCCCACTTTCAATCCATACCGGACCCGGTACTGTGGGCGAGGCACGACATAGTGACACTAGCGGACATATCTGGCTCGACGGGCTTGCTTTCGTTTGATGCGCTGAAACATAGCAAAGGGCTCCCTAACAGTATGTTTTTCAGATACTTGCAGATCCGCCACGCCTACAGCTCCCAGTTCCCGACGCCACCAAGGATGGGAACGTCGGGAATTGAGAATCTACTGAGGGAGGAGGGGGGGACGAAGGTCCTCTCCAGGGTGTACTCGGCCCTGGCTGGCCTGGATACCTCTAAGGTGTCCCAGCTATTCTCGGTCTGGCAGGGAGATATACCCTCGCTGGCCGACGATGACTGGGAAGAGGGATTTCAACAATACCTCCCCCTGATGATCTCTGCACGGGATAGGTTCATCCAACTGAAATTTATACACAGGGCATATTTTTCGCCACAGCGACTGGCCAAGATATACCCTACTCATAGCCCGCTGTGCGCTAAATGTGGAACAGAGGAGGGCTCCTTCTTCCATGTGGTGTGGTCATGTAGCCTAATCCAGTCATTCTGGAGAGGGGTGGTGGACAAAATAAACCTGGTCAGTAAGCTTAGACTACCCTGTGACCCAATTCCACTGCTTCTAGGTGTGGTGGATACGCTGGAGGGACCCCAGGCCAAGAAGCTATTTGTGTTCTATGCTGCTTTCTACGCAAGAAAAGCGATATTGCTACATTGGAAGGGAGCTGCCCCCCCAACAACACAATTTTGGAGGACCCTTATCAACAAAGCTCTCCCCTTGTATAAACTCACATATATGGGCCGCAACTGTCCTAACAAGTTTAACAAAATCTGGAATCCCTGGGTGCAGGAGGAGAGGCTGACTTTGGACTAGGAAGAGGGTGAGACGAGGACCATATTGGAGGAGATTGGGAGGTATGTGAATGACCCCAAAGAGACGAGGGACGTACGATGGGGACGATGTAGATGGGCGTGGAGAGCAGTGTGACCCCCTCCTCCCCGATCCGAGGATCGGGGGGGGAGGAGCTGGAGAGTCGCGGGCACAGGGGGGGGCTGAGAGGTACCCCGCACGAGACGATAGGGCATGACATGCTGGGAATGTTGATGGGAGGGCTGGAGTGTGGCAGTTCACCACACCCACTAGGACTACGTAAGGAACTGGGAAGAGTGTACTATGACCAATGTTAATCCGGGTTTGTTTCCCCCCTCTTTCCCCCCGTTCCCCGCTCACCCCTCCTGTAACAAATTCTGTATCTCATTTCCCTTCCCTATGAGAACACTGTGTACACCTGATAACCTATGTTCCACACCAATGATTGTATAAATACCCTGCACATGTAGAACATTCGTTGCATTTGAAAATGAGACACTGTACCGTTGTATTTCTTTGTATTTTTTCCTTATTTTGAAAATAAAAACCGTTTTTGTTAAAAAAAAAGATAAGGGCACAGAGGGACCCTGCATCCTATCATTCCTGTAAATGATTTGAAGGTGGATGCAATCTCGTCTTTTACTGGACGTAAGGATCTTATGACACTCTGTCATGGAGTCATCGTTAGAAAAATTATTGACACATTCGGGGCAAAGCGGTTTCTCCAAATTGGGACCGAGTTTTGTCCCACAAACGGCACACTTTCTCCTGGGAGGCTGTATCTGAGATCTGTCCTGTGCTTTACCCTGAAAGCAAAAGAAAAGACAGAAGACAAATCGTGAGAGCCTATCCCCAGCTGCCACCACCATTGTGCTCAGGGGGGAAGGAGAGAAGTGCCCAGCCCTTCACCTGTGGATCCCCACCCAGGGAATGGCTTTGGTCACAAGGACCTTACATTCGACTATATAGACATACAAACACATGAATACAATGTATAAAATTGGATTTTCACATACAAAATTAAAATAATCCCACTTCCGCATGTTAATTACTGTGTCCAGCATAAATAAATTACTCGAGCGTCCGTTTAGCCACGCCCCTGATGATGTGATTTTCTCACAAAACAACGTAGGGAGGAGTCCAACGTGACGCTACTGCATGCTGGGACACGGCGGCCATCTTTCTGGTGGGGAGAGGCTGTATACATACAAACAAAGCTTGCTTTTGTTTGTCAGCAATGTGAGTGCAATTTCAATCGTTTTTACCTGAATAAATACTGTAATAATGCACTGCGCAATGAGGTTTATCTCCTTTTGTCTGCATGGGATGACATACATTTGATGATTACCGCTGGAGGGCAATTTTTGAACAAGGAGAGTCCCATCCAGGTTTGCTGCATCCACTATCCGGTCTGCTGCCACTGAATGAATGAATGAATGACTTGTATAGCGCAACCTATGCGAACTGAATCGCCTCAGGGCGCTTTTTGCCACTGGTGTCCATCTGTGGTATAGTGCGGTCCTTGCCCTGTGGGGTCCTGACATACACACATATTTGGCCAATTTTTATCGACAGGATCTAATTAACCTACCAGCATGTCTTTGGAGTGTGGGAGGAAACCGGAGTACCCGGAGGAAACCCACGCAAGCACAGGGAGAACATGCAAACTCCAGGCAGATGGTGTCATGGTCGGGATTCATGCACTAAGTGCATGAAGATTGATGGGCTTCCTCCTTACCTGAGTTTACTTTACATAAGCTGATGTGACTTTTGTGATGAGGGTCCACCACATGAGGTAAGTGGCTGTATTGTCGGGTGATGGTGACGGGTCTCCCTATTCCCTGTCTATCCCAGATAAACTACTGATGAACTACTATTGAACTTTTGTTCCTGGATAGTCCTTTTTGGGATTTAAAGCACTGCACACTTACCATATATATCTTGTTATTGACTTCCTTCAATATTGTGCTGGCTGCTGATATCTTATTGAACCAACTGATAATAAAGATCTGTAGCGCAACAAAGTCTTACTATTCTGTATGCATTATTAGGGCCGTACCCTCTTCCTCAGCGGCAAACATCAACAAGAGGGTATGGCTCTCAAAACACCTAAGACATTAGGATCTTGAATGATGCCCTCCCAAGCTTCTGGAGCAAGTGGAGTGGATGAACTGATTGCTACTATATGATATGCTTTGCTAATCTGTACATCTGCGAGTAGATTTACATCTCTTTTTGAATAAATGGTTTTAGAGATAATGTATCTGGCTGGTGAGCCCTCTCTCGCTCTATAGTCTTTTTTTTGGGATACCCCCAGGCCAGAGAGGGCAGCAAGGCGTGATGTGTTTACATCTCCCAGTTTACAACGGATGTGCTATATATAAGCTTTGAAATCAGACCACCCATGCGTAGGAGGTGTTATGTTTTACATGACCATCCTGTTTGGGGCTACATGTCCCATCAATTAAATGCACTGTCTTCCTAGACCTGGCAGCAGTCTTACGTGCGGGGGAGGCTTGCATGTTATATTCAGATTTCGGGTCCATGCACACTAGGCAGCAGAAAAAGCAGCATAAACAAAGCTTCTACGAAGCTTCTATGATTGCATTCATAAGCATTTTCCCCCAAAAGCTAGAAACAATATACACCTAAAAATGCTTGATGCACCTAAATGCTGCTTTTAGGCACATCAAGTGTTATTTTTGCCTGAAAGATCCTCCCAAAAAATGCACTTTTTTTCCAGCCTGTAAATACTCCTCCTCAAATATGCCTGTAAACACCCAAATGTGCATGGACATATTGGCTAAGAGAGTTGCTTCTACAGACTGAAAGAAAAAACGCCAAACGCCTGTAGAGACAGCATTTTATGCCCAGTGTACATGAGGACTTAGGGCTGTCTATATGTGTGCACAGGCAGCATACATTTGGATCCATATGACCCTACAAGGAAAGCAGGGACTGGGCTGAGAGGATCATAAGAAGCAGGAGGATAGCAAGACTTTATAACACTGAAAAGCAGCATTAAATGTAAGTTTGACATCAGAGATTTTGTAGATAGATAGACATATATATATTATATATATAGAAAACTGAAGATTTTTTTTAAGTGGATCCGAAGGCTGACAGTTTTTTCTTACCTTCATGCACTATGTGCAGCTCCCCTCTCAGCCCCCCACAATGCGCACAAGAGCAGAAGCTCTTCCGAGTCTCTCCCTCTTCACTGGCTAAGACATACCAGTGGGAGCCATTGGCTCCCGCTGGTGTCAATCCTATCAATCACAGCCAGTGTCAGTGTGGAGGGAGCGGGGTCGAGCGGCGCTCACTGCATGTCTCACGGACACACAGAGCGGGGCTCAGGAGCGAGCACAAATGTGTGTCCCCAGAGAAAGCAGATTGCTGTGGGGACACTCAGCAAGAGGGAGGGGCCAGGAGTGCTGGCAGGGGACCCAAGAAGAGGAGGATTTGGGCTGCTCTGGGAAAAACCATTACACAGAGAAGGTGAGTATGACATGTTTGTTATTTTAAAAAAAAAGAAAATATTTGCCGTTACAAACACTTTAATATCACTTTGTGTTTCAATGCAAATAAAAGTTAATTTTAGCATGTGAGCACAACTTTTTAAAAATGGCTTTGGTAGCGAAAAAGGTTAAAAGGTGTGTGTTATGATACACACAAGCCAGAGATAGTGGGGGAATAAAGAAAAGGTATTTGAAAGACGTTCTCTCTTAAATGGTGCTATTGCCTCTATCAACCAATCATCTTCTACGTTTCATTTTTTCCACGCAGCTGGAAATGGCAATTTAAAAGTGGTTTGGGCATTTTCCACTTAAGACGTTTTTTTTTTTTTCCAAACATTTATCAGTATCAATTTACACCAAAATACTTACGCGCAATGTAGACAATAATGCTGAGCATTTCCAGGAACATCATAATCAATTTCCTGCTTTAATAAACGACCGGAATTACCAGGAAGCATATCTTCATGTATTTGATCTAAATCCTTGACTCTCCTTTTGGTTTTCCAGCTTTTAGCAATATTTTTCCTTTTATCATTTTTGTGATTCCCAATCTGCTTTGAACGAGTCATATCTGGAAAAAAAAAAAAAAAGAAGAAGGGAATATTAAAACATCCTGGATGAAACAAATGTAAGAACAGAAGAAAACAACAAACCCTTAGCGCTAATTTGTGTAAGAAGTTCTCCTATGTGCCCTGAGAGCCCACAAACCCTGATGCTAAGAGTCTGTAAATTTATCAAAGTGGATGTAAAATCTGACAACACACTGCTCTTATTTGCTCCCCTTTGGTCTATTAAATACACTACTGAAAGTGTTTTGGCCAATAAGTGCAAAATGACTGTTGATACTGACAGAAATCCAGGGTTGATCGTCAGCACTGCTCTCAGCTCTCATTGTGAACTACAGCAGTGGTTCTCAACCTCAGTCCTCAATAGGGGTGCAACGGATCAAAAAACTCACGGATCGGATCGATCCTCGGATCAGAGTCACGGATCGGATCATTTTTCGGATCAGCAAATGATAATTGAATTTGCAAAAACCTGTGAAAATTCCGCCACCATATAGTCCCCACTGTAATATCCACGTCATTTCCCCCCACTGTAATATCCACGTCATCTCCCCCACTGTAATATTGGCAGAGTATCGCAGAGTATTGGCAGGGTATGGGTAATGCAGAGTATTGGCAGGGTATGGGTAATGCAGAGTATTGGCAGGGTATGGGTAATGCAGAGTATTGGAGGGTATTGGCAGGGTATGGGTAATGCAGAGTATTGCAGGGTATGGGTAATGCAGAGTATTGGCAGGGTATGGGTAATGCAGAGTATTGGCAGGGTATGGGTAATGCAGAGTATTGGCAGGGTATGGGTAATGCAGAGTATTGGCAGGGTATGGGTAATGCAGAGTATTGGCAGGGTATGGGTAATGCAGAGTATTGGCAGAGTATGGGTAATGCAGAGTATGGGTAATGCAGGGTATTGCAGGGTATGGGTAATGCAGAGTATTGGCAGGGTATGGGTAATGCAGAGTATTGGCAGGGTATGGGTAATGCAGAGTATTGGCAGGGTATGGGTAATGCAGAGTATTGGCGGGGTATGGGTAATGCAGAGTATTGGCAGGGTATGGGTAATGCAGAGTTTACAACTGATCGCTCCGTCATTTGACGGAGCGATCACATTGTAAACAGCGGCCGGGTGTACCAAGATGGCCGCCGCTCCGGAGCTAGGCTGAAGCCGCGGCCTTTCCTAAGGCCGAGGCCGCGGATCGCGGGGTGTGCCGATCCGAACTGGGTGACCCGTTCGGATCACGGATCGGCGACGATCCGTTGCACCCCTAGTCCTCAAGTACCCCCAACAGGCCACGTTTTTAGGTTTTCCTTTCTTTTGCACAGCTGCTTTAAATCAATATCAATGACATGGTATTGATAAGAGCTATTTTATCTAAGGGAAGTTCCCAAAACATGGCCCGTTGGGGATACTTGAGGACTGAGGTAACTACAGAACACAACCTCCCAAGCAGAACTCACATGAAAATACCAGGTCCCTGTCCCCAGCCCCCTTAAAACAAACACAAAAAAAAAAAAAAATAGGATTACAGGGGTTTTAACCATCTCCCTACTTTAACACCCCCCTTTCAAAAAAATTAAAATAAAAAAAAAAGGCTTGGCCACACATACACTAAATAACTGGGAAATACTTGACTTCTGACATGCTTGCCTGGACAAGTGATCTTCCTTCCTGAGAGATGCTGGAAAAACTATGGAGTCCAAATCCCATAAGAATGAGCTTCTTCACTGTGCCAACTAACAGCATGTATTTCAGCCTGCCATGGACTGAGGAGGCAGGCAGCGGGCCTGGAATGTGCACCTGTGCTTACCGGGTAATTCAAAACATCAGGTTTGTAGGCACAGCGACTGGACCCCTCACCCCATACATCCAGTCTGGGCTTGTTTACATTAGATGCGGTCAAATGTGTTTAAAACCGCAAATGCATATGCAAAATAAAAGAGATATGATTGTATTTTAACCACTTAAGCTCAGGAAGGTTTTACCTACCTTTATGACCAGGCTATATATATTTTTTTAATTCAGCACTACGCTACTTTAACTGGCAATTGCTTGGTCATACAACGCTGTACCCAAATTTAATTTTGTACCATTTTTTTTCCATACAAATAGAGCTTTCTTTTGGTGGTATTTGCTCACCACTGCATTTTTTATTACATAAACAAAAATGTCCAAAAATTTCGAAAAATATATAAAACATATCCAATAAAAAAATAAATACAATTTCTTCATAAATTTAAAGAAAATGTATTCTGCTACAAGTCTTTGGTAAAAAAAATTCAATAAGTGTATAGTGATTGGTTTGTGTGAAAGTTATAATGTCTAGAAACCATGGGATACAAACTGAATTTTTTTTTTTTACTACTACTAATGCTAATGATCCGCAACTTATAATGGGACTGCGATAATGCGGCGGACAATCTGACACTAACTACCACTGACACTAATACAGGGATAAAACGATATACTTTCAGTGTACTAATGACACTGAGAAGGGGTAAACCTCTCAGGTAATCAAAGGGGTTAAATGTGTGCATTATGTGCTGCTTTTTATTAAAGATTCTCTTCTTTGCTTATCCCTGAGTTTCTGTAAGAAACAGAGAGATCATTCCCTCTGTACAAAGCCCTGCAGCTGTGAGCTGTGATTGTAGACAGCCGATCGGCAGGTCTCTAAATATGGGTGTAATGTGTTATGAAAGATGAACTTATCCTTTAACCACTTAAGGACCGTAAAGTTTTACCCCCGTCATGACCAGGCCATTTTTTGCAATACGGCATTGCATTACTTTAACCGACAATTGCGCGGGCGTGCAACGCTGTACCCAAACAAAATTGATGTCCTTTTTTTCCCACAAATAGAGCTTTTTTTGGTGGCATTTGATCACCTCTGCGGTTTTTTTTTGCGCTATAAAACGAAAAAGCACTGCAAATAAAAAAAAAATATCCCCCCCAAAAAAAAAAAAAAAAAAAACATTTCTTCATCAGTTTAGGCCAATATATATTCTTCTACATATTTTGGGGGAAAAATATCCCAATAAGCGTATATTGATTGGTTTGCGCAAAAGATATAGCGTCTACAACAAAGGGGATAGATTTAGGGACTTTTATTTTTTTTACTGGTAATGGCGGCGATCAGCGATTTTTATTGGGACTGCAACATTGACAGATCTGACCCTAAGTGACACTTTTTGGGGACCAGTGACATTAATACAGTGATCAGTGCAAAAAATTAAAAAAAAAAAAATCCACTGATCACTGTATAAAAAAAAAAGGGGTTATAACAGATCAAGTTTTTTTTTGCTCTCTGTGTGCCATGAAGGAATTCTCTTCACTACCTGTCCCATAGCCAAAACAGGAAAGGAGAGGAAATTCCTCCAAAGTGGGGGGGGGGGACCTGGGGTGTCCCCATTGGAAGATTTCCCCTCTAGTCTCGTTCGGGGGACAACCCAAAATTTAGGATTTTCTTTCACTTTCAATAATAATAGTAAACAGGACAAATATAGAGAGTGATGGGGACATAGACAGTAATTACAGCTGACAGGGGTTCTCTTCCACCTCCCCTATCCAAAAATATGGAAATGGAAAAAAATAAGTTTTGTCTTTAGTTATGCTTCACGGGGATGGGAAATAGAAAACAAAGGAATTATTATTATGATTATCATGCATTTTTATGTGTAATTGACTACGTATACTTTTTAATCTGTCTCAATTTTGTATTAATAAAATCTATTTTTAATTCAATTATATAGCTTTAATTTATACTAATCAAACCAGTACCGTAATAGTCCATCTCTGTTTGTGGGGAACTGGTTGGGGATCGGTTTTCTATTTCTTACATATTGGATGATGGTACACCCCTTCCCAGTTTTACCAATTTATATCATTGGAGGCTGCATATTCCTTCACAAGATTGTGGTTGGGGGGCAGTAATAACACAGCGTGTAAACAACCCCCCCAAGACAAGGGGAGGCAACCTCGGCCCTCCAGCTTTGGTGAAACTACAATACCCAGCATGCCTCTACGAGTCATGTCCGTGATTGTCAGGGTCTTGCAATGTCTTATGGGACTTGTAGTTTCAAAACAGCTGGAGGGCCGATGTTGCCTACCCCCTGCCCTAAGAGAAGTCGCAGCGCTGTTTGCAGTCTACTCCTGAAAATGCTGCTCGTTATGCTGACCAAAGCTTTCAATGGAAAAATGGATGCAGATCAGGATATGTGACTTTCACTTGCTGCATGCTTGTTCTAGGTGAGTGACTCCTTGAAGCCAGAGACTGGCAGGCAAGCAGCATCTTCAGGAGGAGGTCGCCATTATCAGCCCACAGCTTCCTCCATACACAGAAGGTGCTGGCATAGGTGAATAGCAGCACTGTCTATACGAGCTGCAGTCACGTGCTAACACTCCCCATAAGTACAATGTAGGCTCAGAATACTGAGCTAAAAAGTGTGCAACATGAAAACCCGGAGCTCAGTACAATAACACAGCTAATTCTACGGAAACGAGCCTTTACAAGTCGGACTCACCTAGTTCTTATCCCTATCTGTCTCATCCACCATGCTAGAAGGAACGCCACTTCCTGTTTACTAGAGAACGAACTGTATAATTGTACGACTGTCCCTAACATTGTACAAAACAGCTATGGCTGGCGGCCATGTTTTCGTAGCCGCAGCGTTGATAATAAAATGTCTTCTGGAACGAGAGTTTCACGATAGAGGAGAAACTGCGGCTTCCTAGAGCGACCCCTAAAGGATGCTGCTGTGTTTAACACAGCAGAGCACTTGATGAGTGCAAGTGTGTTGGACAGGTAAATGGGCTACCGACATGATAGTTACGAAGATATGTGTAAGTAGCATTGTGAAGGCGATTTTAACATAGATTTATAATGTAGTGATATTAAAAATATCTTTCGTCTTTTAATTAGTTTATATGTTTTCTCCTTTAACCTCTAGTTTTTCATCTTCGCCCTGGGCACCGAATGACCTTGTCCCAGCACTGGGCACTGATGAGGCAGCACTGATGAGGCTGCACTGATAGGTGGCACTGATGAAGAGACACTGATGGGCACTAATAGGCGGCACTGAGAGGTGGCACTGATTGACACTGATAGGTGGCACTGATGGGCACTGGTAGACAGCTCTGATGGGCACTGGTAGGTGGCACTGATTGGCAGCCGTGGTGGGCACTGATTGGCAGCACTGGTGGCTCTGCACTGCACAAAGGGGTTATCGGCTTTCTTCAGCGTGAGGGGAAAAAAAGCCAATAACCAGCTTGTGTTTATATCCTGTGATCAGCTGTCTTTGGCTGACAGCTGATCACACGATAAAGGGCCACTGTGATTGGCTCTTTACCTCAATCTGTGATCAGCTGAGTCTGAAGGACTCAGCAATCACAGAGCACGATTCAGGGAACGCACGGGGAGCACGATCACGGGAGGATGTCCATGTACGCCCCCCTGGCAAAGGGAGCCTGTAGCCTGTCTTTCCACTATAACACGGGCAGGAAGTGGTTAACCACCTCAACTGTCCTACGTTTGAAACAAAATATGGGTGTCCCTCATCCCTCCTCTGATTGCCCACTTTTTGCTCTACTGTAGCGATCTATAGCCCCTTTCCCACTTTAGAAACAGGGTTTTTATAATTGCGTGCACAACTGTCACAACTGTCCCTGATTTGGAACAAAGCCCTTCTGTCCCTCTTTCCTCCTCATTTGTCTCTCAATTTGGTCTGATCTATATAGTTGTATATAAAATGCACTACTTATCTATCAAAAATGACCCTTCCACACTGAGGAGTTTTTCAAGTGCTTTTGCGTTAAAAAAAAAGCACCTGAAAAGCTCAAGAAAAATGTTTCTCTTTAAAAATCAATGATTGTGTGCACGGTAGGGCGGTGCACTTCTATTGCGATGGAAAAAAATCCTGCTGGCATCATCTTTGGAGCATGTTTGGGGAGCTAAAAAAAACGCACCTTCTCATTGAAAGCAATTAAAAACATGGCAAAAAAGGGAGCCCAGGTTCACACTGATGAGGTGCGGGACACTGCATGTAATTCGTACAGGAATCGCAGCACATTCCTGGGTGAATTACATGAGGTGTCTCTGGTGTGTGATTTGAGACATGTACTTTTATGGCTCAAATCGCACTGCATTCGCCCCAAACTTGTGCAGGATCCTTTTTTTTTTGTCTGAACCAGAATCGGACTGCATGGGTGTTCATCGTTTTGAAAACCAAATTTGGGGAGTCCTTAAACTTAACACACACTCTGCAATCGGTTCGCATGAACAGGTTGCTGTTTTGATGCGGTGCGGATACCGCTGCAAATTTATTTGAATTCGGACCGCATCTAGTATGAACGGAGGCTGAAAGATCGCACCGCAAATGCAGTAAAGTTGCGGCAAAAACACATATGCGTTTTGCAGCGGATAAGTATGAAAGTGCCCAAATTGTTTCCCAGCGCTAAACCTTTCATCCAATTTCTAAGTTTCTGCATTTGTAAATTCCAGCAAATTTTTCATACAATTCTACTTTAAGGGGGGCATGGCAGGGGGTGTGCCCTATGCCTACATACTTTTGCTAATAGGTCTCCCTCATTCCCAACTCAGAAAGTTGGGAGGTATGCTGTGCGATTTTGCCATGCTACAAAATGCGCCTTGCTCTGGGCCAAAACTTGCGCAAAGCTTCTTTGGCATGACAAACACGCATAGGGCAGCCTATTCTGTCCCGTTCACAATTAAGGTACTTGGAATCACTGTCAGTTTCCACATTGTGCTAAAATCGCTGCAAAACGCACAATGTGCGTTTGGGTGTCATTTATTCTTAATAGCACCCCAAGTGCAGTGGGATTTTGGCACAATTGTCCTGCGGTAAAACGCATGTGAAAAATCATGCATTTCTCAGGACCAAAATTAGGTCATTGAGTGTCTTTGAAATTCAGAATTGGGGACCTCGTGTTTTGAAAAACAAACTGCAATGTAGAGACAATGGTAAATGGTAAAATCTTTATAAATTGAATACATTTTCAATATTGATAGTCCTGTAACCAATTTGTACTTTACTGTACTGTATTTGTAAGTTGTTTTCAAGGGTAGCTGTAGGAGACATATAAATAATACATACAGTATATCCCAAAAGTTAGTACACCCCCTCACATTTTTGTAAATATTTTATTATAACTTTTCATGTGACAACACTGAAGAAATTACACTTTGCTTCAATGTAAAGTAGTGAGTGTACAGCTTGTATAACAGTGTAAATTCCCTGTTCCCTCAAAATAACTCAACACACAGCCATTAATTTCTAAACTGCTGCCAACAAAAGTGAGTACACCCCTAAGTGAAAATGTTCAAATTGGGCCCAAATATCCAGAGGTTGTCTTTGGGAAATAGACGTATGAGTGCTGCCAGCATTGCTGCAGAGGTTGAAGGGGTGGGGGGGTCAGCCTGTCAGTGCTCAGACCATATGCCGCACACTGCATCAAATTGGTCTGCATGGCTGTCATCCCAGAAGGAAGCCTCTTCAAAAGATGATGCACAAAAAAGCCAGCAAACAGTTTGCTGAAGACAAGCAGACTAAGGACATGGATTACTGGAACTGTGGTCTGATGAGACCAAGATAAACTTATTTGGTTCAGATAGTGTCAAGAGTGTGTGGCGGCAACCAGGTGAGGAGTACAAAGACAAGTGTGTATTGCCTATAGTCAAGCATGGTGGTGGGAGTGTCATGGTCTGGGGCTGCATGAGTGCTGCCGGCACTGGGGAGCTACAGTTCACTGAGGGAACCATGAATGCCAACATGTACTGCAACATACTGAAGCAGAGCATGATCCCTTCAGAGACAGTTTTTTTCAGGTTTTTAGGCAACATGATAACGACCCCAAACACACCTCCAAGACGACCACTGCCTTGCTAAAGAAGCTGTAGGTAAAAGTGATGGACTGGCCAAGCATGTTTCTAGACCTAAACCCTATTGAGCATCTGTGGGGCATCCAAGGTCTCTAACATCCACCAGCTCCGTGATGTCATCATGGAGGAGTGGAAGAGGACTCCAGTGGCAACCTGTGAAGCTCTGGTGAACTCCATGCCCAAGAGGGTTAAGGCAAATGCTCGAAAATAATGGTGGCCACACAAAATATTGACACTTTGGGCCCAATTTGGACATTTTCACTTAGGGGTTTGCTCACTTTTGTTGCCAGCGGTTTAGACATTAATGGCTCTGTGTTGAGTTATTTTGAGAGTACACTGTACACAAGCTGTACACTCACTACTTTACATTGTAGCAAAGGATAATTTCTTCAGTGTTGTCACATAAAAAGATATAATAAAATATTTACAAAAATGTGAGGGGTGTACTCACTTTCGTGAGATACTGTATATATTTTACCCTAAACTTTCATTATACTTCCCTGCTGCCTCCCCCACTTCTGACTGTAGTAATAGAGTATGCAGCTCACACAGGTTAATACATGCAGTATTAGATTACGCCTACCTACAACATATGTATATGTAATGCCCCTCTATTAAGGCCTGACGTGTATATGATACATACCTGCAGTCTAGGTTTTGAGTCACAGTTTAATTCTGGGACCAGAGTAGCCTGAAAATAGGTAAGTACAGTAGATGCATCTTTCTTTTACAGTGTAGTTAGTATAGGTGTTGTTGAAGTGGGGTAGGAGCAGTTTTTTATAGGATTATATAGTTTTATCATGGAATTCCACTTTAAACTGTATACCCTTATCATAATTCTGGCTATAATTGAGATAGCTTTATTAAAGCTAATGTCCATGTTTACTTTCACTTTAAATAGTTTGATAGTGGTGTGTGCAACAAGTTTGCTGCATAGTTAACTAAATTTAGTGTTGATTGTTTTTAGTCTACTGGCACCTAGCTTTCGGTCTTGCGAGCTGGAAAATCTTTTTTTTTAGGGTGAAGCTGAGAGCATCATCGTCACGTATTAGTGGCAGCACGGTGAGATCTGACAAGCTGTTTGTCACATGTTGGTAAAGGTGGCTGGGTTCTGACACATATTAGTGGCTGCATGATGGCCTCTGACCCTATGTTTGTCACAGTTGTACGGTTCTCTTAGGGCTAATAAACAAACTATTGTCGATAAGGATCCATAGGAAGGACATGTATCAATGCCAAAGGTAAGAAACAAAACCTAACAGAGAAGGGAGAGGAACTTTTTATTTGATTTCAAGGACTACTTTTTTAGATAGTGTGTCTTTGAGGACAACATCCAACATAGGTAAAATGCTAAGGTTTTGGAAAGGTTTAAAGGTTTCCAGAAGCATGTCTGTCTACATTCTTTTCCCCTCCAGCCCCCTAAACCCCCCTTTTCTTCGGCCTAATAATGGTAGCACCTGGCAGCATTGGCACAAATGCAGGAGCCAATGTTATCTCCAAATTGTGTCCGCATAATTCAACAGTGTGTGCTTTTTTTAGTGTTTCTGCTGCCAACAATATACAGTACTTGTAATCAACAGAATTTGCCTGCAAGTGGATATTTTGCTATGGCATTTATTTTATGTTAAACCATAAACAAACTCAGAGCATGCGTGTCATAGATCATCAGCAAAGTTTATATTTTGACCTTAAACCTAAACCCTTGATCAAAAGGTTTAGTGATTGCTGGTTATTGGTGCCAGTAATGCAGTCTGGCGGCCGTAGCTTGAAAAATCATGATTACCTGTTTGGTACTCTCATATTGTCACATATGCCCATTTGTTGCCTCCATATTGTCACGATTGCCCATTTGCTGCCTGTGTATTATTATACAGGATTTATATAGCGCCAACCATTTTTGCAGCGCTATACAACGTGAGGGCAGACAGTACAGTTACAATTTAATACTGGAGGAATCAGAGGGCCCTGCTTGTTAGAACTTACAATCTAGAAGGGAGGGTCAAGTGAAACAAAAGATGATAAATGTGGGGGATGAACTGATGGAGAAAATGAAAATACAGTTGTTAGGTGGGGCAGTCAATCTTCTGGGACTACATGTCCCATGATGCTCCCCTAGACCCTAGTCTCTTCAGATTGGCTTTGCTATGGCCAATGGGGACTGAAACAGACCAAGCAACGAGCTAAGCGACGAACCAGGTGAGAGCCGCTCTCTCTTCACTGCTGACAGGAGAAAGGAGGGGGCATGCAGGGGAGAAACACTGACAGCCCACAGCTCGCCTCTCTCCCCTGTCACAGCGCTGCTTGTGTTCACTGGGCAGACTGAGCTGAGGAAAAGAGTAAAAATGTGGTAAATAATCTTTCTTCATAAATTTAGGCCTAAATGTATTCTACCACATTTATTTGGTAAAAATAATCCAAATCAGTGCATATTATTTAGTCTGTGTGAAAGCTATAGTCTACAAACTATGGAAATAAATAAAAAAATGAATCATTCCTAATGTACTGTCTGCCTATCTAATTTCTTGAGGCCCCAAAATAGCACAAATACCCCCAAATGACCCATTTATTAAGAGGCATGGTAATTTTTTTTTTCATTTTTGCCACAATTGTTTTTCAAAATGAAGAAATATTTTTTTTTCTACAAAGTTGTAATTTAAAGGTCCATGCACACTTGAGTAAAAAAAAAAACGATGTTTCTACAGGAGTTTTGCATATTTTTCTCCTGCCTGTAGAGGCAGCTGAAAGTTATCCTATGTGTCCATGCACATTAGGCCACTGAGAGGCATATTTCAAAAGGAGAGTTTTAGAGTAAGTTTTTGAGAGGGGTTTTTAGGCAGAAAAAATGCTAAATGATCATAAATGCGGCGTTTAGTAGGGTTCTGCGTTTTTAAGTGTACATTGATTATAATGAAAAAAGAGTAGAGGTGAATGTTTTGCAAAAAATGCTTATAGAAGAAAATGGCCATAAACTCTCCTAAACTCTTGTGCAATACAAGCTAGTATGAGCATTTTTCTGCCAGAGGTTCTAGCATTTTTTTTTCTGCTCCTAGTGTGTATGGACCCTATTACAATTACACCCCAAAACACATTCTACTACCCACCCCCCCCCCCCCAGGTTCCAGGAGTGCATTTGTCCACATAGGATGTCTGGGACTGGTGTCTTGCAGAAACGTAATCAGCGTGACATGCAGATGTGTATGTTCAGGTGGTTGACAGGGACATTGTCAATAAACAGTCATAGGATCGGTCCAGGCAACAGACAGAAATGCGGTCAATAAACAGGCCAGGGTCAGTACAAGCAGCAGGCACAGGCAACACTGGAGTGGTGTGACAGTGGTCAGGAAAGCTTTTGCTGGCAGAACCGGCTCTGGTGACACTATACCTATGTGGTGGAAATCAGGGACACTGTTGGCTGTACTGGTCTGGTGACATCAGGAACACTGTGATTCGTATTTGATATTAAATTTTTCATTATTGTGGTGATTGTAGGTATTCATTGTCTTTGTGTTTCTTTTTCAGGGACCACTGAAGAAGGCTGTAGAAAGTCAAATTGGTTGAATATTAATATATGTAGCACCCTGGGGTTTAGTCAGGGAGCTTCTCATAAATTTACTTGCCAGGAGTAGTTATCTTAGTCGTCTGATAGAGATCTATTGATTTCTCCCTAAGTTTGGCCTTGTTGCACTTTTCTCTTCTACCACTAGGTGGCTGGGTCCTTGGTGGTACTAGAAACGAGAAGGGCAACCAAAGGTCAGGTTATGGGTATATGGGGTATCTGAGCCAATGGGCAGGGGTTTTCTTGAATCCCTTGGTCTGCTGGGAGAACCTATATATTCGGGTGAGGTCAAATGATCTATGTTCTGTGCCACCCGGGTGACTGTCTGGGTGGACGTGTGTTGTATTGCCCGGGCTACTAGGCCAGAGATTGGGCCTATCCCGGCACATCTGGCTGCTAGGCTGTCTAAGGGCCTACCCAGAAGCAAGAGAGCAGTGCAGGGTTGGGATTGCGGCTCACAGTCCAACCAAAAGTGATGGTTCTGCCGGCCGGAGAACCTGTCAGTGGTCGGAGGTAGAAGGGAAGCTGTCGCCACAAAGGGACCAACCACCTTTACCAGGGACCACAGTGAGTCACTGAAGCAAGTACCGGAATCACATTATCACCGAAAGGGCATGGTGGAGAATCGGGAAACTTCAGGTGGTGATCAAGTCAGGGACCCAACCCGCTTGCAGAGCAGCCTTGTGAGTTAAGTCAGGGACCTTGCCCGTTAGCAGGGGTGAAGCTTGAGAAGTATCTGGAGTGCCAAGCTAGGGACCCAGCAGGGAAGCGGGGGTGATGCTTGAGGGGATATCACCGCAAACCTTGGAGGAGCTCAAGGGATTCAGAGTTAGACCCCTTTCACACCGAGGGCATTTTGCAGGCGCTATAGCGTTAGAAATAGGGCCTGCAATCTGCCCTCAAACTGCTGCTCCATTGTCTCCAGTGTGAAAGCCTGAGGGCTTTCACACTGGAGCGGTTTGCTGGCAGGACATCAGGAAAAGTCCTGCCAGCAGCTTCTTTGGAGCGGTGAAGGAGCGGTGTGTTTACCGCTCCTCCACCGCTGCTCCCCATTGAAATCAATAGGGCAGCGCTGCAATACCGCCGGCAAAACACCGCTATTGCAGCGTATTGCCGGTGGTTTTAACCCTTTCTTGGCCACTAGCGGGGGTAAAAGCGCCCCGCTAGCGGCCGTAATGCGCCTCAAATCCGACGGTAAAATGCGTAAAAATAGCAGTGTTTTACCGCCGACGCTATGAGCGGCTTGGTGTGAAAGCCCTCTTAGTGAATCAGTGGGTCTAGTGAGAAACTGGGAGCTCAGTGTTGAAGAACAACAAAAGGCAGTAGTGAAGTTAAAAGGAATGTTACATTTGAGCTAGGAACTGTTAAAGACTGTTACCTTAGGAGACATTTTTCCTGCAAGTGCAGATTCTTGCTGGGGCCTTTCCCTGCATGGCTGTTCCCTTATTGAAGTCTTGGAGTCTGCCAATTGAATTTGCAACTACCTAAGCGTGTCCTGGCCCTAACCCTCTTTCCCCCAAAAATACAAAAAGGACTGTTAGGAGAAATAAAACCTCTTTTACATCCAAGAAGTGTCTGGCACCCAATAACTTTGTCCATCTTGCACCCACCATGCCTCACAACCCACCACATACAGAAGGATGTCAGCTACCTTTGCCTTGGAAAGTTCTCATTAGACTGGACAAGGCCAGACACCTTGCTACATTTGGCACCCAACGTGGGGCTAAAGCTTTGATTGTCCTTGCAGCAGTCGCCCATAGCAACTGGCTTCAGCTCCATTGAGATTTCGTCTGGCTCTGTGGGAAGGTGGCAAGTAACATTTATTCTTATAGACTGTGTTGTCGTGTGTACTATCAATATGGGGAAGAACCAACAAGTCTCATTGCTCAGGGGAGAGGATCAGCCTGGTCTTTTGACACTTCCCGCCAGCGCTGTGAGGGTTCATACAGACTCCAAAATGGACTCCATTACAGTTTTGGCACTCCGCAGCAAGAAGGAGGCGGGTGCCACAGTTCCCAAAGAACTTTTGCACCATTTCGTTGGCAGGGGGAGGAAACACAGACAGTCTTGTGATCTTGTTGGGAGACCATCTGGACCTAGAGAAAGGCCTTGGCTGGGCTAAAGCCACAAGTGCTAATGATCCCTTGTAATGAGGGATCAATAGGAGCTGGTAAGCGAGCCTTTCAGCTGTTGGTGGAGGCTAGGGATGAGCCGAGCACCCCCCGGTTCAGTTTGCACCAGAATCTGCAAACGGACCGAAAGTTTGTGCGAACGTTAGAACCCTATTAAATACAATGGACGTGAACGTTCGAAGTCTAAAGTGCTAATTATAATGGCTAATATGCATGTTATTGTCCTAAAAAGGGTTTGGGGACCCGGGTTCTGCCCCAGGGGACATGTATCAATGCAAAAAGAAGTTTTAAAAACGGACGTTTTTTCTGGAGCAGTCATTTTAATGATGCATAAAGTGGAAAAAATGAAATATTCCTTTAAATATCGTACCTGGGGGGTGTCTAAAGTATGCCTGTGAAGAGGCATGTGTTTCCTGTGTTTAGAACCGTCCCTGCACAAAATTACATTTTTAAAGGAAAAAAAGCCATTTAAAACTGCTTTCGGCTTTAATGTCATGTCTTGTCCTGGCAATATGGATGGAAATCTTTGAGAAAAATGGCATGGCTACCCCCATTACCCCCCCCCAGCCCCCCCCCACCCCAGCCCATTACCAGCCCCTTTGGGTCTTGTGTGGATATTAAGGGGAACCCTACACCCAAAATAAAACCCTATACCTAAAACCCTATATACCCAGCAAATAAGGGTAGATACAGGTGTATACTGTGCTGTGCTGGAGGCACAGAACACACACTAACTCCTGCAGATGCCTGAGTAAATAACACAATGTCCCTGGCTATCTAGCTCTTTCCCTGCACGTCGGAACACACAACACAAGGCCGCCGCGCTGGCGCCCTTATATAGTGGGGGGCGTGTACTAAACCTGTATACTGCCTGTGGCCAACTATGGCTCTCCTCGCTGCCGGCGCTGTGATTGGCCAAGCATGCGGGGTCACAGTGCATGCTTGGCCAATCATCAGCCAGCAATGCACTGCGACTGGCGCAGTGCATTGTGGGCCGTTCGTATCACACGAATTTGATGCGAACGGCCCACAAAGTTCTGGTTTCAACGACCGGCCGATGTTTGATTCCCTAGTGGAGGCACTGATATTTAAGATCACTACGGTGGTGGATGGTGAAGATTGACATCAGGATTTATTTTCATATCACTTGCGGACTGTTCCAATCATCTAATTTTTACATTTGTATATACATGATTGAATAGCTCAACCTTTATCTATTTTATGGTTGAATATGAATGTTTGCATTTTGTTCACAGGTCTTTTGCAGCAGGAGCACTGTACAGATTAAATCTGGTCATACACTGAATGAATGAAAGAGTAACTTGTATAGCGCTACATATGCAAACTAAATCACCTCAAAGTGCTTTTCCCGCCAATGTCCATCTGGGTCTTCAGAAGAGATGGGTCTTGAGCTTCTTCCTGAAGACCAAATGGTTTTCTTCCAAGCGGATGTCCGCGGGTAGAGCGTTCCATAGCTGTGGTCCTTGGACTGCAAACCTTTGTTCGCCTTTTGATTTATAACGGATCTTGGGGATGTGGAGGAGGTTCTGGTTAGTTGACCTGAGGGAGCACCCTGGGGTGTAGTGCTTTATTTTGTCGTAAAGGTATTGCAGGGTTTTTCCTTGTGTACATTTGTGAATGAGGCAGAGGGTCTTAAATATAACCACGGCCAGCCAATGGAGGGTCCTCAGGGATGGGGTGATTGATTCCCAGGTTTTTTTCCCAGTTACCAGTCTGGCTAATGTGTTCTGGATGACTTGTAGACGTGAAATTTGATATTTGGGGAGTCTTAGGTAGAGGGAATTTGCGTAGTCGAGTCGGGAATTGATGATTGTTCCAACTACTGCATCTCCTTCATCCGGGATGAAGGGGATGAGTCTACGCAATAGGCGAAGAAGGTAGTGGGATCCGCTGACTACTGATCCTATTTGTGCATCCATTGTCATGTCTGAGTCAAAGATGACTCAGAGGCTTTTGGATTTAGTGCTAGGGGTGATAGGTTGTCCGAGGATGGTGAGTGGTGTGGACGTCGTGCCAGGGTTTTTGTTTCGGTTTGCATGGAGGAAAACAAATTCTGTTTTGGATCCGTTGAGTTTGAGGGAGCTCTCTGTCATCCAATTGTCGATCAATGAGAGAGTTTTCCAGTGCCTGGTATTGGTCTTTTTGTTGGTAATGCGTAGGTAGAGTTGGATGTCATCAGCGTATGAGTGATAAAGCAGGTCCTAGTTGCTGATGATTTTGAGGAGTGGACGGAAATAGATGTTAAAGAGCACGGGCGACAGGGGTGATCCTTGAGGGACTCCGCATGTAATTTTACATGCTTTCGAAGCGAAAGCTCCTAGTTTCACTTTCTGGGATCGGTTCTCTAGGAAGGATGCGAACCAGGGTAGGTCTGAATGTGCAACTCTGGCTACTTCTGTGAGAGGAGTGAGCAGGGTTTTGTGGTCTATTGTGTCGAAGGCTGCACTGAGGTCCAGCAGCACCATGACCAGGGTAGCCTAGATAATTCCCCCAATGCTGTAGAGACCCTTACTCACCCCTTTTACTTACCCCTAAAATAATAGACCACACCATACTTGTGGAGTAAATGGCCACAACAGCCTTTATTAAAACCATATAAATAACCATAACATATAACTGTAAACATAAATAACCATCGGTTACACCCTCTTTTTGTTGGTCAGTGACGGGGCTAAATCTTATACCATAACCAAGTAAATTACTGTATACATATATAAATATATATAACACCAGGGGGCACTGCGGGATTTAACTGAAACCAACTAGGCCTCCACTTAAACCGCCCGGAGACAAATACCTATCGCGCAGTGCAACACAGAGTAATCATCAAATTACTTTGATGTACTACACCGGAGGGGCCATCTAATGATGAGCCCCCCACACACTTACCAACTCCATAACTGCCACCGTCACTGACCAACAATAAAACACCGCCACCCCTTGTCTTCGAGATGCCACACTGCTTTTTACCTGAAACAACAACAAAAACGTTAAAACCTCCAAAACAAAACCTAAACAATAGGGAGGGTGGGTGGGAAAACTGCCTCCTCTTGTGCTACCCAAAGACCGACTGACTCAGCTTGGCCACACCCCTTTTTTATGTTGCCGCTCCCCCAACTCCTATTGGCCAGCCTGAACTAACCACCTACCTAACTTTTTCCTGGTGTGTCACTAGACACACAGTCATGTCCGGCCCTCCCCTACATTGCCCTGCGCTCCATTCGTTCCGGCCTTCTCTTGACCAGTGTAGCCTAGATAATTCCCCCCATGCTGTAGAGACCCTTACTCACCCCTTTTACTTACCCCTAAAATAATAGACCACACCGTACTTGTGGAGTAAATGGCCACAACAGCCTTTATTAAAATTAACTCCATTTTATTCCAAAATATAAATAACCATATAAAACCATATAAATAACCATATATAAATAACCATAACATATAACTGTAAACACAAATAACCATCGGTTACACCCTCTTTTTGTTGGTCAGTGACGGGGCTAAATCTTATACCATAACCAAGTAAATTACCGTATATATATATATATATTTTTATATATAACACCAGGGGGCACTGCGGGATTTAACCAAAACCAACTAGGCCTCCACTTAAACGGCCCGGAGACAAATACCTATCCCACAGTGCAACACAGAGTAATCATCAAATTACCTTGATGTACTACACCGGAGGGGCCATCTAATGATGAGCCCCCCACACACTTACCAACTCCATAACTGCCAACGTCACTGACCAACAATAAAACACCGCCTTAGCCTGAAAGGTTGACACCTCACCCTTGAAGGCACCTCCACACCCGCAGGGCTGTCTGAATCCCCTCCTGTAAACCCAACGACCAAAGGTCGATTCCCACATCAGTCAGATGGACCCCATCCCTCCTCAGATAAAGGCCCACATTTTTTTCAAGCTCCCTGTGGCGAATCACCAACCCACCTTGCCATGCCAAAAACCTCCCAACCACCTTATTCACTCGAATTCGTGCCTTGTTAAGGCGGTATATGGATCGAGCCATCCTCCAAGATGTTCTGGCCACCATATCTGACCACACCAGCAGCGTGTCAGGATATGTCACATGCAGGTATGCCAGATCCTTTTTGATATCTGCAATGAGGTCCCTCACTGTCCGTACCCCCAGGTCGTTACCACCCGCGTGGATGACCAGAACCGCAGGTGGCCTGTCCAACCACGCAAAGCGTTCCACTTCAGGGACCACCCTGCCCCACATCATCCCCGGCCTGCCCAGCCAACGTATGGTGGCCTCCCTTCTAGACACACCCAACTGCCTCCCACCTGGTCTGGCATCCCCTCTCCGTGCTCCCCAACACACATATGAGTGTCCGAGGATCAAGACGAGGCGTGGGAGCCCTCCATCTGAAATGACAAACATAGTGTAATTGACAAGCACCATCTCCCAATCCCCTTAAAACTACCACGACTAACAAACAAGTATCTGTAAACAAAACTTCCGTCCCCTTTTAAACCACAACACATTTATTTATTTTTTATATATTTACACACCCCATCATTCCAAAATTAACTGAGGCCGAACATAGTTCCGGAATCGCCTAGATTCCCATCTCCCCATACGTCGCACATCCGCCTCATCCAGCCCACACCTGGCGGCCTCAGTGGCCGCCCCGATGCGGAAGGAGTGTGAGGCGTAGGCGGAACCATCCAAACCCATACCATTTAAACCTTTTTCGAAGACCAGCCCCAAACTGAAACCTTGACAGATTCGATCCATCACTATGCACCAAAAAGGGGCCACCCACTCCCGGTCTAGCCCCCTGCAAATTCCCAACTGCTTTTACAGGGCACATTGCGCAACCCTGTAACGCATATAACAAAATCTGCACTCCAACACCCCTTTGATCCGTCTTGGATTTTTTCAACCACACCAATACCCTGTCACCCAAAACCTCAACGTCCCCCAACATTAACGCCCCCGTCTTTTTCTTGGACGGGCTAACTAATTCTCCAATGTGAAACGCCCCAAAAAATGCTAATGAAAAAGCCGCTGCAAATAACAACTCCTCATACCCATCCCTGCATACCCCCACCAACTGATCGCGTAAAGCTAAAACATTGGCAAATGTAATAGGCCGCCTCGTATCCTTAGTCCTGTTCTCCTTGCGGTAACCCTTCACGGCTTGCTTTACCCAAAAATCTTTTGTCCAATCCACTTTGCTCTGTAACTTGAACAAAAAGGCTAAACTTGCTAATTTCTTTTTTATAGCAGACACTGACCTGCCCTCTTCCATGTTCCTGAATACGTAATACAGCACTAATAGCCAAACCTGTGTTTCATCCTGGCCAACCCCCGCTTCCCGCAGCAACTCACCCCACTCCTTTCACACCTTCTGATACGCTGCCCAAGAAGAGGTACTCACCGATCGCTGAATCCATCCTGCAGCAAACCTAGTGCCAAATCCCATATCCAGCCCGGGCAGGGAACGCCCTCCTTCTGTGCCTCCGGTTCCAGAGCCCTGAATCTGTCCCACTGGAACCGAGACAAAGAATCAGCCAGTGTATTTTCCACCACTGGAATATGTACTGCATAGAGAAACACATTCAATCGCAGACAGCGCAACACCAACTGTCGCACCAGCCGAATGACAGGTTGTGAAGACGCCGACATACTATTGATTACCTGAACCACCCCCATGTTATCGCAGTTCAAGCGTAACTTCAAGTCTTTGCAAGACTGACCCCACAGCTCCAACGCGAGAACCACCGGGAATAACTCCAGTAGCACCAAGTTCTTAGTAAACCCAGCTTCAACCCGGGACCGTGGCCATGGCTCCGCACTCCAGTGACCCTGGAAGTACGCCCCATAACCCGTGGACCCTGCAGCGTCTGTAACCTATTCAACATCAAAATTGCTAACTGGACCTGACATCCAGACCGACCTACCATTAAACTGCCCAAACTACCAAACCTGTAGATCATCCCTATGCTCCTTCCTCAGCCGAATATAATGCGTGGGGGCTCTTACCCCCGCCGTGGCCGATGACATTCGTCTACAAAAAATCCTCCCCATAGGAATGATCCTGCATGCAAAATTCAACTTCCCCAACAGGGATTGCAACGTACGCAACTGTACTTTTTTACACCCATGAATCTCCCTAATCTCTTTTTGTAAGTCCCTGAGCTTCTCCTCCGGTAACCTGCATTCTATGGCCATGGAATCAATCACTATACCCAAGAAGCTCAGCTCTGTACGTGGGCCCTCCGTCTTGTCGGCTGCCAACGAAACCTCTCCGCAATGTGCTGCAACGTGGACAACAGTATCGCACACACATTGGAAGCGGGAGGGCCCACACAGAGAAAGTCGTCCAAATAATGGATGACGGAATCAATGCCTGTCACATCCCTGACCACCCACTCTAAAAATGAGCTAAATGCCTCAAACATGGCGTATGAGATGGAACAGCCCATGGGCAAACACCTATCAACATAAAATTGGTCCTGCCAACAACAACCCAGCAAATGAAAACTATTCGGGTGCACAGGCAAGAGTCTAAACGCCGACTCTACATCTAAAATTTTCCATTAGCGCCCCTCTTCCATATCGCCGTACCCATCGCACCGCAGCATCGAATGATTTATACGATACCGTACAGGCTTCCGGGTCAATGAAATCATTGACCGAACCCCCTTTGGGGAACGATAAATGGTGTATCAAACGAAACTTGTTTGGTTCCTTTTTAGGAACCACCCCCAGCGGTGGTCAGCTAACGGTTTTGCCGCAAATGGCCCTGCCATCCGCCCCAAAGCCACTTCCTTGGCCAATTTCTCCGACACCACCTCTGGGTGCAGCAAAGCTGACCTCATATTTTTGGCCAACCGGGGAATTACCGTCAACGTGCATGGAATCCTAAAACCCTCCTTCAACCCGGCACTAAGCAAACCCGCCGCCGCCCTGTTGGAATTAAGCGATACCGCCTCTTCTCCTCATCGTCTTTTTTGGTGTCGTCCGGTTTTACCCTGTCCAAATTGAATTTCTCCAAAGGCAACAGGGAGAAAATCTCCACATATTCTCCCTTCCAAATTTTCTCCCTAACCTCCTGTTTTAAATGAGCCCCCAGAGGTCCCACGAAGCAGACATAGACTTCACATTTTGCCGCATCCGCTAACCTCACAATGTCGGCTCTAACCACCTGCTCTGCGGAGCCCTTCTCCGGCGTACTCACCTTCTCCACCTCGCCCCCCACTAAGGGCGATGCCTCAGCAGCTGTTGTGACCGAAGCCCCCCCTGCGGGATTCGCGCCCCCTACAGGTGTCACCCCTGTGCCTTGTTTAAAACGTCCCACCAAGGCCTGCAGGCCCTCTAGCAATTCCTGTACCTGACCCCCTGACCCCAATGTGGTCTCACTCCTAACCCGCGGTTGGTCAGAGACTGCCACCATCGGTGCTGGAGGCGCTGACTCCCCCCCTCCCTCAGGTACAATCCCCAAAAGACTTTTCAATGCAGCAGTAAATGAACTGTTATCACACAACTTACCGGGTCGTCTGGGCACCCCTTCAGGAATCGCTGGCCTGACCTCCACTGATGCTTGCGGGCGGCTGTGCACCTCCTCTTCCTCCGACAGCTCCCCTTCCGACCTGCTGAGCTCTTCCTGCTGAGACAAAATTGGTGGCCCCCTTGGGGAGGGACTCCTGGATATCGCACGCCTCATTGCGCTCACCACCCCCGGCGATGACCCACCCCCACCCGCCCTGTTGCCTTGGCCCCCAAAGTCCCGCGCAGTTGGGCCGGACCCGGCACCACTCCTGCCATAAGACCTCGGATCTTCTCCTCCTGGTGGCGACCGCCCACCCTCTGCTGTGTTAGCCCCTCTGGCGGCCCTTCGCGCTGTACCAGCAGACATATTCACCCTACTGTCCTCCCCCCTCGGCTCGTGCAGAGCTGCTGAGGGTGCTGTCGCCAAACTCCTCCAGGGTGTAGTAACCCCCTTCCCGGCTGTTCTTTTTTTGTGAGCTGACCTTCCCCCCCTCAACTCATGCAGAGCTGCTGGGGAGGACACCGCTGTGGAAGGGCCTGCTGAGTCTCCTAACCCCCCATCCCTGCTGGCTCCAGCCCGTTGCGACCACCTCTCCGGCTGTTGACCCCTCGGTTCGTGCAGAGCTGCAGGGGCTGGTGGATCCCGGGATGCCTGTCTAATTGAGCCTGGGGATGCAGCGCCGTGTAGGCCTGTGACCCCGCCCCCCGCATGGAGCCCGCATGGAGCCCGCAGGGTGCGTTCCGCCTGGGCCCCCCGGGGGTCTCCGTCTGTGCTCGTTTCGATGGGGGAATAGACTGATCCCCCCTTGGGCTTCTGGCTAACCTGGAAGGGCCGGCAACCGCCCCAGGTGAGTACCTTGCAGGCGGCCGCTCGGATGAGTCCCGCTGTCAGCTCCTCGCCCCCCTTCGTCATTGCTCTGTCCACCGGCATCCCGGTCCTGGTTTTCTGCGATCACGGCTGCGACCTGGTCCCACAGCCACTCTGTCCCCCTCGAGGCCGCCGCGGCCCGCAAGCGCTCCACGAGGTCCCGATCCGCCATCTTGAATTGAAAAAGAGGAGCAGTGTATAAAACTGCCCCCTCTTGTGCTTCCCAAAGACCGACTGACTCCGCTCGGCCACGCCCCCTTTTTACGTTGCCGCTCCCCCCAACTCCTATTGGCCAGCCTGAACTAACCACCCCCCTAACTTTTTCCTGGTGTGTCACTAGACACACAGTCATGTCCGGCCCTCCCCTACATTGCCCTGCGCTCCATTCGTTCCGGCCCTCTCTGGAGACACGATACTCCTTCATCTGCTGCTTCAAGGGTGTCCTCCCAGATTTTGAGGAGTGCAGCTTCTGTCCCGTGGCCAGGGCAGAAGCCAGATTGTAGTGGGTCCAAGAGTATATGGGTGTCCAGATGGTGTTGTAACTGTTGTACTACTGCTTTCTCAATAATTTTGAAGATGGTGGACACTAATAGAATTTCATTCAAAAATGTTGTGTTGAGCATAGTCGTCCAATTTTTTAAAATTGACCTGTAGTCCAGGGGCGGATCCAGAGTCTTGTCTCGGGAGGGGCATGGCCAGAAAATAAGGTTTATTGCAGGCACTTTATCGTGGAAATGGCTTCAATCATCATGGCACCATGGTTGTTATGGTGTCAGGATGATTGAAGCTCACTATTTCTATTATTACAGCTACTAGGGAGATAATTGTGATCTGCTTGTGCTTGTGAGGTCCCCCCCCCCCCCTCCATTTTTAGTTTTTTGTTTCTGATCATCCAGGAGTACACTTAAGCCCCATACACACGCGCGGACAATCCGTGGACCAGGTCCGTCGGACCATGTCCGTCATACTTTGTCTGATGTTGGTTTTGCGTACACACGATCGGACAAAGTTGTCGGAAAATCCGATCATTCTGAACGTGGTGACGTTTGTTGCCTACGACGGGACTACGTAGAGGCTAGTAGCCAATAGCTTTGGTCTTGTAATGTGATCTGAGCATGCGTAGCACTTTGTCCGGTCGGACAACCGTACACACGATCGGATTTGGTGTGATCGGACCGGGTTGACGGGAAATCTTTCCAGCAGGAGATAAGACTTTGTCCGACGGACAAACCGACGAACACTGTCCGATGGTGCATACACACGGTCTGATTTTTCAACAACCTTGTCCGATCGGACCAAATTGATGAAAAAGTCCGACCGTGTGTATGGGGCTTTAGTCGTGTTTGTTGTGTTTCTGTTGGCTCAAACTCAGGGGCAGACAGTGTGTATTTGGGGTTGTTCACCTGCACACTGGTCAAATTAGGACCTGTGGTTGTGTTTGTACAGCTGCTGTGTCCCCATAGAGTAGAATAGGCTGTCTGCATCAGCTCCAGGTGGCTCCAGCTGCATAAACAAACCACTCATCACACTGTATGGGCCAGAGCATCTATATGAATAAGCCCTTAGGGCTCGTTAACACGGGCATACTATAATATTCTTCTGTGCAAGGAACGTGTTTGCCTGTATGGAGATGCACAGGTGTTCCATGCAGCCCTGTGCAGGCAGTCCCATTCATGTCAGTTGGGACGCAGTATCTCATGCATACAGCCACTGCTCGTAATCTGATAGCCAAGCAGGTGCATGACGCTGAACGCACAACATGTGCGTTCAAGGTCATGCACCCGCATGGCTGTCTAATTTGAGCAGCATTTGTGTGCAGCCACTGTGTCCCAATTGACATGGATGGGATTATACGTGGATGCACGGAGCATCCCCATGTGGGCAAAGAGGGCCCTTGATCGGGTGTATGCTGTAGTATGATCATGTGTACAAGGTCTTCATTATGTTTATTTTTTTTATTATTATTTTTTAATTTTACATTTTTTTAAGTAGCCTTGTTGGGGAGAGGGGCTTTGCTAAAAAATCAGGGGTCTAAACAGACCCCTGATGTCTCACTTCTGAGACACAGAAAGTAATTGAGGACACATAACCCAAATCCCTTCTCTGCAGTGCAGAATGAATAAATATAAAGCGCTTTGTACATGGGGGGGGGGGGGGGCAGGGATCAGTGCTGCATTGAGGATTTGGGGAAAGGAGGGGGGATCAGAGTGGTGGAGGGGTCTTTTAAGAGGGGGAGGGAAATGGCAGAGCAGCGGGGGATTGTGAAGTGGCCAGGAAGCAGAGGGATAGGGCAGGAGCAGTGGTGGTAGCAGTTGGAGGGGAGGATGAAAAGCTGCAATCAGTGGCTTGTCAACTGGAGGAAGATGCAAGATTTAAAATGCATCTACTGAAGAGCAAGGCACTAGTTATCACTATTTTGATAAATAAGCTGATCTTTGAGTACATTTGTGAGTATTTAAATGACCTGCAGTACTTATTTTGCTCAGTTCTTGAAGATACCCTCTCACCGGCGGTAGGCAAAGCAAAGTTGTTATGATACAGCAGTGACTAGTGCCTGGAATTGTGTCCAGGGTAGTGTAAGTATGGGCAACAGCCCATTAAAAAGGCCAGTACAGCTGGGGTAAAAGTTTTCTAGGCCGACTGTGTGCCTGGGTATTGGAGCAGGCTCGGAACAGAGGGCCCCTTAGGAAAGCTCTGCCTTGCTCCTAGGGTGAACCAGCCCCTTTTGGTGGGCCAAACACACCATACTGTGGCGGCTATCCTAAGGCACATTTGCAGGTACCATCTTGGTACCCTTACCCTTTCTTGGCACATGTGTGCTCCATTTTGTCCTACACAACGCAAACGTGGAGATCACTTTTGCTGGTGACACTATACCTATGTGATAAAGATCAGGGACACTGTTGGCTGTACTGGTCTTGTCACTGGTGTGGCAGCGATCAGGAACACTGTGATTGGCTGTACTTTTATGCCTCATTCACGGGGGGGTTTATCAATGCATACCCCATGCAAGGGCTGTGTTTACCTGCACCAGAATGCACAGATGTTCTGGGCATCCCCATGCAGGCAGACCCATTTATGTCTATTGGGATGCAGGAGCTGCACTAACACAGCTGTTGCTCCTAATCTGTCTGTGTTTGGGCCTTGTACTTGCACAGATGTCAGATGGGGAGCAGCAGATGTCCAGGCAGTCACTGTGTCCCAATAGACATGAATGGAACTGCCTGCACGAGGATGCATGGAAAACACCAATGTATCCCCGCACGGGTAAAAATGGCTCTCTCACAGTGTACGCATTGATACGCCCCGTGTGAATGAGGCCTTATGGTAACACTGGGATTGCTGTGGTGGTGTTCAGGGAAACTGTACCTGGCTTCACTGGTTTGGTGAGTGTGTAAGGGCTCGTTTATGCTTGTAGTTGGCAGAGTGGTAAAACCCCACAGTTGAGCCACATTTTTACCTCCCTTCCACTGCTTCCCCTTTAGCTAGGAAGGATACATTTCATAACAGGAATTACACTGTTGCCTTCAGTGGGCATTACTGCCTGCTGAGTGCAGCACATTCAAGTGAATAGGGCCTCACTGTAACTGCCCTACAGCCGCACAAAATGCATGCAGTTGTGATGCATTAGTCCAGTATGTAAAGGGTTAAAACTGTTTAATGCTGTCTGAAGAGCAATCTGAGCTTGGATTGCTCTTCAAAGAGCACCGCAAGTGTAAATATGCCTGTAATTGTGTGTTTTTCTTTTTCAAAAAATGTTTTTTTTTACAATTTAAAAAAAAAAAGATTATATTAACCACTTTAGCCATGGACGGATTTACCCCCCTTAATGACCAGGCCATTTTTTGCTTTAACTAACAATTGCGCGGTCGTACGACGCTGTACCTAAACAAAATCTGTGTCCTTTTTTTCCCCACAAATAGAGCTTTCATTTGGTGGTATTTGATCACCTCTGCAGTTTTTATTTTTTACGCTATAAACAAAAATGGCCGCCAATTTTGAAAGTATTACTTTCTGCTATAATACATATCCCAAAAAAATATATATAAAAAAAAAATGTATTCATCAGTTTAGGCCAATATATATTCTTCTACATATTTTTGTTAAAAAAAAAAAAAATCGCAATAAGCTTATATTGATTGGTTTGCGCAAAAGTTATTGCGTCTACAAACTATGGCAACGTTTTATGGACTTTTTTTAAAATGTTTTTACTGGTAATGGCGGCGATCAGTGATTTTTAGCAGGACTGCAACATTGCGGCGGACGAATCTGACCTTAAGTGACACTTTTTGGGGACCAGTAACTGTGTGGGGCTAGGCTCACTGGAACACCAAAGAGATCGCTGTTCCCAATCACTGGGAGCAGCAGATCTCCATGATGTCTCCTGTCAGAACGGAGAGCCGCGATCAGGGGCCGGACATCTAGTCCGCGGGACCACGGACCAACGTACTGGTACATCAGTTTGCGCAGGAGAGCTGACCAGCCGCCGTATATATACAGTGGCTGGTTGGCAAGTGGTTGGTTAAATAAAAAAATAAAAAAATCATTGTCAACATAGCAGTGCAGTGTCACTATGGTGACATTATGTTGCTATGATCAATGATCATAGATACTGTATGCTGTAGTGGCATACAGTGTCACTGATCACAAATGAGCAGTATAATGTCACCATAGTGACACTGCAATGCTATGGTGACAGTGGTCTTTTGCTGAGTGGCTGGCCTGATGTACTGTGAACCCAGGAGGTTGGCCACTTGACAGGGGCACCATTGAGAGAAAGCTTTGCATTTTCTGAATGAATGCAAAGTATTCTCTGATTGGAAAGGGTGGGGAGCGTGATGTCACCACCCCACCTCAGGCAACTCTCTCTGCTGTGGATGCCTGTCACTGTGTGAAAAGGCTGAGTGATGACAAAACACAGGTACAAGTGCTGCCTCCTTGACAGCCTCAGTGTTCCTGTTTGCTGTGTGAAGGAGGGTGTGTCCCTTCCCTCCAATCAGCTCTCAGAGCTCTCCTCACTGAGCTCTGCAGAGTGTAATTTCAGCTCCCCGCCACATTTTAATTTGACAGCTCAGACAAGCTTTTTAAATTCTAGACTTTGAACTGATGTAGAGAAGACAGCAGATAAATCGGTACAACTTATGTAGGAGGATTTGTTTAATCTCTGTGTACGACCTGAGGCTAGTTACTTCACTGGGTACAGTATATGTAAGGGTTTACAACCACTTTAAGTTAGTAGCTCAGACGTTTCGTTTTTTGCTGTACAAACCCTTGAAAACTGCATTGAAAAGTGTGTTGGTTTGCTGCCTCTTTGAATAAAAGTGCAGGTGTTCCGTCAGATTAGGCAACCCGTCAGATTTTGTAACAGAAGTGATGTTCTGTCACGGCCATCATGGTACACCCTGCACTCACATAAAAACACCCACTATTGTTCGACGATTCAAAGCAAACAGCACTGCTCCAGATGCTAATGCCCCTAAATCTCCACAGACACCTCGGGTGCCAGCCCATCCCTGCTCTTGGTGTGGTCACTTGGAGGATTACAAATCTGAGCCAGAGCTTTCCAATCACTGAAGAGTATGAGCTTTGGCAATTGTAGAGCTATTGGTCTGTAAGGGAGGTTAACTGATGGCCCGACAAGTCCTCCACCTATGCTTGTTTCCCTCTCTCATTGGGCACCATGCAAGGGTGACATGAGAGGTTCCACTCGTCTTGGACAATGCCAGGCATTGAATACTTTGTCCGAGGGCTTGCCCACCAAAGCCTGGGGACCATGTAGGAGCCATGGTCATGTGAACAATCAAACATTAAGACGGTCGCCTAACTCCATGATGAGCCATATGTGTGCAGTACCCAGGATGCAAAGTTCCTTCTTAACCACTTCAGCCCCGGAAGATTTGGCTGCTCAATGACCAGGCCATTTTTGCGATATGGCCCTGCGTCGCTTTAACTGACAATTGCGCGGTCGTGTGACGCTCTACCCAAACAAAATTGACATCCTTTTTTCCCCACAAATAGAGCTTTTTTTGGTGGCATTTGATCATCAGCTATAAACAAAAGAAGAGCGACAATTTTGAAAAAAACACAATATCTTTAACTTTTTGCTAGAATAACTATCCCAAATAATAAAAAAAAGTTTAGGCCGCTGATATGTATTCTTCTACATATTTTTGGTAAAAAAAAAAAATGTCAATAAGCGTATATTGATTGGTTTGCGCAAAAGTTATAGCGTCTACAAAATAGGGGATAATTTAGGGCATTTTTATTATTATTTTTTTTTTTTTTTACTAGTATGGCGGTGATCTGTGATTTTTATCAGAACTGCGATATTGCGGCACTTTTGACACATTTTTGGGCCCATTGGCAATTATACAGTGATCAGTGCTATAAAAATGCACTGATCACTGTATAAATGTCACTGGCAGGGAAGGGGTTAACACTTGGGGGCGATCAAGGGGTTAACTGTGTTTCCTAGTGTGTGTTCTAACTGTGGGGGGGGTGGGACTGACTAGGGGAGGAGAGAGATCAGTGTTCATACTTGGTATGAGAACACGATCTGTCTCCTTTCCCCTCAGAGAACCGGTATCTGTGTGTGTTCTCGCTCTGTCACGAGCGATCGCGGGTGCCTGTCGGTCATGGCGCCCACTGGGCACTCGCATCGGCTTCAGCGCGGCGACGCGTTTCCCCTATCGGTCAAAAGGCGAACCGACGTACAGTTACGTCAGTTCACCCAGTGGAGCCAACCTGCCGCAGTACAACTGCGGCGGCTGGTCGGGAAGGGGGTAAACTTCCTTGTTTCATGTTCTACATACTTGTACTGATATAAGTATTGCATTCGGAAGGACAGGCTGAGCCACTGTCTACTCCACCAGTCAGCATACGTCTGTTACTCTACTCCCAGTAACAGAATGTGGTCCCGCCGAGCACATAGCGCAGACCTCATATGTGCTCTCACTTAACTCTTCTCTTCCAAGTGACTAGGCCTAGATCTCTGTAACGCTAGTCCTCTCCCGGTGACTAATGGAGATGGACAGCTAAGGAGGGAGTCCAAGCACTGACCCCCTTGATGCCGGAGAACCTGTTACCTACCAGGTACCACGCCAATAACTGGTTGCTGTTTTCTTTGTACAGTAATACCTTGGATTAGGAGCATAATTTGTTCCAGAAGCATGCTTGTAATCCAAAGCACTCGTATATCAAAGCAAGTTTCCCCAAAGAAAAGCTCAGATAATCCGTTCCACATTGACTGCTTGACTATGCAATACCGCATGTGGCCAGAGGTGCGGGGGGAGACACTCCGAGACACTCAGAAACATGCAAAGACGCTCAGAGACCAGTTGGAGACGCTTATGCGGCGTACACACGGTCGGAATTTCCGATGGAAACAGTCCGATAGGAGCTTTTCATCTGATTTTTCCGACCGTGTGTATGCCCAACGGTCTTTTTCTGTCGGAATTTCCGACGGACTTTGAATTGAGAACCTGATTTTCCGATCGTGTGTATGCAATTCCGACACACAAAATTCCGACGCATGCTCGGAAACAATTTGACGCATGCTCGGAAGCATTAAACTTCCCTTTTAGAGTGCTGTCGAACGTGTTTTATGCCACTGTGTTACAGACCGTTGGAATTTGGTGTGATCGTGTGTAGGCAAGACAGTTTGAGCGGAATTCCATTGGAAAAACCTTTTTTTCCGTCGAGAATTCCGATCGTGTGTACGCGGCATTAGAGACACTCGGAAACGGAGTGTTTCCGAGCCTCACCAGCGCCCCCACACCTCTGGCCAAATGTGGTACTGCACACCCCAGAGGCTTGAATCCTGCTGGTCTTGCAAGACAACGCTCATAAAATGAGTCAGGATTTAAAAAAAAAAAAACAGCTTGTGTTGAGAAACTCTCGTAAACCGCGTTACTCGCAATGTGAGGTTTCACTGTAGTTACTCATGAACCTTTGCTGTAGCGAGGTTAAACATATCCCTTATTGCAGTTGCAGACCCAAGGTCTTTAGTAGTGTGCCTAGACCTCACATGCACCACTTTGAATAACTTCGGAACGGTCGTTTACTGTAAACTTGGCAACATGTAATTGTAACAATGTAACATTCTGTTCCTAACTGAACCTAACTGTGGCTGCCCCAAGTTACCTGCACAGGTGAAGTATTTGCAAGTCTGAAGAAGTCTGAGGAAAGTCAAAATTTGTCAGTGCACTAACAGAGAAGTCCATGTTCCAGAGCGGACCATAGGTTCCAGCAAGTCTTTAGCATAAATTCCCCATGCGTTTCCCAAGTGTTCCCCATTAAAATAAAAAAGAAGTTATACTTACCTGCTCAGTGCAAGCGTTTTGCACAGAGCAGTGCCTTACCGCCTCTTCTAGGGGCCCCCTCTGGCGCTCTCTCCGTTCCTTCTTCTCCACATGCGCCTCCATAGCATGTCGCTTTTTATGGGGGCACAGATGCGGACACACTCCTGGGCTGTATAGGTCGATAGACACTCACATTGTGGCTTGGTTCCTCCCCCCACTCCCTCTTTACAGGATTTGATGGATAGCAGCAGGAGCCAATGGCTCCCGCTGCTCTCAGCAAAGCCTGTGAGAGCGGGGAGAGAGGAGAGAAGACCTGCAGCCGGGCACAGCGATGGATCAATAGAGGACTCAGTTAAAAGTTGGGGGTGGGGGAAACAGGTAGGTAAAAAAAAAACTTTAGAATTTAGAACCACTTTAGGATAGTAAAATGAACCTTGTTATCTCCATTGTGTAGACATCCAAAAGCCCTGAGACTGATGCTGGGTGTTGCCATCTTAAATGTGATGTCAACAGACTCAGAGCTGTCACTAAAGTGAAAATATTCCCCTTCACTCTTTCCCTTTCTGCTACATAAAGGTTATGAAGGGGGATGGAGTAGCTGGACCAGACAGTAATTAGTCAGTCCCAGTAAAAGGAAGAGCTATCACCAGAAAGATGGAATAAGGCTTAGCTAGGGAATTGACTCAGTGGAGTGTCAATTCCCAGGAAGTACAGAGGCACATCAGAAGTCAATAAAAAAATAGTAATTTATGGAATACAAAAAAATGGCAAATTGTTGCATATGTGGGCTTAAGACAATTTTGGGAATATTTGGCCTTCATCAAGTTCACCAACATCAGTGTGCTGCTGCTCCCCAATTGTCCAATCAGCAGGGTGCATCTAGGGAGATGACACAACTGTATTCTTACCTCTAGTCCTAGTGGCTGTGCTTTCTATAAAAGGCGTAAGAATCAAAAATGTAAATGTACAGAATTACAAATTTGTTAGCAGATAAGATAGAAAACATATGCATGCTTACACTTGGTATTTAGCGGTTTGCCTGTTGTTCAGCTTTAAGGGCTCATTTACACCTGTGTTTGTTTCTGAAGAGCAATCCATGGTGGTTCATCTTTCAGAGTATGTAGCAGGTGCAACAGACAGTCTGTGAAGAGGTGATATTGCCACCTCCTGAATGCTTGTTTTTTTTTGACAGCTGAACTGTGTTTTCTGAATGGGAATACTATGCAGCAACTGCAAGCCTAATGTTCACTTCACCATATACTTGAATGTCCGCTTAAAATTGCAAGGGGTATAATTTCTTCTATGCTGTAAAGCAAAGCATCAACCCTATCCAGCTGCCTTTGCAACCATCTATTTTTACATCGCCCCCCCCCCCCCCACTACAAGTACTAACTAAGCCTAATACACAATCGCACATTCCGACAACAAAATCCATGGGATTTTTTCCGACGGATGTTGGCATAAACTTGTCTTGCATACACACGCTCGCACAAATTTTTTGGAATTTCCGAACGTCAAGAACGCGGTGACGTACAACACGTGTGACGGCACTAGAAAGTGGAAGATCAATACCAAGTGCGCCACCCTTTGGGCTCCTTCCGCTAATCTCATGTTAGTAGAAGTTTGATGACAGATAATTCGCACTTTTCAGCCTCCTGTTTTTTCCCAGGAAAAATACACGATAAAACTGTACCATTTTTTTGTGTTTTAGATTCTGCCTAAAACCACAATGATGTTCTTCATTTTTTTTTTGGAACATCATTGATGTTTTCCTTTATATTTTCTAAATCACGATTGCACCCCATTCTCTCCCCGATGAGGATCTGGGCACTTTCACTTGTGAAATGAGATTCTTCTTCCACAACATCCACATCACCTAAAAGAAAAAAACACACCATGTATTATAAATATGCAGGAACAGATATCTTACCTGAAACTTTGGTCTCAGACACTCACCTGTTGTGGTGACAATTTCGCCCACTTCATAAACCTTTCCCTCCTCATCCTCTGCTTGTGGTCTGGGGATTTCCCCTTCTTTAGGAGGTGGGGGTCCCTGGTGTCCTCAGATGTCCCGAGTATTTTCTCCCCTATGTGAATAAAAAATAGGTATATTTAAGCACACAGATATTGGAGGGCAGAAATAGGAATATGAAACATTGCTTGGGAGTTTAGTACAATTGTCTGTTTTGGCAGAGTTCCAAGCTGAAGAACATTTTATTTCCCTTCTGAAGCTGGGATACTTACCTTTTTTGTTAAAGTATCACACATGTAGACACCCCTATAGTATCCACTGGAGCACCTGTGTGGGACACCCTAAAAAGTTTGATTCTGGTGTCCCACACTAGTGCTCCTGCGTCCAGATGTGTAAACAGCTGCTGAATGTCCTCTTCTTACACTGAATCAAGTTTGCATTTCATTCTAGTTACAAACCCATCTAGACAACAAACTTATTTTAATACAAATGAACAAATGTAGTTAACCTGTATCTGCCTAAAACATCTTATAAGTTGGTGAAAGAACAATGTTTCCTACGACCGATTACTGTGCCCATGAACATCAAAGTTGCCATTTTAAAATGTACAACAGTAAAGAAAAGCACATAAAGCAGCACGAACAAAGAATAAGAATAGGAACACACAACAAAATACTTACTTTTTTGCAGCACCCTCTTGATTCTTCTGTACTGATCGTGCTCCCTCAATTTGAGGTCTGACTACAGTTTCCTCAGTTTATCCTTGGATCGTCGTACCCCAAAATTCCTGTGCAGACTCTTCACAGCTTTAGGCATGATCTTGGCCCAGGGCCGATCCTGGACGGAGTGCAGTGCACCCGGGCGCCACAGAGGTGGGGGCGCTGGAGCGCCAGAGTGCTCCCCTCCCTCCTCCTCCTCCTCTCCTTGTCAGCTCTCTCCGCCTGTCACCGCCACCACCGCCGCCGCTGTTTTCTCCCCAAGCCCATCCCCCTCCCTCCTCCTGTCAGTGGAGGAAAGAGAAACAGAGCTGGAGACCGAAGCGGCTCCTCTCCTTGTCGGCTCTCTCCGCCTGTCACCGCTGCCGCTGTTTTCTCCCAAAGCTCATCCCCCCCTCCCTCCTCCTGTCGGTGGAGGAAAGAGAAACAGCTGGAGACCAGCCGCGGCTGCGCAGTGACGTCACGGGGGGGGCGGTCCATGGCTGAGTCCGACGTGTTCCAGTCCTCATCCTGTGTTTAACTCCCGCCAGCACAAGCCTCACACATGCTCTGTTCTCCACCCGGGCGGCACGGCTGCACACTCTCCTCTCCAGCTGCCGCCCGGGTGTTTGTAATTAACCTAATGGAGGGGGAGGGTGGTTTGTCCTGGGGGGTCTATACTAATGGGGGGGGGTGGTTTGTCCTGGGGGGTTTATACTAATGTGGGGGGGGGGTGGTTTGTCCTGGGGGGGGTCTATACTAATGTGGGGGGGTCGTTTGTCCTGGGGGGGTCTATACTAATGTGGGGGGTGGTTTGTCCTGGGGGGTCTATACTAATGTAGGGGGGGTTTCCTGGTAGGGTCTATACTAATGTGGGGGGGGGTTGTCCTGGGGGGTCTATACTAATGTAGGGGGGGTTGTCCTGGGGGTCTATACTAATGTAGGGGGGTTTGTCCTGGGGGGTCTATACTAATGTGGGGGGGTTTGTCCTGGGGGGCTATACTAATGTGGGGGGGGGTTTGTCCTGGGGAGCTATACTAATGTGGGGGGGTTGTCCTGGGGGGTCTATGCTAATGTAGGGGGGGTTTGTCCTGGGGGGTCTATGCTAATGTAGGGGGGGTTGTCCTGGGGGGGTCTATACTAATGTGGGGGGGATGGTTTGTCCTGGGGGTCTATACTAATGTAGGGGGAGTGGTTTGTCCTGGGGGTCTATACTAATGTAGGGGGGGGGTGATTTGTCCTGGGGGGTCTAAACTAATTGAGGGGGGTGGTTTGTCTCGGGGGACTGTATTAATGGAGGGGGTGGTTTGTCCTGGGGGTCTTTACTAATGGAGGGGGGGGGTGGTTTGTCCTGGGGGGGGTCTATACTAATGGAGGGGGGTGATTTGTCCTGGGGGGTCTGTACTAATGGAGGGGGGGTTTGTCCTGGGGGGTCTGTACTAATGGAGGGGGGGGGGTTTGTCCTGGGGGTCTGTACTAATAGAGGGGGGGTGGTTTGTCCTGGGGAGTCTGTACTAATGGAGGGGGGTCTGTACTAATGGAGGGGGTGGTTTGTCCTGGAGGGGTCTGTACTAATGGAGGGGGGGTGGTTTGTCCTAGGGGTCTGTATCAATGGAGGGGGTTTTTACTAATGTGGGGGGTGGTTTGTCCTGGGGGGGGTCTATAATAATGGAGGGGGGTGATTTGTCCTGGGGGTCTGTACTAATGTGGGGGGGGGGGTGGTTTGTCCTGGGGGGGGTCTGTACTAATGGAGGGGGGAGTGGTTTGTTCTGGGGGTCTATACTAATGTGGGGGGTGGTTTGTCCTGTGGGGGTCTATACTAATGGAGGGGGGTGATTTGTCCTGGGGGGTCTGTACTAATGGAGGGGGGAGTGGTTTGTCCTGGGGGGGTCTAAACTAATGGAGGGGGTGGTTTGTCCTGGGGGTCTGTACTAATGGAGGGGGTGGTTGGTTCTGGGGGGTCTGTACTAATGTAGGGGGGTGGTTTGTTCTGGGGGGTTTGTACTAATGGAGGGGGGTTGTTCTGTACTAATGGAGGGGGGTGGTTTGTCCTGAGGGGGGGTCTGTACTAATGGAGGGGGGTGGTTTGTCCTGAGGGGGGTCTATACTGATAAAGGGGGGTGTTTTGTCCTGGGGGTCTATACTGATGGGGGGGCTGTACTGAGGGAGGTGTTTATACTTAGTGGGGGGTCTGCACTGATGGAGGGGGGTCTATACTTAATGGAGTGGGGTCTGTACTGAGGGAAGACTATAGTTGGTGGAGGGGGGGTGATGCCATGTTTTACTGCACCGGGTGACACCAACCCTAGTGACGCCACTGCAGCTGTGGGCTCTTATTTCCCCTCTCCCTCTCCTCGTGCGCTGCTGTACTAATGAGTGGCGCACTATGTTTCTTCCCCCGCCTTCATATCGGCCAGGGAAGAAAAAACAAAGGAGCAAAGAAGAGGATTGTGGGACATGTGGTCCCAAGGACTGCAACCCACACAGCATGCACAGCTGAATGGGAGAGAGAAAGCCAGGAGCCCCGGGGAAGCTTTCAGGGAAGTACACCCAGGACTCCAGAGGGAGAAAGCCACACAGCCTGGCGCCATCCCTGGTGGAGAAAGCAATGGAGTCATTGCCAGAATACAGATATGGGCTCTACCCAGCGGAGTCGCCACGGGCAATTCAGAGTGAGCAGACTCCTGATCAGAGGAACCGTTGTTGCTGTATCGCTGGGTCAGGTGAGAGGGCCGATCGGCCATTATCTACTAACATCCATAGGAAATGCAGTCTCTGACCATCTCTTGTACCATGTCTGCAGTCTCTGACCATCTTCTGTATTATGTGTGCAGCCTGACCATCTCCTGTACTATGATTGCAGTCTCTGACCGTCTCTTGTACCATGTCTGCAGTCTCTGACCATCTTCTGTATTATGTGTGCAGCCTGACCATCTCCTGTACTATGATTGCAGTCTCTGACCGTCTCTTGTACCATGTCTGCAGTCTCTGACCATCTTCTGTATTATGTGTGCAGCCTGACCATCTTCTGTACTATGAATGTAGTCTCTGACTGCCTCTTGTATCATGTCTACAGTCTCTGACCATCTCCTGTACTACAGAAGCCCTCTCTGTGTGCATCAGAGAGACTCCCCTCCAGGTCTCATTAGTGTACAGGCTTCCTGTATTTTCTTATACAGGATATATTTTCTTATTGGTAAAAGATCATGGGAGGATCCCAAGGTAACGAAGACTTCTTAGGGGAACATCTCTGTGTTTGAGTCGTTGTCATAGAAACATTTGTAAAGGGAAGGAGTTGGTAAGATGACCACGCCCACATGGGGGCGCCAGAAATATTTCTGCACCCAGGCGTCTGTGACCCTAGGATCGGCCCTGTCTTGGCCTTTCTCACATTTGGGTTTGGGTACGGTCCATACTTCCCACCATAGTCGGCCCTCTTGAAGATGTCCACCGACTCCACCATCTCTATAAAGGCCATAATTGAGGCCTTTAATCTCCTCCGGGATCGGGAGGTTCGGGGCTCCGGGCTTTTGTCTTTGCACCTGTTGTCTCTCCGCCATGTGCTCTCCCACTGTGCCAAAAGACAAAGGGCGGGGAATAGACTAGAAAGAACGTCAGGGGCGGGCGGAGTTTCACGCATGCGCAGTGTATATAAAGCGGAACACGCGTGCGTCATGCGTACGTTCTATGAGTGGAGGACGAAGTAACGGAAGCATCAATCGTTATAACAAAGGTACAATTTTAAGTTGGTGCATCAGTAGCCTATACTGCTTATAGATTGTGGCCTATATTGGGTCAAGATTAGGGGAGTTTTGCCTGACATTAGAGTTTGTCTTGTGTTGTGTCTTGCAGAGAAAATGGATCTATTCAATGATGAGGACTTTATCCCCATATTCATTGATATGTACAGGGAGCTGCCCTGTCTGTGACAGGTAAACCACCCCTTTTATAACAATAAACCAAAGAAGAAGGCAGCGCTGGATCAATTGCTGGAATTTGTGAAGCTGGTGATCCTCACGACAGACATCCCCTATTTGAAGGCCCTTGGTGGCATGAGGAGCACTTATAATAGGGAGTGCAAGAAGGTCCAGGATTCCCTGAGATCAGGAGTAGCAGATGACATTTATGTACCCAGGCTGTGGTACTATGACAGACTGCATTTTCTGGCAGCCCAGACTGAACCCAGGCCAGCACTCTCCAGTCTTCCTTCAAGGTTTCCTTCCTCCTCAGCTGAGGCTTCCGACGACCAACCTGGGCCTTTCAGGCAGCAACATGTGGATTAGCCCAGCTTGAGTCAGGTATAGCATTCTTCCAAATATTTCTGGTTGTCAAATTAATGATGTTAAATATATGTTAGTTTGGATAACTAATTTCTGATTTCACAAAGTGTTTTACATTTCGATAGACAGTAGTGGCCACAAATGATTGGGACAAGAATGAAAAATGCTGGGGTCAGAATGGTAGTCTTTTCTATTTATTAACATTCAATTTGCAACAGTCATGAGCTGAAAATTGTGTGTGGATGATGAACCAAAAACTAAAATGTCCCCTTTTCATACACAGGAAAGCCTTAGCAAGGAGGAGGCTGTGGAAAGTGGCAGCCATGAGGTGGCGGGGGTAAGTGGCAGCCAGGAGGTGGCCAGGCCCAGTAGCCTGCCCGAATCGCAGGTCACTCCCCTCGGCCTTCCACAAAAAAGTGCCAGGAAAAGGAGTAACCTGAACGAGGCAGCAATTGGCATATTTCTGAAGGATACTGCGGCCCTCAGAAACCCCCCCCCCCCCCCCCCAGTGTTCAAGAGGACTATGCCTACATAACAGCATGCAAAATGCTGGAAATGGAGGAGGGCCAATGCCTCTTATGTGAGGAAGTGATCTTGCAAGCCCTAAATAAGGGGTTGAGGGGCGAATCCACAAGCCAAAGCCACGTTTGTGAGTTCAACCATGGTCCTCCTCCTCCACCACCTGCCACAACTCCAACACCAGAGCCACAGCCTGGACAGAAGCATGTAAGGAAGACAAGAAAGTAATGGCATGGGTTCAGTCTGGTCTGGCAAAAGACGCAGGCTGTTGTATGACCACAGCCTGGGGACAGATATGTCATCTGCTGCTGTTCCTGATCTCTTGTAGTCTAATGCCCCGTACACACGGTCAGAATTTCCGACGAAAAATGTCCTATTGGACCATGTTGTCGGAAAATCCGACCGTGTGTGGGCGCCATCGGACTTTTTCTGTCGGAATTTCCGTCTGAAAAAATTTGAGATTCTGCTCTCAATTTTTCCGACAACAAAGTCCGATCGGACTTTTTCCGATCGTGTGTAGCGAATTCCGACGGACAAGGTGCCACGCATGCTCAGATCAAATTACAAGATCAAAGCTATTGGCTACTAGCCTCTACGTAGTTCCGTCGTACGCAACGAACGTCACCACGTTCAGAATGATCGGATTTTCCGACAACTTTGTCCGACCGTGTGTATGCAACACCAGTGTCGGACAAAATCCGTTGGAAAAAATCAGACGGATTTTGTGGTCGAAATTTCCGACCGTGTGTATGGGGCATTAGACCGGATTGTGCTCACTATTATAAGGACTTCTCAGGCCACCAATTTTGGCTGGCAAATAATTGATGTGTGCCCTGGGGTACAAAGGCTTCACCAATTTCAGCAGTTTCTTCAGCGTTGCCTTCCTCTTTATTTTGTTATGACCCCTAATAAAGGGATATTTATTTTTCACAAATACTTGCATATGTGTTTTAGTTCAAAAAGGACAGTTTGTTTGTGAGTAGGCAGGTACATTTCAAAAATACAAAGTCAAATTAACAAGGGACACCAACCAACCTCTTTGAGGTAAAAAAAAATACAAGATAATAATGGTGTTGTGGTAACTTGACACACAAAACCCACAAAATAAATTAGGGAGATCACCAAAAAAAAACAAAACAAAAAAACAGGAGATCTTGATTAAAAAAAAACAAGCAAAAAAAAAATTTCACTATAAAAAACAAAAAAAGAGTCTTCTGGAGATCTGACAAAAATAAAAAAAAATTATATTCATGAAATCAAGAGAAATAATAAAGAAATCAGTTTGTGAGAACTCTGTGTGAATATGAGCAGCAAAACAACTTCATTCTTCTAGCATTATAAAGAAGAAGAGAATGCACTGCATTAAAAGATTTTAAAATTTGCAGCGTGACGAATGTGCTACCTCCATTACAAACGGTAGTTTTACCAGACCGATCGCTCCCGTCTCATAATTTATTCTGAGCATGCGTGGAACTTTGTACTTCGAAACTGTGTACACACGATCGGAATTTGCGCGAACGGATTTTGTTGTCGGAAAACCAGATCTCAAATTTTGTGCGACGGAAATTCCGATGGAAACTGTGCGATGGAGCCTACACACGGTCGGAATTTCCGACAACAAGATCCGATCACACATTTTACGTTGGAAAGGCCGACGTGTGTACACGGCATAACAGTGTGTAAACGTTCTCACTCTTAAAGCTACCTCGCCTGTATTCCTTGTTTATATCACTGCATATTGCCTCTTCTCAGACTTTTTTTCAGCTTAAAAATGCAGAAAACATAAAATAATTTGTTATTTTACTTATGTATACGGTGCTAACATATTTTCCACTGCAGTTTAGAGGGTGTATTAAACTATTCCCATTAGTCTTAGCCCAAAGGGAGCTTACAGTCTAATGACCCTGACATCATATTTATGCACATACATTTTGGGCCCAGTATAGGTAAATGCTGGTTAACTTACCAGGATGCTTTTGGTCTAAGGCTGCTTTCAAACAGATAGTGATATTTGTGGCAGCATAACCCACATTTTTAAAGTGGAAGATTGGTCAAAATCTAACTAAGTTTAAACCTGCTCCCACCCCTATTCTAAGCCCTATACAACTATCCTGTAAAGGAAAGATATATTTACCTCATCTAAGGGCTCTCTGGTCCAATCATATCATCTCCCCAGCGGCCGACTTCAGGGGAGAAGAGAGAGCAGCAACAACGGCTGCAGAGCCTGGGCAATGACATCATCCAAAGGCTTATTATGGGGCATCTCTTGTGGGTTATCCCTCTACACTGAAGCTAGCACTGTAAGCCAATCACATGACCGGACCGGAGTGCCCTTAGATTAGGTAAGTATACACATCTTACCTTTACAGGGTCATTAGCATAGAGCTGGAAATGGGGATGGGAGCAGGTTTAAGCTTAGCGAGGTTTTGACTGGACTTCTACTTTTAAAGTATAGTTAAAGGTAAAACTTTTCTTTTAGTTTTGGATAGAGTAGAGATGGATTAGAACTCCTGTCAGATTTTTCTTACTGTTTGTGCCCCCATTGGGAAGATTCAGCCTCTCTATTTGTCCTGCTTATCATTATTATTGAAAGTGAAAGTAAAGGAAAATCCTAAGTTTTTTGGGTTGTCCCCAGAAAAGCAATAGAGGGGAAATCTTCCAATGAGGACACTAGTTCTGGTAAGTTGGGGGTCCCAAAGGAATTCAATTAATTCAATCTCTGCAATGGGGCACAGATGGTGAGAAAAAAAAACTGACAGGGGTTATAACCCTCCCTTGCTATATCAGAAATGAAAAAAAAAAAAGGTTTTGCCTATAGTTCTACTTTTAGTTGAAAGAATGCTATCCTGTAACCATTTCTATGTTTTCTACAGCTGTCATTGAAACTAATAATCAATTATATGCTGGTCAGACCAAACCCCCATTTTACCCAAAGCAATATGTTGTTTGTATCACAACATATACTGTGTACTGTATCTTAGGTTAATGTCTCAAATAATACCATGAACACTAGGTAGGGTTCTTTTGTAAACTAGCAAAAGAATAAGTAATATACATCTCCATGGAGACACCCAACTAAGCTCAAAGCTCTCATTGCAGTCACTGTAAGGCGATCGGCCTTCCTTTTTTTACAAGTGGCTTATGAAAAAATAATTCTTTCAAACAATACTGAAAGCCATAACAGTTCTGTGGGTTTTTTTTACATTACTGTTTTCAAGGAAGTAACCAAGGTTCAGAGTATATTCTTTCCTTATAATGTAAAAATAGTGTAAGTTTTACGAGCCATATTGACTTAAAAAGGTTGTATCCTTTGATATTTTGTAAAATTAACAGCTGTTTCATGTATACCAACATCAAATATATATTCTCAAATTGCAGTGAAAATATAATAAAGAAATTTGCCTCTAAAATCGCAGTACATGCATTTTTTTGGGGCTCTGTAATTTAGACACTGTTTTACTGGTACATTTTATGTCTAAAAAAAACATATAATTTTAAACTACAAAAGCATAATAATCTGCCGTATATCATGCACATATTTGTGTCAAGGTTTATATTTTACAAAACTTTAAAATATAATTCTCTTTTTTACCTTTATCAATTCATTCAACCTCTCAGAACTTTACAATATATGCAACTTTCTGACTAATATTCAGTAATTTGTTTTTTTTAAATCAGCAGTTACATAAACATATTAGTCTAGCCATGGAACTCCCCTTACCCCCTAAAAAAAAAAGCCCACTACAACCTCTAACTAATCGCCCAAGTAATTAAAAAAAAAAATTAAACTTAGAGGCCCAAATTCACACCCAAATCCACATGATGCACCAGATCCTGAGTCTTTTCTCAAACTGCAGTGTGATGGTCCTTTTGGTCACTATTTGGTGATGTAGACACCTCCTATTGGGTCCATTGGCAGGGTTCTCGCAAGGTCTTAAAGGCTTTAGTGATGGCATGATGACATCACAGTAAAGGGTGGAAGAAGGTCATGGGACACGGGATTCAGGTAAGTCAAAAAGGGCATAGGAAGAGACATTTTTAAAACAGAAATTTTGAAATAGTAAGAGATGGGTTGGAAGTATGGAGTTTAAATTCTGCCTGGAGATGGACTTTAAGTAGATGAAAAAAAAAATATATATATATATATAATACATGATTAGCAAATGGATATTCCAAGCCATGAAAGCAATATAATATAGAGTATAGTATGTATTTATTTGCCTTGTTATTTTAAAATATTATAAAATAATACATTCGCTCATTCACTCCGTGACAGCACACTTGGATGGAGATAAAAAGACAGAAAGAGAAGAGGTACAATTTTAACTCCTCTACACATTTCTTGCTAGCTTTCTCTTTTCCCCTTTTTATAAGGACAGGTGCAAAAGGTGTCCACATATGGAATATAGGATTACATCTTACTGGAAATGTTTCCCACACTAGCTTTACACTTCCCCTTTCCTTATCTGGGTGTCTCCAGATGGGTTGGCCATCTGTAGGTTTAGGCTGTGTTGCAAACTTGGGAGGCCAGGGTGCTAAAACCAAAGCCAAAGCTGCACCTCAATCTCCCTTGATAAATCTCACAGATCAGAGCTCTTGGTGTAAATTTCAGGCATCCCCTGTAATAGAAGTTTCATACTGATGAGCTAATTTCTGAAGCTTGAGTTACACTTTAAATTCAAAGGCGAGGTCCTCCCATAAATTGTATATTAATATAGATTGGACAATGACTGATTAAATCACCCATTAATTTTTCAAATTTCTTGGAGAATCTATTAGCAAGACTGCTGCATTGCCTAGCTCTACCTGCCAAGACCATTACAATAATAATATCATTCACAGCACTGGATTCTAATTTATATCACAAAAATAGAGAATGCAGCAGGAGCAGTAAGCGCTGGTACACCATTTCATGCTTCAAAATGCATACATTCTTACATGAATTTCCAATGTGTTTTCAAGGGCATATGATGATTTTTTTAGCACAATATGTATACATACAGTATGTCTTGGATGAGTTTTCCAAGGGGAAGATTTGTACCGTACCTTAAAGCCCATCTCCAGGCACATTTGTTCTCCTCTCCATCCCTTCTACCTGCCCCCCTCCCATCCATTCACAAGGTGTTAAAGGAGAAGTAGTGCCAAAGCTCTTTTGGCCCTACTTCTCCTACTGATGACAGGAGTGCATTTTGACCTGTTTTTGGCTGACAGAGGGCTAAAGCCTGCTTTTGGCTGACATCACTGAGCCAGTCCAGGCTCTGAAGAGATCCCAACTATAAAGTTGGGATCCACCCAGATGCCTGAACCGACAGCTGGCTCAGCCTCTGAGTGAGCAGCTGAAAGCTTGAGCCAGCCCCTCCCACCACTTCACAGCTCAAGCGAGTGCTGGCAGTCACAAGCTCACTGCTCACTGAAGTCTGACAACTGAGCAATCAGTGATCTTGGATCGCTCAGTTCTCGGTGTAGAGGCAGCAGGGGAGAGATGCAGCTGGGATCGGTGCTACATCCACCCAGGTAAGTATGAGCTGGGGCTCCAAGGTTTTTATTTTAAAAAGAGAAGTATGGGAATGTAAAATGACAAACAAACATACTTACCTGGATGGATGCAGCACCGATCCAAGCTGCATCTCTCCCCTGCTGCCTCTACACGAGAACTGAGCGATTGAAGACCTTGGACCTTTCAGGGGTCACTCGCTACTTTGCCAAGCCTTACAGCTAGCCTGTTATGTATTTGGGATTGCTTGACTTTCTCACTGGGTATATCCTTGCTGGTGCGGCCTTTGACACCTTTGTCTTGGACCCTCCAATTCTCTCCAGTGTTGATGAGGAACTCCTTTCTCACATGGAATAGACAGGCCCATAGATGCTTGGCACAAATCCTCTGTGGAGGTCGGTTCCCCCCCTTTTGGTAGGTCAGGCATCCTTTACCCAATGAATGGAGTACAGACGACTTGCTCTTACTCCCATCGTACTTGTCCCATCAGTTCCTCCCTGATCTGGTGTCCCTGGCCAGGAACTTTTGAATCTCTGCTTCTCCATGTCTCCCTGCCCCTGCGACCACTATCAGTGGTCTACAAAATTCTTCTATCTCAGGTTTATCCTGATCTTCTGAAATATATGACCAAATGGGCCTCTGACCTTGATGTCCAGTTATCAGATGAGGAATAGGAGAAATCCTTTGCTTTGACCTATCGCTTGTCGCTGGCTAGTAAGGCCCAAGAGATTCATTTTAAACTGCTTTTCCGGTGGTATCGGTGTCTGACTGTACTCCACCGGATTTACCCATCGTTATCGGACCAATACTGGTGCTGTTAAACGGGTGTCAGTTCTCTGCTGCATGTTTGGTGGGAATGTTCCCCCCAGTCATGCCTTTTGGGATCTGATTCTCTGCAGTTATACTGCTGTTACGGACTCAGCGGTCTCCAACACACCACAGGTTGTTCTGCTGTCAGTTCTCCCTGGCTCTTACAAGCATATAAAAATGGGTATTCTACTGTTTGACTGCCGACAGGCTGGTCATCCCCTGCTATTGGCCTTAGACCTGTGTTCCGACTCTAGTGGAATGGGTAGAGGAGATGGACCACATTGAACGCATGGAATCACTTCTGGTACAAGAACTGGGTACCTAGGAACGTTGTCATCTTTCTTGGCTGTCCTGGAATATGTACAGAGAATCTTTCAGCCTCGGGACCTGCTAATGGGTTGAAGGTTGACTAGCCTCTCTGGTCCAATTGGTGGATCTCCCTTTGTGCCTAAGGGCGCCCTTTCTCTTTCATGGCTATTCTTCTTCCCTCCTTTCTTCTTTCTGCCCTTCTCCCTTCTCTCCCCCCCCCCTTTTTTTGTCCATGGTGGGGCTTTTGTTAGTTTGGTACTGATATACCTGGCTTATAAGCTTGCCAGGGATCAAGATATGGGGGTTCGACATTGTCTATGGACTGTTAATCTATTGCTCCTGGTCATGGCCGTATGGATTGTATTTTGACACTTTTCATTGTGTTCCTGTTTAAGCTCCTGTACACCCATTTATCTTTCGTAGCAATCTTACCGGCCCCTTGAAAATTTTCCTGTTTGGAATATTGCTGTATTTCTCTTATTATTGTTTGTTTTGTGCAGAATTCACTTAATTTTTTGTCTCTTTTCTGAGCTATTGTTTTATTTTTTTTCTGTTTTATTTTTTTAACTTGTACTTGCCCCAGATTGTCATGGCTTATGTCTGGTGTTTTGATATTTTGTATGTTAAAACTTAAAATTTAAGATTTAAAATTAGATTAAACACAAAAATGTAAAACCAAAAGCCTTTATCAAAAAGTTTTACTAACCAGAGTTCTCCATCACGTCTCCTGCTGTGGTGCCACTTCCAGGAGCAAACACTGATGATCCACCACGGCAGTCCTGCGCACCACCCGCCAATCTTATCGCTCCCCCTCATTATGACACCAGCTTGCTACTGCTAGCGTTTCAAGGACCTTGCCATAGGTAGCCCACCAAATTGTTCAAGTGATAGTGTCCCAGTCACCAGGCAATGACGTAGACACCCAAAAAAGGACCCTCCCACTCTGCAATGCTGAATAAAGAAGATCCAATGCACCATGTTTTTGAATTTAGAGAAGTGGTTTGAGTTTCGATAAAGACCATTTAGATTATTTTTAATTGCTGCAGTAATTAGCTAGAGGGAGTAGGGGTCCCTGGCCTGACTTCAACTTTAAAATGCATGTATAGTGCATCTTAATGCATTTTCAATTCAGTTCCATTCATCTGTCATGTACCTGGTGGTGAGAGCCCGAATTGCAGAGGAGGGCCTCCCTTGCGGATCCCACTCCTGGCTCCCTGGTAGGGTGACAGGAGACCCAGGAGTGAAGAGGAGCACGGGTGCCTGGCAGGATCAACAGACCGGTGGAGCGACACAAGGTCAACTCAGCGGACAAAGTGAGTAGGTAGGCCGGATATGTACAGTAGACTGGGTCAGAAGACAGGCTGGATCAGCAAAGGCAGACTGGATCAGCAAAGCAGACTGGACAGCAGAGCAGGCTGGGTCAGCATGGACAGGTTGGATCAGCGAAGCAGACTGGACAGCAGAGCAGGCCAGATCAGCAAAGAAGACTGAACAGCAGAGCAGGCTGGATCAGCAAAGGCAGACTGGATCAGCAAAGCAGACTGGACAGCAGAGCAGGCTGGGTCAGCATGGACAGACTGGATCAGCAAAGCAGACTGGACAGCAGAGCAGGCTGGGTCAGCATGGACAGACTGGATCAGCAAAGCAGACAGGATCTCAGAGCAGACTGGATCCGCACAGGTAAGCTGGATCAGCAGAGCAGACAGGATCTCAGAGCAGACTGGATCAGCACAGGTACACTGGGTCAGCAAAGCAGACAGGATCTCAGAGCAGACTGGATCAGCACAGGTAAGCTGGATCAGCAGAGCAGACATGATCTCAGAGCAGACTGGATCAGCACAGGTAAGCTGGATCAGCAGAGCAGACAGGATCTCAGAGCAGACTGGATCAGCACAGGTAAGCTGGATCAGCAGAGCAGACAGGATCTTAGAGCAGACCGGATCAGCACAGGTAAGCTGGATCAGCAGAGCAGACAGGATCTCAGAGCAGACTGGATCAGCACAGGTACACTGGGTCAGCAGAGCAGACAGGATCTCAGAGCAGACTGGATCAGCACAGGTACACTGGGTCAGCAGAGCAGACAGGATCTCAAAGCAGACTGGATCAGCACAGGTAAGCGGGATCAGCAGAGCAGACAGGATCTCAGAGCAGACTGGATCGTCAGGACAGGCCGGGACGGGTATCAGGCTGGCAGCAAGGTACAAGTGGGTTAGGCAGGAGGATGGTCACAAACAGGCCAGGGTCGGGTGCAGGCAGACAGATGGATGGTCACAGGTAAGCCGGGTCAAACACAGGTCAGAGGTATCAGGTTACAGTCACCACAACGCTGTAGAGCAGACAGCGGGGACCGTCTGCTCTGGCCGGATTTAAATAGCCTACCTGGCGCCAACAGGGGCGCGCGCTTGTCTACCTGTGCGCGCGCCCGTGCAGTATGTACAGGAGAGGGGTGTGGAGGGAATGATGGGGGCAGTATGTACAGGAGAGGGGTGTGAAGGATATGACAGTGGGCAGTATGTGCAGGAAAGGAGTGCGGAGGGTATAATGGGGCAGTATGTACAGGAGAGGAGCGCAGAGAGTATAATGGGGGCAGTATGTACAGGAGAGGAGTTTGGAGGGTACGATAGGGGCAGTATGTACAGGAGAGGAGTGCGGAGGGTATGATGGGGGCAGTATGTACAGGAGAGGAGTGCGGAAGGGTATGATGGGGGCAGTATGTACAGGAGAGGAGTGCGGAGGGTATGATGGGGGCAGTATGTACAGGAGAGGCAGTGTGGAGGGTATGATGGGGCAGTATGTACAGGAAAGGAGTGCGGAGGGTATGATGGGGGCAATATGTACAGGAGAGGAGTGTGGAGCGTAGGATGGGGGCAGTATGTACAGGAGAGGAGTGCAGAGGGTATGGTGGGGGCAGTATGTACAGGAGAGGAGTGTGGAGGGTATGGTGGGGGCAGTATGGATTGGAGGGATTTCTTGCAGTGTCTGTGGGGTGACCATGGAATGATGTCCCTCAGCTGGGGGGTAGGAAGCAGCTCTGAGTGATGTCTGTCATCTGGATGTATGACGTGGTCTGGGGGTGATGTAAGCTGGGGGCAGTTGGGGGCTGAGAAGTGGTCAGATAGTGATGTCTATAATAAAAAAAGATATTGTGCTCATCTACTAATATATACAACAATAAATCATACAACAATAAATACTACTTAATGAAAACAATCTCCTGTTATAAGATGACAGCCCCAGCATTTTGTATGTAAAGATGATGTGAAGGTAATGTATGACCGTTCACATAACCCTGTGTTATCCATGCTCTGAGTCTGTTCAGTCAGAGGTGTAGACTCACCACATATACACAGGGTTATGTGAATGGTCATAAATTAACTTCACATAATCTGGACAGAGGATTGGGGGATGGTTGTATAGATATGTGTGCTGCTTGGGAGATACTGTGAGTCGGCTGTGATCGGGCTGCAGACTCCCCCCTCCCCACACACACTCGCTTGCTGTCTCTTCCGATTCTCCTTATCCTAACCCTTCAATGCAATAGATGCAAAAGAAATCCTCCTGAAACTTTCCACCCTAAGAAACTTTCCTTAGAAAAATAAAAACTCAGCTCATCTCCTCCCTGTATGTAGTATGAGCAGCAGCCAGCCCAACAGTAACTACAGTGAGCTCCGCCTCTCGGTTCTCTCAGAACACCGCCCTAGTGATTGGAGAGGGGGGGCAGAGATAACAAAGACTCTGCAGGAGCCTGGAGGGGGGGAGAGAAAAGAGCTTCAGATTCCCAACACACACACCAGCACACTGTGTGTATTTATTGAGAAGCAATGACACTGCTGCTGTAACTGTCTCCACAGTGGCAAGTATGCTAATGAAGCTCCCCCTGCCCGAATGGTCTGTCCGGGTTTCAGGCAGTCTGATAACCGGGCAGATGATTCAGAACCCGGGCTGTCCGGGTGAATCCCATACAGGTGACAACCCTAAGTGGTGCCAGAAACTTGTGGATATAGCCTGCCGCTCATTTTGGAAGCAAGTGGCCAATTCAATATTATTCATCCATAACTGACATGTTGTTTTAGCTGGATTTAACCATTAATATTTTGACTATAGTGTCTTTGAAGGAGCATCCTTTTATTTTTGACCACAGTTATTCTGTATTCATGTGTTGTGATAGATGGGAGTATATATGGGGAGAATAGGGTGCATATGAATTAAAATATACAAGGAACCTCTTTATGGAGGGTTTAAAATTGAAAATTTTTTTTTTTTTTAAATAAGAGCTTTTAGCTGTTATAGTTATCTATTTGCTGTGCTACCATGAAATGTTTTCAGCTTGCAGGGAGACATAAGGAATTATTTATTTACTGGTTCTATTTCGGCACTTAGTGTGAGCTCCTGTTCACATGTATCAGTTACACATGAAACCAGAACTCAGACAAGTTCCATGCACAGATACTACAGCGATAATTAGAAAAAACACAGTCCAATTAAAAGCATAGGGAGTTCACTGCAGATGTGTCAAAAAGCAAGTTTGAAGTTCTTTACCTTACTGATCATTACCAGAATATAAAAAATATAAATTAAATATGTGGATTTACTTTTGGCTTCTATAGTTCTGTAAAAAAATACCATAATTGTGCACATTATTGTATTACCACTACTGGGCACTTTCATCCCCTTCCTGCCCAGGCCAATTTTCAGCTTTCCGTGCTGCCACACTTTGAATGACAATTGTGCGGTCATGCAACACTGTACCCAAATTAAATTTTTATATTTTTTTTTCACACAAAAAGAGCTTTCTTTTGCTGGTATTCAATCACCACTATAGATGACGCTGCACTGATGGCCACTGATGAGGATGAATTGATGGGCACTTGTGAGGCTGCGCCGATGGGCACTGGTGAGGATGCGCCGATGGGCACTGGTGAGGCTGCACTGATGGGCACTGGTGAGGCTGCACTGATGCGCACTGATGAGGCAGCACTAATGGTCACTGATTGGCACTGTTGGGGCTAAACTGATAATCAGTGCACTGATGTTCAGTTCCATGATTATCTGTGTAAATGTCCCCTGTTACAGTTGCTCGTTACTGGCTCTCCTCTCCTCATGCTGTGACAGCGCGTGAGGAAAGGAATGCCGATAACCGGAAGGTTTGTTTACACATGATCAGCTGTGATTAGACACAGCTGATCACATGGTAAAGGGCCGCTGTGATTGGCCCTTTAATGCTATCTGTGATCAGCTGTGTCCAAAGGATACAGCAATCCCGTGGTGGCTGGTGCTCAAATTTTTTGGGGGGGCACAAATAAACAGAAAAAAACATCAATTGAAGCCTCACTGTGCCCATAAAATGCAACCACTTTGCCCATCAAATGCAGCCACTGTGCCATTAAATGCAGTCACTGTGCCCATCATATGCAGCCACTGTGCCCATCATATGCAGCCACTGTGCCCAGCAAATACAGCCACTGTGCCCATCATACGCAGCCATTGTGCCCATCAAATACAGCCACTGTGCCCATCAAATACAGCTGCTGTGCCCATCATATGCAGCCACTGTGTCCAGCAAATACAGCCACTGTGCCCGCAACATGGTCAGTTTGACTAGCTCCACAGACCCGTATGGTCTGGAGCAAGGATCCATCTGTTTCCGAGTCTCGGAACCGGCTGGTCCGAGGCACAGTAACTGAAGGAGGATTCAAGGCGTCCTGGTGTGCTCTCATCACTGGAGGGGCACTGCAGCTCGCATAGGCGACCGGGGAAGGACTCTTCGGAGGAGGGCCAACAAGCTGGCATCTCAAGAAGAGCCTGGTTGCTGGGTTGTTATGGACACTAAAGAATCCACAATTCCACAGTACTGCCAAGGAGACAGAGAAAGTTCCAGGTACTGAGGAAAAGTTCTTATTCACCTTCGGTTGAAAGTTTATTCTGTGTCAGAGACTTTACAAGTTTCCGGATCAAAGTGTTGGCTGCCATAATCTCTGGCTAGAGATCTGTTCAGCATTGAAGTACCCAGCTGCGAGTGGCTACTCTCTGGGTTTTGTTAGAGACATTCTAATTGTCAGCAGTTCAAGGTGCCTGAGTTTCTTCATCCTTACCCTCTGTTCCTATTTGAGACTATGTTTGTTAGATGTTACCCCTGCAAATAAAAAACCTTCAAAAAGGACTTTTATGGTATCGTCATCCGAAGTTGTTGGGTACTAGCCCTGGGAACCGCTAGACACAGATTAACAAGCCAAGCGGAGGTAACCGGTAAGCCCAAAAGTCAGGGCCGCCCCCATCGAGGGTTATGGCCGCTACATAAATATATATATATATATATATATATATATATATATATATATATATATATATATATATATGGGATTTAAGTGGCTTTGAACGTGACATGGTTGTTGGTGCCAGATGGGCTGGTTTTCAAAAACTGCTGATCTACTGGGATTTTCACGCACAACCATCTCTAGGGTTTACAGAGAATGGTCCAAAAAAGTGTGGACAATAATGCCCTGTTGATGTCAGAGGTCACTAGGAGAATTGTTTGAGGTGATAGAACATCTCTGAACACACAACACATCAAACCTTGAAGCAGTTGGGCTACAGCAGCAGGAGACCACACCGGGTGCCACTCCTGTCAGCTAAGAACAGGAAACTGGGGCTACAATTCGCACAGGCTCACCAAAATTGGACAATAGAAGATTGGAAATACGTTGCCTGGTCTGAAGAGTCTCGATTTCAGCTGCGACATTCAGATCAGAATTTGGTGTAAACAACATGAAAGCATGGATCCTCCTGCCTTGTATTAATGGTTCACGCTGGTTGTGGTGGTGTAATGGTGTGGGGGATATTTTCTTGGCACACTTTGGGCCCCTTAGTACCAATTGAGCATTGTTTAAATGCCATGACCTACCTGAGCATTGTTGCTGACCATGTCCATCCCTTTATGACTACAGTGTACCCATTTTCTGATGGCTACTTCCAACAGGATAATGCACCTTGTCACAAAGCTCAAATCATCTCACCACTGGTTTCTTGAACATGACAATGAGCTCACTGTACTCCAATAGCCTCCACAGTCACCAGATCTCAATTCATTAGAGCACCTTTGGGATGTGCTGGAAAGGGAAATTCGCATCATGGATGTGCAGCTGACAAATCTGCAGCAACTGCGTGCTGCTATCATGTACAATATGGACCAAAATCTCTGAGGAATGTTTCCAACACCTTGTTGAATCCATGCCAGGAAGAATTAAGGCAGTTCTGAAGGCAGGGGGGGGACATGCTGGTACTAGCAAGGTGTACCTAATAAAGTGGCTGGTGAGTGTATATTATAAAATCCCTTTAAATTAAATTAGGCTACTATCAGAGCGTCTCAAAAGTCTTTACATAAGTTTACATTTGTTTGTTAACACCATTAGCATAAGTTATCCATTGAAAACAGGCTGTGTCATACAAGGGGATGTTGTGTCCTAACACAGAACTATTATAAATGACTGCACCACGTTGATGACAGATGTAGACCTGGGCAATGCCAAGTAACAGGTGTTTGCTGGTGTTAAATAGAGACTCACTGATGACAAACATAAAACAGATACATAGATAAGTCAATGAGATGTAAAAAGGCCGTAGCAGCTACAAACTGTTGTCAGATAAATAACATTCACACTCACTGGAAATGCAGGGGACCTGCTAACATTCACAAAGCATTTGTCTGCAATTCTCTTCCTAGTCATACATGAGTTTAGACCCTAGCCTTTTACATGTTGCCCTATCAAATTTCCCCTGTATGAAGATCTTCCTGCAACTTTAATGAGGTCACAAGACCCATGTGTCTCAGAGCCAATTAGGCCAAAGAGCCGTGTACCTGAGATGGTCTGCGTATTGTGAGATGCTATGCACACACAAATTATTGCAGCACAGCCTTAGACACTTGTCTAATGTTGAAAAAGGATTACACATTAGGAGACAAGGTGCATATTTCAAGACGGCGGCTCTAATCTAGGTAACCCAGACTGGGTACCTTTTTGCATTTTACCCCGGCTGTGCTACAGAAAGAAAGCTCTGCAGTTTATGTAGCTTTGCAACGCTGAACCCCACATAGGTAGACCAAACCTTCTCTTCTCCGTCAGTTGCTGTTTCAGGCATCATGAGTCTCTGGAAGACATATAAAGCAAAAGTTTTACAAACATTCAGTACAGAAGAAGATGGAGAAACACTTGAAGAGGTAAGAACAACTTAAGCCAAGCATCTTGAACTAGATACAGAAAGAATTAGAGAACAAATATGTCTTATTCATTAATTTGCATGAATTTTTATTTATTTAAAGCATTCAAAGAACAATACTCTGCAATAAATCGTAACAATATTCAGTCAAAGCAATAAAAACTGATTTGGTTTGCTTGTTAGTCTTTGTCTAGTTATATGAATACTATTATATTAGTTGCCCTTTACTGATAACATTTTTAAAACAAATGAATAATCTGATTACAGTTTTGCACTATAAAGTATGCTGGTAACTAAATTATATGGTGTAGTTTGTGAGCACTAGTAAATAAAGCTGGCCATACATTATAATATTTTCTTCAGTTTCCTTTAGATTTAACCTTTAACTATGTAGTACAAGGGCTTGCCTGATTGTAGGTTGAATGTGTTTAGGTTTGACCTCATATTATATGATTTTGGTTAATCTAAAGGAAAATTGTACAAGAAAATTGTAGAATTTATGGCCAGCCTTAGTCTTGGCTGTTATACATTTTTTAAAGTGGCAAAGAATAAACTGCAAAGCGTATTAAACCATAGCAATACACATAATACATTTATCTGGAAACTGTAATCTGGTTGCTATGACTTGTTGCATAGAATGATAGTAGCATTAGCTCTAATTGAACAATTCAATTGAAGAAGGATTCAAATAAAGTATTTGGAACTTTGACCTGATTTGGTGGCTTTCAATGTTTTTTTGCTGGAGTAACCCAATATTCTATAAAATTCTTATATTTTCATGTACCGTCGATTTTGTTTTTAATGCATTTACCAATTCAATAAAAATGATGTGTATTGGTTGAACTGCATGTACTTGTCTTTTTTTTTTCTATGTAACTATGAAATAATCTAATGATAAAAATATGGGACCAGGACCTCTAATTGTTTTTTCAAACTCAGCTCCAAGAAAAGATGTAGCCAGCAACTCCAGAATCCCATGAAAATCTTTATTCGCTACATAAAGGTCAAGATTAAAAACAGTTGACACGTTTGGGCATACAGCCTTGTTTACAGCATATTCACAAAATGGATGACAAAACATTTACACTACATAACTCATATGAGGATAAGCAGTGTCAATAAAATAATTATTCAATTAAAATCAAAAACTGGCAGATGACTGTTTTTTCAAACTGTTCTTCCAGTGGGAATGGGAAAGCCTTTTCTGACTGGGAGATAGTATCTGCTGTGAAGTTGGCCAGCGATTGGCCATATTGAGAGCCTTTCAGATGTCCCATTGTGTACCTTGAGTATTAGTGTGTATTCCTTAAGCCCCATATACATGATCAGACTTTGTACAAACTTTCCCGTGGATTTTTGTACAAAGGGCGTTGGCCGCAAGTTTGTATTGCATACACACGATTGGACTTTTTAGGCAACAAACACGAACGTAGTGACGTTTCAACGTACTGACGACACTTCAAAAGAGGACGTTCAATTAGTCCAGTGCCACCTTTGGTCAACTTCTGTATTGTTGTCTGATCTTTTGCATTGGTTCTGAGCATGCGTGTTTGTTCTTTGTACAAAAGTCCGATGGTTTTGTGTACACACGATCGGGCTTTGCTCCATCAGACTTTTGTTGCCAGAAAGTTTGTCCGTTCGTACACAGCCAACAAAAGTCCAATGAAGACCGAAAAAGTTTGTCCGATGGAACATACACACGGTCGGATGTTGCCACAAAACAGCTAATTTGCATGTTTGTTGTCAAAAAGTCTGATCGTGTGTACGGGCCTTAAGAAACACTAGTGTTAAATGTTCTTATGCTTTCTTTAATATTAGATGGATGCTTAATAGTTTTTACTTAATCAATCAAATTAGAGAAAAATCTGGTACTTGGGAGCTTATGAATATAAAAAAAGGTTGTAATTGTATTGTTTATTACAGAGCAACACTTCAGAGGTAACTGAAAATGAAAACCAGGAAGATGGAGACGAAGGGCTAAATATGTCACAGCTCGCAAGAAAGGTACAAATTTAAGTACAGACTCATAAAAAGAAACATTCTGTATCAGTTCATGTGTGCAGGTGTATGGGTCGGTTCACACTTGCCCAACATGCTCTCTGACTTTGAGAGCACAAATCATATGACATGTCAAAATCAATAGTTCCCTATGAGAGCAGTTTTAACTAGTCCGACTTGTGTCCGTCCGACTTTGAAAATGCTTCCTGCACTACTTTGGTCCGACTTTGGCACAATTTCAGCCCATTGATGTGAATGTAAGTCTGGATCATCATCTTAACTGATCCGACTTGTGGCATGCCACTTGTGCTCTGAAGATCTTGAGGGGGACCCCTATGCCAAAATAAAAAAAAACTGCATGGGGTCCCCACCCAGATCAATACCAGGCCCTTTAACCACTTGCCGACCAGCCGCCGCAGTTGTACTGTGGCAGAATGGCACGGCTGGGCGAAACAATGTTATGTAACGTTGCTTCGCCCTGTGGCCACTAGGGGTGGCACGGCCCCTGCTCGCCCATGGAGCCAAAGCAAGTGCCCAGCAGTCGCGATCACCTCCGGGCTCCCGCGATCACTCGGGGCACATGGAGAACTGGGATCTGTGTGTGTAAACACACAGTTTCCGGTTCTCTGAGGGGAGAAGTGACAGATCGTCTGTTCATACAGAGTATGAACAGTGCTCTCATCTCTTCCCCTACACATTCCCCTCCCCCTTCAGTTAGAACACACACTAGGGAACACATTAACCCCTTGATTGTGCCCTAGTGGTTAACCCCTTCCCTGCCCGTGACATTTTTACAGTAATCAATGCATTTTTATAGCACTGATCGCTGTAAAAATTACAATGGTCCCAAAAATGTGTCAAAATTGTCCGACGTGTCCGCCATAATGTCGCAGTCCCGATAAAAATCGCAGATCGCCGCCATTACTAGTAAAAAAAAAAATTATAATACAAATGCCATAAACCATCCCCTATTTTGTAGACGCTATAACTTTTGCGCAAACCAATCAATATACGCTTATTTTAACAAAAATATGTAGAAGAATACCTAAACGGCCTAAACTTAGGGAAAAATATTTTTTTTTATATATATTTTTGGGGATATTTATTATAGCAAAAAGTAAAAAATGTTGCATTTTTTTCAAAATTGACGCTCTTTTTTCTTTATAGTGCAAAAAATAAAAACTGCAGAGGTGATCAGGTACGACCAAAAGAAAGATTTTGTTTGGGTGCAACATCGCATGACCGCGCAATTGCCAGTTAAAGCGACACAGTGCCGAATCGCAAAAAGTGCTCTGGTCAGGAAGGGGGTAAAACCTTCCGGGGCTAAAGCGGTTAAGTCTGGTATGGATCTTGAGGGGGAACCCCACGGCAAAATAAAAAAACTGTGTGGGGTCCCTTCCCAGGAGAAAACCCCCACGCCAACATTTTTTTAAAAACGCTGTGGGGTCCCCACAAAATCCATACTAGACCCTTGCAGGTCAGGAAAGGGGGGGGGGAGCAAGCAACATGCCCTCAACATGGGGGGTGGGTGCTTTGGGGGAGGGGGGCTCTGTGCTCCCCACCCCAAAGCACCTTGTCTCCATGTTGATGGAGACAAGGGACTTTTACTGACAACTATGGGCGGTGGTTGTGGGGGTCTGCAGGCAGGGGGCTTCTCAAAATCTGTATGCCAATTTAATAAGGGGACACCCAGATCCCACCCCTCCCTATGTGAATGAGTATGGGGTACATTGTACCCCTACCCATTCACCAAAAAAAAAAAAGTGTAGTGTTACAAAAAAGAGACGGTTTTCGAAAAAAGTCCTTTATTAAAAATGAAGAATGTCCCCATCGTAGCTCTGTGTCTTCTTCCTCCGGTCTTCTCCCTCCACTTCTTCTCCCGGTCTTCTGCATCCCCTTCTTCTTCTGGTTCTTCTCCCTCCGCCGATGACTTCTTCCTCTGCCGACCTGGTCCTCCTACGACGCTGGCTCCCGTTGTTGTGTCAGGTCCAGTGTCTGCCAGTTCTTATATAGCCCTCCTGACAGGGGGCAGGGTCTCTGGGTGATGTCCCCAAATGGCCACGCCCCATGGCTATATAAGAACTGGCAGACACCAGACCTGACCCAACAGCGGGGGGCAGCATCTCAGGAGGACCGGGATTGGCAGAGGAAGACATCATCGGCAGAGGGAGAAGAACCAATAGAAGAAGTGGAGGGAGAAGAAGTGGAGGGAGAAGAACTGGAGGGAGAAAACCGAAGGAATAAAACACAGAGCTAGGACGGGGGACATTCTTCATTTTCAACAAAGGACTTTTCGAAAACACAAGAGTGTTTTTTGTAACACTACACTACTTTTTTTTTTTTTTTTTTTGGTGAATGGGTAGGAGTACAGTGTACCCAATACTCATTCACATAGGGGGGTATGATCTTTGGCCCCCTTGTTAAAGAGGACTTCCAGATTCTAATGAGCTCCCTGCCCGCAGACCCCCAAACCACCACTTAGGTTTGTCGGGAAGAGGCCATAGTCCCCATCAACATAGGGACAAGGTTGAAGGCATGTGGCCTGGTATGGTCCTGGGGGGGGGGGGGGGGGGGAGCTCGCTCATCCATCCCCCCCTTTCCATACCAGATCCTTATCTGAGCATGCAGCCCAACAGGTCAGGAAAGGGGGGCGAGCGAGCCCCCCCCCCTTTCCTGACCTGCCAGGCTGCATGCTCGGATAAGGGTCTGGTATGGATTTTGGGAGGACCCCACGCCCTTTTTTTTTTTTTTTTTTGCCCTCAAAATCCATACCAGACCGAAGGGTCTGTTATGGTCTTGCGGGGGGACCCCATGCTGTTTTTTATTTTTTTTTATTTTTGGCGTGGGGTTCCCCCTCAAGATTCATACCAAACTCAAAGGGCCTGGTATGGTCAGATCAAAGTCGGGTCCTGTTCATTGAAGTTGCATGGAAGTCGGACATGAAGTTGCAGGGCAAAGTCAGATCAGAAGTTGTTACGACTTTTGTGTCAGATCAGTTTGAACATAGCCTAAGGCACAGGGCTGCTCCAGCTAATTTTGCAGTCAAGTGTATGTGGTTTTACCCATATAGACCAGATGACTTTCAGACAGAAAAGCTTTAGTTTGTGAAGTGAGGTAGAAGTAAGTAAAAAAATCTAAATTTTAGGTGCCTAATCACTCATACAACACTTTCCTCTGTTTGTTGGAATAATATTTAGGATCAGAAAAATCTTTCACAATGACTATATTAGCACAAAAATGTCTGAATGACATCCAACACTCTGGGAATGGACTGGTACCAACTGCTTCCTACCCAGAGGTTGCCAGAGAAGAATTAATCTAATGGTAATGGTAATCTAATCGTACCAGCTAGGTAGCTGAATGATAAAAAAAAAACTAACTAATGCTGCGTACACGCGACCGGACTTTCCGTCAGAAAAGGTCAGACGGAATAATTTCATCGGATATTCCGATCGTGTGCGGGCTTCATCTGACTTTTTTTTTTCAAAAATTCTGACGGACCTAGAAATAGAACATGTTTTAAATCTTTCCGACAGAATCAATTCCTATCGGGAAAACCGTTCGTCTGTATGCTAGTCGGATGGACCAAATACGATGCAAGGGCATCTATTGGCTACTGGCTATTGAACTTCCTTTTCTAGTCCCGTCGTATGTCATCGTGTTCTAAACGAACGGACTTTGGTGTGATCATGTGTAGGCAAGTCCGTTTCAGTGGAACTCCGTCGGAATTCCGTCGGAAAGACCGTCAGAGTTTATTCTGACGGAAAGTCCGGTCGTGTGTACGCGGCATAACAGAAGGAGTCCTTAGAAATTTAACACAGTCCCTTGCCAAACAGCCTCAAGATGTTTTGGTTGAAGAACATTTTTTACCACTGCGGGAGAAGAGTACCCAAGACATTCTCTCACAGGAGTGATACTTCCTTGGAGCCATCTTAGGAGTCCTAGGAATGTTAAAAAAATGGCCTGTCCTAACCTTTGCCTTTTGAGTATCATACTGCAACACCAATATGATGAAAACTCAAAATATTTCCTACATTTTGATTTCCAGAAATGTATATTTTTGGAATCACCTTCTGTTAGATGTGCTGCTAACAAAATGTAACACTTTACCAAACTTGCATATATTATTTAAAAGCTGTAGGTGTAAAGTACTGCATTTACCATTTTTTCATCTTTTTTTTTCATCTCAGTGCTACCAATCTCTTCCAGTCACTTCTGGTATTAATGTGCTTACTCCAGCATTGAGTGCACATCATTGCTTTGGGCTGACTTCCTAAAGGCCCATACACACGATCTGACTTTTTGACAACCAACATGCAAATTAGCTGTTTTGGACCAACATCCGACCGTGTGTACGCTCCATCGGACCAACTTTTTCCAGGTTTCATCGGACTTTTGTTGGCTGTGCGAACGGACCAACTTTCTGCCAACAAAAGTCCGATGGACCAAAGTCCGACCGTGTGTACACAAAACCAACGGACTTTTGTACAAAACAATGCAGAACCAATGCAAAAGATCAGACAACAATACAGAAGTTGAGCAAAGGTGGCGGTAAAGAGCAGAAAAACCAAGTGATTTGGTGAAAGTTGGCTGAAAAAGTCCTGCCGTGTGTATGCAATACCAACTTGGGGCCAACGCCCTTTGGACAAAAATCCACAGGAAAGTTGGTCCACGGTCCGATCGTGTGTATGAGGCTTAACAGTGACAATGGTGAACCACATCCACACAATGTTTGTTGGCATGGCCTCTAGTAGTTTCTATGAGGAATACATATGACAAGGTGACAACACAGGAGAACAATTAAAGGAGAAGTACAGCCAAAGCTCATTTGGCTATACTTCTCCTGTGGATCACAAGAGTGCAGTTCGTTCTGCACTCCTGTGACCCGTTTTTAGCAGACAGTGGGCTGAAGCCCGCTGTCAGCTGACGTCACAGAGCCGGTCCAGGCTCGGGCAAGATTGTGACAATGGAGTCAGGATTCTCCCACATTCATGGACAGACACCCGGCTCATCCTCTAAGCAAGTGGCTGAGAGCTTGAGCCGGCCGTTCCCACCCCTCCACAGCCCAGCACTACAGTGAGAGCAGGGGGGTCAGAGCAGAGAACTGCTGACTGACAGTCAGCAGCTGTCAGGCCTGGGCTCAGCCCTTCCTTCTCAAAGCTGGCCGCTCAGCTATTGGCTAATTGCCAGCTCCTTTCTCTCCACAGTGACTCATCTGTTGATAATATCCTGCTTGTCAGTCCTGCCTACTTAAGCCGTTCAGCCCAGATGATCTCTGCCTTCGCCTTGGTCACATCTCAAGAGACGCTCTCCTGTGTTCCTGTTAAAGACTTGCTTGGCTGACATTCCTTCTGGCTCCAGATGCTGCTTGCTGTTCTACTGTGGGTGGCACAGTGGTGTAGTGGGTAGCACTCTCACCTAGCAGTAAAAAGGATTGTTGACTCGAATCCCAACCACGACACTACCTGCCTGGAGTTTGCATGTTCTCCCTGTGCCTGCATAGGTTTCCTCCGGGTACACCGGTTTCCTCCCACACTTCAAAGACATGCTGGTAGGTTAATTGGCTTCTGTCTAAATTGGCCCTAGTATATGAATGTGAGTTAGGGACTTAAGATTGTAAGCTCCTTGAGGGTATGGACCAATGTGAATGTACAATGTATATGTAAAGCACTGCGTAAATTGACGGCGCTATATAAGTACCTTAAATAATAATAATACTATGCTCATCTCTGGCTCCCTGACGTTTTGGCTTGTCTGACTATACGTTCCGGTTTCTGAACTCTGGCTACGTTTTGACTATGTTTACTCTGTTTACCTTTTTATTATTCTTATTAAACAAGTGTGACTTAAGTGTACTTCTGTCTCAGTCTGATTCATAGTTTCTGACAGCAGTTTTGACTATGTTTACTCTGTTTACCTTTTTATTATTCTTATTAAACAAGTGTGACTTAACTGTACTTCTGTCTCAGTCTGATTCATGGTTTCTGACAGCAGCTCTCTGCTCACGGAGCTGTGAGAACCGAGCAATTGGCACTGTTAGATCGCTCGGTTCTTAGTGTTATAGGCGCCGGGGGACAGATGCAACATCAGACCGATGCTGCATCCACCTAGGTAAGTATGATTCCTAAAAAACAAACAAAAATTCTCATTTAAGAGAAAGGTACCGAACAATGACACTCTGTAGCAGCAAGTGCATAGACTAGTATCTTATGTTTGTGATAGGTAGGATTAGGTATTACAGTGCATCCTTGGATTACGAGCATAATCCGTTCCAGGAAAATCGCATAACAAAGCAAGTTTCCCCATAGAAGTCAATGGAAACGAAGATGATTAGTTCCGTATTGACTTCTATTGCATGCAATACCACATGTGGCCAGAGGTGGGGGGGCGCCGGAGAGCCTCAGAAATACTCAGGGACAGCTCGGCTGAACTCAGAAACCCTCGCCGTACATTGGTAATTTGACACTAGATTCCAGGGTTATGGCAGCAGCTAGCTGCCATAACCCTGGTATCTTCTGGCATGGCGTGCATTGCGATTTTTTTTTACCAAAAATATGTAGAAGAATACATATCGGCCTAAACTGAGGAAGAAATTCGTTTTTTTATATATTTTTGGGGATATTTATAATAGCAAAAAGTAAAAAATATTGTTTTTTTTTTTTTCAAAATTGTCGCTCTTTTTTTGTTCACAGCACAAAAAATGCAGAGGTGATCAAATACCACCAAAATAAAGTTCTATTTGTGGGAAGAAAGGACATCAATTTTGTTTGGGTGCAACGTCGCACGACCGCGCAATTGTCAGTTAAAAAAGTGGATTTTTTGGGGGGTAAATCCTTCTGGGGCTGAAGTGGTTAAAGGAGAATTTTTTATTTTTATTTTTTGTTTTTTTTTTATTGCATTTTAGTGTGAATATGAGATCTGAGGTCTTTTTGACCCCCAGATCTTTAGGAGGTCTTGTCATGCTTTTTTTTCTATTACAAGGGATGTTTACATTCCCTGTAATAGGAATAAAAGTGACCCAAAATATTATTTTTTTAAAACTGTGTCAAAATAAAAAATGTAAAGTAAAATGAATAAGAATTTTTATTTTTTTTAAAGCACCCCGTCACAAACAGCTCGCGCGCAGAAGCGAACGCATACGTGAGTAGCGCCGGCATATGAAAACGGTGTTCAAACCACACGTGATATATAGCCGCAATCATTAGAGAGGGAGCTATAATTCTAACTCTAGAGAGCTCCTCTGCAACTCAAAACTGGTAACCTATAGAAATGTTTAAACATCGCCTATGGATGTTGCCATTCCACGAGCGCGCGCAATTTTGAAGCGTGACATGTTGGGTATCAATTTACTTTAAATCAGGCACACAGAAGTAGCCAGGGTGAAAATGATTTAACTGCCACATTGCTGGAATGGGTAAGTGAGTATATCTGTGAGTTAAGTTCCGCTTAAATAAAAACACTATATTGTATATAAAAATATTGAAAGGTAGGTTTATAGAGACTTATAATACCTAAGACCCAAACAGAGGATGAATCCTTCTGGAGAGACAATCCATGCAGTTATTAGGAGTTGACATCAACTTGACGACACCAATTAATAATAATTGAATATAGATGACTGGGTTCATGAAAAAAATCTAAATGTTATTTTTAGCTTATTATAATTTGGCAGGGTAAGACAGGAAGGTTTTATAACTATGCTTTTGTTTATCTTTACTTACTCTACGTTAGCTTGCAATTCAGGGGTCAGAAGTCACATGAGTTGCTGTCTGTCAATTGCCTGACCCTACACACTGTTTTTCCAGCTTTTGAAAATACAGCATGTGAGTTCAAACAGTTGTCAAGGTGGAATATTTAGACGTTACAGGACCTCTGACCCCCTTGGGTGTCCTGTTCAAAATGAATAAAGCTAAATAAGGAAACAAATATCAATATTTCATAGGCAAGTATGCACAACTGCAACATGCATATGATGTATAGATAAATTGTAGCTATAAATGGGTACCTCTAAGCAGAAGGTACAGTTTGTTGCATGGGTTGACCTGTACAGGACTGATGTGAAGTTTACATCACTGGCTGTTTCCTAAAGAATCATCAATTATGAATGGAATAACTCAGTGGAACATGTCAAACTGATCCATAGTGAACAATACCCAGCTTTATAAGGAGACTACCCATGTTGGGTATTCTTGGTATGGTCTTTACAGGAAAAAATATTGTAATCATTCTTAATCCAGAATGTGTGCACTTACACAGTTAATCATTTCAGTAAAAATATTACCTCTATAATAATTCTAGCATCTTTACATCCACTTTCTATTTTTGAGTAGTATATTTACCAAAAAGCTACTGACGTTAATGTGGAATTTTAGTCAGAAAATTAAGTCCTGCGAGATCACTTCAGGCTGGCTTCTTTTGCAGGTATAGCTATGTAAAACATAATACTGTTTAACTACTTGCCTACCAGGCACTAACACCTCCTTCCTGACCAGGCCATTTTTCAGCTTTCAGCGCTGTCGCATTTTGAATGACAATTGCGCGGTCATGCAACGATGTACCCAAATAACATTTTTATAATTTTTTCCCCACAGATAGAGCTTTATTTTGGTGGTATTTGATCACCTCTGCGTTTTTTATTTCTTGCGCTATAAACAAAAGAAGAGCGACAAGTTTGAAAAAACATAATATTTTTTACTTTTTATTATAATAAATATCCAATTTTTTTTTTTTTTTAAACAAATTTTTTCCTCAGTTTAAGCCGATACCTATTCTTCTACATATTTTTGGTAAAAAAAATCGCAATAAGCGTATATTGATTGGTTTGCGCAAAAGTTATAGCGTCTAAAAATAGGGGATAGATTTATAGCATTTTTATTATTATTTTTTTTTTTACTAGTAATGGCGGCGATTTGCGATTTTTATCGTGACTGCGACATTGCGGCGGACACTTCGGACACTTTTGACACATTTTTGGGACCATTCACATTTATACAGCGATCCGTGCTATAAAAATGCATTGATTACTGTATAAATGTGACTGGCAGGGAAGGGGTTAACACTAGGGGTTAATATGTACCCTATGTGAGTGATTCTAACTGTGGGGGGAGGGGACTGACTGGGGGAGGGGACCGATCGGTGTCCCTATGTACAAGGGACACACCATCGGTCTCCTCTCCTCTGACAGGACGTGGTTCTGTGTTTTAACACACACCTATCCACGTCCTGCTCGATTACCGGGCAATCGCGGGTGCCTGGCGGTCATTGTGACCGCCGGGCACGCGCATCGGGTCCCCAGCTACGCGGCGGGCACGTGCGCGCGCCCCCTAGTGGCCAAAAAGCGAGCGCCGTCATATGACGGCGGCCCGCCACAAGAGCTGCACCGTCCCGCCGTCATTTGACAGTGGGCGGTCAGCTACTGGTTAAAATCCAGTTATACACTGTGCTCTCTTTTTTTCAGCACTGCAAAATTTGTAAAGGCCAATTTGCCGACAGTCTAAAGATTAAAGTGGAACAAAACCCATCAATTTAACAGTTTCAAAAAACAGTTACATTCCCAGCATGCCAGGAATGCAAAATATCACATTTGCTTGTGTTTTCAACCACACTGTCAAACCATCAAATGGTTGGTGTCATAGCTGATCACATATGCAACACCATGGCAATTGCAGATCAAACAGATGGCAGCTTCCCTGGATGAAAAGGATAAAAGGGTTTAGTTATGCTTTAACTGTGGCTCAGGGTTCTGAGCTTCAACAAAATGGCAGTCTCCAGCAAAAAGAAACAGGAGCAATGCTAGAGACAATTTATAGCACACACTAATGTGGGTAGCATAATTATTAATATGGAATGTATGTTCCTTTCTAAAGAACGTTATTTTTTATCAATTGTTATAAGTAAAGTTCCATTTGGCTACTTCACTCGAAGCCACATGTGTCAAACACAAGGCTGTGGGATGAATCCGGCTCTCCAGGCCATTTCATGTGGCCCTCACACCCAGGGATTTTTTTCAGCTGGAGTCCTCCACTCTCCGCGCACCACTGTCACTTGTAAATAAATAAGCCTTCTGTGTTTACAAGGACAGCTTTCTTCTGGGTGGCTCTCACAGAGTGATCTCCTTCAGTGCTCAGGTGCACAAATTCTGTCCAATGATCTCCCTACAGAGGAGAGAGAGAGGCAAAGCTGCCTACACTGCCAGGAGGTACTAGAGTCGGGCCAGGTAGGTGAGATGAGTAAAAGCTTTGGGGAGGTGTACAGATGAGGCCTGTGGCAGAAGATGTGTGCAGAGGTGGGGGGTGGCCCTTGTCCTCATCAACATCAGGGACAAGGTGCTTTGGGGTGGGGGGGCAGCAGGGCGCCCCTTCCCCAAAGCAACCAACCCCCATGTTGAGGGCATGCGGCCTGGTACGGTTCAGGAGGGGGGGCGCTCGCTAGTCCCCACCCCCTTTCCTGACCTGCCAGGCTGCGTGCTCGGATTAGGGTTTGGTATGGATTTTGGGGGGACCCCACACGCGGTTTTTTCGGCGTAGGGGGGTTACCCTTAAATTCCATACCAGACCTAAGGGCTTGGTATGCTCCTGGAGGATTTTTTTAAATTTGGCGTGGACTTCCCCCTCAGAAGTATTACAATGAGTTGCAAATTTTTGTTCACAACGCAAGCCAGCTGCGAATCAGATGCGTGCCCATAGAAGATAATGGGCCTGAATTCGCACTTGAGCCGCACCGCACTGCCCAAAAATCGCACACGTTTTTTCCGCATGCACCGGAGATATGTGAACATGCCTCATTAAAATCAATGTATTTTGAAATGTCCTGCGAATTCGCAGCGTGGTAGGCCGCTGCGAATTCGCATAGGTGTGAACCCAGGCTCAAAGCTGATTATATTGTAAATACCTCTGTCCATGTTAAATGGCTTGTCTAAACCTTCTGATTGCTACATCTGCAGTGAAGCTTGTTCTTTTGAAAAGCAACAGAGTTATTGGCCAGATCACCAGGTGAAAATAAAATAAATAAATCCTAAAAAAAAAAAGAAAACAAATACAGCCAAAACATCTAAGATTTTGCAAGCTGCAATATACGATATTTTTGTTTTGATTTTAATACTGCTTTAAAAGTCTTAAAAAGCTAGTAGTGTTTTTTCCATAGACGCATGCTTCCTCTCCATTTTAACTATGCCCAAGTGTTCATATGCTACCTATTCACAGGTCCAAGGAGCTTTTGGTTGGAGCAGTGTTACTTCATTGTTCTCTAAAGATGATGACCACAGAACAGATCAGGATGTTGACCAAATGGCAGAGCAAGCACCAGAACAGTAAGTATGAATTCACACAAGGGTAAATTCATACATATGTGCATTACTTTGCCTGAACTAATATGCGTTAATGCAAGGTTTCTACCCATACATTACACAGAATAGGGGAGGAAAACAGAAAAGCAAAGATCAAAATATAGCTACATGGGCTAACAGTTAACTAATTATCATACAGAAAAGGGGGAAAATTATCTTTCTGATACAAATATGTATTTAGTTCTGATTGACCTATTTCTGGGACCCTTTGGGCCAGCAGGAATTTTTCATTAATTTTTTTATCCAATCCTGCCTTATGCTCTTTAACTAGATCCTCCCTCACTTTATTGCACAAACCCAAGTTTGGACCATAGACATTACTGGCCTACTGGTCCTGTTGTTCACTTATTGTTGAATCTTCCTCAACTAAAAATTACACACGAAGCTTGATATACTGCCTGAGTGTAACCATCACTTAGTATCCTAGCCTGTACAAGGAAAGCTTATTCGTGTCTTTTTGTTGATTGTATCTTTTCTTCCTTTACTTAAATCAAGATTGGAAAAGGGACTATAGGAAGTAAAAAGCCCTCCAACCAAATCAGCATAGTAGAGCTACTGAAGGTATTCCCATATCTCATTTCATAACATATCCCAAAAATAGGACTATATCTCAGTTTAAGATAGAGTTCCAAGCCATGCAGATCATTCCTTTATGCTGCAATGGCCAAATGTGCATTCAGAACCGCCAGTATATAGTGCGAATCTAGCCTCATAATACAGAGACATTAATTTTTATAGAACGTAGAAGGTTTTTATAATTCTCTGTGCTGCTGCTGGGGAGATTCAACTTTTAATTGGTCCTGGTGACCATTGTAACTGTGACAGAAAAAGAGAAATCCAATATTTTACAGTTGTCATTTGAACAGTGGGCCCCCCCTTAAAGTGAGAGCTATCTAAAAGAAGAGATGTTTTATCCAATTTCTAGTTTTGTCTTCGAAACCAAAAATGAAGGGCAATTTCCTCAACAAAATGGGGACAGCCTAAAAAGGGGGTATTGACCCTTCCTTAAGCTAGGTACACACTGGCCGAAAAACGTCCAGTGTGTAACAGGTATACTATGTAAACTAGAACTAGAACTTTTGAGGCTAGACATACAAAGGAGCAGTGATTGCTGGCTTGGCTACATAGAACCAGTATGCAGGACAGGAGTTAAGAATTCAGAGGCTGCAAGCTTGTTCGTGGTACTCACTAGATAATGAATGAGGATCAGGGTGGTACCTCAAGGTCTGGATCTTTAAAACAATATGTCACCGGTGTCTGCTACCATATTTTTATTCCCTACAGTTTTACTTCAGTGTAAAGAAAACACACAAAGTTTTGGGGAAATGCTGCAATACGGTGCAATGATGCAAACAGGCTCTATGGCAGTAAAGTTGTTTGTGACACAAAATGCATTTTTCTACAGAAAAGCACATACATTTTATTGTGAAAAATCCAGAGAGTCCTAATGTGAACTGCATAAATAGAACTTATAAATAAGTATAAGGCCCCTTTCACACATGCGGACCGTATGTTCCTTTTTTCATCCATCCATTTTTGGATGAAAAACGGACACACATGCATGTCTATGGGATAGCGGGTGTCAGCAGATGAGCATCCGCTGACACCCGCTATCGTCCTCCTCCGCAATTGTCCGATTCTGCAGACGGAAGAAAACCCTATTTTTTCATCCGTCTGCAGAGCGGATTGGATGAACATGGACAGATGGTCCGTGTTCATCCGATCCCCCATAGAGGAGAGCAGAGAACACGCTGTGCAGGGACCGCCCTGTCATCAGCCGGCTCGCGGATCTTCACGGGGCGGATCAATAGGGATCCGCCCCGTGTGAAAGGGGCCTAAGACGTGTATAAGAGCAAAGTGCTAGACCCATATCAATTGCTGTACAGTGTCTGGCAACCACAAAGTGGTGACTAATTATAGATGTGGGGAAATTTTGGAATTTGTATAATTAGTTTTTTTTTTTAATCTCTGTTTTTATCCTAATTGAAGTAGTTTACCCCCACTTTCCATTCCTCTGAAGCTGGTCATACATGGTTCAGTTTAATTTTGGTTCAGCCAGCTGGCTGATCAAAAAAAAAAAAAAAAAAACAGAACCAATTCCCTAATCCACACATTGGAGGTAGATGTGGAAATCCGCCCACTGTGTTATTGTATTCTGACAATGGGACTTCCCTGCTGTCAGAATACACAGATCAACACTGCAGCCAATTGGCTGCATGTGCTGTTCGAGCAAAAATTTACAGACAAACAGGTTCATGGGAAGTTGATCGATAGATTGACTTGTCATGAATGGAATCTAAATTTGTCCCGTTTCTGCTGAACCAGACACATTTTAATTTATGTATGGCCAGCTTTACAGCAGAACAGGAAAGTCACTAGGAAAGGAAGACCTAGACAGCAATAAATACCTGGCAGATTCTACCCTTTTCCCGCTCTACTAAAATAAATGTTGTCATTGCTGTGGCCCAGTTGGGCAGATGTTCCATTACTTCCTGTCCCTTTACAATTCTGTTTTTACCCTTCCATACCCAGTTGGGGAAAAAAAAGGAGAAACAGTAGCATACACATATTTGAAAGAACACTGCACTTCCCTAAAACAAATATATAACATATCATTACTATACAAGCCACTCAACTGTGACTCTTCTTTTAATATGGCAATTGGGAGGTGTTCTGTAAACCATTGCTGTAAAAAATCGAATTTCTGGCATCTCCTGCAATAGAAGTTTTATTTTTACTGAGATACTCTCAAGAAGACTCAGTCTCTCCTAAAATGATGCAGACTCTACAACTTTTCTCATTACAACACTGGGATTGCAACATGATGAAGATGCAAATTAAGGACTCTGGACGGCCGCACTCCAAGAGCTACTCATAGCTATGAGTAAGCACTCTTGGTAGCACTCTTGGTAGTGTGAAATGCATTAGCTATTTTCTTGCTTTGCTGTGACCCATTTTTGTGTGATTCCATATTTTACCAATAAAGGCTTTTGAATTTTTCTTGGAGTGCGGCCGTCCAGAGTCCTTAATTTGCATCTTCATCAGCTTGTGCCGTGCCTGCACCTGGGTTCTCTAACCATAGGAATAGCTGTGGGATTGAGTTTGGGTGGATCATCCTGGAGCGGTGGATCTCTTCATACTACTGGGATTGCAACAGCTGAAAGCTGAACCTCCCAGTCAGTCAAACAGAAAGGTATCAATCTACAAAAAGGTTTACTAAAATCCAAGCAAATTATACAGTATACTGTAGGTAACCTAAAGGGAACTGTTCTAGTCTCAACAAATCTGAAGTTAGATTTTAAACAGCATTCTCTCTTTGGTCTTTACCAGTGAAACACTGCTTTGTACAGACATAACCTTCAAACACCACTCTTTTAATGAGAAAATACAAAACTTAAAGTCATATATGTTTTTTCTGTAGAGCTCCTCCATCACGCTCTCTAGATCACCCTTCGGAAAAGCGATCATCGGCTCTTTGGGATGTCTTCTCTAACCGGTGGCAGCAGAAAACTGCTGAGCACTCTGAGGCAAAAGGGGTGCTGGCAGATCCACCAGCAGAGCAAAATGAAGCCCATCATGTAGAGGAAACACCCTTCAAATGGAATTTTCTCACCACTAAATTAGCAGAGCTGAGAAGCAAGAGTGATTAAAGACTACACCTTAGTGAGAAAATGACTGAAGGCAGTTCCCTCAAGGAACTGTGTGACTAAGCAACCTTGTGCCTTAGTGAAAACGTTGAACACAAGCACAACTGGAAACTACCTATAGTTCATAAATATCAAGCGGGTAAAGGTTTTGTTAAAACTCTAGTTTTCATCTCCTGGAGGTTTCATTGTTGTTTCTCCTAGGCTTCTGCTGTAATTTTACTGGTGTATAGTCCATGCCATGAATATATGTACTGCTGTATACGTATTAAGCCTGTACCTTTTGAAATAAAATGTTACCATAATGAAAAGAAATACAATGTTAGACTTGGATTTAAAAGTAAAAATAATAGGAAGAGATGCAAATGACAACCCCCCCCCCCCCCAATGACCTCAGACAGTTCTATCAAAATGTCACACAGCTGTGGTGTAATTTAAACTGGTTTCAGTTCTCTTGGCAATCTGAAATGGACAGGAATACAGAAACATTACAAGTCCAAGTCTAGAACCTCATATTGCACAATATCCTCCTTCCCATACCAAACCTTAAATGGCATATAATTAACCTGAGCATATGTTTCTCATTCCTAACATATTCACACACCTTAGGTAGCAGATAAATGTTTTATTAGGAATTAAATAGTGAACGTTTTTGTTGACTTGACTGGATGAACATGATCCTGTCCTAATCTAAATATGTTGAATTTACTTTGACAAGTATGGCTTAAAGTGGTTGTAAACCTCAGACATGAAATGTGAATGTGTTGAGAACTCTGATGTGAATGGTTTGGGGAACTGGAGACTCTGCATATCCTTCTATAGTGTGTACTATTTAGAGCACTATGTGTCATTTCTGTCTGCTGCTTTGTTCCTCTGCTATCAGCATGAATCACTTCTGACAAGTTTTCCTGACACCAAGAGCAAAATGGTGACAGGGGAGAAATCTCCAGCAGATTCACAACTTGTGAAGGGGGGTATGTCTCTTCCCTCCAATCAGTTTTTAGAGCTTTCCTTTACTGAGCTGTGCAGAGTGTAACTTCAGCTCTCCGCCTCCATTTTTCGGAACTCTCAGACAAGCTTATAAATTCTGGACTTTGAACGGATGCAAAGAAGAGAAGACTGCAGATAGACTGATATAACTTATGTAGAAGGATAGTCCCTTCACTGGGTATATGGAAGGTTTTACAACCACTTTAAAGCTGGTGATTTAAAAAACAAAAAAAGCAGCACCAGTAACTATGCTTACCAAAAATGAAAAGTGTGTTGTGTTCGCTTGAAATTCGAAGCCCGCTGCCCCAGATCCCCTCCGATCTTTTTCTTCTGCAGGGGTTAATATAACTGGCTGCACCTGTTACAGGCACTCGTCAAATGCCGACTCTGGACATCCCTTCCACCCATTCATAGGAGCTGTACTATTGGTTCCCTTATTGAAAAGTGCTCTATGAATGGAGGACAGGCAGATGAATGAAAGGACTGCCTCCTCCTAGAAGACTTTTCAATGTGGGAACTGATAGTACAGCTTGGCACTTGAGAAGTGTCTGTCACAGATGCAGACATTCATATTAACCCCCACAGCACTGGAAGATCACCACTATCTAGGGGCAGAGGACCTAGGATTTTTCAATTAAGCATAGCAGCCAGCCATCAGCACATGGGGCACTCTTCATTCACGCTAAGTACTGTCCCTGGTGCCGCTTTTGGGTCAATGCACACTGGCTTCAAAAAACACTGCTTATAGAGGAGTTTAGCATTTTGTCTGTAGAAGCAACTACTGTTATCCTATGTGTTCATGCAAACTAGGTAGTTTAGAAGCATATTTTAAGCTCAGTGTTTAGAGGCAGAAAAAAAAACTTCTGTTTAGTGTTTTTTTCTGCCAGAAAAGCACCCTCAAAAACTCAAAACGCTGGTACAAAAAAACACTCCAAATTAGCGCCTTTTTCTTCCAAGAGCACTCGTGTTTTTTTGAGCCAGTGTACATGGACCCTTTAAAAAAAAAATATATATATTTCAATAGACTTCAGCCTTAAATGAGGATAAGAATAACAGGTTATTAGCTGACAAATTCCAGCCAGGTTGATTAAACAGTTGATCTACAATGATGCTTATTCACCGTCCCTAACAATCTTCCTGGCTATTATTTAAACCTGACAAAATAGCAGCTATTAGATGATGGGCATTAAATTTCTCTCTAACTGCATATCAAATTCCTATTTGTGTGTTTGTATGTTATAAATGTGTAATTCTCAATAGTCGCCAGTATCTGATAACAAAAACTCTTTCTCATCTCATAGTTCATGTGAAAGGGATATAAATACACAGTTTTGTTGACTGAGGTTGTTGATGTGGATTTCATTTTTAATTACATGGAATGTACATGTTTGCATTGTCGTTAAATAAATTCATGTGTACATGAAACTATTATGAGACAGATTAGGTTGCCACTATTAATTGGGTTGTGTTTGAAGCACTGATGTCTTTAAAAAGCTAGAAGATAAACTCTCATATATACTTAATAAATAGGCTGGAAGATACGGTTTTAAGATGACTGTACCTCTGTATATAGGTAGTCATCATTTTTTTGCCATATGATCCAGAAGCTTGGTTGGAGCATTGAATGGCTTTAAAATCTGTTCTAGATGGGGCAACTTGCATTCAAACCAAAATTGGTTTACATATCTCAGTGTATAACTTAAAGTGATTGTAAAGGCTCGGTTTTTTTTCCTTTAAAAATAACAAATATGTTATACTTACCTCCTCTGTGCAGTTGGTTTTGTACAGAGCAGCCTGGATCCTCCTCTTCTCGGGTCCCACTTTGCTGCTTCTAGCCCTTCCTTCCTTTGAGTGCCCCTCAGCCAGCAGCCTGCTACAGGGGACACCCGAGCCAAATCATAGCTCCATGTATCCATTCAGACACGGAGCCCCGACCTGGCCTTGCCCCCTCTCTCCCCTGATTGGCTGACTGATTTTGATTGACAGCTGCGGGAGCCAATGGCCCCGCTGCTGTGTCTCAGCCAATCAGGAGGAGTCTCTGGGACAGCTAAGACACTCGTGGACATTGCTGGAAAGAGAAGGGGCTCAGGTAAGTAATTAGGGGGGAGCTGGGGACACTGCTACACACAGAAGTTGTTTTATCTTAATGCATAGAATGCATTAAGATAAAAAAAACTTCTGCTTTTACAACTCCTTTAAGCTGGGTACATACGGTCTGAATATTGGCCGGTTCAGCAGGGTTCAGCCTACATTTGGACCATGTGTACAGCTGCCCTTTCAACAGAAGCCGGTTTAAGGACCAGCTTTTGTCAAAGGGACATGCTGGAAAACCAGCCAACGGAAGTGCCCCTGTCAGAACACAAATACACAGTGGTGGAGATTGCTGCACTGACATCGCTTGTGTTAGTACAGCGACCTCTCTTTTTTTTTCTTCATTCAGTGCACTGGATTGAACAAAAACGAAAAACTGAATGCGTGTACCAGGCATTAGATACAGCACAAGTTCTTTATCTTTTTTCTGTTTGTGGAGTTCATTCAAACGTAGCATTCAAAAACATTTGTGAGCAACAATACCAAACAATTAATTCAATCACATAAATTAAGTTACCTTTTGTTTCTTAGGCCGGCCATAGATGGTTTAGATCTCTGCTGATTCAGCAGGAACCGGCTGAGATTTGAACCATGTACGGGCAGGCTGAATGCACACAAGTTGATCGATGAGCTTGGGTACAAGCAGCCTGCTGGATTTTACATGCAATTATTGCCAGCGTCTGTTATAGCTGGTAGCAATAATCACTGTGTTCTTCCGGCAGCGGCTCAGCAGGAGGGATTCCCCTGTCAACACTGTCTGGGTTGATGGGGGAATCAAATGGTTGTAGGAAAGAAATTCCCTCTATCAATGGCCGGCCTTATTAGATGCATGTAATACAGCAGGTATACAGATATATACTAAAAAGCTGTTATTTCAATCAACACCTGACCTGAAATGCTTATGTGGTTCCTGAGCAACTACTCAGAGACTAAGCTGCAGACATAACATAATTAAAATAAATAGCCATAAATGGTTAACATTGTCCAAAGTATTCAGAAACCATTTTGGAGAATTAAAAAATAAACTGATTTAATAGTGCTTTCTCAGTATCTGACAAAAAGTTATGCAAAAATAAAAATTGTGTTGTTAGCCATTTTTTCACTGTGACAATGCATATTTTCCCAGTGATTTGTCTTTATAGATTTCATGTCATACTGTAGATTCCCTTGGTGTTTGTTTATGTTCATGGCTCTCATTGGTCCGCGCTCGCTGACAACTATAGATCCATTTTATAACACGGGCATTCCTCTCAATTACCGATATTGGGGTTCTATCTTTATCTTCTTCAACAGCAGCAAACCCACAGCTCACTCTATCCATGGATTCTATGCTGCCAAATGGTGTGTTTTCCTCTCCATTTGTGTACATATTAAGCAAGTTCAACAAACTGCCCTCAAGCCCACAGCTCTCAAAAAATTTTTGTGCATCGCCAAAAGTCAGTTTGTCATTGACTATAACTTCCTGTACCTCAGAGACCCTGGTGTAGTTGGTCTGGCATACCACAGGTTCCTCTCTACTTCTTTGTAACTTAGGTGAAACCGGCACATTCCCTGTACATGGTTGAGGTGGATTCTGTGAAAATCTTGTGCTTCTTCTTAATAGAGGTGTCCCTTGAAGAAATCGAAACACAAGGCCAGCTTCCACGTTATCGTTTTCCTTGCTGGCTGATGCCCCTTCACGCTTTTGTCTATACATAATGAGAGAATCCGGTCGATTCAACCTTCTGCCGCTGAATCGCTTCCGACAGAGGGGGCTGACTGTTGAGCAGTTAGGGGGAGGCTGTGGGTCATTTCCTTGGTTTGATGTGAGGAAACCGTGGGATATGGCTTGTTTCCTGCTGGGACTAAGTGTGTTATCTTTGTATGCTTCACTGTGATTTTCTTCCTTTCTTAGGCTGGGAGAGAGGTTACTAGACTGGGAGAAGATAGTTGCTGGATGAAATGTATATACTGGTGACTGAGGACCAGATTTTTCAGCTGCACGATGTAGACAGTCATTAAAGTCATTTTTCTGTGATGATAGCCCTTGTTTTGCAGAGCTAAATTGGCTTGTAAAATCATACTCCGTTGTTGAGCTGGATTCAGTTGGTGAACTAGCACTGTAAAGTGATGGGCTTGGTTTCCTTGCTAAAACAGGACTTAAGAGGGTACCAATGGCTGGGTTTTGCCTGCGATGTATCACCTGCGGAGATTTCACATACTTGGCCTTATCTGCCTCCAGTCGATCAGATGCAGTCACCCTAGGTCTGCTCATAAGAGGAGATAAAGGATGATTGATAGGTGTCATTGTAACAATAAGCTTCTCAGGGAATGCCAAAGATTCATGTCCAATTTATAAGATGCCCTTCACTGGTTAAAATTAGGAAACATGGTAGCTGCAAAACAGAATGAGGATATATTAGAAAATTTGATTACAGTAATTAGTAAAATAGGATCCTGAACAAAACTTTTTTTGGAGTGGGAAAATGTTAGAACCACAGTTAAGATTTTTTTTTTTTTGCTATTTCCCCATTGGGGATCTATGCCCTTACTTCCTCTCCTGTGAAACCTAGCAAAGTAATAAAATCTCTTCAGTGGAGACACAGACGTCAATGAAAACCTTACAAAAGTTTTATGTCTTTTCCACTCTATGAATATAAACTTTTATTGCAGTTTCAGTCCCCAATGGTGGGATCATTCTCACTTCCTGTGCCACTGATGCAACACAGAAGGGAAATCTCCCCAAAGGAGACACAGAAACCATTAAAAATGCTACATGTTTCTACTTTCTATAAAAAAAAAAAAAATTGTTAAATTGCTTTAAATTAATAACACATTTCACAAAAACTTGTTACAATGTCCATAAAATGTAATATATTTTAAAGAAATGGAAATAGAAATGGGGAGAGGGTAAAAATAATAGCTAAAAATATGTGTCTGGACAAAATAAAAAAATATGTCTCTGCATTACATGCACATTTCCCTATAGGCTGTCTATAAAAATGCTGCAGAAATCAAGTGTGCTCCTATTTTTCTGCTTTGTGCTGTCAATGCTGCCTTAGAGGCACTGTAATCCCAAGGAGTGTTATGAGCCCTTCTTGGAGTTCTCCTCTGTTGCATTACAAAACATCATCTCCATATGTTACAGAGATTGGGGGGAGGTGTTCTGTATTTCAGCAACAGAGAACTCGGGCTAGGCTGACAACCGTGGTAAGGATTTCAGTGCAGCAGAAACAGTGTTGTCAACCCACCACAGGAAGTTAGACACTCACTGGATATCTGGCATATCAACTGGCAATTGTATGTGCTTGCAGTGTTTTAAAGGAGACAAAACATTGGGGAAATATGTATGTATTACAGAAATGTACCGATTCATTTATTTTTATTTTTTTAACTAGACATACACTTTAAAACAGTTCCTTACTCTGAAAAAAATGTAAAAAGTCAACAGCTACAAATACTGTAGCTGCTGACTTCTAAAAAAAAGGACACTTCCCTGTCCAAGGATCCAGCGCAGTTCTCACCGGGGCCAGTTCTTCACTGGTCTTCGAGTCCTTGGCACTGGCATATTTAGTATGGGAAGCCAGCTGTGACTATTTGCTGCTTCACAGCCGGCTTCTCGCTGAGCATGCGCGAGCCATGCTGCGCTGTGTGAACGGTCCTCAGCCTGCTGGGACCGGTGACATCTCCCAGAAGGCTGCAGGCAGGGAGGGGGGTGCTGAACTTCTAGTTGAAGCCTAGGTGATCGGACTGGAAGTGTGAGTGGGTGCTTACCAAAGCTACAGTGTCTTGCAAAAGTATTCACCCCCTTGGCTTTTTACCTATTTTGTTACATTACAGCCTTTAGTTCAATGTTTTTTTAATCTGAATTATATCTGATGGATCAGAACACAATAGTCTAAGTTTGTGAAGTAAAATTTGAAAAATATATATATAAAACTATTTTTCAGAAATAAAAAACTGATAATTGGCATGTGCGTATGTATTCACCCCTTTGTTATTAAGCCCATAAAAAGCTCTGGTGCAGCCAATTACCTTCAGAAGTCACATAATTAGTGAAATGATGTCCACCTGTGTGCAATCTAAGTGTCACATGATCTGCCATTACATATACACACCTTTTTGAAAGGCCCCAGAGGCTGCAGCACCTAAACAAGAGGCACCACTAACCAAACACTGCCATGAAGACCAAGGAACTCTCCAAACAAGTAAGGGACAATGTACAAAGTACAAGTCAGGGTTAGGTTATAAAAAAATATCCAAATCTGTGATGATCCCTAGGAGAACCATCAAATCTATCATAACTAAATGTAAAGAACATGACACAACAGCAAACCTGCCAAGATACGGCCGCACACCAAAAATCATGGACCGGGCAAGGAGGGCATTAATCAGAGAGGCAGCACAGAGACCGAAGGTAACCCTGGAGGAGCTGCAGAGTTCCACAGCAGAGACTGGAGTATATGTTAATAGGCCGACAATAAGCCGTAATCTCCATAGAGTTGGGCTTTATGGCAGAGTGGCCAGAAGAAAGACATTACTTTCAGCAAAAAACAAAATGGCACGTTTTGAGTTTGCGAAAAGGCATGTGGGAGACTCCCAAAATGTATGGAGGAAGGTGCTCTGGTCTGATGAGACTAAAATTGAAATTTTTGGCCAATAAAATAAAACGTTATGTCTGGCGCAAACCCAACACATCACATCACCCAGAGAACACCATCCCCACAGTGAAACATGGTGGTGGTAGCATCATGGGCGGCACAGTGGTGTAGTGGGTAGCACTCTCGCCTAGCAGTAAAAAGGGTCGCTGGGTTGAATCCCAACCATGACACTACCTGCCTGGAGTTTGCATGTTCTCCCTGTGACTGCGTGGGTTTCCTCCAGGTACTCCGGTTTCCTCCCACATTCCAAAGACATGCTGGTAGGTTAGTTGTCTTCTGTCCAAAATTGGCCCTAGTATATGAATGTGAGTTGGGGACCTTGGATTGAGGGCTCCTTGAGGGTAGGGACAGATGTGAGTGTGTGATGAATGTGTGGAGCGCTGCGTAAATTGACGGTACCTTAAATAAATAGGGATAATTGTAGACACACACCCACACTCACTCAGGTTGAACTGGATGGACTGGTGTCTTTATTCAACCTTACTAACTATGTAACTATGTATGCTGTGGGGATGATTTTCATCAGTCAGGACTTGGAAACTGGTCAGAGTTGAGGGAAAGATGGTTGGTGCTAAATACAGGGATATCCTTGAGCAAAACCTGTACCAATCTGTGTGTGATTTGAGGCTAGGCTAAATATGTAAATGTGTTGGAATGGCCTAGTCAAAGCCCAGACCTCAATCAAACAGAAAATGTGTGGTCAGGCTTAAAGATTGCTGTTAACAAGCGCAAACCATACTTGAAGGAGCTGGAGCAGTTTTGCAAGGAGGAATTGGTAAAAATCCCAGTGGTAACATGTGGCAAGCTCATAGAGACTTATCCAAAGCGACTTGAAGCTGTGATAGCCGCAAAATGTGGCTCTACAAAGTATTGACTTTATCGGGGTGAATAGTTATGCACATTGACTTTTTCTGTTATTTTGTCCTCTTTGTTGTTTGCTTCACAAAAAAAAAAAAAAACATCTTCAAAGTTGTGGACATGTTCTGTAAATTAAATGATGCAAATCCTCAAACAATCCATGTTAATTCCAGGTTGTGAGGCAACAAAACATGAAAAAATGCACTGTAGGTACCCACTCCCCCACCCCCCAAAAAATGTAAAAAAATTCAAACGAAGAAGAGGGGGGGGGGAAACTAAAACAGAACATCCTCTTTATTGATAATAGACTATTGTCATATCAAGTAGCCCGAAGTATTGAAACTACATAGAAGGGAAATAAAGAATCGAAATCAATACATGCAGATGCAAAGGTCTGTAGTTTATATTGTATTCCAAATGTTCAGGATGTTTTAGCGAGCTGGAAATACACATACATACTGAGCATAAATATATACTGTCTGCATCCTTTCCTAACCAACAACCCAATAGTCTAAAAATACAGACATCTGAGACCAGCCTGAAATAGCTTCAGTCTGCATAGAAGGTAGTAACTTAGTTCAGAAAAAAAAAAAAATAAGCCAAACCAAAACCAGCTAATTATAAGTGAGGATCTAAGATTAGAGAGAAAGAAATGAAAAAAAAAAAAAAGATTGGTGCTTTAGTTTAAGAGAAAAGAAAAGATAATATGCAATACAGAAACGTTGGAGAAGGCAGAAACAACCGTATACATACAAATAAAAAAAATAAAAAAAAACAGGACTTAAATCTGGTAAGCATAAAAATGCATAATATATTCATTGTAAGTGACAGAACGCACATAAGTAAGGGTAGATATAGAGGAAAATTGTTAAATTCTTTCATTCTATAGTATACAATAGATAATGTGTATAATAAAATATCTATATATATATATATATATATATACACACACACACAGTATACGCATACAGTATATATATATATATATATATATATATATATATATATATATATATATATATATACTGTCTATAACTTACCTGAATCAGTTGCTGTAGTGTGCGTCTCAACATCAACGAATCAGATCGTGCAACATGTCGAGAAGTATGGATCAAGGCAAGTATGTGATAGCAGTGAGCAAAGGTGCGAGATGGAAGGATACGCTCCTTGCTAGCGAGGGTGTAGATGATAGCCGTACGTACAGTATGAGTGCGTGAGATGGTGCAATAAGTAAGGAACTGTGTCACAGTGCAGTGTAAAGTGTGAGTGTGTGCGCTTGACAAACAAGGAAATCTCCACCCTTTCCAGACAGTCTCCCTTCTCATTATCCATTTGCTGACTGTTCTGTACATTAACTCCTCATTTTCCATCCATGTGTGCTCCACTCCTCTGCAATTAACTTGTCAGCCGTTATCCTTGCCTTTTTACTCTCACCTGTTTTAGCAATAATCTAGCTAGAACAGTGTTAACGCCTATATAACCAAAGGCATTTTTTTTTTTTAAGTCTTGGGTAGAGTGGAAAGGGATTAGAATACAATGTCAAATTTTTATTGCTGTCTGTGTCCCAGTAACTGGGAGATTAACCCGATTTGTCCTATCACCGAGAGTGAAAGTGAAGGAAAATCAGAAAATTATAAATTGTCACCAGAACAGCAATAGAGGGAACATTCCTCCAGTATCCAAAATTAAAATAAAGTTTTGGCTTTAGTTCTACTTTAACCACTTGTCTACTGGGTCAATTTTTCAATTTGATGGAAATTACTTAAAACCCCCAAACAAAATATATATTTATATTTATTTATTTATATATATAAAATATATATTTTCTGAAAGCAGAGGCTCTTTAGAATAAAATGATGGTGGTTGCATTTTTTTCATGTTACACAAATGCACACATGCCTTAAGCCTAATACATGCGATCAGCAAATCAAACTCAAAAATACCGATTTCGAATCGATCATACGATTATCTGATCTAAGTACACAGCTTTCGAGAGCCGATCATAACAGTTCGTCTGAAATTATCTGAAGGGACAAACACGAAAATTATTTTCATACGATACCAGATCGTAGAATTTTTGTCTAATAAATACAGTTTTTGTCTGAAAACACAATAAAAATAAAATGCAATACAATACAACACTTCTGAATTTTTATTCTGTCTTACAATAATTTTTTGATATTTGGTAACCTCGTCATATGGAGACTACCGTGCAAAAAAACCTCCCCCAAAAAAACAGACAATCGTTTGTTCTGATAATCCCATTGTGTGTACCTTTAATCTCATCTATACATCTATTAATTATTGCAAGTTTATTGTTTCTATACTGAAATTATCCTTGTGGTTAAATGTAGGTATATTCCTGACATTGTATGAATTGGAAATAATGTTTGAGGTTGAAATAAATACTAGCTAAATACTGTCTTTCAGATATTTTGAGGATGGTAGGAGGATGAGGAAGTCAAGCCATTAAATATCATTGTTGTGGGTGATATAACAGTTATTGCCGTACCAGATGATTCATGATATCCCAACTGCAGATAGCAGATGGCAAAGTCTGTTCAGGGTAGGGCAAACAGATGAATAAACATAAAGAGTCAGTCAAACCTGGGTGTTGTTCTTGCTGAGTGTAGGTTTCCAGGGAAAGATTACTACATTGGTTTCCTTAAAACTTTTTTTTTTCTTACCTAGTAAGTAGTTCTTTTAAGGTTGCTAGTAACTGAAGTGTTGTTTTGTATGATTTTATATGTGGCTCATGTACTGAAAATCTTTATTCACAGACTTTGATATTGATTTGATAGTCATATAGTGGTACAATGAGTTAAAGCCATTTATACACATCTTCTCAAAGAGTAAAGTATTGTAAAACATTTAACGGGCTGATAATGCTGTGCAGTTATATAGTGCAATGGTCGCCAACCTTTTGGACCTCACGGACCACTAAACTCACAATTTAGAATCCCGCATACCACTAACATAAATTTTAAATGCCTTATACATGGCTGGAAATACAGAGGAGGCACCGGGAATCAATGCACAGTACTGTCAGCACACATTGAGAACAACACTGGAAACAACATTGGGTGATATACATCCGCCACAATGTTGATTTGCAGCAAAACCCCTGAGGATCAGCAACATTTTCTCATGGACCATCAGTGGTGCACAGATCACTGGTTGGGGACCACTGGTATATTGACAATATATATATATGTAGCGACCATAACCCCTTGAGGGGCGGCCTTAACTTTTGGGCTTACCAGTTACCTCCTTGTGGCTTGTCGGTGAAATGTCCAGGGGTTCCCAGGGTTAGTACCCAACAACTTTGGATGCTGATACATAAAAGTCCTTTTAAAGGTTTTTATTTGCAGTGGTAACATCCAACATAAACAGTCTCAGATAGGAATAGAGGGCACAGGGGAAGAAACTCAGGCACCCTGAACTGCTGACATCCACTGAATGTCTCTAATCAACCCAGAGAGTAGCCACTCGCAGCTGGGTGCTTCAATGCCGGATAAACCTCTAGTCAGAGATTTAGCAGCCAACAATGTGATCCGGAACTTTGCAAAAGTCTTTGCCACAGATTAAATAGCAACTGAAGATAGTAGGAACCTTTCTCAAAGTACCTGGAACTTTCTCTGTCTACTTGGTAGTATCGTGGGAAGTGTGGATTCTTTAGTGTCCATACAACTCAGCTTCCAGGCTCTTACTGAGTAGCCAGTTTGTTAGCCCTCCTCCCCTGGTCGCTTGTGCGAGCTGCCGTGTCCCTCCAATACCGAGGGCACACCAGGACGCCTTGAATCCTCCTTCAGTTACTGGGCCTCGGGCTAACCAGCTCAGAGACTCGGGAACAGACGGATCCCCACTCCAGACCATGCGGATCTATGGGGCTGGTCAGATTGACCATGTTTGCGGGACGGCAAACGCTCCTCGGCCCGGGACCCCTCGCGGGGCTACCCCAGTCCAGGAACAGACAGCTACGGCCGAACACGTGACTTCAGCACCTTAAGTACCCCTTCCCAGACTATGCAGCAGGGCCAGACGCGCCCACTGATTGGCTCCGGGAAAGATTGGTACCCAAGACGTCCAACTAGGCCTGGTTCTCAGCCTGTCATGGGTGCCTCACCGCAGAATCCTAGTACAGCCCAGCCAAACTGATGCCAAATTAAACCTGTACAATTAACCCTCAGAACCCCATTACTGTTCTGAGGGAAAAAATTTAATTTCCATTTATATCGCACACTCGTTAAAGTGTGACCGCTATATATATATATATATATATATATATATATATATATATATATATATATACTAATGTGCAAACCACAATAAACTAGGTGAAATAATATGTAGCATTCATATGTGTCCCGACATAAAAATTTAAATGTATGAAATAGAAAAATGCAGCGCAACCTACAATGTGCTGATTTATTCTGCGTGCATACAGCAAAAAACGCTATCAAAAAAGGTGCAAATCAACGCAGTGAATCAAAAATGCTGTGAATAAATCATAAAAATAGTGAACATATACTGTATAAATAAAATCATAGTGCCAGCCCTGCATGCGCCTGCTGCAGATAGCAAATCACAATTATGTAGTGGTAAGCCCTCATTCACAATTGGGCATGAGCATTTTCAGGCACTTTGAAGCTTTTTTGGTGCAAACACTTTTTTAAGTATTTTTCATGCGTTTGCAAGCGTCAGTCATTTTGTTTTGGCCAAGAGCAGTATCATCATATGTCATTTTCACCTTCATCTTTGTATCAGCTACTTGTTTTTTCTGTGTCAATGTCAATTTCTTCCCAAGCCCTCTGCCAATTGCCACAGTTCATGTAATGGGCATAACTGGGGTCATAGAGGTTCTTGTGCCCTCATTAAGTAGATGAAAGTCTTCACATACAGCATGGGCAGTCCCGAATTCTCAACTTTGTTCACAGGCCTGAGGCCCCTAGGAGGAGACCAGTTGGGTTAGGCGCAGAGAATCCCGCTGACAGCTGATGACTCATCGGTTGTTAAGGACGTGGCATCCGGCGTCCCGTTTCTTTGCAACCAACTATATACAGGGTTTTTAACCACTTACAGCCCAGAAGACTTTCCTGCCTAATGACCAGGCCATTTTTTGCGATACGGCACTGCGCCGCTTTAACTGACAATTGCGCGGTCATGCGATGCTGTACCCAAACAAAATTTACGCCCTTTTTTCCAACAAATAGAGCTTTCTTTTAGTGGTATTTGATCACCTCTGCGGTTTTTATTTTTTTGCGCTAAAAACAAAAAAAGAGCGACAATTTTGAAAAAATAAATATTTTTTACTTTTTGCTATAATAAATATCCCCAAAAATGTTTTTAAAAAACAAATTTCTATATCAGTTTAGCCCAATATACATTCTCCCACATATTTTTGGAAAAACAAGATCACAAGAAGCGTATATTGATTGTATTGCGCAAAAGTAATAGCATCTACAAAATAGGGGATAGATTTATGGCATTTTTATTATTATTTTTTTACTAGTAATGGCGGTTATCTGCGATTTTTAGCGGTACTGAGACATTGCGGCGGACAGATTGGACACATTTTTGAGACTATTGACATTTATACAATGATCAGTGCTATAAAAAATGCACTGATTACTGTGTAAATGTCACTGGTAGGGAAGGGGTTAACATTAGGGGGCGATCAAGGGGTTAACCACTTAAAGCGGTAGTGAACCCGCAGATTTATTTTAAATTTTTTTAAACCTGTAAGGCAAAAGGCATAATGAGCTAGTATGCACCACATACTAGCTCATTATGAAATACTTACCTTAGAATGAGGCGTCGGCAGGTGATCTCAGTCCACGCCAAGGGATCTGACATTTTCCCTCGGAGTGTCTTCCGGGTATCGCAGCTCCGGCGCTGTGAGTGGCCAGAGCCGCAATGTCGTCACTCCCGTGCGCGGGAGGCTTCTTTTCATCAAGGTCCGCCGGGAACTCAGACCGCATGTGCTGCTGAAGTCAGGGGCTGCATGCAAAGATAATATCTCCTAAACCGTACAGGTTTAGGAGATATTCTTTTTACCTACAGGTAATCCTTTTTTTTAGACTTACCTGTAGGTCAAAGTGAAAAAAAATGACTTTACTACCGCTTTAAGGACCAAGCCTCTTTCAGAGAAAAAAATTTTTTTTTGATAGAAAATTATTTAGAACCCCAAACATTATACATTTTTTTTCTAACACCCTATAGAATAAAATGGCGGTCGTTGCTAAACTTTCTGTCACACCGTATTTGCGCAGCGGTCTTACAAGCGCACTTTTTTGGAAAAAATACACTTTTTTAAATTAAAAAATAAGACAACAGTAAAGTTAGCCCAATTTTTTTTTATATTGTGAAAGATAAAGTTACGCTGAGTAAATTGATGCCCAACATATCAAGCTTCAAAATTGCGTCTGCTCGTGGAATGGCGACAAACTTTTACCCTTAAAAATCTCCATAGCCGATGTTTAAAAATTCTACAGGTTGCATGTTACAGAGTTATGCGGCGTACACACGCTCTGACTTTCCAGCGGGATTGTCCGCCGGACCTAGTCCAGTGGACAAACCGCCGGACTTTCCAGCGGAGGTCCGCCAGACTTTCCGAGCGCGTGGACTTGCCCACACACGCCCGGACTTTTCCGGCGGACAATCCGCGGGAAAAAGTCCGCGGGACTTTTGGAAATGAAGAGACTTGCTGCCACACGATCGGAAAGTCCGTTCATTTAGAACGTGACTGCAGGTAGACGGGACCAGCGAAGGCAGTGAATGCCTCCGCCGCGCTAGCCCCGTCACCTGGCATTGATTTAAAGGGAATCCCTATGCCTAAAAAACGGTGTGGGGGTCCCCCCCAAATCCATCTCAGACCCTTATCCGAGCACGCAGCCCGGCCCGGCCAGAAAAGGGGTGGGGACAAGCGAGCGCCCCCCCTCCTGGTCCGTACCAGGCCGCGTGCCCTCAACATGGGGGGTGCCCTGGGGAAAGGGGGGCTGTGCGCCCCCCACCCCAAAGCACCTTGTCCCCATGTTGATGAGGACAAGGGCCTCTTCCCGACAACCCTGGCCGTTGGTTGTCGGGGTCTGCTAGCGGGGGTCTTATCGGAATCTGGGAACCCCCTTTAATAAGGGGGCCCCCAGATCCTGGCCCCCCACCCTATGTGAATGAGTAGGGGGTACGATGTACCCCTACCCATTCACCTAAGGTGTAAAAGTGTAAATAAAAAAAACACACAATTTTTTTTAAAATATTTTATTGCACTGCTCCGGGGGTCTTCTTCCGTCTTGGGGGGTCTTCTCGCCGGACTCCTCCACTCTCTTCTGCTCTTTTACCTAGCTCTTTCACGAGCGGAGGAGCCCGGCTTTCTTCTTCGTCGTCGCCGCCGTCGTCTGGGGTCTCGTTCCGCCTTCGAGGGTCTTCGGGGGTCTCTTCTGTTCTTGCCGATGTCGCCGTCTTCTGCGCCGTCTTCTTCTTCTTCCTCTTCTTCTCCTTCCGATGTTGACTCGTCGCTCTCTCTGGCCAGAATGGCAGAGACACGCGGTGTTGTGACTTATATAGGGACAAGGGGGCGGGGTCACATGCTCATGTCACACGGTGACCCCGCCCCCTATGATGTCACAGTCCCAGAGGATGCTGGGGCGGTGACATCATAGGGGGCGGGGTCACCGTGTGACATGAGCATGTGACCCCGCCCCCTTGTCCCTATATAAGTCACAACACCGCGTGTCTCTGCCATTCTGGCCAGAGAGAGCGACAAGTCAACATCGGAAGAAGAGAGAAGAGGAAGAAGAAGACTCATCAACATGGGGACAAGGTGCTTTGGGGTGGGGGGGCGCATGGGTACTAACCCTGGGTACGGCTCAGGAGGGGGGGGGCGCTCGCTTGTCCCCAGCCCTTTTCTGGCCGGCCGGGCTGCGTGCTCGGATAAGGGTCTGAGATGGATTTGGGGGGGACCCCCACGCCGTTTTTTCGGCATAGGGATTCCCTTTAAATCCATGCCAGGTGACGGGGCTAGCGCGGCGGCATTCACTGCCTTCGCTAGTCCCGTCTACCTGCAGTCACGTTCTAAATGAACGGACTTTCCGATCTTGTGTCGGCAAGTCCGTTCATTTCCAAAAGTCCCGCGGGCTAGCACACAAACCGCGGGATTGTCCACCGGACTCGCGAGTCCAGCGGACAATTTTAAGTCTGAACTTAAAACTTAGTCCGCCGGCGCCCACATTTAAGTCAACTACTGAGGATCCGGCGAAATTGTGATAATATTGAAGATTTCAACACACAATCCCGTGGGAAAGTCCGCTCGTGTAAACACGCATGCTCGGAATCTATGCTCATCAAACATGACATTAGCAGAAGGTGCCCACATACGGGCGGATTGTCAACCCCCCGAAGAAAACAAAAATATTCCGGCGGACTCCAGTCCGGCGGACAATTTTATTTTGGGTCCTTAAAAGGAAAAACGTCTTCACTGTAGCAATTACACAATGGGACATGGTGTGCTTAGGGCACACATGTCCTGATGCCCTTTATTACATCTGCAGCATAGTCTGTCTAGACGTTATGCTCACTTTTAGCTTTGCAAGGTAATAGCTGGTTCTGATGGGTTGTATCTGCAACGGCTGCATTCGCAGATTTTTAACTCACACAGAACACACCACATGGAGATATTTAATATGAACCTCACAAAACTGATGACCACTCAAATAGGGTGTGTATAAATATAATTTTTTCTTGTCCTAATGTGATCTTTGGTCCACTAAAAGGAAAAAACTTTATTAATGCCTTTTTTTGCCTCTGCTGACTGATAATAGAACGTTTAATGAATGCCTATTTTGCCTAACAATGTATAAAGCTGTAACTTCCACATTTGTCTATGCAGGGATAGGGTTTGCTGCTTTGTGTCTGCAGCGGCTGCACTAGCACGGGGTCTTTTTACACAGAACACAACCTATGGAGACATCATACAGCACCTTGCATAAGGGACACATTTACCCTTTGGATGGGTTCCGGGAGGCGGGTACTCTAAAAGTGGAGCCCGATGTGGCCAATAAGCATTATTATTAACAATTATTTTATTGCTCCTGAACACACCACATGGAGATATTTAATATGAACCTCACAAAACTGATGACCACTCAAATAGGGTGTGTATAAATATCATTTTTTCTTGTCCTAATGTGATCTTTGGTCCACTAAAAGGAAAAAACTTTATTAATGCCAAACCGCCCTATACCCCTCCGCTTTTTGTGCTGTCTTCTTAACCTGTATGGTGGAAACAGGAGTACCTTGAAGGATACCCTGCTTTTTAATTTTTTTTTTTTTTACAATGTATAAACACCATTTTATCTAACATCTGGTAATGCACATGGGATCACCATTGGAACTGCAGCCATGAAGCCTGTTTGATTTAATGTGGAAATTCCCTGTATAGATATACCTATATACTCAGGAATACACTGTGGACTGGCAGTCTCATTACAGTTTCATCTCTTCAGTGGGGACCCCGAGGAGGACCTGGAATTGATAATTGCAATAACTTAGCTCACGTAGAGGGGCTGGACTTATACCCTGTCCCTCCCAGCTAGCACTAGATACTGGATTGTTCTATTTAATTTTATTTTTATTTTTACTTTTACCCTCATTCACCTTTCACCTTAATCATTGGGAGCTTGTGGGTATCTAGTATAAGGACCACCATTTTCTAACACATTCATAATAGGGCAACCTATTATCCATTTCACAAATTCCCCGTAGTACGTCACTATGTTTGTGTTTGTTGGCCGACAATTGTGTACCGTTTGTATGCAAGGCAAATTCCTGGCACACGCCCTTCGGACAAAAGTCTGGCGCTTTGTTGGCCAACAATCTTTACCGTGTGTACGATGCTTAGGGGACCCCGCAGGCACGATATTTAAAGGAATATAACAATTTTATTGTTTCACATTAAGCATTATTATTAACAATTATTATTATTGCTCCTGAAAAAAACTGAAGTTTTAAAATCGTTTTTTTTGCTACATGTCCCCTGGGGCAGTACCCGGGTCCCCATACACTTTTCATAGCAATAACTTGCATACAAGCTTTTAAAATTGACACTTTTGATTTTTCACGTTCGTGTCCCATAGACTTTAATGGTGTTCGCATGTTCGCACAATGTTTTTGCCTGTTCATGGTGTTCTGCTCCTTCAAGGCAGTGCCATTAGTAAAGTTTCATTCCTGGCCCCTACAACACAACAAATAGACATGCCTGAGATCAAAGACCAGCCGGGTGGTTCAGGAATCCAGCTCTGGAGTTGGGAAAATTCTTCCTTGCACTGTCTTTAACCACTTCAATACCAGGCACTTAGACACCTTCCCGCCCAGACCAATTTTCAGCTTTCAGCTTTCAGCGCTGTCGCACTTTGAATGACAATTGCGCGGTCATACAACACTGTACCCAAACAAATTTTTTATCATTTTGTTCCCACAAATAGAGCTTTCTTTTGGTGGTATTTGATCACCACTGCGATTTTTATTTTTTGCGCAACAAATAAAAAAAGACCAAAAAAAATTTGAAAAAAAAACAAGTTTTTCTTTGTTTCTGTTAAATTTTTTGTAAATAAGTAAGTTTTCTTCTTCAATGATGGGCACTGATATGGCTGCACTGACGGGCACTGATAAGGCGGCACTGATGGGCACCGATGAGGTGGCACCAATGAGGTGGTACTGATGAGGTGGCACTGACGGCCACTGATGATGGGCACTGATAGGTGGCACTGGTATGCGGCACTGATGGGCACTCATATGTGGCACTGATAGGCACTCATAGGCGGCACTGATGGACACTCATAGGCGGCACTGATGGGCACTCATAGGCGGCACTGATGGGCACTTATGAGTGGCACTGATGGGTACTTATGGGTGGCACGGATAGGTGGCATGGATGGGCACTGATGGGCACTGATAGGTGGGCACTGATGGGCACGGATGGACGCTGATAGGTGGCACTGCTGGACACTGATGGGTGGCACTGATAACACTGATGGGTGGCATTGCTGGGTGATGGGTGGCACTGATTGCTACTTGATGGTGCCAGCCAGTGCCCATTTGTGGGCACTGACTGGCACAGATTGGGCATCATTTGCACATGTGGATGGCCAGGGGGTACATACCTGGCCATCCACATGTTGCCCACTTCCCTGGTGATCATAGTGGAGTCCCTGGTGGTCCAGTGTGGGCATCTGAGGGGGGCTGCGCTGATAAACAATCAGCGCAGACCCCCCCTGTCAGAAGAGCCGCCGATCGGCTATCCTCTACTCGCGTCTGTCAGACGCGAGTGAGGAAAACCGATCACCGGCTTTTCCTGTTGACATCGTGATCAGCCGTGATTGGACACGGCTGATCACGTGGTAAAGAGCCTCCGCCGGAGGCTCTTTACCGAGATCAGTGTAGCGGTGTGTCAGACTGACACACCGCTCCACCGATCGCCGCGATGCGCGCCCCCACGGGCGTGCGGCAGCATGTTATCCTGAAGGACGTCATATGACACCCAGTCAGGATAACGGAACCACTTCCCGGACGTCAATATGCTATTGACCGGGCGGGAAGTGGTTAAAGATCTTAACATTGGATACCAGCCTCTAGGTTCTAGGTCTAAGTCTAGGTTCACATCTATGCAGTTAATGCGTTTTTCAGGCATGTTTTTATGTGTTTTTGCATGCATTTTTCATGTATTTTGCATTTTGTGTGCTTTTTTTAATGTTCCTTTAACCAACTTGCCAACCGGCTCACGCCTATATACGTCAGCAAAGTGGCACGTTCCCACAAAATGACACGCGTCACCCCCTTTAAGAGCTGTCGGAGGCACGCCGCTGCACAGCAGGGCACCCGATGTGCGTGGCCAGCAAGCGCGATCGCCGCAAGCCACCTGCGACTGCAGGCACGAGAACCAGAATGGGGATTTGTGTGTGTAAACATACAAATCCCCCCACAGTAAGAAACACTCATGAGAGAACACATTTAACCACTTACGATCCGCTACAAGATAAAAGTGATCTCCCGCCGCAATCCGGTGCCCTCCGCCGCTTACCGGAGCTGCCGACAGCGGCGGAGGTGATCGCGTCCTGTCTCCTGTTAAGTATGGAGACAAGTAAGGGGAAGATGACCCCCACCCATCCCCATAACAATGCAGTGCGGAAGCAACGTCAAAACGTCACTTCCGCCCACAGCTCTCAAAGGGCCATTTTTTTTTTAAATGACAATGTTTTTTTTATCAATTTTTTTTTTTTTTTATTGCATTTTAGTGTAAATATGAGATCTGAGGTCTTTTTGACCCCAGATCTCATATTTAAGAGGTCCTGTCATGCTTTCTTTCTATTACAAGGGATGTTTAAAAAATTTTTTAAAACAGTGTAAAAATAAAAGGTAAAAAAAAAAAAAGAAAACATTTTTTTTTTTTTAAACGTGCCCCGTCCCAACGAGCTTGCGTGTAGAAGCAAAAGCATACGTGAGTAGTGCCCGCATATGAAAGCGGTGTTCAAACCACACATGTGAGGTATATGAAGTAGAGTGAGAGCAATAATTCTAGCCCTAGACCGCACGGCCTAGGCTATAAGAAGATTGCCAAGACCCTGAAAATGAGCTGCAGCACAGTGGCCAAGACCATACAGTGGTTTAACAGGACAAGTTTCACTCAGAACAGGCCTCTCCGTGGTTGACCAAAGTAGTTGGTCAGAGGTTGTCTTTGGGAAATAGTCATATGAGTGCTGCCAGCATTGCTGCAGAGGTTAAAGGGGGTAGCCTGTTAGCACTTAGACCATACGCTGCACACTGCATCAAATTGGTCTGCATGGCTGTCATCCCAGAAGGAAGCCTCTTCTAAAGATGATGCACAAGAAAGCCCACAGTTTGCTGAATAAAAGCAAATTAAAGACATGGATTACTGGGAACCATGTCCTGTGGTCTGATGAGACCAAGATAAACTTTGGTTCAGATGGCGTCAAGCGTGAGTGGCGCAACCAAGTGAGGAGTATAAAGACAAGTGTGTCTTGCCTACAGTCAAGTATGGTGGTGGGAGTGTCATGGCACTGGAGAGCTACAGTTAATTGAGGGAATCATGAATGCCAACATGTACTGTGACATACTGAAGCAGAGCATGATTCCCTCCCTTCGGAGATTGGGCTGCAGGGCAGTATTCCAACATGGTAATGACCCCAAACACACCTCCAAGATGACCACTGCCTTGCTAAAGAAGCATGTCTCCAGAGCTAAACCCTATTGAGCATCTGTGGGACTTCCTCAAACGGAAGGTGGAGGAGCGTAAGGTCTCTAACATCCACCAGCTCTGTGATGTCGTCATCGAGGAGTGGAAGAAAACTCCAATGGAATCCTGTGAAGCTCTGGTGAATTCCATGTTCAAGAGGGTTAAGGCAATGCTGGAAAATAATGGTGGCCACACATATTATTGACACTTTGGGCCCAATTTGAACATTTTCACTTATAGGTGTACTCACGTTTGTTGCCAGCGGTTTAGACATTAATGGCTGTGTGTTAAGTTATTTTGAGGTGACAGTAAATTTACACTGTTATACAAGCTGTACACTCACTACTTTACATTGTAGCAAAGTGTCATTTCTTCAGTGTTATCACATGAAAAGATATAATAAAATATTTACAAAAATGTGAGGTGTGTACTCTCTTTTGTGAGATACTGTATATATACAGTTGTGCTCATAGGTTTACTTACCCTTGCAGAATTTATGATTTCTTGGCCATTTTTCAGAGAATATGAATGATAACACAAAAACTTTTCTTTCACTCATGGGTTAGTGTTTGGCTGAAGCCATTTATTATCAATTAACTGTGTTTACTCTTTTTAAATCATAATGGACAACAGAAACTAGCCAAATTACCCTTGATCAAAAGTTTACATACCCCAGTTCTTAATACCGTGTATTGCCCCCTTTAACATCAATGACAGCTTGAAGTCTTTTGTGGTATTTGTGGATAAGGCTCAAAGCTGCCCATTGCTCTTGGCAAAAAGCCTCCAGTTCCTGTAAATTCTTGGGCTGTCTTGCATGAACTGCACGTTTGAGATCTCCCCAGAGTGGCTCAATGATATTGAGGTCAGGAGACTGAGATGGCCACTCCAGAACCTTCACTTTATTCTGCTGTAGCCAATGACAGGTCGACTTGGCCTTGTGTTTTGGATCATTGTCATGTTGGAATGTCCAAGTACGTCCCATGCGCAGCTTCCTAGCTGATGAATGCAAATGTTCCTCCAGTATTTTTTGATAGCATACTGCGTTCAACTTGCCATCAATTTTGACCAAATTTCCTGTGCCTTTGTAGCTCACACATCCCCAAAACATCAGCGATCCACCCTGTACCTTTCATCATAGGCCTTGTTGACTCCTCTCCAAATGTAGCGTTTATGGTTGTGGCCAAAAAGCAAAATTTTGGTCTCATCACTGCAAATGACTTTGTGCCAAAAGGTTTGAGGCTTGTCTCTGTGCTGTTTGGCATATTGTAAGCAGGATACTTTATGGCATTGACGTATTAATGGCTTTCTTCTGGCGACTCGACCATGCAGCCCATCTTTCTTCAAGAGCCTCCATATTGTGCATCTTGAAACAGCCACACCACATGTTTTCAGAGAGTCCTGTATTTCACCTAAAGTTATTTGTAGGTTTTTCTTTGCATCCTGAACAATTTTCCTGGCAGTTGTGGCTGAAATTTTAGTTGGTCTACCTGACCCTCGTTTTCAACAGAACCCCTCATTTTCCACTTCTTGATTAGAGTTTGAACACTGCTGATTGGCATTCTCAATTCCTTGGATATCTTTTTATATCCCTTTCCCGTTTTATACAGTTCAAACTACCTTTCCCCCCAGATCCTTTAACAATTCTTTTGCTTTCCCCATGACTCAGAATCCAGAAACGTCAGTGCAGCACTGGATGAAGAGTCTGTCAGGAGTCCAGAAACTCATTGATGTTTTACACACACACACACTACAAGCAAACAGATCACAGGTGAGGATGGTTAACTTTAATAGCCATTCAACCCCCTTTGTCTCAACTTGTGTGCATGTTATCAGGCCAGAATTTACCAGGGTATGTACACATTTGATCAGGGTCATTTGGGTAGTGTCTGTTGCCATTATGATTTAAAAAGAGTAAACACAGTTGATTAATAATAAATGGCTTGAGCCAAACACTAACCATGAGTGAAAGAAATGTTTTTGTGTTATTATTCATATTCTGTGAAAAATGGCCAAGAAATCATAAATTCTGCCAGGGTATGTAAACGTATGAGCACAACTGTGTGCATACATATATATATATATATATATATATATATATATATATATATATATATTGTAATAGTGAGAGTCTCTGGGAAAATGGGGTTAAAATAGACACAGTGTCTGCATATCGGTGGACTGCGAAGCTAAAGAGCATAGCTTTGAAACAGAGAAAACTGCTTTGACAACCTTCCCCGGATTTTGCTATTTCCAGATGGGGCTCTGTAGTTTGAAGATCCCTAAGAGTCATGGGTGGGACGGGATCTCCAACCCTGTGTCCGGGTCTTATGGATAGCCAGAAGGTTGTGTGCTCAGGTGCACACAGCCCATATAACGAGGGGTTGGTTAGAGCAGAAGGTGGTGGATGGTGAAGTGTGAGCATCTTGCTTCTGCTGTTTGAAGACAGACCTGTGTCTGCAAAGCTGTCTGCCCTGTGGAAGACCACAGCCCGTGTAAGGGGGCTTCTTTGCCCAGGGACTGGGAGAGGCTGGCCAGCTTTGAGAGTCAGAGAGACTAAGGAAACCAGTGAGTCCAGGGGGCTGGAAAGAATCAATAAGTCTGTTGGGAGCAAGCAGAGGAACTCCTGACAAGAGCCAGGTGGCTCAGTATGTTTTTCATTTGAGTGCTAAATGAAGTTTGAACCATGGGCGTCCCCTGGAACCGGCAAGGTGTGTGGTCTCAGTGATGGCCGAGTCGCTATAGGGGTGTGGGAGGGGGGGCGGACCGCACCTAGGTGACACCAGCCAGATGTAGATGTAGCGGGTGCTGTCTTGCCCCCCATATGTGAAGAGATGCCAGCAGCAGCGCTGTGATAGGGGAGAGATGCGGGCCACTGTCAGGATGTTTCCCCTGCTCGCCCCCTCTCATGTCAGCTTTCTGCCTGTTCTTCTCTCGCCATTGGCCACAGCGGAGGGCCAATCAGAAGAAACTAGAGGGGCATCATGGGAAATGTAGTCCCGGGGATTGGTGGCCCAATTGTTCTAAGCCGGGAGCAGGCTACAGTCCCCAGCATGCACTTTGCTGGGGGGAAAAAGAGAAAACCCGGAAACAAGCTGAGGAGGGGAAATTTTTGTCTATTTCAACCCAGGATTTGTATTCTCCTGGACTTGCTTGTTTGTTCTATTTGAACCAAATATAGGTTTCCCTTTAATACTAGCTATTTTTGCCTGATGCAAATCCCTTCATTATCACCTTGGAAATGACTGGAAGGAAAAAACAGCTGTGTTTTCAAAAAATTGGAATATACCTCAGCTGGTATTTCAGCTCTCATGTGTTGGAAGGTGAACGGGTGTTTAACCCCCCAAACAATATGTAATGGAAGGACACATATGTGAGCGTCAATAAGGCTGCACACCCCAAAAGTTTACAAAAATGGCAGAGTTTCCACAAGGGTTTTTTTTAGTGGCAAGATATTTATAAAGAGATAATTGGTTAAAGATCTTTTATTATGTCAAAAAAATTGATTCAAAAATAAACTCTGATTAGCAACACAAACAACATAAACCATCACTCATGGCAAACAATAAACCAAGGAGATCATGATTTGCAAATTACATTATTACACTGCTATCCACATGAATACCCCAATGCATTTCAACCCTTTCATTTGTGGTCTTCTTCAGGGGGATTTATTATTCTAGGGAAATATATCAAGAAAAACTTCTAATTTAGACAACATTATTGACATTTTACAGTATACAAAGCATTAGTGGACATTTTATATTGTGCAAAAATACATATCCATATGTGTGGTGAAATATTTACCATTCAGAGGATGGAAAAGTGAGAATGTATCACACAACCAGGATTGCTAAAAACGGTTGCATTTAGTGATCCCGGAATCTTCGCATGTCCCCTCTGCACCCTCCAGGTGAGTCCACAGTCCACCAGGCTTGCAAGGAGCCACGCTCTTGGACCCTGAGAGGAAGAGGGGAGGCGAGGCACCTGCAATTTGGTATTCAAAAATCTCAATAAGTAAACGGCAGATATTCTGTGAATATTCAGCACTGCTTTGCGACAAGACTAGTTGATATTATTAAAGTGATCACACTGATTAAAAGTGCAAAAAATATGTGAAAAACAAGTGTCAATCTATACACAAAATATAATGACATATGAATACGCAAAACAAAATTGGTGAAGAATATTTGATAAAAAATTTTATTTAACTGAAAAAATAAATTAACAAAAATAAAGTTCATGTGCTAAAAATAAATGTCCATAAATGTAGCGAAGACCAGAAAGTGTATATCATGTGACTTGATTATTTAGTTCATTAAACTTGACCACGTGGAACCCGTTACCTCTAATCACCACTTAGAAGATGGAGGCTTACCAGATCGCCAGTGACCCCCCCCCCCTGTTAGGGGAGGTCGGACAGCGCAGATTGGATCACAGATCCCACTACAGACGTCCAGATATCAAGGATTATCCCGATCTCCCAGGTGTCTCCTTATCATCAGAATCAGGTGGTCACTCACGGCAGACTTTCAAAGATTTGTCAGTGAAAAGATTCATGCAAGATATAAAAAGTGCTCCAGATCGTGTGAAAACCTTTTCAAAGAAAGGGATTTATTGTAGCTTAATGCTCAGAAGCAGCTCACTGCTCAGAAGCTATAAAAAAGACTCCATCGAGTCACAAAAGACAGGTAACATATTTAAAATAAAGACTGCTGGCAGATAAAAAAAAACTCTCAATACAGGTCTAAATTGCGATCGCACTTGCGCAAGACGTGTGGGCGTGGTTACCCACGGTAACCACCACCATGAAGAGTCCTTAAAGCAACACAGCATCCACCAGGCGCTGTCAATGTAAAATGTCAATAATGTTGTCTAAATTAGAAATTTTTCTTGATATAGCTCACTAGAATAATAAATACCCCTGAAGAAGACCACGAATGAAAGGGTCGAAATGCATTGGGGTATTTATGTGGATAGCAGTGTAATAATGTAATTTGCAAATCATGGTTTCCTTGGTGTATTGTTTGCCATGAGTGATGGTTTATGTTGTTATTTGTCGCTAATCAGAGGTTATTTTTTAAACTCGTATATTTGAATCCATTTTTTGACATATTAAAAGATCTTTAACCAATTATCTCTTTATAAATAGCTTGCCGCTAAAAAAAAACCCTTGAAGGATGTTTGACTTTAAACTCTAGAGCATACCCCCTCGCTATGACTCTTAGTATGAAGCTGTTGAAGATTATCCTTTCAACTGTGGCAGGAAGGAAGACCCGCTGTGTCTTTTGCAACATTGCGATTTCGGGGGCTGACTAGGATTAAAGAGAATGCCCCTCTTGGCTTTGCCCTTGTAGCCTGTTCAGTGAATCTCCTCGCCACAAAAAAAAATCTACGCGAAAATTACCTTTATTCAGAAAGGCTTTTTTTTTTTACGATCCGCTCTGTGTCCCTTAAACCACATTCACTTCCCAATTCAAAAAGCAAATCCCTGTGAATGGGAAGGCTACATTTTGATGCTGCATCTCCTGACCCAGACTTCAGCCAAAGAGCTCTTTTGCAATGACTGCTTTTAAAAGCATAGGAAGAGGTTCTAGCAACTGTACCTGCAAGCAGGTGAGCCTGTAACAGCGATAACTAGAAGTCTAGGATTTGTGCAACGCATGCAGTGGCTATTGCTGGTTTTAGATACACCATATTAGTTTCCCAGGCATGTTTGAGGAGAGCATCCCCTCTCTTAGCCTTGGTGCACACTAGAATGCGGTGTAAAAAAAAAAAAAAAAAAAAAATGTGATCAGTGTATGTTTCCTGCACCGCATTCAAATCGCACTGCCCTTGTGATCTGCAACGGGTGTCAGTGCAATCTTAACAATTTTTGAATCGCACTGCTACTGGATCAACTGGTTGTTCTGTTCCATGCGATTCAGTTACAGTGAGGTTCCAAAATTTCTGTATGCATGACTTTGGGGTGACCTGAGCCCATTCATTTTGATCACTCAGCACTAAATCTCATATATATTGAACAGGAATGTGATGCGGTTCCTGTGCAAATGATATGCAGTTCATAGTGTGAACAAAGACTTATCCATGCAATCTTTTAGTTTACCCATGTCTTCACAGCCAAAATCAGTTTTTTTTGGAGACCTTAGGAAGGGGGCTTCAAGTTGAGGGCACTTGTTATAAACTAGTTCCTCTCTGTGCTGCCCGAGGATGGAACCAGAGCCTTTGGCTGCCCAGCGATGACCTCATCTCTATCAGAAATTATGTCTAGCGTCTTCCGGCAGGAGGAAGGCATGCTCCTCCCCCTCACAAAACCACACAAGCACTCCGAGTGTGGCCAGCCAGCCACGGAGCCCCCAAGGGGATGAAGCACCACCACTCAAGACCCCCTACGGATAGGGAAGAGAGGCGGGAAGTAGGTCTCCTCCTGCTCGTAAAGAGGAGGGAACCCGTGGGCCGCAACCAAAGTCATTTGAAATTAGGGCAACCTAGTCAGCCCTTAAAGAGATAAGCTCTGTAGTGAGGAAATTTGAAACCTAAAATGGATGTTTGACTCTGTTCATCTAGAATTCTAGATGCATCATTACGAATTCAGTAAAGTGCTGGTCTGGTTTGCATTCATGATTTAAACCTACATATGGGAAATATAAAGTTGGCCATATATGGTTGCATTCCTCCATCCACTCAAATGAGGTGGATTGAGGAATCCTCCCTGCTGGGGCATTGTATTCTGACAGCAGCATCCGCAGCTGTCAGAATACACTGATCAGTGGATGCAGCTGCTGATTGAGGAAAAATTTCCAACACGTTCCCTTCAACAGAAGTCAATTGTTTGATCCACTTCTGTCAAGTTGTCAGCCACACACTGATGGAAATTTGTCCGGTCCCTGCTTATGTTGAATTTCAAAGTGTATGGCCAGCTTTAGTTTAAACTACCAGATGATGTAGCCCTACCCATCAACCCAAAGAATAGTTTTACGTTTAGTTCAACTTTTAGAATAATATCTTTGTGGAGGCTATAACGAGGTAGGAAGTGGCAAAGATGAAGCTGGCTCCTGTCACCAGATTCCGATAGGTACAAAAGGGAAGCATCGTCTATCTATATTAGGTATTTAAAATGTCTGTTCACTTTGAATGCTCAGTCATGTGCAGATGATTGAAGATTCTGAGCTTTTCTATGCAATCATTTTTATTGAGTTTTGAAGAGAAAATAAGCTTTAAGGATTCTGAGCTTTTAACCACTTCTGCCCTGGAAGGTTTTACCCCCTTAATGACCAGGCCATTTCTTGCACTACGGCACTGCGTTTCTTTAACTGACAACTGCGCAGTCGTGTGACACTGTACCCAAAAAAAATTGATGTCCTTTTTTCCCCACAAATAGAGCTTTCTTTTGATGGTATTGGATCACCTCTGCAGTTTTTAGTTTTTGCGCTATAAACAAAGACAGACAATTTTGAAAGAAAACAATAATATGTTTTACTTCGTGCTATAAAACATATCCAATAAAAAAAAAATACACCTAGCTGACACTTTTTTGGGAACCAGTGACATTTTTACAGTGCTAAAAATATGCATTGACATTGTACTGACACTGGCAGGGAAGGGGTTAACATCAGGGGCGGTCAAAGGGTTAACAGTGTGTTTCTAACTGTGTGGGGGGGTGGGGATGGGCTCACAGCAAGGACACTCTGATCCGTGTTCCTGATCATCAGGAAAACTAGATCAGAGTGTCCATGCCTGACAGCACGGCGGTCTGCTCGTTTACATCTGCCGTTCTGTCTCTACGGGGAGCGATCATGAGTGGCTAGTGGACATCGCGTCCGCCGTACCCGTTTATACCACTTTCTCCTGATGAAGAGGAATGACGCATAACCTCGAAACGCGTAGAGTTTCACTCTGTGTACTTGCACAAGAGTGATGTAAACTAAGTGTTTTTTTACAATCTCATTTGGTTATATTATATTGAACCTGTAAACTTGTGATACAAACTCTCTATGTATGTATTCTCGTTTTAGAAATTTGTACTATTAAACTGATATAAATTTTATACATCTTGTTTGCATGTGCAATTTTGGAGTCATCACTCTTTAAAACCACTTTCAGACCGGACCAATTTGCAGCCAAAGGACCAGGCCCCTTTTTGCGATTCGGCACTGCGTCGCTTTAACTGACAATTGCGCGGTCGTGTGGCGTGGCTCCCAAACAAAATTGACGTCCTTTTTTTCCCACAAATAGAGCTTTCTTTTGGTGGTATTTGATCACCCCTGCGGTTTTTATTTTTTGCGCTATAAACCAAAAAGTGCGACAATTATGGAAAAAACGCATTCTTTTTTATTTTTTGCTATAATAAATATCCCCCAAAAATATATAAAAAAAATGTTTTTCCTCAGTTTAGGCCGATACGTATTCTTCTACATATTTTTGGTAAAAAAAAAAATCGCAATAAGCGATTATTGATTGGTTTGCGCAGAAGTTATAGCGTTTACAAGATAGGGGATAGTTTTATAGCATTTTTATTAATAATATTTTTTTATTAGTAATGGCGGCGATCAGCGATTTTTATTGTGACTGTGACATTATGGCGGACACATCGGACATTTTTGACACATTTTTGGGACCATTGTCATTTATACAGCAATCAATGCTATTTAAATGCATCGATTCTTGTATAAATGACACTGGCAGTGAAGGGGTTAACCACTAGGGGGCAGTGTAGGGGTTAAGTGTGCCTAGAGGTGTGTTTCTTACTGTGGGGGGGCGTGGCTGTCAGCTAGTGAATGCTGATCTCTGCTCCAATCACAGGGAGCAGAGATCGGCGTCACTAGTTGCTAGGCAGAACGGGGAGATAATGTTTATTTCCGCATCTCCCCGTTCAGCCTTCCCGTGAGACGATCGCGGGTGTCCCCGCGGCGATCGAGTCCGCGGGACCCGCGACCGCCCTCACGGGGGTCCCGGCCCGCGCCCGATGGCACGGCGGCATCTTAAAGGGGACGTATATATATACGCCCTTATGCCTGTCCATGCCATGCTATCGACGTATATCGTCGTGCGCCGGTCGGGAACCGGTTAAAGTCCCGCCAGAGGGTTCTTGCTCTGCTATTTTTATGCCTTATTAGGGATGTGGTGATTTCTCCAATTCCCCACTAGAATTTAACTATTCTATATATCCTGTTGCCAATCAGCACGCGATCTTGGTTCCGGTGGCGCGTGCGCGCCCTCTAGTGGCCACTGACAAAATCACGTATAGGTACATGATCTTGTGTAATAGAGCCGCCTTGCCGCCGTATATGTTTGGCAGGCATTTGGGAAGTCATTAATAAATTAGCCCCCAGGACTTTACTGGTTAGGAAGAATGGGTCCTTTTCTCTGTAAACTTCTATAGCAATGCATCCACTATTCTGGGCCTTGTAACTTCAAGTAGAACATGTTCTTAGTCACCTGGTATTGTCAGCCTAGGGCCCCTTTCACACTGCTGCAACTTGAAAGTCGCGCGATTTCGCGGTCACAATTTTTACGTTATTTCAGGGAATGCCTGTGTAAACTCGAGGTCTATGGACCTCAACTCACATGAAAGTCAGACCAAAGTAGTACAGGGACTACTTTGAAGTTGCACATATATGAATGGTACTCATTGGAAATCATGGAGTATGACTTTTCATGCGACTATGCAGTTCCAAGTCACAAAACTGTGAAAGGGGCCTTATTCCTTAGATGTGGAAATAGAATATGTCAGTCTTTTGCTCTCTCTGCTCTATATTTATTGCATAAACCTGTAGAAAAGAAAGGGAAAGGAAGAATGCCCAAAGTATCAGCCTGGGTTCACACCTATGCGAATTCGCAGCGGCCTAAAACACTGCGAATTTGCAGGACATTTCAAAATACATTGTTTTCAATGAGGCATGTTCACATATCTCCGGTGCATGCGCACTGCGCATTGCAGAAAAAACGCAACCGACTTTTGGGCAGTGCGGATCAGGTGCGAATTCAGGCCCATTATCTTCTATGGGCACGCATCTGATTCGCACCTGACTTGCGTTGTGAACAAAAATTTGCAAGTCATTGTACTACTTCTGAGGGGGAAGTCCACGCCAAAAAAAAAAAAAAAAAAAAAACGGCATGGATTCCCCCTCCAGGAGCATACCAGGCCCTTAGGTCTGGTATGGATTTTAAGGGTACCCCCTACGCTGAAAAAACGGCGTGGGTGTCCCCCCAAAATCCATACCAGACCCTTATCCGAGCACGCAGCCTGGCAGGTCAGGAAAGGGGGTGGGGACGAGCGAGCACCCCCCCTCTCCTGAACCATACCAGGCCGCATGCTCTCAACATGGGGGGGTGGGTGCTTTGTGGAAGGGGGGCGCCCTGCCGCCCCCCACCCCAAAGCACCTTGTCCCCATGTTGATGAGGACAAGGGCCTCTTCCCGACAACCCTGGCCGTTCGTTGTCGGGGTCTGCGGGCGGGGGGCTTATCGGAATCCGGGAGCCCCCTTTAATAAGGGGGCCCCCAGATCCCGACCCCCCACCCTATGTGAATGAGTATGGGGTACGATGTACCCCTACCCATTCACCTAAGGTGTAAATAAAAAAAGACACACAATTTTGAAAAATATTTTATTGCACTGCTCCGGGGGTCTTCTTCCGTCTTGGGGGATCTTCTCGCTGGACTCCTCCGCTCTCTTCTGCTCTTTTACGAAGAGGAGGAAGAGGAGGAGGAGGAGGAGGAGGAGGAGGAGGAGGAGGAGAAGAAGGAAGAAGGAGAAGAAGAAGACAGCGGCAAGAACAGAAGAGACCCCGGAAGACCCCCGAAGGTGGAACGAGACCCCCAGACGACGGCGGTGGCGGCGACGAAGAAGAAGAAAGCCGGGCTCTTCCGCTCGTGAAAGAGCTAGGTAAAAGAGCAGAAGAGAGCGGAGGAGTCCGGCGAGAAGACTCCCCAAGACGGAAGACCCCCAGAGCAGTGCAATAAAATATTTTTTTAAATTGTGTTTTTTTTTTTTTTTTATTTACACTTTTACACCTTAGGTGAATGGGTAGGGGTACATCGTACCCCATACTCATTCACATAGGGTGGGGGGGCCGGGGGCCGGGATCTGGGGGCCCCCTTATTAAAAGGGGCTCCCGGATTCCGATAAGCCCCCCGCCCGCAGACCCCGACAACCAAGGGCCAGGGTTGTCGGGAAGAGGCCCTTGACATGGGGACAAGGTGCTTTGGGGTCGCTCGTCCCCACCCCCTTTTCTGACCTGCCAGGCTGCGTTTTTTCGGCGTAGGGGGTACCCTTAAAATCCATACCAGACCTAAGGGCCTGGTATGCTCCTGGAGGGGGAACCCATGCCGTTTTTTTATAAAAATTTGGCATGGATTTCCCCCTCAGAAGTAGTACAATGAGTTGCGAATTTATGTTAGCAGCTGATTGGCACCTAAAACGCGGACAAACCGCAGAACAGCCGACGTTTCAGTGCGCAGTCACGCTGGGCTTTCAATTCCCACTGCACTGGTCTGAACCCAGGCTCAATGTATGCTTCTTCACAACTAACAGTCCCTGGCTAGATGTTCAAAACCACCCCACACTGATCCTCAGTCACAGCTGGCAGAAGTACCTTCCAGAAAGCATTTTTTTTGCACCAGATGTGTGACCAAAAAAAAAAAAAAAAATAGGTTCTAGTATATTTTAATTGTCATCAGCTTTAGGCTACTTTCACACTGAAGCAGGACGGGCGCTGGTGGTAAAGCGGTGCTATATTTAGCGCCGCTTTACCATAGTTTTAACTAGTTTTAACTATGGCTAGCGGACGAAAAAGGGTTAAAACCACCTGCAATACGCCGCTTCAGCAGCGCTTTGCCGGCGGGTTTGCAGCGCCACCACATTGTTTTAAATGGAAAGGGGAGCTTTAGGTGCGGTGAATACACCGCTTCTACAGTGCTCTAAAGATGCGGCTTGAAGGACTTTGACCGTCCTGCAAGCGCACCGCTCCAGTGTGAAAGCCCTCGGGGCTTTCAGATTGGAGTGAATTGAGCGGCTCTTTCAGGGCACTTTGCAGGCGCTATTTTTAGCACTTTAGCGCCTGCAAAGCGCTTCAGTGTGAAAGCAGCCTAATTGTCATTTAAAGTGGTTCTAAAGGTTTTTTAATGCAAGTAGGTACAAATTCTTCAATGTGCAGCTCCCCCCACCTAAGCCCGAACTCAATTCAACTATGTGTACAAGAGCAGAGGCACTCCCAGGTCTCTCTCTTCATTGGCCGATTTGCAGCAGCAGAAGACATTGGCTGTCACTGCTGTCAATCACAGCCACTGAGGGAGCAAGCACACACAAGTGCCCCCATAGCAAGTGGCTTGCTCAGAGAGCACTCGGCAGGAGGGGAGGAGCCCAGAGCACCAGTAGGGGAGACCAGGGCTGCTCTGTGCAAAATCATTGTACAGAATAAGTAAGCATAATGCTTGTTATTTAAAAAAAAAAATATATATATATATAGAAATACCGTCAGCCGTAAGTCTAACTAAGAGCCTTTCAGGACAACCTTGGAGAGCACAGCTCCACCCGTTTTCCAGGAAACACATGCAGCCTTTAAATCCCTCCTCTTCCACCTACTGGGGGGTAAGATTGTCATTTGTTCTTAGGGGACTGGTCTGGGGGGAGATCTGAAGAGAGATCTGAAGAGAACTCATCCTCTTCCCTTGCCCCTTTGGGAGACCCTGCGGTTCCACTGTCTTGATCCTTACTTTTGTGGGCATGAAAATAATTTTTGATCGGTTGTTTCTTCTTGGAAGGGAAAGCCTTTTTCTTGGCAGCTGTCCTATCCAGGACTGTTTCAAGGTCTGGACCAAAAAGAAGAAGAAGACCCGAAAAGGTAGGCCGCATAGCTTAATTTTGGATGCTGTGTCACCAGACCAAGTTTTTAGCCAGACAGCACGTCTGGCTGAAATCACCAGCGCTGACGACCTTGCCAATATCTTAACTGCTTCGGCAGATGCATCAGCCATGTTCTTTACTGACTGGGAACACTATGTTTAGGGTCATCTAGTCCTTGGTACATTTTATCGTGAACCGACAGCTGCACCTTTTCCTCCTGGATTTCGTGGGTAGTGTAGATCGCTCTCAGATGGTCGTCCACTTCCTCCAAAGATAGCTTGTACCTAGAGGCTTGGCTATCATCTTCCTCCTCGTCTGAATCCCTGAGGGAAAAGTACTTGCCCCCTTATTCCCTGAGTCCACAACCTTTACTGGCCTAGGAGGTGGATGCCCTCAGGGGATGGTGGATGCTAGGACTCAATGTGGCCTGCCAGGCTCTGTACCAGCATGGACTTGACTAAACTCAACGAGTTTGTAAGTTCTCGAACTGAAGATAACAAGTCCTTGTATTGTTGGGACGTTTCATCTTCAACCAATTACTTGCAATTTTCATACCTTATATTTAACATACTAAAATCAGTTCTCTTCTTATATATGTCCAATCTGAAGATTGGCTCCCCCAGCGCCTCTTGTCCCCTACCTCCTCTCCCATCTCCCCCCTCCGGAACTCCGGAAAAAAAAAAATTAAATTAAAAATTTAAATTTAAAAAAAATCTGTGCCCTCTGTATGGGATTTCTCCTCCCTGTGTTATGTAGATGTGTACAAATATAATTTATTAATTAGTTTATGTGAATAAATAAGATTTCCCTTATATGTGCTCTTTGTGTATTTATTTACTATTTTAATTGTGTCCTCTGTCCGGTGTGCCTTCTTCTTATGTGTTTTGATGTTTATATATGTATTTGATTTAATACATTCCGTTATGTGTGCTCTGCGTGCCATGTTTCATAATCCCTTTCCTCTTTTTCCCTTGCTACATTGTTCCTATACCTGTGTTTTTTTTTGTTTTTTATTAAAAAAAAGCGGGGGGGTTAGGGGTTCTAGGATAGAGAATGCGGTCGCGGGAGGGGCCTCCCTCCACCCTCAAAGTACATCATTCAATCACATCTTTATATGATTACTATTTTTACAAAACCATATTAAAATCAGTTAATAAGGAATCCAGGTTGCGTTTCATCCCTTGTCTTTTTCCCTCGTCACTTTCCTCCTTCACGTCCCATCCTGTTTTTTGGCAACAATTTCTATTTCTATCTCCTGAGCATATTTTCCCCACTCTTCCCATATTATATCAAATTTATCTTGTTTATTTCTGATCTTATATACCCATCTTTCTGCCTCCCTCATTTCATCCACCTCCTTTTTCCATTCTTCCAATGTTGGGCCTGTGACCTGTTTCCAGTGACTTGGTACTAATCTCTTTGTCGCATTTAATAAATGTGGAGTTACACTGCTTTTGTATGCCCTTCTGGTGTCCATAGCCCCATGGAACAGAAAATGCCACGGCTCCAACTCTATTTGCTCTTTTGCCATCCTCTTGATCCATGGGGCTATTTCCTCCCAGAACGTCCTTATCCCAGGATAGGTCCACCATATATGAAGAAAAGTTCCCCTTTCTCCACATCCTCTCCAGCAATGATTCTCTGCAGTTGGGTATATTTGTGATAGTGGTACCGGGGTTCTATACCATCTAGTCAGGAATTTGTATGACGTCTCCTGAATAGATGAACTTATTGATAACGAATATGTTGCTTCTATTACCTTTTTTATTTGTGATGTCGTAAAAATGCAATCTAATTCCTTTTCCCATTCCCTTAAAAAATAAGGTGTTGTGTTTTTGTCCTCGCTTAGGACAAGTTTATACATCTGGGATTGTAAGTGGTTGGGTCTTGATATCCTCCTACACATCTTCTCAAATGTGGTTAGAGTGTCCTGGGATCTGACTTGCGATTCTATTTTCTTGAAAAAAATATTCATTTGGTAGTACCTCCACCCTGCCATTTTCATGCTCCCATGTTTTAATTCCAACTCCCTTTGTGATATAAGGGCCCCTAACGGAGCACATCTTAAGCACATAGTGTTCCCCCCTGATTCCCATGGTCCCAAGGCTCCCTTCTCCTCCCCCGGGGGGAACCATGGGTACCCGCCCCTTGGGGCTAATGGGGATATTCTTGGGGCGTATTTGCCCGTTTTGTTTATTCTGTCCCATACTGCCAGTGTATTCCGCATTAAAGGGGATGTTCATTTGGATAATCCCCTGTCCTTAACTGGTAGGCCGCATAGCTTAATTTTGGAAGCTGTGTCACCAGACCAAGTCACGTCTGGCTGAATTCACCAGCGTTGACGACCTTGCTGACATCGTAACTGCTTCGGCAGATGCATTAGCCATGTTCTTTACTGACTGGGAACACTATGTTTAGTGTCATCTAGTCCTTGGTACATTTTATTGTGAACCGGCGGCTGCACCTTTTCCTCCTGGATTTCGAGGGTAGTGTAAATCGCTCTCAGGTGGTCGTCCACTTCCTCCAAAGATAGCCAAGCCTCTAGGTACAAGCCATCATCTTCCTCCTCGTCTGAATCCATGAGGGAAGAGTACTTGCCTCCTCATCCCCTGAGTCCACGACCTTTACTGGCCTAGGAGGTGGATGCCCTCGGGCTGGATGGTGGATGCTAGGACTCAATGTGGCCTGCCAGGCTCTGTACCAGCATGGACTTGACTGAACTCAACGAGTTTGTAAGTTCTCGAACTGAAGATAACAAGTCCTTGTATTGTTGGGACGTTTCCTCTTCAACCATTTGCTTAATATAGGACCTGCACATTGCCTTCTGCCATGAATCTCCGATGAGGGTTCTTGCAGAAAGGGCATTTCCTCTGACCTGGTGGGTTTGAATACTTAGATTTTCCAAAAACTTTTTCCTACAATAAGAAAAATAAAATTCACCTAAGGGCCCCTAACAACTTTTCCAACCCTTAGTGCACAGGTAGACAGAAGGAAAACTATGCCCCTCAGTGCAATCCCCCAGAAACCAGCAAGTCCAAACTGCAGGGTCCGAGCGGAGTAACCTCTGACCGTGCAGCCACAGGCTCCCTGCAGGGAGGATCCCAAAACCAAACAACCACAACATAAGCCCATATGGTCAAGAATAAAAATAGGTACCACTGTACCCCTCTTACCTGCCTGGGGCACCTGCTTCTGCCGCAACTGTCGGTCTCTTCTCCATCTTAGCAGAGAACACACCCATCTGGTTTTTGAATTACCCGGTCCCGGCGTCATCAACAAGGGCCAGAACCGGTAGTGCCATTCGAAAGACCCGCCCCCTGGTCTCTGCGTTCCAGGCACTTGAAACCACTTGCGCCGTGCCCCGCAGAAAGCTGCATCATTCGCCGGCCGGAACCAACATGCGGGACATGCCGCTGACCAGCGGACCCCGGGGTCATAGACACTGCCACCTCCTGAGGGCCCTTGCATCCCCTGAGCTGGAAAGATATACTGGGGGGGGGGGGGGAGTGCTGGGATGGTCACTGCACACAAATCACAAAGGTAAGCCTTCTCCCTCCACCATGGAGAGAGCACAGCTCCTTGGTTCCAGCATGCGCTTCCACCATGGTGGAGGAAACACAATAACTGAAGCCATGGTGGAAGAGGAGGGATTTAAAGGCTGGATGCGTTTCCTGAAAAATGGGTGGAGCTGCGCTCTATCCAAGGTTGTCCTGAAAGGCGATTTGAGAAAAATGCCTTTACAAACACTTTAATCAGTAGTAGTATGGCTTTGACCAAAATAGCTTCAGCAGCTCCAATATTCAAGCATTGGCAGCTAAAGCGACATCATCTGCAGCTCCTGGAAGCTGCTGCTGAGGTTTTTTTTTTTTTTTCTCTTAACAGCTTTACTTATAAACTGTGGTCTGATTTTTTTTTGGGGGGGGGGGGGGGATGTTATTTCAATAGAGCAGGTCTTCCATTTTTATGCTTCCACTTTAAATAAACGCTGAAAGGCTAACTAATAATTTTAATATTTTTTTTCAGATATACTGTAAACCTCTTTTGTTTCTAATTATATACATGCATGTGGGCATACAAACCCTAGTTCCACAAAGTTCCTTGCGAGTCTTCTCACTGCAAGTCTACCAGTCTCTTTGGTTGAAAACAAACTCTGCAATTTCTAATGAGGGGTAACCACAACGAATCCATTAGTTGGATACCCTGTGAATCTGAGCGACCCGGATATTAGATCACATGGCATAGTTTTTTTTTGTGATTTATTAGCAGTGAATTTGTTCCTAAATCTGCATGACATATTTATACATTATTGAAATGTATAAATGAGGCCAGTCCAGTACCTGGCCAGACTGAATAACACGTCTACGCATTAAGGTTCCATGGGAAGAAAACACCAGCACATGACTCTTACATTAGAATTCATTACAGCTGTTTTCCCAACTCCAGATAATAGAGGTCTTTCTTTCTCAGACAACCAAGTAAACCTGATTTCTATCAAAATTGGAGATTAAATATACCCATGGGCAAAATGTAAAATGGCATAAAGTGTACCAGCATTAACACAGCAAAAAGTTTTTCTGGGTATCTCTGTAAAACGTGATTAACTGTTGATTCTGCCAGGAAATCCATAATTTTTCCACTTTCTGTAATAGGGAGACGACACTGTTAACTTTCAGTAAAATTGTGCAGGTGTGTTGCCATCCTGTGGGCAGAATAGCCTTAAAAAGACCAGTTCCCGCCCAGCCTATAATCAAATGACTGCCAAGGGAGACATTTGTTGTTCCAGGTGGCCATGATATAACATCCTCCCGAAACACGCCGCGGTACAATAGGTCACCCAGTGTCCACTGGCCACAGCAGATGACTGATCAGAGTACCAGCTGCTGCCAGTACCATGTGATCGCTGTGACCAGTCAGAGCAGATCACAGGACAATTTTACACAATGTACAGCTTTGATTGCATGGTACAGACAGGGCCAATCACAGCCCATCTGTACCATGTGATTAGCAGTGGCTAATCACAGTGAACTACAACACAGTAAAACACTGAATTTCATCACGCAAAAATAGTTGCTTAGAACAGTGAAAACTCACTGATATAAGTAATCAATGTGTAAAAAAGATAAAAAAAAAAACCCTGACGACTTCCCCAGAGTAGTACAGTGTTACTATGGCAACACTGTATTGCTCTGGTCACAATGTACATCAGGACTGATCAATTTTCAGATACACAGTATATACCATTAGTTTGTGTACTCCAACCTCCCTACAGACTAAATAATAAAACACAGATTTGGGTTATTTTCACCAAAGAAATGGAGCAGAATACATTTTGGCCTAAATTTATGAACATTATTTACAAAATGCTATAACAGAAATTTAGCAAAAAACTTAAAACAAAGTGGTGATTAACCACTTAAGGACCGCCTGGGCACATCAACGTACAGGTATGTTGCTCTTTAAGTGCCCAGCCGTGGGTCGCGCACGCGCCGGCATGCTCGTGACCTGGTCCTGAGCCCTGTGACCGCGGTACCCGTGGACCCGATCGCCGCTGGTATCGCGCAATCGGATCGCAGAGCAGAAGAACGGTGAGAGGTATGTGTAAACAAACCTCTCCCCGTGCATTCCTAGTGCGACTGACACTGATCGTCTGTTCCCTGTCATCGGGAAAGACGATCAGTGATGTCGAATGTCAAGCCACGCCCCCCCTACAGTTTAAAAAAAAAAACAAACAAAAACACACACACACTTAACCCCTCCCCCTAGTGGTTAACCCCTTCACTGCCAGTGTCATTTACACAGGAATCAGTGCATTTAAATAGCACTGGTTGCTGTATAAATGACAATGGTCCCAAAAATGTCCGATGTGTCCGCCATAATGTCGCAGTCACAATAAAAAAAAAGAAAAGCTGATCGCCGCCATTACTAGTAAAAAAATATTAACAAAAATGCTATAAAACTATCCCCTATTTTGTAAACGCTATAACTTTTGCGCAAACCAATCAATAATGGCTAATTGCGATTTTTTTTAACCAAAAATATGTAGAAGAATACGTATCGGCCTAAACTGGGGGAAAAAAACGTTTTTTTTATATATTTTTTGGGGATATTCATTATAGCAAAAAGTAAAAAAATATAGAATTTTTTTCAAAATTGTCGCTCTATTTTTGTTTATAGCGCAAAAAATAAAAACCGCAGAGATAATCAAATACCACCAAAAGAAAGCTCTATTTGTGGGAAAAAAAGGACGCCAATTTTGTTTGGGAGCCACGTCGCACTACCGCACAATTGTCAGTTAAAGCGACGCAGTGCCGAATGCAAAAAGGGGCCTGGTCCTTTGGCTGCAAATTGGTCCAGGGCTTAAGTGGTTAAATACCACAAAAAAAGCTCTATTTGTGTAAAAAAATTATGCAAAATTGCATATGGTTAGTGTTGCATGACCACGAATTGTCATTGAAGGTGCGACAGCACCGAAAGCTGAAAATTGGCCTGGGCCGAAAGTGGTTATTGAAGTAGTTAAAGTAGAATTGAATTCCTGAAGGCATGGGCAAAATAAAAGGGTGGACTTCTACGACAGCACCACGCCATTCTCCGAAATTTTAAACAGGCCTGTTTTACTTCTAAATAATGTGAGTGTTTTTAATCTGTTTTTACACTATTAAATGCATTCAAACGGTATTACACTATGCAAGGCTCTCTTTTCATTATGATCTATAAACACGATTGAACCATGGAGTATTGACGCCTATCCCCCATCGGCCATCTATCCTTCCGGTTTTTACCTGTCCATGCCACACCGAGATACACCTTGGAGCCATTTCGTGGAACGAGGATTTGCCAGCCCTATACCAATAAGCTTTTGCGACTTGTGAGGCGTATGCCCCTTCAAGTCCAAAATTTCCGGTAAGCCTCATTCCTATAGGCTTAGTTGCCATCAGACAACTATCACCGCACTCGGCACAGGGAACACCTGCTTGAACAGCATCATCCGTTTTGATCATTAATCATCTTTTTATGGACCTGAATTTATGTCACTTATTTTATTCACCAATTATTTTTCTATAAAAACGGACTTCATCACTATATATCCATCTATATAGTTTTTTTTTTTTTTCCCACTTAGCACTTTAATCTCAATTTTGAGTTTTTTACGATTATAGCATGTCGTTTCGTCTATGTAATCATCACATATTATATTCACCACAGAACCACCTGATATTAACTCACTATTTTTAACCACATGTATGTTTTAACCTCTTTTATATTGGGTTTTATTGCATAATTTTTTATATAAGTAATTTTTACTATATTTATGCTGTGATAAGTTTTACATTTTCATTCTGTGCCTTTATTTATATGGTACCAAGACAGACAAGGTACATCTTGGGATTTGCCTTCTTCCTTGTCCCTATGTCCTGTATATAAGGTATCACACCTGAAACTACATCAATAGTTCGGTAAAAAGAACTGTTTCTATTTAGCGCTACATTTATATATACACAAATGGGCAAAATAAAAAAAAAATAAAAAAAAGGCAGAGGACTAAGGCCTAGGCACCAGGACCTGTAGTCCCCCGGAAGCTATTGTTTGCCCATTATGGACTTACAATGCCTTATTCACTGTGTCCCTGGGTGGAGGCAGCCATTGGGGTAAATTACAGGGTTTGGCTTTCTCGTGTCAGATAGTCATCAGAGACACAGTAGCGACATCACCAAAACTCACTCTGTATGTCCAGAGACTAACAGACAGATATAGCAGTACTGTATACTGCTTTCACACTGAAAGCACCGGCTGTTAGCGGTAAAGCGATTGCGTGTTTCAGCAGCGCTTTAGTACCACTTTTCGCCCGCTAGCGGGGCGCTTTTAACCCCCAAAAAGTAAACTCCTGTTTTGCAGCACTTTGAAGGCGCTGCCCATTCATTCCAATGGGCAGGGTGTTTTGGGAGCTCTAAAGACAGGGCTCCCAAGCGCACTGCCCGAGTGTGTAAAGTCACACTAGAATGAATGGGAGGTGGTTTTCAGGCACTTAGAGGCTATTTCCAGCTAAAGCGCCTGAAGCCTGCCCCAGTGTAAAAAGGGTCTTAGATCTCACGCTGCAGATATATAGTTATGAGCCTATAGGCATAGAAGTGCCTAAGCACACTCGTGTAGCAGGAAGTGAACAGCTAGTGTTCAGAAAATTAAAGTAGAACTATAGGCAAAACCTTTTTTTTTCCATTTTGGATGAGCGAGGGAGGGTTAACTTCTGTTAGAGATTTACCATCACTTCCTGTCCCATAGCCAAACCCTGTAAATTAAGGAAATTCCTTGGTGACCCCCCACGATGGAAGATTTCTCTTATTACTTTTCTGGGGACAATTCAAAGTTTGGGATTTTCTTTTACGTTGACTTTCAATGATAATTGTAAAAAGGACAAATAGAGAGGGTGAATCTCCCTAATTGGGACATAGACAGCAATAATAACTGACCGGTGTTCTAATCCCTCTGCACTTAAAAAAACAAAAAAAACAAGTTTTGCCTTTAGTTGTACTTTAAGTCCTGATGAATCACTTGCCCCTTTCGCAGGTATAGCTATGTAAAACATTAAAAATAAATGCCTATACTGTTTAAAATTCAATAAAGCCCTGTCTCACCCTGCTCAGTTGCTCTCTATTCTCAGCATTGTGCCTAAAATCAGAGCCACTAGAGGCCAACTGACAGCATTAAGATTTAGGCCTCATGCACACAGGATGTTATAAAAACGGCAGCAGCATTAGGGGTAGAAAGCTGTAGAATGAGTTTTTCAGCAATAGTGTTTTTTTTTTTTTAGCAACACTATATTCCCACAAAAGCTTATGGGTCAACAACACTGATAAACGCAGAATAGCCACGTTTTTTTTGTGTTTCACCATGTTTTTAAGCTTTTATCAAAACTCCTCTCAAAACCCACTAGTTCTGGGTTTTTTTCCAGCCAAAAATCACCCATGCCAAAAACTGCTGATAATAGCCTATGTGCGCATGGACACATAGGGGGTTATTTACAAAAGGAAAATCCACTTTGCACTACAAGTGCACTTGGAAGTGTAGTCACTATATCTGAAATGAGAGAAAACTCTGCCGATTTTATCATCCAATCATGTGCAAGCTAAAAGTCTGTTTTTTATTTTCCTTGCAAGTCCCCCTCAGATCTAAAACGACTGCACTTCCAAGTGCACTTGCAGTGCAAAGCGGATTTGCCTTTCGTAAATAGCCCCCATAGGGTAACATGCTGGGGAGTTTATTGGCTGCAGAAAAAAAAACATCTGAAGCCAAATACAGCTGCTGTAAAAATGTCCAGTGTGCACGTCACACTAGAATGAATGGGAGGTGGTTTTCAGGCACTTAGAGGCTATTTCCAGCTAAAGCGCCTGAAGCCTGCCCCAGTGTAAAAAGGGTCTTAGATCTCACGCTGCAGATATATAGTTATGAGCCTATAGGCATAGAAGTGCCTAAGCACACTCGTGTAGCAGGAAGTGAACAGCTAGTGTTCAGAAAATTAAAGTAGAACTATAGGCAAAACCTTTTTTTTTTTTCCATTTTGGATGAGCGAGGGAGGGTTAACTTCTGTTAGAGATTTACCATCACTTCCTGTCCCATAGCCAAACCCTGTAAATTAAGGAAATTCCTTGGTGACCCCCCACGATGGAAGATTTCTCTTATTACTTTTCTGGGGACAATTCAAAGTTTGGGATTTTCTTTTACGTTGACTTTCAATGATAATTGTAAAAAGGACAAATAGAGAGGGTGAATCTCCCTAATTGGGACATAGACAGCAATAATAACTGACCGGTGTTCTAATCCCTCTGCACTTAAAAAAACAAAAAAAAAACAAGTTTTGCCTTTAGTTGTACTTTAAGTCCTGATGAATCACTTGCCCCTTTCGCAGGTATAGCTATGTAAAACATTAAAAATAAATGCCTATACTGTTTAAAATTCAATAAAGCCCTGTCTCACCCTGCTCAGTTGCTCTCTATTCTCAGCATTGTGCCTAAAATCAGAGCCACTAGAGGCCAACTGACAGCATTAAGATTTAGGCCTCATGCACACCGGATGTTATAAAAACGGCAGCAGCATTAGGGGTAGAAAGCTGTAGAATGAGTTTTTCAGCAATAGTTTTTTTTTTTTTAGCAACACTATATTCCCACAAAAGCTTATGGGTCAACAACACTGATAAACGCAGAATAGCCACGTTTTTTTTGTGTTTCACCATGTTTTTAAGCTTTTATCAAAACTCCTCTCAAAACCCACTAGTTCTGGGTTTTTTTCCAGCCAAAATTTTATTTTCCTTGCAAGTCCCCCTCAGATCTAAAACGACTGCACTTCCAAGTGCACTTGCAGTGCAAAGCGGATTTGCCTTTCGTAAATAGCCCCCATAGGGTAACATGCTGGGGAGTTTATTGGCTGCAGAAAAAAAAACATCTGAAGCCAAATACAGCTGCTGTAAAAATGTCCAGTGTGCACGAGGCCTTACTGTTGCTGAAGGGGGAAAGAAAAACAGGAATGACAGACTGTACAGAGGGGACACAGATTAGAGAGGAAGAAAAGAAAAGCATGAGAGGTGACAGGACAAACTTTGCTGCCAGGGAGATACTAAAGGCGTTTAATTTACAAGGATAGTGTCTTATCTTTTCTCCCCAATATTCAATTTTCTCTCTCATTGGCAGCCTGTGAACTTCAGCACTGTAAAGCTTCTGTCAGCCTTCCTCTGCAGGGGCCCGTTTACATCAGAACGCGATGCAGGAAACCTGATTTTGGTGTGAGTTTCTGACATCGCTTTCAAAGCACACTATAGCGATCTGCAGTGGGTATCAATATTAAAAAGGTAATGACACCACAAATTCAGGTTACAAATGCAGTGCGTTTGCTGGCGCTAGATCACATGGTACAGAAGTACCATGCAATGCAGTAAGTTTCCAAAAGTAGCGCATGTACTACTTTGGGTGTGGTGTGGTGCAATTTCAGTGGATTCAAAATAAATGGGCTGAAAAAAAAAAAAAAAATCACACCGCACAGAACTGTATGGGGATATGCGTAATTCCCAATGTGAACCAGCCCTAACCAAGCCATACAATAAAATAGGGGGTCGACTGATTATCGGAGCGGCAGATATTTAAAATTTTCAAGTTATCGGTATCGGTCAGAAACGTACCGATACTGGTCAGACCTCCACTCACTGCAGTCTCTGCCAGCGGTGTGGCAGGCAGCAGAGAGATGACATATCTCACTGCCCACCTCGCATCACCACTATTCCGCCCCTTCAGCAGGGCCGCAAAGGCTGCTCTTGACAGAGCTGCAGCCGCGAGCAGAGATATAGTTACGTCATCTCTCACCGCCCGCATGTCGATGTTTACCCGCTCAAACGCCGCTGCCAAAAGTAGTGCAAGTAGTGAAAAGCTGCATATGGGTGGCAGGTGACAGTGGCATGCTGCATCTGGACGGCAGGTGAAATACTGCACCTGGGTGACAGGTGACAGTGGCCAGTGATATGCATCTGGTGTATATACTGATATATATATCAGTATATCAGTACCTGTTATTGGCCTGAAAGACAGCCGAAAATCGGTATTGGCTCTGAAAAAGCGATGTCAGTCAACCCCTACAATTAAGGCTGGAAAAGTACATATTTTAATTGAAAAAAAACTGGCATAGTTTTGAGAACAAGGAGAGGGCAAAGAGTATAAATTAAAGTAGTGCTCTGGGCTTCAACAAAATGGCAGCGTACAGCAAAAAGAAACAGGAGCAATGCTGGAGGCAATTTACAACACACACCAATTTTGGTAGCATTATTAACCTCTTCTCACCGACTGCCTTCTGGCCCTTCAAGAGTTCTAAAAGCTGGGAGATGGAGGTAGGCATTTGAGTCATGCGACCACTGTGACTTCCTGTCACACGATTGGAATGCTCCCGGTCACAAGTATGTATCGGAAGCTTATCAATCCCCGCCAGCTACCCTGCAGGGTAGGGTACCCTGCTGCGCTCTTAGCACAGCAAGCATATGCGGCCGCTTGGCCTTAAGGCCCATCCCTCGAGTGGCCGCAAAAATACAGGGTTAATGTGAAATGTATGTTCTTTTGTTAACAGGTTGATAAAGAAAATGAATTGCTATAGGTTTAATTCAGAAAAAAATAAAACTAACTCCAGCTAACATTTTCTTAATACAGTTAGAACTCTTTACACAAGTGGTGCCCTCTGAATTGCAATTTGCAGTGGATTTCTTTTCAAAAGGGCACTTGACAGGTTGTGCTGAGGCATTATGCTGCCTCCTCACTGCTCAACTCCTAATGTTGTATGCAGTACTGTCTGCCAAGCATTACAGGTTGGGGAGGGGAATCAGTTTTGCCTCGGTGTAATGCTCCATGTCATATGTACACCCCCACCTACTGCCTTTTCGATTTAGGAGGGAGGAGTTTGTAGGAGAGGTAAAAACATGGCCTAACCATTACCACCCCCCCCCCCCCCAAACTACAAGGCTCAGCCTTAGAGCAACATTTATTTTTCTTGTGGAGTCTTATGAATAAAAGCTAGGCACTGTAACCTCTACCACCAATTTAATTGAATAGCTCAGAAGTAGAAAAATAATGGATCTATTCGCAGGATCAACTATGTTGCAGGGGCACGCAGAAAAACAAAAACCATTGCGTTAATGCTATACACAGAACGTAGCAGATATGATTTTTTTCTTTTTTATTGTGGCCAGTTACAATATAAAACAGAAGTCTAAGCAATTCACAGTTTTGCAAGTCATTTTTTTCAACTTTCTCTTTTGTGCCTTGAATTTGAGCCTGTATTGATTTAAAAAAAAGAGAAAAAAAAAAAACCCTTGGCTGCAATATGCGTTAAGGTAAAAAGCTGCTTTGACAGTTTGTGCTTATCTCCGTACAAAGTCTGTTTCGCCACACTCGAGGAAGAATTGCATTCTAAAGGGCGTTACCCCACCACATTTAAATTTTAAAAGCATTTTGTTTTTAAGCTGGACAAAAGCCATGATGTCATCATCAGGCAGATTAGGTAAAGAAAAACAGACAAAAGTTATGTAGCTCAACGTGCTTTACAAACACTAATACACAGACACACGACCAAAGATTCTGTACACTATTAACGGTGACATTTTATAATAAATTAAGTTTTATCTTGTTTCCCTAACATCTGTCAAAATATATTCTGTAATGTTTACAAAGAAAAATATATCTAAAAATCAAGGTGAATGACGATTAGATTATTTTTGTGTGTTCTATGATCAAGGATGCCTTTTTTTTTTCTTATAAATAGATGAGAGGTAGGGGTAATATTTTTTTTTGCAAGAAAAAGCAAGCCCATCACAAATATAAAGCTATTAAGGCAGCATAAGGAAAAAAGCAGCAGTTGCATGTTGCCTGCAAGTATCTTTTTTCCCAGAATTATTTTCATGGGAAGGTCCTCAAACCCACAGAAGGTCATTACTTTCAGGGGGGAGGGGGGTGCAGATACCTGTATAAACCAGGTATCTGCACCCACTTCCGGGAATAGCTAGCCACAGATGCCACACCCCCCGTTGTGTTCTAGGAAACACACAGTCCTCAGAACACAACGGGGACCAGTGAAGACGCGTAGTACGACTCGCGCAGAAAGGAACTGGGCAGTGAAGCCGCAATGCTTCACTTCCTGATTCCCTTTTTGAGGATGTCGACAGGGGCAGCCGAGAGACGAGCAATTGCTCATCTGCTGCCGACATCGCGGGCACCCTGGACAGGTAAGTGTCTATTTATTAAAAGTCAGCATCTGCAGTATTTGTAGGTGGACCTCCTCTTTTTTTTTTTTTTTTTTTTTTTTAAAAAAGGTAGAGCTGCACGATTCTGGCTAAAATGAGAATCGTGATTTTTTTTGTTTAGAAGATAGATCACGATTCTCACAGCGTTTGTTTTATTCATTGAAGTGTATTTTTATCCATAAAATTGCATTTGAAAGAGCGATGGGCAAATACAGTGTGGCATAAAATATTGCAGCAATTGCCATTTTATTCCCTAGGGTCTCTGCTAAAATATATATAACGTTTGGGGGTTCCAAGTAATTTTCTAGCAAAAAATATTGATTTTAACTTAAGCTACAAGTGTCAGAAAAAGATTTAGACTAAGTGGTTGAACTTCCTGCATTTACAACTTGGCAGACTGCCCAGACTTTTTTTTTTTTTTTTGTAAAGTTTACAAAGTGTATCCCTTTGATCTAAGAAGGAAGGTTAGTTACAATGTTTCATAGGTAAAAAAAAACCTTGTGCCTTTGCAACCACTTTAAGCTCCAAGTCACAGATCTGGCATTGGAGGCAATGTATGTGCTTTACTAGCCTACCATCACACATGCATACTGCAGGGGATTTCCTGACCATCATACTGATTCAGAGGCTTTAAAGTGGTTGTAAACCAACTTTTTGTACTTTTACCTATAGGTAAGCCTAGAATAAGGCTTACCTATAGGTAGTGGAAATATCTCCTAAACGTGCGCCATTTAGAAGATATTTCACTTGTAGTCCGCCGGAAATGGCTACGGCGCATGCAAGAAACTAAACTAAAGGCCATTTCTTCCCTAGCATATGCCGCAGGTCGCGGCTCCCGTGCGCATGCGCGGGAGTGACTTCACACGGCTCAAGCAAATCACAGAGCTGGAGTGCGCGGCCCTGAAGGAAGAGGGCAAGAAGATGGACGCTGCCCACACAGGGGACACCGCTGGATTCTTTTGCAGGTAAGTGGTACATAATGGGCTAGTATGCGATGCATACTAGCCCATTATGCTTTTCTTTTGCACTCTATACAGGGATCAGAAGAGGAAGTAAAACCCATCAGGGTTTACTTCCTCTTTAAGGTGTTCTACTTCACAGACCTTGAAAAAGTAAGCAGATCAGGATTCAGCTTGCTTATTCCAACTCCAAAAGCTAAAGTATTGTAGCTGGAGACAAACAGTCAAGTAGAGGTTTCATAAAGAAGTCAGTAATGGTAGCCTTTATATTTCCCACAGTACAGGGTAACTTAATTTACAGCTAGCAAACAAAGTGCACCTGGGTTTCAGGCCCCACCCTTAGGGGAAGAATTAAGAGGAAATAAATACATGCAGGAAAGTTCCACTACCAGCTTTTAATTTGAAGTTGCCTCTATAGCCCTTTATAGCTGTATACATGTTAAAGGCTTACTTTGGTTTGTGTATGAGCTGGTGGACTGTAAAATGTTATTCTGGCATCATACTTTGGCTGAAACAATGACTACTTAATGGACTCATTAACACCATTTCACTTATTTTCATGCGTTTAAAGCAAACAAAACCAAAGTATAAGATTTACTGCAAAGCTCGGAATTGGAAAATTATTGTAGTAAGTTGAATTTGGCAGAGTACTGAAAGGCCTATCATCATGTGCAGGTACATTTCATTCATGAAACACATTTCTCTTACAGGCATGTATAGGTGTAAATGAGCCATAAAGAGATACCCAATTTACCCTCAAACACAAAACATTCATGTGCAATGCTGAAATATTTCTTACTTTACAATATCTGTGAAAAAAATGAAACTGCTCCGAGATTCAAAGCTCTTCATACCAAGTGTCAGGACTACACAACTCATTATCAACCTTATAGGTCCCAGATATGGGCTTACCACAGAAAATCAGAAACGGTATGCTCAGAGGTTATAGGCAAGTGTTCGATAAAAGGCCAGAAATGAATAAAGCAGCCTTTTTTTTTTTTTTTTTAACATATAACTAAACTAATCAAACTGCCATCTTATGAAGATGTCAAAAATGACAGCAAGAGACATGCATCTTTATGTATAAATACACATTCAGAAGAACCCACGCACAATTCATACAGCAGCAGTTGATCACATACATTCTTTGGGAAGTCCAGTAATCCCACTGGAATGTGCAATGTTAAAGTTCTAACCTACATCTACAAGATAGTAAATATGGTAGCAGCCCAGTTGGAGGTAAGAAAGGGAAAAATAAAAAAAACATTTAGAAAACCTAGACAAATGAACTAACATCTTAAATGGGATTTTCACATTACCCCAGATGTGGTAACCCTTGCCAATTTGAATTCTCCAATCAGGAGAATGATGCATTTCAGAAAAGGTAAGGAATGGGGCAGATAGCCCACTAACATTTAATTTACTGCTACTTTCCCTCAGTACAAACGCTGTACTGTAATAACTAGCTTGGCATTGTAAAAAAAAAAAAAAAAGTCTACTTCCATTCAAGGTGCCCTGCAAATCTCAGCTGATTTAAATTCTAATAAGACTTAGAAGTGGATGTCACGTTTCCCATGTATAGTCTCTGAAGGCAATCTGAATGAGACGTAGTTCAAGCTGAAAGGCATCTGGACGCTCCTGAGGGTTAGCGGACAACATCTGTTGAAGCAATTGTTTCATGCGCCGATTCATGGTTTTTTTCTTGATGGGAATAGGAATTTCCATTTTGGGATTCTCGAGCAACGCTTCTCCCACAGGAACAGTTTGTGCCCCCCGTTGAACATAGCCACCAAGCAATCTCTTTTTGGTGTGACTGTCCAAGATGGTTAAGCGCTCAAGCATGGCCCACAGTATCACTCCTAGAGCAAAAATATCTGCTTTTGCTGTATAATGACCCTCCCACACCTCGGGTGCCATGTAGAAATCAGTGCCACATGCAGTAGATAAAAAGCTCTTGTTGACACTGGCTGGTTCTTCGGGGTTCAAGCCTGAAGTAGAACATACTTTACTCAGTCCAAAGTCAGCCACCTTTAGGGTAGGTTCATCCATACCATCACGTGCTTTACACACCAGAATATTATCAGGCTTTAGGTCACGATGTATTATCTGGTTCTTGTGTAGAAATGCAAGTGCACTACTTAGTTGCAACATGAAACTGGTGTTGGTTCGACGACTTGGTCTTCTAGTTAAGATGTACTCGTTCATATCCCCTCCATCACAAAAATCCATCACGAACCATAGACAATAAGTACTGCGTGGGTCAAAGGCAATTTTGCCTTTTAGAGAGGTTTCCACCAACTTCAAGAAAAAAAAATATAAATTGGGAAATTAGGTAAAGTTATTTAGTAATCCCAAATTGCATGCACAGAACATTGGAGTTTGATATATCAATCTGCCAAACAACCAAAGTAATGCAGAAAGGTGAATATTTAATTAATATTGCACAAAATACAACTAAAGCGTTATTCACAGAACAAAATACACACACTTTCCTCTAAAGTAAAAATGTAAAAAGGTTTTTTTTTTTTTTTTTATATATATTCTTCACATATTTATGCATTTAAATAACATTATAAAAGAAAGATATATACAAATCCAGTCATTTTTGATTATACTCAAAAGCATTCTACACACATACAAATGGACTCCCCTTTAACACTCAGATGGGGAACAGGCCTAAAATGTATAGGCTCCTCAGCATACCCATACATGTGCCAAGTTTGCAGCAGATTAGGCTAAATTTCCACGGGTGCTCCGCCACAGTGTGAATGGAAGCGGCAAGACTCTACCAATTCTTTCTGCAGTTTTTGACAGGTGTGAGTGGCTAGTTGCACCCATCGAGCCAATACACTTCAATGACAGGTTGTCGGCGACCACAGCTATTCATGACTGTTCACACAGCCAGCGATTACCGGCACTGATTGCTGCGGGACGCACTTTGTGTGGATTCCTGCTGCTGCTATTCCCACTGTGGCAAAACGCTCATGTGAATGTAGCCTTAGGCCATTTCCAAATGTAAAAGTAAATGTCTTGTGTATACACTGAAGGGACAAGACAGAAAACGATTACATAATACGTTATCACCATGTATGCTGTCATCATACAACCACTATTACTGTTCTGCATGGTATTCAGAAATTCAGTTTAGACAATCATTTGGACTAAACAGAGACCAATGGCACAGGTCAGACTACCCAAACCAGCCCTTGTGTCCAAGTCCTTACGTGTATTGGTCATTATAGCATCTTGAAACAAGTGTACTGGCAAGAACGAACATACTAAGCTAAATTTAGTAAAGAGATTTTTATTTTAGCTTGTGTTCAAGTTTACTTATTCTATCAGGTTCAATGGAATAAGATCACAAGGCTAGGGTGGAAATTACTCTTTCAGTAATTCAGCCCTATTTTTATGTCAGTTCTCTAAACATTTATTAAATATTTCTGCCTTTTCCTCACCGGAAGGTAAAGTGCTGAACTGGATCCATGTAACATGCGTTGAACTGTCCCATCTCTCTGCAGGACACACTCCTCCAAGTGAATTACATTAGGATGTTGGCCTTGGATGCTGCTCAATGCCCAGAACTCCCTCAGTGCCAATTCAACATTCTCTGGCGCTTGGCAGCGGATTTTTTTAACTGCAACTCGCTGGCATGTCCTGCGAACTAAGGCCTCGTACACCACTCCATAGCTGCCACGGCCTACTTCCTTTATAAGGTCATACTTAGGCTGGCTACTGACCATCTTCATACTTACTAAATGGGAAACAAAATGATAGGTTACTGGAAAAAAAAAATCTCCAATATAATTTATAGTATCAGTCCTTAAAAAAATGGTTATTAAATACTTTCTACGCATGTACAAATCTGACTTTCATTTTAAAGAAAGGTAAATTAAGTCATGCATCGATGTACAGCTCTAAATTACCACTACAACCATACATCACTGGTAAGTACAACACAGAACATGTAAGAAAGTTACATGAACTAGAAATGACAGGATTAAAAATAGGTTAGGTTGTTTAAATAGGTTCATTTAATGTGGCCCTTGGAACCCATAGCAAATGATCTAGGTGCCTGGACACAATTTTAAATTTTCAGAGTGGCCCAGGAATCCCAAAACTTCAGGTATTCTGTTAAGCAAACACCAACAAAAGCTTAGGAGGTATTGCAGATGGACCAGAATGCAACACTTCCAGACAATTTTGGGATCATCTCATCTCAGGTAGTTTATTAGGATACAAATATTTTACCACTACAAAACATACAAATTAAAATGATCCCATAAAGGAAACTAACAGAACATGACAGGATAACTAAGCATTTGAAAAGGTTAGCTTCAGAATATAAACATCTGCATGCAGAACAATCTATGAGAGGTTTCTTCTTACCTTCACTTGAAAAAGCTTTCACATCATATACATTTTCACCAGGAATTTTCAGTATCACACCACTACGCCAAATAGCAGCTTGCATTTCGAATAAAAGGGTGCAATAACACCTGCTACATCTGTAGACAGTGACTGTGGGAAAACCCAGTAGATATTTAAAATTAGTGAACAAAGTAGCAGATATTTACATGACATAAGGCTAAATTTACAAAGTTCCTGTAGTTAACCAGAACAAGAATTTTTATTTTCAAGAGCACGACAGCCAATTTTTTTCGCAATCCTTTGAGATTCGAAAATTCAGTTACATGACTAAAAAGATCCTAATTTCTCCATGAACATTTTGTGTATTGAACCTATTATGCACAATTTGGAAGTAGGCAAATGTTAGAACCTTTTAGTGGTTCCCCAAAATTGTTTTTTTTTTTTTTTTTTTTATCCATACAAGCTGGACTCTGGTGGCTACATACTGTGTGTGATAGTGTCATGGGCAAGTCCATGAATGTAAACTCATGCTACATGCATATAGATTAACTAGCTAGTGTCTTAGTTTGGACCACCTTACTACATACTGTGGTAAGGCTAATCCACAGAACTATGCAAACTACAAGGCTTAGACACAAAGAAGCCCAGTTATAATGCAGAGGTAAAGATGTATAATAAATACACCTGCACAGTAGTGTGCTTTACAAATATGCTTTAGGATTCCAAGTCAAGCAAAGTCCCATTCACGTGAAAGTAAATGTTCTGGGAGGAGGAGAGCCTGGTCCTGTTATCTCTCCACTTGTGCACAGGAGTCAGTCATTCCAGAACAGCCAAAAGTTTTCCAGGAGCTCAGTGCACATTCTTTTGACAGTTGCAAGGAGGAAGGTATGTTTGTATTACTACAGAAGAGACATAATATGTCTTTTCTGCAAGAAAAATCTGCCTACTCTCAGTTTTCTAAAAAAGGTCAGACACTTCCATCTTCTCCCGGGTTTCCTTCCAGGTTCGGATTCTTTGGTCACTTGATTGGCTGGGCCAGGATGAGTTCACGCCAACACATGTGCACAGGAGTCACGTCGTTTCGGCACAGAGCCATCTTGTAAATGTACACTAAACTAGGAATGTGCAGCTCAGTATATATTCAGAAAAAACTCTGGGTCTCTCCCATCATAAAAAAATCCTACCTGCCAGTCATTTTTTTTATTATGCATGTTTAGTACTGCTTAAACAAGGAATTTGATACCTCAAGGCATATGTGCCTTAAATATATTACTGCGTTTGTCCCAGGATAGGTGCTTTGTAAGATTAGTTAGGGACCACACTAACAATGATGAGTTCAGGTGCGCTTAGATCCTAGTCTGAATCCACCTGAGATGTCCCATCAGGAAGCTGTCACTGCACACAGTCAACCACAAGCAGGCGAGGCATTCCTCCGCCCCACAGACAGGCACATATGCCCCCCCTTGTATAGGCATGGCTGTAGGGCAGGGAATGCCTCAGCTGCTTCTGATTGGACCAGTACAGCGATAGCACACGTAGGTCTGGACTAGGTTCCAAACATGCCTGAGATCATCCCTAGTGTGAAGCATTGTGGCTTCCATGTGGAATTAGCCTGTGGGCCGATGGGAAATAATAAAAAAAAAAAAACTAACAGATTACCCCATCCACGCTATAATATTCTGACAGCTGTCAGGATATTCTACAAGCTGCCATTTGACTCAAAAATGTTCTGCCAAGCTCATTTGTTTGAAAAACATGGGCCAACATGGTTACACATCTAGCAAAATTCATCAGGGAACCAACCAAAATTTGAACAATGTATTGCCAACTTAAAGGTGAACTCATAGGGCGGCACAGTGGTGTAGTGGGTAGAACTCTCGCAGTAAAAAGGGTTGCTGGTTCGAATCCCAACCACAGCACTTGTTCTCCCTGTGCCTGCGTGGGTTTCCTCCTACACCGGGAGGTTAATTGGCTTCCGTCTAAATTGGACCTAGTCTATGAATGAGTTAGGGACCTTAGATTGTAAGCTCCTTGAGGGTAGGGACCGATATCAATGTATAGGTAATTCGCTGCATAAATTGACGGTGCTATAGAAATACCTTAAATAATAAGTATCCTTTAAGGCTATTAAGGAAAACCATGTGAACCCTTAAGCCTCGGTTCACATCTGTGTGCACAGTATGTAGAGCAGCCTATTAATTTCAATGGGTTGTACTACGTGGGAAAAGAAGTCCTTGACCCTTTTTTTTTTTTAAATCGCGACACACCGAGCTGCATGGCACCCCTACCAAATAGCAGTACGTTTCTCTATGTGGGAACACGATTTTGCACAGGGCCAAGGCACGCAGTGGTGTGAACCTAGCCAAAAGCATACCTTTATTCCTAAAAATAAAATCAGTCTGCATCTTTTTAACACTCTAATCTAATCTAATCTTCAGCCTACAAACAACCATTGGAGTAGAGCTGACCTGACAATGTATCCTTGAGGGGGACCAACTACAAGAGCCTAGAAGAGACAACTAGCTCCCTATGACATCAGAAAGAAAGATGGCGGCACAGGACCTGGCGTGCAAGTGGCCGAGCAGTCCAAACGATGGCTCCGTACATATTATTAGAGCATAACCCAGTGAAAAAAATGCAAGAAAGGTTAAAAGAAAAAAAAAAGAATTAACCCATTGGGAACTGGAGCATTCTCCTACACTACATGATCTGTCTATACAATAAAATCCATGTATCATTCCATCAGATCATCTAATAATCCACGTAGGCCTCAAGTGACAGTCACAGAGATTAGCAAAAATATAGCTAACCCCGTAAAAAGGCAAAGATAAAAATGAAGTATAATATTCAGCTTGTGATAAATCAGCAGAATTTCCTAGAAATCCCCTTTTCTAGCCAGTGACTGAAATCAGGAGCCCCTGACAAGCAATTCCCTCACCATGCAGTAGTAGCAGCAGGCCAGTCACACAATGTAGGTTAGACATCTGGATCTTTTGTCTGCACAACACCACCAGGGAGAGCTGGGCAGCTCCCAATTACTACACCCCAATATCTACACCCACACTACACTATGCTCCTCAATACACACCTGACTGGAGACAGATCACCTCCAGCTATGCTGATCACCTTACAGCCCCAGTATGTGAGTGCACTTTATTGTTTAAGCATTCACCACACGTTTTCATACAATGAAGGCTCAATTGCCTTTCCCCATACAGCAGCAGAGACTCGAACTCCCCTATAGAAAGGTGCTGAGGACAGGTGCCTGCGGTCGCACAGGATGTCATATACGTGTGCCGCTAAAAACAAGCCGTTTTTAACGCTCTCACCTCAGCTTTTCTCTCCTGTGGCCGCCGCCATTTTGCCTCGCGCGCGCTCACACACCAAGCGCGTGCACCGCGCATTACGTCAAACAAAGGAAAGCCGCGCATGCGCGGAGGGAAGGGGCACGCCGTGATCTAACGGTAGGAACAGAGGCAGTGCGGAGCTTTGCCAGGGACCGGGGCCATGATGAGGAGCGTGACGACACCAAGCGAAAGGGACGATTTCACTGTCACCTCAGGAACCACTTCAATACCGGGCACTTATACACCTTCCTGCCCAGGACAATTTTCAGCGCTGTCTCAATTTGAATGACAATTGCGCAGTCATGCTACACTGTACCCAAACTACATTTTTATCATTTTTCCCCCTCAAATAGAGCTTTCTTTTGGTGGTATTTGGTCACCTCTGGGGTTTTTATTTTTGCTAAACAAACTAAAAAAGATCAGCATTTTTGAAAAAAAAAATATGTTTTCTTTGTTATATTATATTGTTTTCTCCTACACTGACGGGTAAGGATGAGCTCAGGCGTGTTCGCATGGTCCACGTGCAGAGCCCGCCAGGAAGTCGGCGCATCGCTGCGCTAATCACAGGCAGTGAGACATTGCCCCGATGCACAGCTGCAGAGATCGGACAATGTCTCACTGCCTGTGATTAGCGCAGCGATGCGCCGACTTCCTGGCGGGCTCTGCACGTGGACCATGCGAACACGCCTGAGCTCATCCCTGAGTTAAGGTTAAAAAACACCTGTCAGTCACCGGTCCCCAGCCCCCCCCCCATTTTACTTACCTGAGCCCCTTCGTCTTTTCGGCGCTGTCCTGGCTCTTGATTGGATAGATTGATAGCAGTGCAGCCATTGGCTCCCGCTGCTGTCGATCAATGACCCAGGGGGCGGGGCCGAGTCGGGCATTCGTGTCTGTGCACGCTTCTCCTAGGGGGTTATCTGATGCGGTGAGGAGTGCAGGGCTCAGGAGTGCGTTGTACAGAGTGCAAGGTTGAGGAATACGTTGTACAGAGTGCAGGGTTCAGCAGTATGTTGTACAGAGTGCAGGGTTCAGGAGTGCGTTGTACAGAGTGCAGGGTTCAGGAGTGTGTTGTACAGAGTGCAAAGTTCAGGAATGCGTTGTACAGAGTGCAAGGGTTCAGGAGTGCATTGTACGGAGTATAAAGTTCAGGAATGCATTTTATACAGAGTGTAAAGTTTAGGAGTGCGTTGTACAGAGTGCAAAGTTCAGGAATGCGTTGTACAGAGTTCAGGGATTAGTTAATCTGCAAAGACACCCATTAAATATAGCACACTTACTGTATCTTCCAAAATCTTGATTAGCAGCATACAGGAGCCGAGGCAAGACTGTCAGGGCTGGGCTTAGCCCTTCTCTGAGCTGGGCGCTCAGCTGTCGGCTAATTGACAGCTCCCATCTTTCTCCACAGTTACCCAGCTGTTGATCCTGCTCGTCAGTCCTGCCTACTTAGGGCTCTTTCACACGGACGGTCCGTATGTCCGTTTTTCATCCATCCGTTTTCGGATGAAAAAAAACGGACATACATGTATCCCTATGGGATAGCGGGTGTCAGCGGATGAAAATCCGCTGACACCCGCTCTCGTCCGTGCCCGCTATGCTCCGTTTCTGCAGACGGAGGAAAACCCCATTTTTTCATCCATCTGCAGAGCGGATCGGATGACGACGGACTCTACGGTCCGTCGTCACCCGATCTCCCATAGCGGAGAGCGGTGCTCTGACAGGTCCATCCCTGCACGGAGTGCAGAGACGGACCTGTCATCTTCCTGCTCAGTGGAGATCGCTCCGGCGATCCCAGCTGAGCAAGCGGCTATCCACGGGGCGGATCTGCACTGATCCGCCCGTGTGAAAGAGCCCTAAAGCCGTTCAGTCCAGAGGAGCTCTGCCTTCACCTTGGTCACATCACAAGAAACTATCTCCTGCGTTCCTGTTTAAAGACTGGCTTTGCTGACATCCGTTCAGGCTACAGATCCTGCTTGCTGTTCCACTACTTTGATTCCTGACTCGGCTGACGATCTGTTCTGGTTACTGAACTTTGGCAACATTTGTTATTTAATAATAAAAGTAAAAAGAAGTGTGATTTAACTGTACTTCTGTCTCAGTCTGATTTAATGGTTTCTGACACAGCCATGGACATGCAGCAGTGTGACCATCCATCCTGCACAGCCAGGCATTGGTGGGCAAGCCGAGGGCGTATGGCCGCAGTGAGAGTGATAGTGAGTGGAGCTGTCAAGTCTAACCTCTGATGTCGGGGATGGGCGAGGCTGATATGCGGAGCTCCACCCCGTTTGTCAGACAACCCCTGCAAACAACCCAAGTTTATACATCGGTGGGCGGGGAAGAAGGTGGCAGGGGGCGGAAACAACTGTATGTGCACCCACAGCTGTGTATAATAAACCTGAATCACCCCTAAGTGAAAATGTCCAAAGTGGGTCCAATTAGCCATTTTCCCTCCCCGATGTCATGTGACTCAGTGTTACAAGGTCTCAGGTGTGAATGGGGAGCAGGTTTGTTAAATTTGGTGTTATCGCTCTCACTCTCACATACTCATCACTGGAAGTTGAAGATGGCACCTCATGGCAAAGAACTCTCTGAGGATCTGAAAAAAAAGAATTGTTGCTCTACATGAAGATGATCTATGCTATAAGAAGAGTGCCAAGACCCTGAAACTGAGCTGCAGCACGGTGGCCAAGACCATACAGCGGTTTAACAGGACAGGTTTCAGTCAGAACAGGCCTCGCCATGGCAGGGGGGTAGATAAGGGGGGTCAGGGGTGTTCAAACCCTCCCAGAGCATCCGGGCAAAATGCCCAGACAGTGTCCCTGTTGTTTAGCCTAAGCATCAGCACAGTAGAAGCAATCAGAGTTTCAGAGTTCAGCAGCCAGCCCCCCTTCTCAGGGGTGTTAAGGAAAGGGCGGTGGGTTTGCTTTTGGAGAAGGGGGAGTTTCTTGTAGAGAAGTTTAAAGGGGGTGGTTAATGGCAAAGGGATTTGCTTCTGGGAGGGAGTTTGATTGGACGAAGGGAGATTTTCTTCATAATTAGGAATCTATGCTGGGGGAGAGGGTGTTGACTGAGGGAGATATTTTTGCTTTTGGGGGTCAGTTTAGAGACAGGGGGGAGGGAGAGGGTTTTTTTTTCCTTTAAAAGAAATGTTTTTCTTTTAAATTATACTTGCCTAGGTGGGTGGAGCATCAATCAAATGTTGCATCTGTCCCCAGCTGCTTCTAAGACCAACAACAGAGCGATTAAACACCGCTGATCACTCAATTTTCAGCCTATACTGAGCACAGAGTGGTGACCATCAGTCCCTGGCTCTGCCCCCCCTCCTCCAAGCTCACTGGAATGCCAGGCTGTGGAGCGGCTGGCTCAGGGTCCTTGCGGCTCACTGAGAGGCTGAGTGAGCTACTGGTCCAGGCATCTGGGTGAATCCTGACTTTAAAGTTAGGATCTTTCCACAGCCGGGACCTGCTGAGCAATGCCAGCTGACAGAGGGCTATAGCTGGCTGTCAGCTAAAAATGGGTCACAAAAGTACAGAAGGAACTGCACTCCTCCCCGGGAGAAGTACAACCAAGCGGTATGCCGTCCCTTCAGAGCGCATGCACCGGTGACATCACTGGCTGCTTTCCATGTGAATATCTCCTAAACACACGTTTAGGAGACATACACTGTACCTACAGGTAAGCGTTATTATAAGCTTACTTGTAGGTACAAGTTCAAAAGCTGGGTTTACTACATTAAGACTGAATAAAAGACAACCATATTGACCAGGTGCAAGGGGCACCATCCTGTGGTAGGCAGTGCACAATATTATATATTTTTTTCATCTCTTAAAACATTTCATAAAATTTCTTAGGACACAGTTTTTTAAGGTTTAAATAAATCACAGAATTTACTGCCTACCATAATATGTTGCCCCTTGCACCTGCTCAACTTGAACAGCAAGGTTAGCTAAAATCCAGTCTTGGGTCTCATTTATACATCCTACATGACCAAGGTGCAGCAAGTATACTGCAAATACCTGCACCCGGGATCTTAGATGTTACAATGTCTTTTCAGCCTATCACTCAGGTGAACAGGCTGAGCAGCTGACAAAAAAAAAATAAAAAATCTGGGATCCTGGCTGTAGGTATTCATGGTATATTTGCCATTCCATGGGAATTTAGAATATGAATGAGATCTAAAGCCTGGTAAGTTCAAGCGGGCTTAGGAGGAGCTTGCTGTACTAATGAGTAGGGATGGGCCCGGTGCTCGATGCGAACCCACGTTCGCATCGAGCACCGGGCGTTCGCTCGCTCGGCGAGCCCAGAACTATTTGGGCCGTTCGCATCACATTCGTGTGCTGCGAGCGGCCCCGCAATGCATTGCGGCCGGCGCGGCCGGCGCAGTGCATTGCTGGCTGATGATTGGCCAAGCATGCACTGTGACCCCGCATGCTTGGCCAATCACAGCGCCGGAAACTCGGAGAGCAATAATTGGCTACAGGCAGGACGCCTGTAGCCAATTAAAGCTCAGGGGCTTTAGTACACGCCCCACCATTTAAAAGGCCACCACGCCGTCGGCGCCGGTCACATGAGTTCCGGCTTTAGGAGAGATCAGTCTGCTGATACTGTCTTTGCTTGATTCATTGCTCCAGAAAGATTTGCTCTTCTTTGCTAAACCATTGGCTAGTTCTTTGCTAAACCATTGCTACCTAAGTCATTGATCGTTCATTGCTGCTGATTGCACAGTTAGTGTGTTTTTAGCTGCTGCTAGGGATTAGTCTGGTGCGTGCTTACTGTTAGTACAGTATTGCAGTAGTACCAACCGCAGTGCTGTTAGCACAGCATTGCACCCCTAAGGCACCCATAGGACTTCTAGTGTGTTAGTGGCAGCAAACAGAGCTCCTATATTTTCTTCCCAGAAGCACCCATAGGACTTCTAGTGTGTTAGTGGCATCAAACAGAGCTCCTATATTTTCTTCTCAGAAGCACCCATAGGACTTCTAGTGTGTTAGTGGCATCACACAGAGTTCCTATATTTTCTTCTAAGCAGCACCCATAGGACTTCTAGTGTGTTAGTGGCATCACACAGAGCTCCTATATTTTCTTCCCAGAAGCACCCATAGGACTTCTAGTGTGTTAGTGGCATTACACAGAGCTCCTATATTTTCTTCCCAGAAGCACCCATAGGACTTCTAGTGTGTTTTTTGAGACGAGTGCATCAGATCGCACCACTGCTATTTGCAATATTTGTCTCAAGCGTATCTCGCGTGGCCAAAACATCAGCCGCTTGGGCACCACAAGCATGAGCAGACATATGTCGACCTGCCATGCAGCTCGTTGGCAAGCACACATAAAAGACCCACACCAAAGAACAAAGCGGACCTCTCCTTGCTCCTCATCAGCTGGGATCTCCATCCCCACTATATCTTCAGTCCTCTCTGAAAGCTGCTCTGAGAGGACTGAAGGTGTAGAATTAGGTGTGTCACAACCAAGTACTTGCAGTACACCGACGTCCGATTGTAGCAGGCAAATTTCACTGCCCCAGCTACTGGACCGTCGAAAGAAGTATACTCCCAGCCATCCACATGCCCAGCGGTTGAATGCTAGCTTGGCTAAATTGCTAGCACTTCAACTGCTGCCTTTTCAGTTGGTAGACTCGGCCCCCTTCCGTGAGTTTGTTCAATGTGCGGTTCCTCAGTGGCAGGTTCCCAAACGCCACTTTTTCTCACGGAAGGCGTTTCCGTCTCTCTACCGGCATGTGGAAGGCAATGTCCATGCCTCGCTGGACAGGGTGGTCAGCGGTAAGGTGCATATTACCGCTGACTCATGGTCCAGCAGGCATGGACAGGGACGTTATCTTTCTTTCACGGCCCATTGGGTCACTCTATTGGCAGCTGGGAGGGATGCAGGACAAGGTGCAGTAGTGTTGAAGGTTGTTCCGCCACCACGCCTCCAAAATGCTACTACTGGTTGTGACACACCTCTCTCCTCCACCCCCTCCTCTTCTTCCTCCAGTGCTCGGTCCTCTGAACCAGCGGTGCTCCGTAGGCGTACAAGGGGCTACGCGAGTACGCAGGCAAAAAGATGCCATGCCGTGCTTGCGCTGGTGTGTTTGGGGGACAGGAGCCACACTGGACCAGAGGTTCTGGCAGCTCTGCAGGGGCAGGCCGAGAGGTGGTTGACGCCACGCCAGCTTAAGCCAGGAATGGTCGTTTTTGACAATGGCACCAACCTCCTCTCCGCCCTGCGACAGGGGCAGCTCACCCATGTGCCCTGTATGGCTCATGTCCTCAACCTGGTGGTGCAGCGGTTCTTGGGCAGGTTCCCAGGCTTACAGGATGTCCTGAGGCAGGCCAGGAAAGTCTGTGTGCATTTCCGCCGATCTTATAATGCCAGTGCTCGGATGAGTGAGCTGCAAAAGGAGCTGAACCTGCCCAAGAACCGCCTAATATGTGACATGCCCACCAGGTGGAACTCAACGTTGGCCATGCTGCAGCGACTGCACACGCAGCAGAGGGCCATCAATGAGTACCTTTGCGCACCAGGATAGGGTCAGGGGAGCTTGGCTTTTTTCCCCCACGCCAGTGGAGCATGATCAGGGATGCATGCACTGTCCTTTCACCATTTGAGGAGGCCACGAGGATGGTGAGCAGTGACAGTGCATGCATCAGTGACACTGTACCTCTTGTCCACCTGTTGGAGCATACGCTGCGTGGGATAATGGACAGGGCACTTGAGGCAGGAAGAGGAGGACTTCCTTGCCTCTCAAGGCCCCCTTTATCCAGACAGTGTTCCTTCTGTCCCACCCATCACACAGGAAGAGGAGGAGGAGGAGGAGGAGGAGGAGGATTGTGTGAGCATGGAGGTGGAGCCTGGCACTCAGCATCAACAGCAGCAGCAGCAGTCTTTTAGGGATGATGTACAGTCCCAACAAACCAGTGGACTTGTACGTGGCTGGGAGGAGGTGGCTGGCGATCATGTCATCCTCAGTGACCCAGAAGACTCCGGACCGAATGCCTCAGCTAACCTACGCTGCATGGCCTCCCTGATCCTGCAAAGCCTGCGGAAGGATCCTCGTGTTCTTCGGATCAAGGAGAGGGACCATTACTGGCTGGCCACTCTCCTTGATCCACGGTACAAGGGTAAGGTTGCGGACCTTATCTTGCCGTCGCAGAGGGAGCAGAGGATGAGACATCTCAGGGAGGCCTTGCAGAAAGGTCTGTGCAACGCGTTCCCAGAAACTGGGAGGTTACAAAATCCTGGTCCTGGACGACGAGTTGCTGAGGCTTCGGTCAGTAGCAGAAGGAGCGGTGGGGAAGGTGGACGTCTGACCGATGCGTTCAGACAATTTTTTAGTCCGCAGCCCCAAGGTATGATCGGTTCCAGCAACCATCGCCAGCGTCTGATATACATGGTGCAGGAATACCTAGGGGCAAGGTCAGACTTGGACACCTTTCCCACCGAAAAACCTCTGGCTTACTGGGTCCTGAGGATGGATCACTGGCCAGAGCTTGCACAGTATGCAATTGAGCTACTGGCCTGTCCTGCATCCAGCGTTCTTTCCGAACGCACATTCAGTGCTGCTGGAGGATTTGTCACCGATCATAGGGTGCGCCTGTCCACCGACTCGGTTGATCGGCTGACCTTCATAAAAATGAATCAGTCTTGGATCACCACCAGCTACCAGGCACCTGAAGCGGATATAACGGAATAATTTATAATGTCACATCCCTTCAAGACTGCCTATGCTGATGCTGAGTGACTGTCCTGTTATGTTCACTGACTATCCTCTTCCTCCTCCTCAATGATCCATGCCACCACACCACTGCCTAAGGCACAATTTTTCAGCCCCTGTATAACAGGGGCGTGTACTTACAATTTTTTTTAAAAAATGCTTCGCAACAGGTGTGACTGCTGTGCTCCAAGTACAGTATCTGTGAGGGGTTGCAGTGTTGTGGCACCAGCACCAGTGCCTAAGGCACAATTTTCCAGCCCCTGTTGGGGCGTGTAATTACAATTTTTAGGCAATGCTTTGCAACAGGTCTCATTGCTGTGCTCAGAGTACAGTATCTGTGAGGGGTTGCAGTGTTGTGGCACCAGCACCAGTGCCTAAGGCACAATTTTTCAGCCCCTGTATAACAGGGGCGTGTAATTACAATTTTTTAAAAAGATGCTTCGCAACAGGTGTGACTGCTGTGCTCCAAGTACAGTATCTGTGAGGGGTTGCAGTGTTGTGGCACCAGCACCAGTGCCTAAGGCACAATTTTTCAGCCCCTGTTGGGGCGTGTAATTACAATTTTTAGGCAATGCTTTGCAACAGGTCTCATTGCTGTGCTAAGAGTACAGTATCTGTGAGGGGTTGCAGTGTTGTGGCACCAGCACCAATGCCTAAGGCACAATTTTTCAGCCCCTGTTTAACAGGGGCGTGTAATTACAATTTTTTAAAAAGATGCTTCGTAACAGGTGTGACTGCTGTGCTCCAAGTACAGTATCTGTGAGGGGTTGCAGTGTTGTGGCACCAGCACCAGTGCCTAAGGCACAATTTTTCAGCCCCTGTTGGGGCAATTTTGTAATTACAATTTTTAGGCAATGCTTTGCAACAGGTCTCATTGCTATGCTAAGAGTACAGTATCTTTGAGGGGTTGCAGTGTTGTGGCACCAGCACCAATGCCTAAGGCACAATTTTTCAGCCCTGTTTAACAGGGGCGTGTAATTACAAATTTTGATCCAATAGTTCACAGCAGGGCCCATTCCTGCGCCCACCAAGAGTAACTATGAGGGCCTACAGTCTTGTGGCAACACCGTCCACCACCACCACCACCGCCAAAGGCCCAATTTTTCTGCCCGGTTCAACAAGTACAAATCTTGATCTATTAACTCACAGCAGGGCCCATTCCTGTGCCCACCAGTCTTGTGGCTACACCAACATCTAATAGGGCAAATTTCTGAGGAGTATATACGGCAGGCCCCTACTTTCAAACATCCAACTTACAAACGACTCCTACTTGCAAACGGAAAGAGAAAACAGGAAGTGAGAGGAAATCTACCCCTAGGAAGGGAAATTCTATCCTGTTAGATTTAATTTGGGAAAAAGGTATCTCCTCTCTACTGATGCTTTATCACCAATCCTTGTTTCAATTAAAACCCCACTTTTCCAAAAACATTTGTCATTGGGACGGAAAGTGAGGTGACATGTTCTGAACAGATGTGCAAAGACAGCAAATGTTACAGGGGTGATAACCCCTCCCTATGTTCTCCAAAAAGCTTAAAAATAGATTTTTTTGGGATGGAGCTACACTTCATAATGTACCTGTTCAGATTCTACTTAAGAACAAACCTACAGTCCGTGTCTTGTTTGCACCACCTATATAGTGTTGTTCAGATTATATAGGGTTGTAGGTATAGGGTTTTATTTTGGGTGCGGGGTCCCCCTTAATATCCATACAAGACCCAAAGGGGCTGGGGTGGGGGGGGGGGGGGTGATGGGGTAGCCATGCCATTTTTCTCAAGGATTTTCAGCCATATGGCTGCCAGGACAAGACATGACATTAAAGCCGCAAGTGGTTTTAAATGGCTTCTTTTTTTCCTTTACAAATGTTATTTTGTGCAAGGACAGTTCTAAACACGGGAAACACATGCCACTTCACAGGCATACTTTAGACACCCCCCAGGTACCATATTTAAAGGAAAATTTCACTTTTTTTTTCACTTTATGCATCATTAAAATGACTGCTCCCGAAAAAACGTTAGTTTTTAAAAGTTCTTTTTGCATTGATATATGTCCCCTGGGGCAGGACCCGGGTCCCCAAACCTGTTTTATGACATTAACATGCATATTGGCCGTTGTAATTAGCAATTTTGATTTTGAACGTTCGCGTCCATTATAACGAATAGGGTTCGAAAATTCGCGCAAACTTTCGGTCCGTTCGAAGGTTCTGGTGCGAACCGAACCCAGGGGTGTTCGGCTCATCCCTACTAATGAGTACACTACCGCACCACAACTGCATGCATTGCTTTCTATTCAGTTGAATGGGTATACATTTTGCTGCACTGCATTGCAAAGCCTCATGGCCCCACTCTGCTTTCACATGTTTTTACCGTACCCCCCCCCCCAACATAAAAGTTTAAATGATGCCTTTAGAGGGGTTGTAAAGGTTCATATTTTTTCACCTTAATGCATCCTATGCATTAAGGTGAAAAAACATCTGATGATTACCGCCCCCCTCAGCCCCCCCGGTTTACTTACCCAAGCCCTCGTAAGTCCCATGCTCGATCGTTGCCTGGGCTCCTCGGCTCTTCATTGGATAGATTGATAGCAGTGCAGCCATTGGCTTGTGCTGCTGTCAATCAAATCCAATGACGGGGGCGGGGCAGAGTCCTGCACTCAGCGGCTATGGATGCCGAATGCAGGACTCAGAAGGGCCCACAAGGTAACCCCCCGGGAGAGCGCTTCGCCCAGGGGGTTATCTGAGATGGGGAGGAGCTAGGAGAGCCGCCGGGGGACCCCAAAAAACAAGGTCACTCTGTGCAAAACAAGCTGCACAGTGGAGGCAAGTATGACATGTTTGTTATTTTAAAAAACAAAAATCGAACCTATAGTGTCACTTTAAGTTTAAAAGACCTGAACCCCCCCAGGAAATAAAATTATCTACGGCCCTGCGCCATGGTCGACCAAAGAAGTTGAATGCATGTGCTTAGCAACATATTCAGAGGTTACCTTTGGGAAATAGATGTATGAGTGCTGCCAGCATTACTGCAGAGGTTGAAGGGGTGGGGGGGTCAGCCTGTCAGGGCTCAGACCATACACCGCACAGGCCATCAAATGGTCTGCATGGCTGTCGTCCTAGAAGGAAGCCTCTTCTAAAGATGAAGCACAATAAAGCCTGCAAACAATTTGCTGAAGTCAAGCAGACTAAGTACATGGATTACTGGAACCATGTCCTGTGGTCTGATGAGACCAAGATAAACCTTTTTGGTTCAGATGGCGTCAAGCGTGTGTGGCGGCAACCTGGTGAGGAGTACAAAGACAAGTGTGTTTTGCCTAAATTCAAGCATGGTGGTGGGAGTGTCATGGTCTGGGGCTGCATGAGTGCTGCCGGCACTGGAGAGCTACAGTTCATTGAGGGAACCATGAATGCCAACATGTACTGTGACATACTGAAGCAGAGCATGATCCCCTCCCTTTGGAGACCGGGCTGCAGGGCAGTATTACAACATGATAACAACCCCAAACACACCTCCAAGATGACCACTGCCTTGCTAACGAAGCTGAGGAAGATGATGGACTGGTCAAGCATGTCTCCAGACCTAAACCCTATTGAGCATCTGTGGGGCATCCTCAAACCATAGGTGGAGGAGCGCAAGGTCTCTTACATCCACCTGCTCCGCGATGTCATCATGGAGGAGTGGAAGAGGACTCTAGTGGCAACCTGTGAAGCTCTGGTGAACTCCATGCCCAAGAGGGTTAAGGCAGTGCTGGAAATAATGGTGGCCACCCAAAATATTGACACTTTGGGCCCATTTGGACATTTTCACTTAGAGGTGTACTCACTTTTGTTGCCAGCAGTTTAGACATTAATGGCTGTGTGTTGAGTTATTTTGAGGGGGCAGCAAATCTACAGTTATAAAAGCTGTACACTCACTACTATACATTGTAGCAAAGTATAATTTCTTCAGTGTTGTCACATGAAAAGATATAATAAAATATTTATAAAAATTTGAGGAGTGTACTCACTTTTGTGAGATACTGTAAGTATTTCCTCTGTGTATTTAGCCGAAGTTCAGCTTTAAAAATGGAGCAAGTAAAGAAAAATATAAGTTCTTCTGCCAGAAACTTAGTTTGGTCTTAACTACCTGTTTGGGTTGACAACACAGTGCCTTTTCTGCACTGAAATTCCAACTAGCCTTTTTAGCCTCGCCTGCTGAAATACAGAACTACGCTATGCTTCTTTGTCCCTCTGTACAGTGCCATCTTAACCACTTCAGCCCCGGACCAATTGGCAGCCAAAGGACCAGGCCCCTTTTTGCAATTCGGCACTGCGTCGCTTTAACTAACAATTGCGCGGTCATGCGACGTGGCTCCAAAACAAAATTGGCGTCCTTTTTTTCCCACAAATAGAGCTTTCTTTTGGTGGTATTTGATCGCCCCTGCGGTTTTTATTTTTTGCGCTATAAACAAAAATAGAGCGACAATTTTGAAAAAAATGCAATATTTTTTACTTTTTGCTATAATAAATATCCCCAAAAAATATATAAAAAAACATTTTTTTTTCCTCAGTTTAGGCCGATACGTATTCTTCTACATATTTTTGGTAAAAAAAATCGCAATTAGCGATTATTGATTAGTTTGCGCAAAAGTTATAGCGTTTACAAAATAGGGGATAGTTTTATAGCATTTTTATTAATATTTTTTATTTTATTAGTAATGGCGGCGATCAGCGATTTTTATTGTGACTGCGACATTTTGGCGGACACATCGGACATTTTTGACACATTTTTGGGACATTTGTCATTTATACAGAAATCAGTGCTATTTAAATAGCACTGATTCCTATGTAAATGACAGTTGTAGTTAGGGGGTTAACCACAAGGGGGCGGGGAGGAGTCAGTGTGACGTGTTGTGTTGTGGTTACTGTAGGGGGGCGTGGCTGTACGTCTGACGTCATTGATCGGCGTTTCCGATGACAGGGAACCGCCGATCACTGACAGTCAGTGTAGGAAGCGCGGGGAGAGGTTTGTTTACATAGACCTCTCCCCGTTCTTCCGCTCCGTAACCCGATCGCGGGATACCAGCGGCGATCGGGTCCGCTGGTCCCGCGGCCGTGGTCACGGAGCTCCCGACCGGGTCGCGCGCGCGCCGCTGGCGGCGCGCGCGCGCCCCCCGGGCAGGCAAATTAAAGGGGACGTACAGGTACGTCCTTTTGCCTGCCCGTGCCATTCTGTTGACGTATATCTACAGGAGGCGGTCGGGAAGCGGTTAAGAGCATTATAGGCCCCCGGGCAATACAGTGCACTGGGGCCCTTTCTACACAATCACGCACGATTCCCCATCAAATGCAGCTTTAGTGTGCCCGTGAATGCAGCCTCACTGTGCCCATCAAATGCAGCCTCACTGTGTCCACCATTGCAGCCTCACTGTGCCCACCATTGCAGCCTCACTGTGCCCATGAATGCAGCCTCACTGTGCCCATGAATGCAGCCTCACTGTGCCCATCAATGCAGATTTACTGTGCCCACCATTGCACCCTCACTGTGCCCACCAATGTAGTCTCACTGTGCCCACCAATGCAGTCTCACTGTGCTCACAATTGCACCCTCACTGTGCCCATGAATGCAACATCACTGTGCCAATTAATACAGACTCACCATTGTCTGGTAACACACACTCATGCAGCGGGCATCTCCTCATGTGTATCACGGAGCTGGCTGGGTCTGTGTTCGGCGGTCGCGATGTAACAAGGTCCCACCCCCCTAGACCATCGCGTGTGATAGGCGGAACCAGGGGTGTTGCTAGGTGTGAAAAAGACCAGGGGCTTCAGCCCAAAGTCCAAGGCCGGTGGAGGCGGCGGGAGGGGGTGTTAGGCTCACTTGCTGGTTGCTGTCTGGCTCACCAGCGTCCATCCATGCTGATCACTAACTGACCTACCAGACCCCTACTACACTACTGATCCCTCTCCTGACACATACACGGATCCCTCTCCTGACACATACACAAATCCCTTTCCTGACACATACACAAATCCCTCTCCTGACATATACAGAGATCCCTCTCCTGAAACATACACGGAACCCTCTCTTGACACATACATTGAATAGCGCAGCCATAAGATGGAATATTGCATAGGGGATTGTGTATGAGGGCCGCCTGAACAATGTCCTCAGAGAGATGCTGCAGATAAAGGTTTTGACAATGGCACAGTGAACCAGCCCAATGGCTCAGACCTGTAACAGCCAATGAAGGCTTAAATTATGCATTTGCTGCTGCAGCACCCCTACACAGAGACATACCAGGTACACAGGGAGGGTTACATAAATCAAAGGAAAGTACCCAGAGCACCAGCTGCAAGAAGAGAAATGAATAATGGCACGCCTATGTATACTTCAATAGATAGTGACTGTACCTACCTAAATTTATTGTTCAAAAAGTACACGTGACCATTGGTGAGTGGGCTGGTAATATTTAAAAAAAAAAATGATGCTCAAAAATTGTCTACATACAGTCACTCCTCACTATGCTTAGGTATGAGCAGGCTAGGAATTGAATAGAAGGTAGTGGCCGCTGAGCAGTTAAGTGGTAGCAAGTGAAGAGGTAACATAACTTCTCAGCAGAGCACAGTATATGCAGCCTAGGAATGCAAGCATACATTACACTTATGGCAGAAGCAGGAAGTAAATCAACAGGCTTCATTGTGGGGCACAACACATCATATACACACTCATATACACACAGACCCATGCAGACACATACAAATCCATACACACACATACAGCACAGTAAACTGACCTGCTGAACTTCTGTGTAGACCCCTCACCCCTGGCATTCTCTGCTACACATGGGGGAGGGGTGGATTTCTTAAGTTAGTGAATGCAGCCAGCAGGAGCCAGGAGAAGAGATCAGTGAGTGAAATCACAGGGCAGCTCCAAAGTGCTCTGCAATCACTTGTGCTGCCGAAGGGACTGGACTGGAGCCTCCAGTCTGGAGGTGTTAAAGTAAGCACAGCCCGATGTGCTCTAGACTGGCTGACTGACCCCCCCTTCTTCTCACATGTAAACTCAGCCCGCTCTTACCTTACATTCGCAACTTGTAGCCAGGAGTAGGGGGCTGGGAGAGAGAGACACTCTGATCAGAGGTAGCTGATCAGAGGATGTGGGGCCCCGCCCATCCCCGACATCAGTGCTTAGATTTGACAGCTCCACTCTCACTGCTGCCACACGCCCCTGCTTGCCCACCAATCACTGGCTGTTTACACTGGGGGCATGAGAAATAGGAGACCCTGGGCTTTTTGGGGACGCTGGGAAGGTGGGGCCCCCCAGGCAAGTGGGGCACCCAGGCAACTTCCCAGCGTGCCCATGCGAAAAGACGGCCCTGCCTCTGTACATGCAAAGATTGATTAATTTCCCCAGCAAAACAATGCTTCTAACATAAAAAGAGATGAACGCTAGTTATGGCTAAAGTTGCTAGAAATTGAGAAAAAACACACCAACCTCTAGTGAAATAATCTACAAAAATGTCAGCGCTAATAAACAACACACAATACAACTGGTGATCAGCAATTAAAGTGTTAGCCTGGGTTCAGACTAGTGCAGTGCGAATTCAAGGCCCTGCGTGAATGCGCAGTGAAACGCCAGCTGTTCTGCGGATTGTACGCGTTTTCGGTGCGAAGCCGCTGCAAATTCATTAGTAACTCTTCCTGCCTAATTTGAGTTGCTAATTTTATGCTGACCAAGCTTTTTGGCTGATTGTCTGGCTGCTTATAAAACCTGGTAGGTCAGTCTACACTTCCTGGTTGTCCAGCAGTCTGTACCTGTGTTTTGTGTGTTTCTTTGCAAGATGTGTGCTGCTCTGCCAATGATCATGCCAACTGTTGTTGCTGCCACAGCAGCAATCTTGCTGGAAGAAAAAAATCGTAGAAGGATTCGGAGAAGAAGAAGATACTGGGTTCACCCCATCATTGCAAATCGAGAAGAAATGATATTGAAGAGAAGAGATGATATTGTATGGGCACCTCCGTGGGCATGAAGGGAAATTTTTCAATTTCACCCCTATGTCAATTAGTAGGCGAGTACTGTTTCTGCCAAACCATACTTAATTTGTAGCCATAGATGTATAGTGTGTTTTATATTTGCAAGACCCAAGTCCATCCAGTCTAACCTATGTGTGATTATGTTATGTTAAGATTATTGTAACTAATAAGCCTTGTCCCCCCCCCCCCCCAAAATACCAACTGTACATTATTTCAGCATGCAACCTTAAGGGCACTAAATTATCCTCACCTTGCACCCCCCTCCTGGTGTAAGCCAGGTCATATTTCCATTTTTTTTGGACGTTTTACCCCCAAATACCTTGGCCCACATTTGCTAGTGACAAGTTGCTTTGTGGGTGTTGGTGTTGCCACGCAGCTTTGTTTAGCATTTTTGGCTCAGACAATTGTTACTGTTAATTTAAAAGGCCAGTGGCTTCTTCTTTGTTGAAATGAGGACCCATATGCCTTTTTTTTTTTGTTCCTGTCACTTATTTAGCCATAATTAGATTGGAACTAAGGATGCATGCCTTGTTACTCTAAATAATGTCCTTAACCACTTACCTTACTTTTTTTTTACAGTATGCCCCAATGTTTTTCCACATGTATTTATGATTTTTTTTTTTTTTTTACTCAGTTTTGACGAATTGCTGGGCTTAATCTCCCTCGCTTGCAGCGTCAGAACACGAGCTTCAGACCAAGTATCCAGCCTGCTGAAAGATTATTGATCACATTAAGGTAATTATCATCACTCATGTCATTTGTCATGCGTTATATTGACCATGTTTTTTGTATTTTTTATGTTTTTTAACCTGGGTATTTTTTTAAATATGACGGCACAAAAAATGTAGGAATAATTATTTATTCACGTATCATAAAATATGATAAAAATATAAACTTTACCCATGTATAAAACATAAATTAACTCTGCAATAACTTAAAAACAAAAAACTTGCCTGTCAAGTAGGCCTCTTCCCTGTTTTATCAAAATGTGTCATGTTGGTCCTTAACCATGAACAGACCTCATCACAGATTCTGATATGTTTTTTTGGAAGGGGCCTCATAGGAGTATTGAGTTGCGGAAGCTGGGTCATCACTGGCAGTGTGGGGAGCAGGCCTAGCCTCCCCATGTTGACTTTGCCCATACATACCCTGAGTTTGGGGGGGGGGGGCCCTAATTGAAGGAAGTGGGGATGGAATAGGGAAGGTTACTGTGTGGCCCTTCATATCTGGAGATTGGCCTGTCATAACTTGAGGGATATGATGGTGGATTATAGGGGTAAGGATGGTGTTGCTGCTCAGGGTAGTGCGGGTATCTTGGGTAGTGATGGGGAGGTCTTGGTTGGGGCACATTTGGGTATTTAAATGCAGCTTCCTCCTGTGGCTGGGAGAAGGAGTGCAGCATTTTTTTCTATAGTTTTTCGCATTTCATAGTACCGCTCTGGGGGTATCTTTTTAATTAGTGGTACAAAACTGAGCGCCAGGATTGTATCGGGACATAAAAATGCATCCACCTTTTCGGGCATGTTTTTTAACATGTCTAATAAGCGCTCACTTAGGTCTGGTTGGGATAGTGCTGGGCACTTTGCCAGGCTGATCAATTTGTGCAGGAGCAGAGGATGGCCCAGGGACAGCCTTCTCTGCCCCTGAACATTGTTCTTCTGGCTGAGTTTCCCAGAGACTGGAAGATGTTTGGATTAGTGTTAAATCCTCTGTGTCTTCTGGAATATCAATGTTTGTTTGTTGTTCTTGTTCTTCCTCCAAAACATCTTGCTCCTCCCAACTAGATTCTGTCCTGTTTTATATTGTAAAATTTTTAAAAATTAACTCAGCATATTGATGATTACCAGATTGTGCGTTACATAGATGATGTAAATGAAAACTTACTCCCTCATCTCCACAATGGGTTGTAGAAAATCCAAGTCCCTGGCATACATATAGGGTACCCTAGGCGTTGCCCCCGAGCCACTCCTTGTTTCTCTGAGGTGCCTCATGTATTTTCTGTAAGCATCACGTATGCTACGCCATCTTGTCTGTAAGTAGCGCACTGAAAAATAAAGAACAACATAATGATTTTTTTTTTTTTTTTTTGTCATTTTAGGTACTTAGCAACAGGGAATTACTTTGGAAGTTTGCACTATGAATTCAAGGTTGGAAAGTCAACGATTAGTGGCATTGTTCATGCTACCTGCCTAGTCATATGGGAAGAACTGAAGGACATTGTTATGAAGAAGCCCAAACCAGAAGAATGGCTGATGATAGCGGACCTATTCTGGGAGAGATGCAACTTCCAGAACTGTCTAGGAGCCATTGATGGCAAACATGTACGCATCCTCAAGCCTCCAGCTAGTGGGAGCCAATTTTTTAATTATAAAAAATATTTTTCGTTGGTATTAATGGCAGTGGCAGACGCAAATTATAAATTTATTTATGTTGATGTAGGTTCTTATGGCAGCAGCTCAGATTCTAGTGTATTCTCACATTCCTCATTTGGCCGCATGCTGCGTGACAATACACTAGACTTGCCCAATAATTCTGCCTTGCCAGGGACTACAGAGCCTCTCCTCCCACATGTATTTGTCGGAGATGAAGCTTTCGCATTGTCCCAGAACATGCTCAGGCCTTATTCAAGTAGCTCTCTGACAACTGAAAAAAGAGTGTTCAATTATAGGCTGACTAGGGCACGACGAGTAGTAGAATGTACATTTGGAATTCTTTGCAATAAGTGGAGATTCCTGCATACCTCGATTAACCTCAGTATTGATCATGCGATCAGTGCAATTAAAGCTGCCTGTGCCCTGCACAACTATGTGCGTGAAAGAGATGGGTTTCTTTTTGAAGATTCCCTGACCCATAACATGGAGGCAGCACATTGCAATATTCCTAGGGGCAGCACTACTGGTACACTTATTAGAGAAGAATTTAAGAATTTTTTTTGTCACCAGCTGGGGAGGTGCCTTGGCAGATGAATTCTATTGACTAAAAATAAATATGTATTTTTTTGCTGGATGTAAATGCATGACAATATACTGCTAAGTGTGCTGTATGAAAAGTGTTGTATGTAATTTTGCTATGAAAAATAAAACTTTTTTATCTCACATTTCTGGTGTATGTCATATTACTGACCTTAGAAATTATAAGAATATGCATTTATTTAGGGACTTAACCATCCCTAGATAAAGCTGTTATGTGCACAATGTTTACAGCATGTGGCCTGGTACAGATTTGGGGGTGACCACATGCTGTTGGGTAAAATCTAATAAATTAAATTAATGTCCAAAATTTAAAAAATACAGAACAGCATATACAGGTAGTAAAAGGTAATAAAAAAACTTACATTTGTCAGCCTGAACTTGGGAAGAGCACCTGTTCCACTCTGGCAAGAGGTTTCTGCCATTGTCCTGCCATGCACATTTTTTGGCAACGTTGTCCTTATATTTAGGATGCCGGGTGTCATAAATCATGGGTTTGTCCCTCAAAAGTCTGATCAAATCCTCACAATCCACAGATTCTTTCTCCTTTGATGATGCTTTTCATCCTCTTTTGGACATGCTGGTTCCATTCCGGATTTCAAAAGACACAGGGGAGGAACAGGAAGAAGGGGAGGTGTTGGAGTGGCGCAAATTTCTGTTCAGGACGCAAGCCAGATGCGAATCAGATGCGTGCCCATAGAAGATAATGGGCCTGAATTCGCACCTGATCCGTCCCGCAACGCACCAAAGACGGTTGCGTGTTTTCGTCAATTCGCATTGCGCATGCACCGGACATGTGTGAACGTGCCCCATTGAAAACAATGGGTTTTCAAATGTCCTGCGAATTCGCAGTATTTTGCCCCGCTGCGAATTCGCTATAGTGTGAACCCAGGCTAAAAGTCCTCCTTAGGGTAATAATACCCATAAAAAAGTTAACCACAGATATGTGTGACTATAAAGTAGTCCATAAAGTAATGAGTGCAAATGTCCTTTATATGTAGAAGTATAGGAGAAATGGCCACTCACCAAACAGATGAAAACAGCTTGCTTATTGATTACACTGAAGGTGCTGTGTGGATCTTCAGAAGAAGCCCGCTGTTAATGATGAGTGTTTGTATCTCTTTCACCCCATACAGTAAAAAATCAAAAGAAAAAAAACTTATGATGTTGTCTATCATACCAATATTGATTGAAGTGGATCTCGCTGCCTCCAATATCCAACTTGTTCCAGGGATCTCAATCGGTAAGTATTAGGGGACACTCAGCCGCTCCCACCACATCATGATACCTTGTATACCTATGTCCACCCAGCACACCCTGAAGGACTTAGGCTGCATTTACACTTCAGCGGTCTGCCCGCAATTTGAAAGCGCCAATGTGTGAATGACAAATCGCAGGACTCGCATTTGAGAAGCCATTTATTTGAATGACATCTAAAATTGCGGTGTGGGTCTGCTGTGATTGTCGCACAATAAATCGCGCTGCAATCACGGCAACCCACATTGCTGGAAGCATTGGAAAATGTGGGTAAATAGCTGCGCCACCCAAAAAAATAAATGAAGCTGCCAACATACAACAATATGACAAATTGTAAACAGGTAAATCTAGGCAAAAAATGTGGCGCTAAATAAAACATGTGGGAAAACATCATTCCAGACGAAACTATAAAATCTCGGCCATTCATGGGTGTTCCAATATAATGTGAATAAAGTAAAAACTTTAATCAAATGTGCACTACGTGAAGAGCGTATAATGCTTAGAGCAATACTAATCAGGTGTGCTTAGTGAAAACAGCCAAGTCAGCCAATCTTCATGAACGAAGAGGGTGACACTAATATAAACACTAAACAAAAAGAGAAATATGATAATCTTAGAAATATGTGCTAATGTATACACTCGTGTGAACCATGTAACCACAATAGGGATTAAACGCTCTATTCGAGCGGTGATGGTGATCTTGGTCACGTGCTCTAAGGGGCAATTAGGAACGATCACAACCTAATGGGTATAGAGGTTGGTGCCATATAATAAAGTGAAACAGTCAGTGAAAAAAAAAAATTTTACAGACACTAAATTGATAAGCATGGGCTAGTGAGCTAATATGCAGGTATTCATGCTGTCATGTAGGATGATACCATGCTAAGTGATATCAAGAAAGACTTCTAAATGGAACATAGGGACGCACACCCTTCGCCTGATAGCAATAAGTGAATGCAAACTGTAGATAGATACGCCACTTAGAGGCGTCTGTATATAAAATATCAAATGAAAAACTAATCAAACATCAATAGGATTATGAGAAAAGTCCATGATATAGCTGGAAACAAATAATTTTCTTCTAAAGCAAGCTTGAAACTTATATCCTCTTGATGTCGGATTCAGTTGCAAACCAGAAGGTATAAAGGAATACGATACGCTTACCACATCCGGTGGACCCACTAACCGATGGTGAGGGGTCAAACGAGCTTGGGCTTTTAAGGCTTACGCCTATGCTGGGTGGATACTTGAAGTGAGGCTCGACCGGAGATATCACTCCCCACTCACCAAACGCCAATGGATCGCCAGAAAGTATTGAGCAGTCAGACTTTCTCCAACAAGCGCAGATCGACTCAGCATATGGTGGTATATGGATAAAGAAAAAAAAAAAGAGAGAGAGGGCCTCCTCATCGTGTAAAAAGTCCAGGCAAGGACTCAATTTATTGCTAAAAAGTTGCAATTGCTTCCGGAATACATTCCAATAAAAATAATTTTAAAAGCAACACAAAAGCATAGAGACGCACTAGAGTCGGTATATGTGCAAGGTTCTCCCGGCGCGTTTCGTCTGATAAAGGCTTCAACTGGGGCTCATTAAGTTAAAAGGATACATTGCATTGAAAAGGCACTCTGGTTGTAACATTTAAGGTATACCGAGAGGTAGATTCAAACTTTGGTCCATATTTTCCCAGATAGTACATGCATACCAGTCCAATGTAGTTGGGAATGGGGGAAGAGGAGAAGGGGGGAAAGGAACAAGGAGGTAGAAAAGGAAGAAAGGAGCAGAGGGCGGGGTCGAAGGAGAGGACTGAAGGCAGCAGCCAGGCATGCCCATCAACTGTCTTATGCCCCGTACACACGAGCGGAATTTCCATCGGAAAAATCTTGGATGGTTTTTCCGACAGAATTCCGCTCAAGCTTGGCTTGCATACACACAGTCACACAAAAGTTCTCAGAACTTTCGACCGCCGCAGAGGCGATAAAATTAAGTTCAATGCTTCCGAGCATGCGTCAAATTGTTTCCGAGCATGCGTGTTTTTTTGCGTGTCGGAATTGCATACAGACTAATTAAATTTCCTTCAAGAACTTTTTCCGTCGAAAAAATAAAGAACCAGTTCTGAATCTTTTGCTGGCAGAAATTTAGACAGAAAAAGTTGGATGATGCATACACACGGCCGGAATATCCGACCAAAATCTCCCATCACACTTTTTTTGACAGAAATTCCGACCATGTGTATGCAGCATTAGGCCATGTTCACACTGGTCGTCACGAAAGTCGCAGGACTTCTGATCCGACTTTGGAGGAAGACATTGTGATTGACATTGTATCTACATCAGGGGACATCAATCATTTTTAATAAAGGACTGCCTCAGGTTTTTTGTTACACTACACTGTTTTTTTATTACTTAATATACTTATTCACAGGGGGGTGGGGGGCTGGGATCTAGGGCCTCCTTTCTTAAAGGGGGCTTCTAGATTATGATAAGCCCCCTTCCCGCAGACCCCCACAACCATCAACATGGGGACAAGGTGCTTTGGTGTGGGGGGGGGGCAGAGCATCTCTGCCCCAAAGCACCCCCCCAATGTTAAGGACATGTTGCCTGGTATGGTTCAGAAGGCAGGGGCGCTCGCTCTTCCCCCCCTCTTTCCTGGCCTGCCGGGCTGCATGCTCGGATAAGGATCTGGTATGGATTTTGGGGGGGGGGGGACCACACACCATTTTTTTCAATACATTTTGCATTGCTAACATTGCTTCTGAGCACAAGTTGCATGTCACAAGTCAGATTAGTTAAGATGCTGGATGTGACTTACATTCAATTCTATAGGCTGAAATTGCACCCAAAGTCAAACCAACACAAGTCAGACCAGTTAAGACAGCTCTCATAGGGAACCATTGATTTTAAAAATGTCATGCAACTTGTGTTCTCGATGTCGGAGTGCTTGTCACACCAGTGTGAACTGGCCCTTATAGAAGCTTGGCCCAGCCCGAGTCGCAGATACAGTAATAATGGAGCATCTGACAACTTTATTTAAATCTCTCCATCTACAAACCCTGAAACCACAGGAAGAGTCTGCTGCATGCAGCGGTCAACTCCCAAACCCATCTACCAAACCAGTCACAGGCCATAGAATGACTCTAGATCATACCTCCCAACAGTCACGGATTCGCCGGGACCGTCCCAGAAATTTTACAGCAAATCCCAGTGGTGCGCACCGAACGGCCGCTGTCAAGCTGAGGCACTCAGTGCTCAGCAACACAGTCCACAGTCCAGTCCTAGCCCACTCAACCACCCGCCGGCTCCCCCGCCTGCTGTAAGGGATGTACAAGGATGTAGGAGGAGGTGGGCTAGGTCAGCTGTCCCCCTGTGCCTGCCCACAACCCCCAGCGCAGCCAATACTGTGCTGAGAAGGGGTTGAATGGGTGGGAGATTTTAAAGCAGCGAGTGATCCTGATGTCTGCCTGAGCCTCTGGACTGAGGAGAAGCTAGCCTGGGGTTGGTGAGCTCTCTCTCTTCCTTCCATGTCCCATAGCGTTTCTGCCCTCGATGTCCCATAGCGTTCCTGCCCTCCATGTCACCATAGCTTTTCTGCCCTCCATGTCCCATAGCGTTCCTGCCCTCCATGTCCCATAGCTTTTCTGCCCTCCATGTCCCATAGCGTTCGTGCCCTCCATGTCCCATAGCGTTCGTGCCCTCCATGTCCCATAGCGTTCCTGCCCTCCATATCACATAGCATTTCTGCCCTCCATGTCCCATAGCGTTCCTGCCCTCCATCTCCCATAGCGTTCCTGTCTTCCATGTCCCATAGTTCCTCAGGTCCTTCCTAATCCTCTATAAGCTCGCTGTCTAATTTCAGTGTATACAAAACCAGATGTATTGGAAGTAATTTTTTAAATGATTCTGTTGAGGTTTATATGTATCCCTGAGACTCCAGCTTGTGATACAGCAATCAAAGAATACTTTATAGGTACAAGGAAGCCAAGGTTTAGTTTAAAGGGGTTGTAAACCCTCGTGTTTTTTCACTGGTACCCTAGCCCCCCGTTTTTCTCACCTGAGCCCACGGCTCTTCCTCTCTGTCCAGGGTTTTTGGCTTTTGATTGGATAGATTGATAGCAGCGCAGCCATTGGCTTCCACTGCTGTCAATCAAATCCAATGATGTGGCCGCCGGGGGGCGGGGCCGAGTTCTACATTCTGCGTCTATGGGAGAGCGCTTCTCCTAGGGGGTTATACAATGTGGGGAGGAGCTTATAGCGCCACCGAGGGACCCCAGAAGAGGATGATCGGGGCCAAACGGGGCAAAACGAACTGCACAGTGGAGGCAAGTATGACATGTTTGTTATTTAAAAAAGCAAAAAAAAAACAAAGCTTTACAATCACTTTAACCATTACCCTTAAGCCCCTCCCACTACCATGTTTGGCAACACCCACTTTTTACAGCAGCACACATTTAGTGCGCTGCAGCTCACTGTCCCCCTAAAATGTCCCTCATTCTCCAGTTCAAAAGTTGGGAGGTATGCTCTAGATCCCTTGTTTTTTTACTATTTCTGAAGTACCAAACTTTCCAGATGAACATAGCTATCTGGGTTTATTGGAATTATGTACAATTTTCATTTGAAGAAGAGATTGGAACAGATATGAAACAGCTCTGCCCACAGAATACTAATAAATATTCTAGCCATAGTAATAAATAAGTCTCATTTTCCTGACACACAATACATCTCCAGATGTAGCTCATGTCAAAGTCTCTCTGTATATGGTATTGTTTTCACTAAGACCTGGCCTATTCTCAGATGCAGCTAGCAGATAGGGTATCGCACTCCTTCTGTCAGTGCTGGATTTGTTTTCAGGCTTCCAAGTATCTTCAGGTGAATAATTCAGGAGGCTTGTTAGCAGTATGAGAAGATTGCCCTCAGCTGGACAAACACTGACTACAGGTGCACGGGGAATAGGAATTGCAGATGTGTACAATGTCTTGTATAAAAATATAATTGTAGCGGTCACACTTTTACAAGTGTGCGCTATATGTGGAAATTTAGTTTTTTCCCTCAGAACAGTAATGGGGTTCTGAGGGTTAATTGTACAGGTTTACTTTGGCATCAGTTTGGCTGGGCTGTACTAGGGTTCTGCCTGGTCATAGGTGCAGTAAGGTACCCATGACAGGTCAAGAACCAGGCCTGGTTGGACGTCTTAGGTATCAGTCTTCCCTGGAGCCAATCAGTGGGTGCGTCTGGCCCCGCTGTGTAGTCTGGGGAAGGGTACTTAAAGTGCTGAAGTCACGTGTTCGGGGTTCGGCCACAGTGTTGCTTACTGGTTCTGGACCGGGGTAGCCCCGCGAGGGGTCCCGGGCCTAGGAGCATTTGCCGTCCCACAAGCATGGTCAGTTTGACTAGCCCCATAGACCCTCCCTAGTCTCGGAGCCGGTTAGCCCGAGGCCCAGTAACTGAAGGAGGATTCAAGGCGTCCCGGTGTGCTCTCAGTATTGGAGGGGCACCACAGCTCATACAAGTGACCGGGGGAGGACTCTTCGGAGGAGGGCCAACAAGCTGGCATCTCAGTAAGAGGCTGGAAGCTGAGTTGTATGGACACTAAAGAAACCACACTTCCACAGTACTGCCAAGGAGACAGAGAAAGTCCCAGGTACTGTGGAAAAGGTTCCCTTTTCACCTTCGGTTGCAAGTTTATTCTGTGTCAGAGACTTTTGCAAGTTTATGGATCACATTGAAGACCGCTATACCTCTGGCTAGAGGTTTATCCGGCATTGAAGTGCCCAGCTGCGAGTGGCTACTCTCTGGGTTGATTAGAGTCATTCAGTGGATGTCAGCAGTTCAAGGTGCCTGAGTTTCTTCACCCTTGACCTCTATTCCTATCTGAGACTGTGTTATGTTGGATGTTACCACTGCAGAATAAAAACCTTCAAAAGGACTTTTTATGTGTCAGCATCCAAAGTTGTTGGGTACTAACCCTGGGAACCCCTGGACATTCACCGACAAGCCATGAGGAGGTAAGCCCAAAGGTCAAGGCCGCCCCTCAAGGGGTTATGGCCGATACATAATATATTCTTGTTGCTGCAGCTGCCTGAATACAATAGCCAGCAGTGGAGATTCCTCCATCCATGCTGTTTAGCATTGATGGGGAAATCAGGTGATATCCCTTGTTCAGTCTCTGGGGCTAGCTTTAGACAAAAAAATAGGGACAATGCAGGAGGAAAGACGGACAGATTGATTCAAAATAAGGAACAATTGAGAACTATCCAAGCCTGCATGCTGTAACAGTGTGGAAGAAGTGTCCCTAGCCCTCTACGTGCTTGCATGTGTAGAGCTCCCCTGGGTCTGAGTCCATGGCTATAATGGGGACTGAAGTTTGGAAAAGAAATTGGTTGCAAGTCACTTTAGATCTTTTTCAAAGCCTTAATGCAGAATTTGAAAGGAGGTAGTAGAAGAGAGGGTTGGGGGTCTCAGATACCAGCAGATCACTTACAGATTCCTTGGATCCAGAAGAAAGTACAGCTTCACAGTACCAGAACCAAAAGCTGACCTGGCAATACTGCAAACACGTTTCAGATTGTAGAACAAGATCCAGCTTCACAGTGTCATAATCTTTAAGCTGAACCAGCAACACTGTAAGCACATTTTAGATGTAGGAGCCTCCTCCAAACGAGTTACCAGGCCCTCCTGAGAGACCAGCCTTCATCCTGGCTCTCTCCAGCAAGTGTCCTCCCCTGGATCTTCCCAGCTTCCACACTGGACAAGACAGCCTAATGGCCACCTCAGCATAAGTAGGCCCCAGACAGTAGGCGCAGAGCTCACTTCAGCAGCATGTCCTCAGGCCAGGAAGGCCCGAGCACATGGTAGGGTTGCCACCTGTCCGGGATTCACCCGGACAGTCCGGTTTTTACATCCTCTGCCCGGGTTTCTGACTGCCTGTCACCCGGACACCAGCCACCAGGGCACCCTCAAAAATACTTATAACACCCCCATAGAAGCTTAATCAAAGTTTAGGATCCATAACATGTATCAGAATGTCACATATCTTTAGATATATGTAACTGTCTTGATGGAAACAGCCCTAATTACAAGGGACTTGTTTCTCTCTGTGGAGGGATACAGAACCTCCTGGCCGCATTTGCCGATGCTCTGCTTCTAGTCCCGGCTACTGGAGCCCTGTCAGGACTGTTCACAGACAAATCTAGTGGAGAGATCTGTGAATGTGTGTGGGTGGGCAGAGGAAGGAGCTGCACGGAGTGTGAGAGGACAGCAGGACAGAGAGGGGAGGAGAGAAGCTGGCTGCCCATTACCAGACTACATATGTATGTATTCATCTCACAGTATGTTGTGTCAAGTGTATTTATGCCTGTTTGTGTGTATCTCAGTGTGTGTGTGTATATGTATATAATTGAGTATATGTGCAATATATATATATCTAAGTGTTTGTTTGCATGTATCTAAGTGTGTATATCCCTCCCCTCCTCTGTGTCACCCCCCTCCTCTGCAACACCCCCCCTCCTCTGTGTCATCCCCCCTCCTCTGTGTCACCCCCCTCCTCTGCAACACCCCCCCTCCTCTGTGTCATCCCCCCTCCTCTGTGTCACCCCCCTCCTCTGCAACACCCCCCCTCCTCTGTGTCATCCCCCCTCCTCTGTGTCACCCCCCTCCTCTGCAACACCCCCCCTCCTCTGTGTCATCCCCCCTCCTCTGTGTCACCCCCCCCCTCCTCTGTGTCACCCCCCCTCCTCTGTGTCACCCCCCTCCTCTGTAACAACCCCCCTCCTCTGTGTCACCCCCCCTCCTCTGTGTCATCCCCCCTCCTCTGTGTCATCCCCCCCTCCTCTGTGTCATCCCCCCCTCCTCTGTGTCATCCCCCCTCCTCTGCAACACCCCCCCTCCTCTGTGTCACCCCCCTCCTCTGCAACACCCCCTCCTCTGTGTCCCCCCTCCTGTGTGTCCCCCCTCCTCTGCAACACCCCCCCTCCTCTGCAACACCCCCCTCCTCTGCAACACCCCCCTCCTCTGCAACACCCCCCCTCCTCTGTGTCCCCCCTCCTCTGTGTCACCCCCCTCCTCTGAAACACCCCCCCTCCTCTGTGTCACCCCCTCCTCTGCAACACCCCCCTCCTCTGTAACACCCCCCCTCCTCTGTGTCCCCCCTCCTCTGCAACACCCCCCCTCCTCTGTGTCACCCCCCTCCTCTGCAACACCCCCTCCTCTGTGTCCCCCCTCCTGTGTGTCCCCCCTCCTCTGCAACACCCCCCTCCTCTGCAACACCCCCCTCCTCTGCAACACCCCCCCTCCTCTGCAACACCCCCCCTCCTCTGTGTCCCCCCTCCTCTGTGTCACCCCCTCCTCTGCAACACCCCCCTCCTCTGTGTCACCCCCTCCTCTGCAACACCCCCCTCCTCTGTAACACCCCCCCTCCTCTGTGTCCCCCCTCCTCTGCAACACCCCCCCTCCTCTGTGTCACCCCCTCCTCTGTGTCACCCCCTCCTCTGTGTCACCCCCTCCTCTGTGTCACCCCCCTCCTCTGTAACACCCCCCTCCTCTGTAACACCCCCCTCCTCTGTGTCCCCCCCTCCTCTGTGTCCCCCCCTCCTCTGCAACACCCCCCCTCCTCTGTGTCACCCCCAAAACACAACCCCAAAAAAACCAACAACAACAAAAAACACAACACAAAAAAAAACAACAAAAAAAAACCCAAAACAAACCAACAAACCAAACAAAAACAAAAACCCAACAAACAACACAAAAACAACAAACAAAACAAAACACAAAAAAAAACAAACACCCAAAACAACAACAAAAACAAAACAAAACAAAACCACACCAAACACAAAAACACAAAACAACAAAAACAAACAAACACAACAAAACACACCAACAAAAAACAAACAAAAACCAAACCCCCCAAAAAACAACTCACACCAAAACACAAAAAAACACCAAAAACCACAAACAAAAACACCCACAAAAACACAACAAAAAACACAAACACAAACAAAACAACACCACAAAAACAAACACCCAAAACACAACACAACACAACAAACACCAAACCAACAAAAACAACAAAACACCAACAACAAACAACAACAAAAAAAAACAACACAAACCAAAACAACCCCACCAAACACAACACAAACAAAAAAACAACCAAAACCACAAAAAAACAAACACAAAAACAACCAAAACAACAAACCACCAACACAAACAAAACAACAAACCCCAAACCCCACAACCAAAAACCCACAACCAACAACAAACACAACAAAAAACCCAACCCAAAACAAAAAAACAAAAACAACACCAAACTCACAAAAACACCAAAAACACCCCAAAACAAACCCAAAAACCAACAAACCAAAACAACACCAAAAAAAAACAAAAACAACACCAACAACACCAAAAACCAAACAAAACACCCCCAACACCACACAAACAAAAAAAACAAAAAAACAACAACACAAAAAACACAAACACCACACACAAAAATAACCCCAAACAACCAACCAAAACACCCAACAAAAAAACCACACAAAACCAAAAACCAACCCAACAAAACAAAAACAACAACAAAAAAACACCACAAAACACAAAAAAACAAAAACAAACACAAACTAAAAAAAACAAAACAACAAACACAAAAAAAACAAACAAAAACCACAAAACAAACAAACCACCACAAAACACAAACACACACAAAAACCCCCACCAACAACAACCCAACCAAAACAAAACACCACACACCCAACAACCCAAAACAACCACACCACAAAACCCCAAACAAACCAAAACACACCAAACAAAACAAACAACCAACAAAAACAACACACCCAAACAACACCAAACAACAAACACACCCCAACAAAAAAAACCCAAAAACACCCCCAAACAACAACCACCACACAAACACCAAAAACCCACCCAAACACCACAACCAAACCAAAACAAAAACAACAACCACCCCAACAACAAAAAAACCCAAAAACAACCAAAAACACAAAAAAACAACCCAAAACACCACAACAAAACCAAAACACCCAACACAACAAAAAACAACAAACACCACCAAAACCCAAAAAACAAAAACACAACACAAACACAAACAAACACACAACACCAAAAAAAACACAACAACACACCAACCACCCAACCAACCCACAACAAACAAAAACAACACAACAACCAAACAGCCCCCCACAAAAAACAACAAACCAAACCAAAACCACCAACCCCCCCAAACAACCACAACACCAAAAAAAACCAACCCAAAAACCACAAACAAAAAAAAACCCAAAAAAAAAACAAACAAAAACCCCAACCCCCCAAACCCACCAACCCAAACACACCAAACCCCAAACCAAACAAAAAAACCACAAAACCCAAAACAAAACACCCCCCCACAACCCACAAAAAAAACACAAACCCACAAAAACACAAAACCCCAAACAACACAAAACCACCACACACACAACAAACAAACACAAAACCACAACAACCACAACCCAAAACACAACAAACACAACACCCCAAACACACACTACAAAACAAAAAAAAACAACCACAAAAAACAAAACAACTAAAACACCCAAAACACCAACAAACACCAAAAAAAAAAACAAACAAAACACCCACAAACAACACAAAACAAAAACCAACCCAACAAACCCAAAAAACCAACAAAACAAAAAAAACACCCAAAAAAAAAACAAACAAAACACAACCCACAACACCACACCAAAAAACAAACCACAAAAAAAAAACAACACACAACAACAAACAAAAAACAACAAAACAACAAAACAACAACAAACACAAACACAAAAAAAACAAAAAAAACACACAAACACCAAACAAAAACAAAAAAAAAAAACAAACAACAAACAAAAACACAACCACAAAAACAACAAACAAAAAAAACAAAAACAAAACACAAAACAAAAAAAACAACACAAAACAAAAAAAAACCAAACACCAAAACAAAACAAAACAAAACACACAACACAACCAAAACACACAAAAAAAACCAACAAAAACACCACAAAAAAAAACAAACAACACAAACAAAACAAACAAACACAAAAACAAACACAAACAACAAAAACAAAAAAAAAAAACACAAAAACACAACAAAAAAAAAAAAAACAAACAAAACAAAACAAAACACACAAACCAAACAAACAACCCAACAAAACAAACAACAAACCACAAAAAAACAAACAAAACAACAAAACAACAAACCACCACAAACAAAAAAAACAAAACCCAAAAACCAAACACCAACACAAAACACCACCACAAAACAAAACACCACAACCCAAAACAAAAACACCACCAACCCACAAAAAACAAACACCAACACACCACCACAACCACATCCAACACCACACAACAACCACCAAACCACCCCCCAAAAAAAACACAAACCCAACAACACCCACAAAACAAAACAACAACAAAAAAAACCACCCCCCCCCCTCCTCTGTGTCACCTCCCCTCACCCCCCCAAAAACCCACCCCACCTCTGTAACACCCCCCCTCCTCTGTGTCCCCCCCCCCCTCCTCTGTGTCACCCCCCTCTCCTCTGTAACAACCCCCCTCCTCTGTGTCACCCCCTCTCCTCTGTAACAACCCCCCTCCTCTGTGTCATCCCCCCCTCCTCTGTGTCATCTCCCCTCTCCTCTGTGTCATCCCCCCTCCTCTGTGTCACCCCCCCCTCCTCTGTGTCACCCCCCTCCTCTGTGTCACCCCCCCTCCTCTGTGTCATCCCCCCCTCCTCTGTGTCATCCCCCCCTCCTCTGTGTCATCCCCCCTCCTCTGTAACACCCCCTCCTCTGTGTCACCCCCCCCTCCTCCTCTGTGTCACCCCCCTCCTCTGTGTCACCCCCCCTCCTCTGTGTCACCCCCCCCCCCCCCCTCCTCTGTGTCACCCCCCCCTCCTCTGTGTCACCCCCCCCCCCCCCCCTCCTCTGTGTCACCCCCCTCCTCTGTGTCATCCCCCTCCTCTGTGTCATCCCCTCCTCTGTGTCATCCCCCCCCTCCTCTGCAACACTCCCCTCCTCTGTGTCATCCCCCTCTCCTCTGTGTCATCCCCCTCTCCTCTGTGTCATCCCCCTCTCCTCTGTGTCATCCCCCCTCCTCCTCTGTGTCATCCCCCCCTCCTCTATGTCACCCCCCCTCCTCTGTGTCATCCCCTCCTCTGTGTCATCCCCCCCCCTCCTCTGCAACACTCCCCCTCCTCTGTGTCACCCCCCCTCCTCTGTGTCATCCCCCCTCCTCTGTGTCATCCCCTCTCCTCTGTGTCATCCCCCTCTCCTCTGTGTCACCCCCCTCCTCTGTGTCATCCCCCCCTCCTCTATGTCACCCCCCCTCCTCTGTGTCATCCCCTCCTCTGTGTCATCCCCCCCCTCCTCTGCAACACTCCCCCTCCTCTGTGTCATCCCCCCTCCTCTGTGTCATCCCCCCCTCCTCTGTGTCATCCCCCCTCCTCTGTGTCATCCCCCCCTCCTCTGTGTCATCCCCCCCTCCTCTGTGTCATCCCCCCCTCCTCTGTGTCATCCCCCCCCTCCTCTGTGTCATCCCCCCCTCCTCTGTGTCACCCCCCCCCATTTTCTCTCTCACACACTCTCTTTCAGCCTCTCACCCACCCCCCTCTCTCTCTCCTGCCTCCTCCCCCCTTTCTCTCACCTCCTCCTCTCTCTCACCACCGCTTCTCTCTCACCTCCTCCTCTTACCTTCCCCTTTCTCACCTCCCTCCCCCAACTCTTTCATTCCTCAGGGGATGGGGGCCCCATGAGTATAGCTGTATGGGGCCCCAATAATTACTAACAGCAGCCTTGTGAGTGAGTGCACCAGTTCGGATGTGTCCTGAATCCTGTGTCTTGCCGACACACTTCTCCCCAAGGCTCCCACACAATGGAAGGAAGGAAAACAGCACTACAATAGAGGAGCTCCACCCCCAAACTCCGGCTCCCACACTTCCTGGCTTGAAGCGGCTCTCGGTGAGGCAGTCCAATGGGGGTTTTTCTGGGCAGGGGACACTGATGGGTGGGTTCCCTGATCTAATTGAGGGGGGGGGGGCGATATAAGGGAAGGGAGTCTGTGGGGAGGGAGGTGGACGGTGTCAGTAGGGCAGAGGACGGTGTCAGTAGAGCAGTGGACGGTGTCAGTAGGGCAGTGGACGGTGTCAGTAGAGCAGTGGACGGTGTCAGTAGGGCAGTGGACGGTGTCAGTAGGGCAGTGGACGGTGTCAGTAGAGCAGTGGACGGTGTCAGTAGGGCAGTGGACGGTGTCAGTAGGGCAGTGGACGGTGTCAGTAGGGCAGTGGACGGTGTCAGTAGGGCAGTGGATGGTACCAGTAGTTACCATCCACACTAAGCATGACGCATTATTGCTCTCCTCCAGGTCTTTAAAATCCTGTAGTGTATACCAAAAAAAAATTTGCCATGCACCGCTAAAGTGTTCGGGTTTGGCTTGAGGAAAAGGTGGCAACCCTAGCACATGGTCCTGTCAAAATAGATACCCTCTCCCAGAATTCACCAGTGACCAAGAACCTCCTAGTGGGCTGGCTGGAAAAAGAAGATTAAGGCCCCTTTCAGACGAGGCGGACTCCGCTTGCACGGAGCCCGCCTCTGTCCGTCCGGCTCAGCGGGAGATCTGTCCGTTGATCTCCGCTGAGCCGGCGGATGACAAGCCTCTCTCCGCTCACTGAGCGGGGAGGGGCTTGCGAGCGCCGCTGATCTCTATGGAGGGATCGGATGAAAACGGACAGTGTGTCCGTTTTCATCCGATCTCACCCGATCCGATCCGCCAGCGACGGATCTGGACGTGGGGCCATCCGTCTGCTTTTGGTGGATCGGACCGGGTCGGATGTCAGCGGACATGTCTCCGCTGACATCCGACGCTCCATAGAGTAACATGGAGCGCCCGTTCAGATCCGCCGTCAAAACTGACAGGCGGATCTGAACGGCCCGTCCGTGTGAAAGGGGCCTAAGAGGGCTTTCACACCGAGCCGCGGCCAGCGTCAGCGGTAAAGCGGCACTATTTTAGTGCCGCTTTACCGTCGTTTTAGCAGCGTTATTTGCCGCTAGCGCCTAGTGCGCCTAGCGGCTGAAAAGGGGTTAAATCCGCCCGCAAAACGCTGCCGGAGCGGTGTTTTGCTGGTGCTATCGCAGCGATGCCCCATTGATTTCAATGGGGAGCATCGGTGGAGGAGCGGTGAACCGCTCCAAAGAAGCTGCTGGCTGGACTTTTTGTGATGCCCTGCCAGTGCACCGCTCCAGTGTGAAAGCCCTCAGGCTTTCACACTGGGGGGCATGGAGCAGCTTTTTTCAGGCGCTATTTTCAGCGCTGTAGCGCCTGAAAAACGCTGGCAGTGTGAAAGGTGTCTAAATATTCATAACTCAACCTAGTTGTACTATCCTATACTAGCCTGTGGTACCAGTGACACCTACTGGCAACAGTGAAAAATGCACTAAGTTAGATTAGATAAACTGTAAAATCAGTCTGTCACGTATCAGGTATGACCAGAGCTGTGTGGACAGCAACAGAGGAACAAACGCAGATAAGGTGAAAATATAATTTTAAATATAATTTATTAAGATAAGTGAATAAATATAACCACCTCCAATATACTACAATGTGCAACCAAACAACTACCAACAGAAACCCACAAATAATAACAGACAAATATATACAAGTGAAAGGGAATACCAGAATCATAAACAGGGCCAGGCCAGGGTCGACAACAGAGGAGAGGATGGAGAGGATGGAGGATGGAGAGGATGGATGGATCACAGGAGGAACGGGTCAGGTACAAGGCTCAGGGTCCAGGGTTCAGGTAACAGACAGGAACAGGTTCAGGTCCAGGTCCAGGTCCAGGTCCAGGTCCAGGTCCAGGTTCAGGTCCAGGTCCAGGTCCAGGTCCAGGTCCAGGTCCAGGTTCAGAGGTTCACAGGGTCAGGGCGCAAGGAAGATACCAAGGCAAGGCATCAGTGTGTCTGCCGGGTACTTATACACACCTCCTGCAATTACTCAGGTGATGCCTAACTGCAGGAGATGATGTCGGCCCCACACTGCCAGGAACCACCCGCTGGTGGACGCCAGTACTGCGGCCCAAGGATCATATAATACTACTAACAGGGGAAGGCTCCCCAGGCAGTTCCAGACTGCCAGGAGACACCTGCTGGTGGACCACAGTACTGCATGCCAAATGTCAGACAGTATCATCAGCGGGTGGAACCTTTCCTGACACAGTCAGAGCTGTTTACAGCTCAGCCAAAAACAAAATATACATTGTACAAATACAAAAGGGCATAAGGTGGGACTTTACATGTGCCTCAGGGGAGTATGAGTAATAATTTAGAACACAGTTTTAAAAAGTATAGAAAAATGTTATTTGCCATCCATGGATGGAAACTTTTAAAACATATTAGTCTGAAGAAAAATACAGTTTACTGTTTCTTTAGTCCAGGGTTTGCAGATACTGGTATAAGATGTCAAGCGTTTGGCTTACGCGTTTTTGCGGGAAGCTGCGCTTCGTCAGGGCCTTTAAAGCAGCACAGAAAGCATGTAAATATTAGAAATGTCCTGAAGATGCAGAATTGCAGAATTAGCTACATTGTAAGGTAATGTTGAGTAAAAATATATATATATTTTTATTATTACATATACAGCATATGGATACATTTCTGCACAACCCCTACATCATTGTGGGGCATTTATGGTTACCCATCAATAAAATACAGGTAAATCAACATAGAACTTCAACAAAAATGCAGTTACAGATCATGCTTTTTCATGTGCAGCGATGTCTCACAAACACAAGTATGATCTAACAAAGGGAAGAGGGGAAAGATTAATAATCTAGTTATACATCTAAATGTTAGATCTATTTGTACTAGATATATGTATTAATGGTTTACCTTAAGACTGTGTAGGTAGTGTGTCGGTCCGGGAGGAACAATAAGCCTGGGGAGCCCGTGGGAATACCCTACCAAGTCCCGCCAGAAAAAAATCAGGGCGGACCCCTATGTATGAATAATGATACTGTAAATATTTAAATAAATACGAATGTAGCACTAACCCTGGAAAGAAGCTGCTGGTTTGATTTGGGCCTGCACTCTGTTAATAAACCCCCACTGACTTAACTCAGTCCCCTTGACACAGCTGTGGTGCAATATAGCACAATATACAATATAATATATCTGTATTGTCACCTCAGGGTCCACTGGCTCCACCTGCAATGGGAGAATAACAATACTCCACACAATAGGGTACTTAACCAAACATGTACTTTACTGTACTTTATGATAAACAGGTGGTTACAATAATTGTACTGTCATCTCAACATAAAATTACAAGACAATGAATTTTAAACAACAATTATACACAGTGTAACTATAAAGGAGCTCCCCCTACTTTTATAACTAATTGTGAGATCTCAATAAAAGTACACAGTCTTTAATCTTCTGGTCTTCTGCTAGCTATGTTGGTTCCTTATAAATTGTAATCAAAAAGGGTAAAGAAATTAGGATTGATTTAATGGTGGTCCTGATAATGTTTCTGTAAGTTTTCCAGAAAGTGTTTCTTTAAGTATAGTACAACACTTAAGATGCAATAAGAATTTGGCCTTATGCTACTGTGCTCCTCCTGTGCGGGACTACCGGTCCCAGCGAAACTGTATTTGAGTCTGACTGGGTGCAAAAGTGTAGTAAAACTGTGGGCCGTAACCCGCTCACCAACTGGATACAAGGCTCTGTATAGCAGCTCTGGTTCGGTATATGTGGCTTGCTTCAATGCTGGCCGGCTCCGTCACTCCGCTCCATTCCACTGGGTGAACCCGGTCCTCCGGTACTCAGACGAGTGTCTCTGGATCTTCCCAATCCGGTCACTGTGTCTCTCACACCGCCAGGTCGCTCACACAATCTGTCAGAGTAGCGCTCCGCAATGGCTGTAGGCCGCTTCTTCAGGGAGACCTCCTCACAGGTCCTCACAGGCAGGCCACGCGTCCAGAAGAGACTTAAGATGGCCGCTCGGGGTCCTTTTATGTCCTACCCAGCATGCAGTGCAAGAGAGGGTGTCCATGGGTAGGTCACCTGGCATTCTAGGTAAATAGGTCAACTCTCTGTCTATATGTATCCAAAGAGTGGGAAGCCTTGCTATAGGAATAAATAGAGATTCTTTTTGCAAATGTGCAGAAGCAGTTCTTGTCCAGGAGAGTATATACTGTATGACTTCCAGCAGCCACACAGTGGAGCTCGGCTTGGGTGCCTCCATAGCAAGCTACTTGCTGTAGGGGACACTCGACAGGAGGGAGGGGCCAGGAGCAGCAAATAGGGACCCGAGAAAAGGAGGATCTGGGCTGCTCTGTGCAAAACCTCTGCACAGAGGAGGTAGGTATAACATGTTTGTTATTTAAGAAAAAAAAAAACGAGACTTTACAATCACTTTAAGCCCTGTCTGTTAATAAGCACCACACATTTTTGTGTATTTGTCTTTCCATGGAACCTGAACAATGTTACAGTATGCTGTAGGAGAAATAAGTGCCACTTGTCGGTGATCTAAGGAATAGGGATGGGCCCGGTGTTCGATTCTAACCCATGTTCGAATCGAACATCGGCCGTTCGTCCGCTCGTCGAATTCAGAACTCTGCAGGCCATTCGCATCAAATTCATGTGATGCGAACGGCCCACAATGCACTGCGCCAGTCGCAGTGCATTGCTGGCTGATGATTGGCCAAGCATGCACTGTGACCCCGCATGCTTGGCCAATCATAGCGCCAGCAGCGAGGAGAGCAATAATTGGCTACAGGCAGGATGCCTGTGGCCAGTTATAGCTCAGGGGGTTTAGTACACGCCCCACACTATATAAGGCCGCCGCGCCGGCGGCCTTGTGTAGTGTGTTGCGGCGCTCAGGGAAAGAGGTTTGATTAGGCAGGGACAGTGTAACTGTGAACTATTGATCATTCATTTCTGTGTGGGCAAAGTGCAGGGAAAGAGGATTGATTAGGCAGGGACAGTGTGAACTGTGGTCTGTGAACTATTGATCATTAATTTCAGTGTGGGAAAAGTGCAGGGAAAGAGGATTGATTAGGCAGGGACAGTGTGAACTGTGGTCTGTGAACTATTGATCATTCATTTCTGTGTGGGCAAAGTGCAGGGAAAGAGGATTGATTAGGCAGGGACAGTGTGAACTGTGAACTATTGATCATTAATTTCTGTGTGGGCAAAGTGCAGGGAAAGAGGATTGATTAGGCAGGGACAGTGTGAACTGTGAACTATTGATCATTCATTTCTGTGTGGGCAAAGTGCAGGAAAAGAGGATTGATTAGGCAGGGACAGTGTGAACTGTGAACTATTGATCAGGGAAAGAGGAATAATAGGCAGGTATAGTGTGTTCTTCTCAGGCATCTGCGTGTGGGGAAAGTGCTGTTCTCTATAAATACAGCCATCTGCAGGAGTTAGTGTGTGTGCTGTGTGAGTCCAGCAGCACAGCACAGTATAAACCTGCACCTGTATCTACCATTTTGTGCAGTTCTCCATTAATCCAGCCATCTGCAGGATTAATAGCTGTTTTTCCCATCTCCCTGCAGGCCATTACAATGTCTGGAAGGCCAACAAGGAGAGGCATACAGTCACGAGCCAAGAAAACAGGGAAAGCAGGCTCTGTGTCTAGAGAAGGCTTGGTAGAGTGGATGCCCAAGCCCTCCTCATCCTCCTCATCCTCTCTCACCCAGGCACAGAGTACTGGCAAAGCAGCTGCCAACGCGTACTCAATGTCATCAGGCACCCCTTCCCTAGACCCACCATGTCCTCCTGAGGAGTCCCCCGAACTGTTTGAGTGAGTACAGTTTTGGGTACATGCTGCAGGAGGATGCCCAACGTTTTGAAGGCTCCGATGATGATACCCAGCTAGAGGAAGGCAGTAGCGTGAGCGCAGAGAGAGGGGATGCTCAAGGACAGCAATCTGGCAGTCATGTTCCACCAGCTGCAGCTTACTGCCAGGTTTGCTCCAGTGGTGAAGAGGGAGGGGATGATGAGGTCACTGACTCCACGTGGGTGCCTGAACAGAGAGAGGAAGAGGCGGCACATCTCCAACGAGGCAGGATGCCCTCCGGGGGCCAGCTTGAGGCCAGCACACCAACTGAATCACACCGCAGCGCTCAGCCTGTGCAGGGTGCTGCCTCTGCATGTTATTACAAAAGTTCTTTGGTGTGGGAATTTTTTGAGATGAGTGCATCAGATCGCACCGCTGCTATTTGCAACATATGTCTCAAGCATATCTCGCATGGCCAAAACATCAGCCGCTCGGGCACCACAAGCATGACCAGACATATGTTGACCTGCCATGCAGCTCGTTGGCAAGCGCACCTTAAAGACCCACACCAAAGAACAAAGCGGACCTCTCCTTGCTCCTCATCAGCTGGGATCTCCAACCCCACTATACCTTCAGTCCTCTCTGAAAGCTGCGCTGAGAGGAATGAAGGTGTAGAATTAGGTGTGTCACAGCCAAGTACTTGCAGGCATTCTGCTTGCAGTACACCGACGTCCGATTGTACCAGGCAAATTTCCCTGCCCCAGCTGCTGGACCGTCGAAAGAAGTTCACTCCCAGCCATCCACATGCCCAGCGGTTGAATGCTAGCTTGGATAAATTGCTAGCACTTCAACTGCTGCCTTTTCAGTTGGTAGACTCGGCCCCCTTCCGTGAGTTTGTTCAATGTGCGGTTCCTCAGTGGCAGGTTCCCAAATCCCAATGAGTACCTCTGCGACTACGGCACCAGGACAGGGTCAGTGGAGCTCAGATTTTTTTCACCACGCGAGTGGAGCATGATCAGGAATGCATGCACTGTCCTGTCACCATTTGAGGAGGCCACGAGGATGGTGAGCAGTGACAGTGCATGCATCAGTGACACTGTACCTCTTGTCCACCTGTTGGAGCATACGCTGCATGGAATAATGGACAGGGCACTTGAGGCAGAACAGAGGCAGGAAGAGGAGGACTTCCTTGCCTCTCAAGGCCCCCTTTATCCAGACAGCGTTCCTTCTCTTCCACCCATCACACAGGAAGAGGATGAGGAGGAGGAGGAGGAGGATTGTGTCAGCATGGAGGTGGAGCCTGGCACTCAGCATCAGCAGCAGCAGTCTTTTAGGGATGATTTACAGTCCCAAGAAACCGGTGGACTTGTACATGGGTGGGAGGAGGTGGCTGCAGATCATGTCATCCTCAGCGATCCAGAAGACTCCGGACCGAATTCCTCAGCTAACCTACATTGCATGGCCTCCCTGTTCCTGCAAAGCCTGCGGAAGGATCCTTGTATTCTTCGGATCAAGGAAAGGGACCATTACTGGCTGGCCACTCTCCTTGATCCACGGTACAAGGGTAAGGTTGCGGACCTTATCTTGCCGTCACAGAGGGAGCAGAGGATGAGACATCTCCAGGAGGCCTTGCAGAAAGGTCTGTGCAACGCGTTCCCAGAGACTGGGAGGTTACAAACTCCTGGTCCTGGAGGACGAGTTGCTGAGGCTTCGGTCAGTAGCAGAAGGAGCGGTGGGGAAGGTGGACGTCTGACCGATGCGTTCAGATAATTTTTTAGTCCGCAGCCCCAAGGTATGATCGGTTCCAGCAACCATCGCCAGCGTCTGATATACATGGTGCAGGAATACCTAGGGGCAAGGTCAGACTTGGACACCTTTCCCACCGAAAATCCTCTGGCTTACTGGGTCTTGAGGATGGATCACTGGCCAGAGCTTGCACAGTATGCAATTGAGCTACTGGCCTGTCCTGCATCTAGCTTTCTTTCGGAACGCACATTCAGTGCTCCTGGAGGCTTTGTCACCGATCACAGGGTGCGCCTGTCCACCGACTCGGTTGATCGACTGACCTTCATAAAGATGAATCAGTCTTGGATCACCACCAGCTACCAGTCACCTGAAGCTGATATAACAGAATCATTTATTTTGAAATGTCACATCCCTTCAAGACTGCTTATGCTGACTGACTGTCCTGTTATGTTGACTGACTATCCTCTTCCTCCTCAATGATCCTGATGATAGCTTGGAAGAACATTTTTGTTTCTGGGTGCCACCACCAGTGGCTAAGGCCCAATTTTTCAGCCCCTGTTTAACAGGGGCTTGTAATTACATTTTTTTATGCAATGCTTTGCAACAGGTCTCATTGCTGTGCTCCAAGTACAGTATCTGTGAGGGGTTGCAGTGTTGTGGCACCAGCACCAGTGCCTAAGGCACAATTTTTCAGGCCCTGTTTAACAGGGGCGTGTAATTACAATTTTGTATGCAATGCTTTGCAACAGGTCTCATTGCTGTGCTCCAAGTACAGTATCTGTGAGGGGTTGCAGTGTTGTGGCACCAGCACCAGTGCCTAAGGCACAATTTTTCAGCCCCTGTTTAACAGGGGCGTGTAATTACAATTTTTTATGCAATGCTTTGCAACAGGTCTCATTGCTGTGCTCCAAGTTCAGTATCTGTGAGGGGTTGCAGTTTTGTGGCACCAGCACCAGTGCCTAAGGCACAATTTTTCAGCCCCTGTTTAACAGGGACATGTAATTACAAGTCTTGATCTAATAATTCACAGCAGGGCCCATTCCTGCGCCCACCAAGAGTAACTGTGAGGGCTTACAGTGTTGTGGCAACACCGTCCACCACCACCACCACCAAAGGCCCAATTTTTCTGCCCCTGTTCAACAGGTGCATGCAATTACAATTCTTGATCTAATAATTCACAGCAGGGCCCATTCCTGTGCCCACGAAGAGTAACTGTGAGGGCTTACAGTGTTGTGGCAACACCGTCCCACCACCACCACCACCAAAGGCCCAATTTTTCTGCCCCTGTTCCAGAGGTGCATGCAATTACAATTCTTGATCTAATAATTCACAGCAGGGCCCATTCCTGCGCCCACCAAGAGTAACTGTGAGGGCTTACAGTGTTGTAGCACCAGCACCACCACCAAAGGCCAATTTTTCCTACCACTGTTCAACAATGGCATGTAATTACAATTCCTGATATAATAGTTCACAGCAGGGCGTTCCAGTACCCACCAAGAGTAGCTGGGAGGGCTTACAGTGTTGTGGCAACACCAACATCTAATGGGGCAAATTTCTGCAGAGTATATACGGCAGGCCCCTACAAGAGAAAACAAGAAGTGAGAGGAAATCTACCCCATAGGAAGGGAAATTCTATCCTGTTAGATTTAATTTGGGAAAAAGGTATCTCCTCTCTACTGATGCTTCACCAATCCTTGTTTCAATAAAAAACCCACTTTTCCAAAAACATTTGTCATTGGGACGGAAAGTGAGGTGAAATGTTCTGAACAGGTGCACAGACAGCAAAACAAATGTTACAGGGGTGATAACCCTTCCCTATGTTCTCCAAAAAGCTTAAAAATAGATTTTCTTGGATGCAGCTACACTTAAAAATTTACCTGTTCAAAATTACAAACAGATTCTACTTAAAGTGGAAGTAAACCCCCCTGTCGTTTTCAGCCAAGGAAGCTGCCATCTTTGCCTCTGTTTTAATCTTCAACTGCCACAGTGCTGCACATGTGATCCGTTATGACACCAGCCATTGGATGGTTTGACTGTTTGGTTGAGAGCACAGCCAATGTGCAGTTAGCATTCACGGCATGCCTTTTTATTTTAGACTGTTAAATCGATGGGTTTACTTCCGCTTTAAGAACAAACCTACAGTCCCTGTCTTGTTTGCACCGCCTGTATACTGCTGTTCAGAGTATATAGGGTTGGAGGTATAGGGTTTTATTTTGGGTGCGGGGTTCCCCTTAATATCCATACAAGACCCAAAGGGGCTGGTATTGGGCTGGGGTAGGGGGGGGGGGGGGTGATGGGGTAGCCATGCCATTTTTCTCAAAGATTTTCATCCATATTGCCAGGACAAGACATGACATTAAAGCCGCAAGCAGTTTTAAATGGCTTCTTTTTTTCCTTTACAAATGTAATTTTGTGCAGGGACAGTTCTAAACACGGGAAACACATGCCACTTCACAGGCATACTTTAGACACCACCCAGGTACCATATTTAAAGGAATATTTAACTTTTTTTTTCACTTTATGCATCATTAAAATGTCTGCTCCATAAAAAAAGTCAGTTTTTAAAACTTCTTTTTGCATTGATACATGTCCCCTGGGGCAGGACCCGGGTCCAAAAACCTTTTTTATGACAATAACATGCATATTGGCCATTATAATTAGCACTTTAGATTTTGAACGTTCGCGTCCATTGTAACTAATAGGGTTTTAACGTTCGTGCGAACTTTCGGTCCGTTCGCAGGTTCTGGTGCGAACCGAATCCAGGGGTGTTCGGCTCATCCCTACTAAGGATGCTCCAGGGAAGAGCAATGAATCCTGGCATGCATTTAGGGACAAAAATGGAAGTAAAACAGCTGAGACAAGGTGACAAGTTTCACAGCAGTCATTTTTTTAAATTATCTTTTTCTGTGCCACATTATCTCTGTTCCTAGTATAACAGCTGTTATTGTTCTGCCTAATTCTCATGCAACCAACCTCCCACCACTGTAATGACTACCGGTATATGCCAACGTGATAAAGACAGCTTTAACATGACTTGATCAAGTTGCAAAAACATACTATACATTTTCATTATAACAAGAGCCATGCACTCCTCTGTTAAAGTAGCAACTTTAAAGTTTAACTAAACCCGAAAACAAAAATTGAATACATTGTAGATTACCAATCATTGGATGTGGTGGCTGCATTTGTTTTAATGTTTTTAGGCTGTTTCTTTATTTTTATTTGGTGATAGGCCAGTAACAGACCTCTTGTGTTAGGGTGGCTACATTCACTCCTCCACTGCATGTATGGAGGAGCAACCTAGCCAACTTTTGGACTTTTTATAGGGTGGTGTTGGGTGACTGGTAGATTTAGATGAAATTTACATTAGTGACTAACAATGTAAAGCCCAACTCTAGCTAAAACATTTTTAGGCAGTTACAGTGCCTTGAAAAAATATTCATTCCCCTTCCAAATTTTGTCATGCTACAACCGAAAAAAATAAATGTATTTTATTGGGATTTTATGTGATAGACCAACACAAAGTGGCACATAATTGTAAAGTGAAGGAAAATGATAAATGTTTTTCAACATTTTTTACAAATAAATATGTGAAAAGTGTGGTGTGCATTTGTATTCTGCCCCCCTGAGCCAATACTTTGTAGAATCACCTTTCGCTGCAATTACAACTGCAAGTCTTTTTGGGGATGTCTCTACCAGCTTTGCACATCTAAAGAGTGACATTTTTGCAAAATAGCTCAAGTTCTGTCAGATTGGATGGAGAACATCTGTGAACAGCAATTTTCAAGTCTTGCCACAGACTCTCAATTGGATTTAGGTCTAGACTTTGATTGGGCCATTCTAACACATAAATATGCTTTGATCTAAGCCATTCCATTGTAGTTTTGGCTGTATGTTTAGGGTCGTTGTCCTGCTGGAAGGTAAACCTCCGCCACGTCTCAAATCTTTTGCAGACTCTAACAGGTTTTCTTCTAAGATTGCCCTGTATTTGGTTCCATACATCTTCCCATCAACTCTGTCCAGCTTCCCTGTCCCTGCTGAAGAAAAGCATTCTCACAACATGATGCTACCACCACCATGTTTCACGATGGGGGTGGTGTGTTCAGGGTGATGTGCAAATCTTTCGATTTTCGGAAAATGAATTGAACAGTGCTCTGTGAGATGTTCAAAGCTTGGGATATTTTTTTATAACCTAACCCTGCTTTAAACTTGTCTACAACTTTATTCCTGACCTGTCTGGTATCTTCCTTGGCCTTCACGATGCTGTTTGTTCACTAGGATTCTCTAACAAACCTCTGAGGGCTTCATGGAACTGTATTTATACTGAGATTAAATTACACACAGGTGGACTCTATTTACTAATTAGGTGACTTCTGAAGGCAATTGGCTCCACTAGATTTTAGTTATGCCGCGTACACGCGAATCCGCCTGTCTGTGTGCTAGTCCGCCGGACTTTTGAAATGAATGGACTTGCTCACACAGAGTAAAGTTTGTTCATTTTGAACGTGACTCCAGGTAGATGGGACTAGCGAAGGAAGCCAATGTCGCCGCCTCCATCGGCGAGATTGACACCTTGCCAGCCCTTTCGCCTGGTATGAATTTAAAGGGGAACCTCTACTCCGAAAAAAACGGCGTGGGGGTCCCCCCAAAGTCCATACCAGACCCTTATCTGAGCATGCAGCCCGGCCGGTCAGGAAAGGGGGTGGGGACGAGCGCGACCGCCCCCCCCTCCTGAGCCATATCAGGCTGCGTGCCCTCAACATGGGGGGGTGCTTTGGGAAGGGGGGGCCCTGCGGCCCCCCCACCCCAAAGCACCTTGTCACCATGTTGATGAGGACAAGTGCCTCTTCCCGACAACCCTGGCCATTGGTTGTCGGGGTCTGCGGGCGGGGGGCTTATCGGAATCCGGGAGCCCCCTTTAATAAGGGGGCCCCCAGATCCCGGCCCCCCACCCTATGAGAATGAGTATGTTCGAATTGAACATCGGGCATTCGCCCGCTCGGCGAGCCCAGAACTATTTGGGCCGCTCGCATCAAATTCGTGTGATGCGAGCGGCCCGAAATGCATTGCGCCAGTCGCAGTGCAATGCTGGCTGATGATTGGCCAAGCATGCACTGTGACCCCGCATGCTTGGCCAATCACAGCGCCGGCAGCGAGGAGAGCCATAATTGGCTACAGGCAGGATGCCTGTAGCCAATTATAGCTCAGCTTTAGTACACACCCCACGGTATAAGAGCGGCGGCGGCGGCCTCGCATAGTATGTTTCAGTGTCAGCGTGTCAGTGTGCTGCTGACTACTGAGAAAGTGAAAATATGTGCTCTATTTCTGGGGATTTGTGTGTGCGTGCTGTTAGTACAGCATTGCAGTATCACATCTGGGGGGTGTCTATAGGTGGCCTGTGAAGGGGGGCAGGTTTCCTGTGCTTAGAACTGTCCCTGCAAAAAGTGTCATTTTTGCAGGAAAAAAGCTATTTAAAAGCACTCGCGGCTAATGAATTGATGGCTCCTGTATCACAGAGAACTGTCATTCATTGATAAAAAACAAAAAAAAAAGCGTGGGGGTCCCCCCAAATTCAATAACCAGGTCCTTCAGGCCTTGGATGGATATTAAGGGGAACCCCAGCCAAAAAAAAAATGGCGTAGGGTCCCCCTCAAAATCCATACCAGACCCTTGAGGTCTGGGGTGGATTTTAGGGGGAAACCCTAGCCAAAAAAAATGGCATGGGGTCCCCCTCAAAATCCATACCAGACCCTTATCCGAGCACGCAACCTGGCAGGCTGCAGGAAAAGAGGGGGGACGAGAGCGCCCCCCCCTCCCGCCTGAACCGTACCAGGCCACATGCCCTCAACATTGGGAGGATGCTTTGGGGGTCTAAGACCCCCAAAGCACCTTGTCCCCATGTTGATGAGGACAAGGGCCTCATCCCCACAACCGTGCCCGGTGGTTGTGGGGGTCTGCGGGCGGGGGGCTTATCGGAATCCGGGAGCCCCCTTTAATAAGGGGGCCCCAGATCCAGGCCCCCCACCCTATGTGAATGAGTATGGGGTAAATGGTACCCCTACCCATTCACCTGAGGGAAAAAGTGTTAATAAAAAAAACACAGCACAGGTTTTTAAAGTAGTTTATTAGACAGTTCCGGGTGTCTTCTTCCGACTTCAGCGGTCTTCTCGCCAGGCACCTCTGCTATCTTCTGCTCTTTTACTGCTTTTTTACTAGCGGAGGAGCCCGGATTTCTCCTTCGTTGCCCCCGGAGGTCTTCTTCCGACTTCGGGGGTCTTCTTCTGACTTCGGGGGTCTTGTCCCGCTCTTCGTTTCTTCTGCCGGGCCTCCGCTATCTTCTTGCAGCTCTTTTACTAGCCCCCGCCCGCAGACCCTGACAACCAACGGCCAGGGTTGTTGGGAAGAGGCCCTTGTCCTCATCAACATGGGGACAAGGTGCTTTGGGGTGGGGAGACCGCAGGGCCTCCCTTCCCCAAAACACCCCCCATGTTGAGGGCACGTGGCCTGGTACGGCTCAGGAGGGGGTGTTTGCTCATCCCCACCCCCTTTCCTGACTGGCCGGGCTGCGTGCTCGGATAAGGGTCTGGTATGGACTTTGGGGGGACCCCCACGCCGTTTTTTCAGCACAGGGGTTCCCCCTTAAATACATACGATGCGACGGGGCTAGCAAGGTGTCAATCTCACCGATGGAGGCAGCAACATTGGCTTCCTTCACTAGTCCCATCTACCTGGAGTCACGTTCAAAATTAACGGACTTTACTCCGTGTGTGGGCAAGTCCGTTCATTTCAAAAGTCCGGCGGACCTCCGCCAAAAGTCCGGCGGATTGTCCGCTGGAAAAGTCCGGTCGTGTGTGGGCAAGTCCGCTCGTTTGGAAAGTCCAGTGGACCTCCGCTGAAAAGTCTGGCGCATTGTCTGCCGCACTAAGTCCGCCGCATAGTCTGATCGTGTGTACGCGGCATTAGGGGTATCAGAGTAAGGCTCCATTCACACTAGCGCGTTTTTGATGCATTTTGCATTTTGCAGAAATGCAGGGAAATTTTTTAACATGGGTTCCTATGGAACATGTTCACATTAGGGATGGGCCCGGTGTTCGATTCAAACCCATGTTCGAATCGAACATCGGGCGTTCGCCCGCTCGGCGAGCCCAGAACTATTTGGCCCGCTCGCAGCAAATTCGTGTGATGCGAGCGGCCCGAAATGCATTGCGCCAGTCGCAGTGCAATGCTGGCTGATGATTGGCCAAGCATGCACTGTGACCCCGCATGCTTGGCCAATCACAGCGCCGGCAGCGAGGAGAGCCATAATTGGCTACAGGCAGGATGCCTGTAGCCAATTATAGCTCAGGGGCTTTAGTACACACCCCACGGTATAAGAGCGGCGGCGGCCTCGCATATTATGTTTCAGTGTCAGCGTGTCAGTGTGCTGCTGACTGCTGAGAAAGTGAGAATATGTGCTCTATTTCTGGGGATTTGTGTGTATGTGCTGTTAGTACAGCATTGCAGTATCACATCTGGGGGGTGTCTATAGGTGGCCTGTGAAGGGGGGCAGGTTTCCTGTGCTTAGAACTGTCCCTGCAAAAAGTGTCATTTTTGCAGGAAAAAAGCTATTTAAAAGCACTCGCGGCTAATGAATTGATGGCTCCTGTAACACAGAGAACTGTCATTCATTGATAAAAAACTAAAAAAAAGCGTGGGGGTCCCCCCAAATTCAATAACCAGGTCCTTCAGGTCTGGGATGGATATTAAGGGGAACCCCAGCCAAAAAAAAAAATGGCGTAGGGTCCCCCTCAAAATCCATACCAGACCCTTGAGGTCTGGGATGGATTTTAGGGGGAACCGTAGCCAAAAAAAATGGCGTGGGGTCCCCCTCAAAATCCATACCAGACCCTTATCCGAGCACGCAACCTGGCAGGCTGCAGGAAAAGAGGGGGGGACGAGAGCGGCCCCCCCTCCCGCCTGAACCATACCAGGCCACATGCCCTCAACATTGGGAGGATGCTTTGGGGGTCTAAGACCCCCAAAGCACCTTGTCCCCATGTTGATGAGGACAAGGGCCTCATCCCCACAACCGTGCCCGGTGGTTGTGGGGGTCTGCGGGCGGGGGGCTTATCGGAATCTGGAAGCCCCCTTTAACAAGGGACCCCCAGATCCCGCCCCCCCCCTGTGTGAAATGGTAAGGGGGTACAAAAGTACCCCTACCATTTCACAAAAAAAGTGTCAAAAATTGTAAAAATGACAGGAGGCGGTCTTTGACAATTCCTTTATTAAAATCTTCTTTCTTCTTTCTTCATCCTTCAGTTTCTTCATCTTCTCCTTCCGTCATCTTCTTCCATCTTCTTCTTCCATTTTCTTCTTCCTCCGATCCGCTTCTTCTTGCGCTGGTCTTCTCGTCCTTCTCGTCCGGCATCTTCTTCCATGGCGTCGGTGTCTCTTCTTGGGCCACTCCTCGCAATGGGAGGCTCCCGCTGTGTGAGGCTTCGCTGCGTCTGACAGGTCTTTTATAATGGAGGGCACCTGGTGACCCCGCCCCCTCTGACGCACGGGGACGTCATGGGGAATTCCCTATGGCTTTCCCCATGACGTCAGAGGGGGGCGGGGTCACCAGGTGCCCTCCGTTATAAAAGACCTGTTAGACGGAGCGAAGCCTCACACAGCGGGAGCCTCCCATTGCGAGGAGCGGCCCGACAGAAGAACAGATACCGACGCCATGGAAGAAGATGCCGGACGAGAAGGACGAGAAGACCAGCGCAAGAAGAAGCGGATCGGAGGAAGAAGAAAATGGAAGAAGAAGATGGAAGAAGATGACGGAAGGAGAAGATGAAGAAACCGAAGAAAGAAGAAAGAAGATTTTAATAAAGGAATTGTCAAAGACCGTCTCTTGTCATTTTTACAATTTTTGACACTTTTTTGGTGAAATGGTAGGTTACCATTTCACACAGGGGGGGGCGGGATCTGGGGGTCCCCTTGTTAAAGGGGGCTTCCAGATTCCGATAAGCCCCCCGCCCGCAGACCCCCACAACCACCGGGCACGGTTGTGGGGACGAGGCCCTTGTCCTCATCAACATGGGGACAAGGTGCTTTGGGGGTCTTAGACCCCCAAAGCATCCTCCCAATGTTGAGGGCATGTGGCCTGGTACGGTTCAGGCGGGAGGGGGGGCCGCTCTCGTCCCCCCCCTCTTTTCCTGCGGCCTGCCAGATTGCGTGCTCGGATAAGGGTCTTGTATGGATTTTGAGGGGGACCCCACGCCATTTTTTTTGGCTAGGGTTCCCCTTAAAATCCATCCCAGACCTCAAGGGTCTGGTATGGATTTTGAGGGGGACCCTACGCCATTTTTTTTTTTTTTGGCTGGGTTCCCCTTAATATCCATCCCAGACCTGAAGGGCCTGGCTATTGAATTTGGGGGGACCCCCACGCTTTTTTTTTTTTTTAATTTTTTTTATTTTTTATCAATGACTTTTTTTTTATGAATGACTTTCAATGAATGACTGTTCTCTGTATTACGGGAGCCGTCAATTCACATTAGCCGCAAGTGATTTTAAATAGCTTTTTTTCTTGTAAAAATTACACTCTTTGCAGGGACAGTTCTAAGCACAGCAAACATGCGCCCCTTTACATGCATACTATAGACACCCCCCAGGTACAAAATTTAAAGGAATATTACACTTTTATTGTTTCAATTTAAGCATTATTAAAATCACTGCTCCTAAAAAAAAAAAAACGGCCGTTTTAAAAAAAATTTTTGCATTGATACATGTCCCCTGGCGCAGGACCCAGGTCCCCAAACACTTTTTATGACATTAACATGCATATTAGCCTTTAAAATTAGCACTTTTGATTTCGAACGTTCGCATCCATTATAACTAATAGGGTTCTAAAGCTCGCACGGACTTTAGGTCCGTTCGCGGGTTCTGGTGCGAGCCGAACGGGGGGGTGTTCGGCTCATCCCTAGTTCACATCAATGCATTTTTGTGCCTCTGCATTTTTGGAAAGGGTCGGGGACTTTTTTTTCATGCAAAATGCAGCATTTTGCATGTAATAGAAGTCAATGGACCGCATCCAAAACGCAAGTGCCACGTTTTTACTGCGTTTTTACCGTGATTTGCTTATTTATTTATTTTTTTACACTGTATATAGCTGGTTGCTAAGCAACCACAGTGTAAAAAAAAAAAAAAAATGTAAAAAAAAAAAAAAATAAATAAAGACGCCACACGTGGCAAAATCGCGGAAAAATCGCGGTAAAAAAGCGTGTCCAAAAAGCACCGCAAAAAGCACTGCAAAAATGCTTAAAAGCAAAATGCATAGATGTGAATCGAGCCTAAAGGGGGCTGAACACAAATGCACGCCACACTTTTCAGATATTTATTTGAAAAAAAGTTGAAAACCATTTATCATTTTCCTTCCACTTCACAATTATGTTTTTGGTTGTAACATGACAAAATGTGGAAAATTTCAAGGGGTATGAATACTTTTTAAGGTACTGTAAAGCAATAGTTTTTTTCTTTTAGAATAAAGGTTTTACATAAGTAAATAACAGCTGACCATTGTAATCACTCCTATTAGGCCCCTTTCACACTGGGGCGGGAGCCGCGGTGACGGTAAAGCAGCGCTATATTTAGCGCTGCTTTACCGTCGTTTTAGCCGCGGTATTCGGCCGCTCGCGGTGCGGTTTTACCCCCCGCGATCGTCCGAAAAAGGGTTAAAGACCCCCCGCAGAGCGCCGCCGTAGCGGCGCTTTGCGGCGGTATTGCCTCGGTATTACCGCGGTTTCCCATTCAAATCAATGGGAAGGAGCGGTATAGGATCGGTGAATACACCGCTCCTATACCGCTCCAAAGATGCTGCTAGCAGGACTTTTTTTGCCGTCCTGCTAGCGCACCGCTCCAGTGTGAAAGCCCGCTGGCTTTCACACTGGAGTGAATGGGGCCGGATTTTTTCAGGCGGTATACAGGCGCTATTTTTAGCACTGTACCGCCTGAAAAACTCCCCAGTGTGAAAGGGGCCTTAGTGTTAAATGCTTTGTCTCTAGCAACTAACTGACACTTTTGCTTGACAGCTTGGGCTGTTAATGGAAGTTGAAAAACAATCGACTTACTGGCTGGATCACCAGGTAATAAACTATGTTACAGAGGGGACTCAGAAAAACAGACAGCTGTATTAAAGTGTAAAGGCCCATACAAACGATCAGACTTTTTGACAACAAACATGCAAATTAGCTGTTTTGGACCAACATCTGACCGTGTGTACGCTCCATCGGACCAACTTTTTCAGTTTTCATCTGACTTTTCTTGGCTGTGCGAACCGGTCAACTTTCTGCCAACAAAAGTCTGATGGAGCAAAGTCCGATCGTGTGTACAGAAAACCATCGGACTTTTGTACAAAGTACAAACACCCATGCTCAGAACCAATGCAAAAGATCAGACAACAATACAGAAGTTGACCAAATGTGGCGGTAAAGAGCAGAAAAAACATGTAATTTGGAAAGTTGGCTGAAAAAATCCTGCTGTGTGTATGCAATACAAGTTCAGGGCCGACGCCCTTTGTACAAAAATCCACGGGAAAGTTTGTACAAAGTCCTATCGTGTGTATGAGGCTAAAGTCTGATGAAAACTGCAAAAGTTGGTCCGATGGAGCGTACACACGGTCGGATGTTGGTCCAAAACAGCTAATTTGCATGTTTGTTTTAAAAAAGTCTGATCGTGTGTATGGGCCTTTACACTAAAATCCCTGCATCTACAGTCATCCACAATCTAAAGCCTCATACACACGATCTGACTTTGTACAAACTTTCCCGTGGATTTTTGTACAAAGGGCGTTGGCCCCAAGTTTGTATTGCATACACACGGCAGGACTTTTTAGGCAACAAATACGAACGTAGTGACGTTTCAACGTACTGACGACACTTCAAAAGAGGACGTTCAAATACTCCAGCGCCACCTTTGGTCAACTTTTGTATTGTTGTCTGATCTTTTGCATTGGTTCTGAGCATGCGTGTTTGTACTTTATACAAAAGTCTGATGGTTTTGTGTACACACGGTCGGACTTTGCTCCATCGGACTTTTGTTGGCAGAAAGTTTGTCCGTTCGCACAGCCAACAAAAGTCAGATGAAAACTGAAAAAGTTGGTCCGATGGAGCGTACACACGGTTGGATGTTGGTCCAAAACAGCTAATTTGCATGTTTGTTGTCAAAAAGTCAGATCGTGTGTACGGGCCTTTTTCACTAACCTATCTAGCCCTGTAAAGAAGAAATCAGTAAACATACCTTTTGTGAAGCCGATCAGATCCTGTCTCCAGTGGCGGAAGCTCTACAGAGGACACAGCTGACAATGGTTGTGAAATGAATGGGGAGTGACGTCACCCATAAGGCCCGTACACAGGATTTGACTTTTTGAAAACAAACATGCAAATTAGCTGTTTTGGACCAACATCCGACCGTGTGTACACTCCATCAGACCAACTTTTTCAGTTTTCATCAGACTTTTGTTGGCTGTGCGAACAGACAAACTTTCTGCCAACAAAAGTCCGATGGAGCAAAGTCCGACCACGTGTACACAAAACCATCAGACTTTTGTACAAAGTACAAACACGCATGCTCAGAACCAATGCAAAAGATCAGACAATAATACAAAAGTTGACCAAAGGTGGCGCTGGAGTATTTGAACGTCCTCTTTTTAAGTGTCGTCAGTACGTTGAAACATCACTACTTTCGTGTTTGTTGCCTAAAAAGTCCTGCCGTGTGTATGCAATACAAACTTGGGGCCAAAACTGAAAAAGTTGGTCCAATGGAGCGTACACACGGTCGGATGTTGGTCCAAAACAGCTAATTTGCATGTTTGTTATCAAAAAGTCAGATCGTGTGTACGGCCCTTTACTATGTGGCTTCTGTTGTCAGATGTGTCCTCTGCACCTGCCTCCACAGCGAAGCCGGAGATGACAGCTCAGTGTGGGATCGGGTCAGATCGGCTTCAAAGAAGGTACAGAGCCTTGCAAAAGTATTCACCCCCCTTGGCATTTTTTGTGTTTTGTGGCCTCACAACCTGGAATTAACATGGACTGTTTGAGGATTTGCATCATTTAATTTACAGAACATGCCCACAACTTTGAAGATTTTTTTTATTTTATTGTGAAGCAAACAACAAATAGGACAAAATAACTGAAAAAGTAAATGTGCATAACTATTCACCCACCTAAAGTCAATACTTTGTAGAGCCACCTTTTGCGGCTATCACAGCTCCAAGTGGCTTTGGATCTCTATGAGCTTGCCACATCTTACCACTGGGATTTTTGCCACATTTCTCCTTGCAAAACTGCTTCAACTCATTCAAGTTGGATGGTTTGCGCTTGTGAACAGCAATCTTTAAGTATGACCACAGATTTTATATTGGATTTAGGTCTGGGCTTTGACTAGGCCATTCCAACACATTTACATGTTTCCCCTTAAACCACTCAAGTGTTGCTTTAGCAGTGTGTTCGGAGTGATTGGAAGGTAAACCTCCCTCCTATCCTCAAATCACACACAGAGTGGTACAGGTTTTTTTCAAGAAAATCCCTGTATTTAGCACCATCCATCTTTCCCTCAACCCTGACCAGTTTCCCAGTCCCCACTGCTGAAAAACATGGTGTTCTTTGGGTGATGTGATGTGTTTGATTTGCACCAGACATAGCGTTTTCTTTGATGGCCAAAAAGTTAAATTTTAGTCTCATGAGACCAGAGCACCTTCCTCCATACATTTTGGGAGTCTGCCACATGCCTTTTTGCAAACTTAAAATGTACCATTTTGTTTTTTGCTGAAAGTACTGTCTTTCTTCTGGCCACTTTGCCATAAAGCCCAACTCTATGGAGCGTACGGCTTATTGTCATCCTATGCACAGATACTCCAGTCTCTGCTGTGGAACTCTGATGCTCCTCCAGGGTTACCTTAGGTCTCTGTGCTGCCTCTCTGATTAATGCCCTCCTTGCCCGGCCCGTGAGTTTTGGTGTGTGCCCGTCTCTTGGCAGGTTTGCTGTTGTACCATGTTCTTTCTATTTGGTTATGATAGATGTGATGGTGCTCCTAGGGATCATCAAAGATTTGGATATTTTTATATAACCTAACCCTGACTTCTACTTCTCAACAACATTGTCCCTTACTTGTTTGGAGAGTTCCTTGGGCTTCATGGCAGTGTTTGGTTAGTGGTGCCTCTTGCTTAGGTGTTGCAGTCTCTAAGGCCTTTCAAAAAGATGTTTATATGTAATGACAGATCATGTGACACTTAGATTGCATCAAGGGTGGACATCATTTCACAAATTATGTGACTTCTGAAGGTAACTGGTTGCACCAGAGCTTTTTATGGTCTTCATAACACAGGGGGTGAATACATACGCACATGCCAATTATCATTTTTTTATTTCTGAAAAATAGTTTTATATATATATTTTTCTAATTTTACTTCACCAACTTAGACTATTGTAACTTAGACACAGTAAGGTCCACCAGAAGATCCTTAAAAGCTACACATGATGCCGAGACCCAAAGAAATTCAGGAACAATTGAGAAAGAAAGTAATTGAGATCTATCAGTCTGGAAAGGGTTATAAAGCATTTCCAAAGCTTTGGGAATCCAGCGAACCACAGTGAGAGCCATTATCCACAAATGGCGAAGACATGGAACAGTGAACCTTCCCAGGAGTGGCCGGCCGCCCAAAATTACCCCAAGAGCGCAGCGACGACTCATCCAGGTCACAAAAGACCCCACAACAATGTCCAAGGAACTGCAGGCCTCACTTGCCTCAGTTAAGGTCAGCGTTCATGCCTCCACCATCAGGAAAAGACTGGGCAAAAATGGCCTGCATGGCATAGTTCCAAGGAGAAAACCACTGCTGAGCAAAAAAACATCAAAGCTCGTCTCAATTTTCCACAACACATCTTGATGATCCCCAAGACTTTTGGGACAACATTCTGTGGACCGATGAGACAAAAGTGGAACTCTTTGGAAGGTGTGTGTCCAAGTATATCTGGCGTAGAAGGAACACTGCATTTCAGAAAAAGAACATTATACCAGCAGTAAAATATGGTGGTGGTAGTGTGATGGTCTGGGGCTGTTTTGCTGCCTCAGGACCTGGAAGACTTGCCGTGATAAAAGGAACTATGATTCTGCTGTCTACCAAGAGAAGGAGAATGTCCGACCATCTGTTCGTGTACTCAAGCTGAAACGAACTTGGGTTCTGCAGCAGGATCCTAAACACACCAGCAAGTCCACCACCGAATGGCTGAAGAAAAACAAAATGAAACTTTGGAGTGGCCTAGCCAAAGTCCTGACCTGAATCCTATTGAGATGTTGTGGTATGACCTTAAAAAGGCCGTTCATGCTCGAAAACCCTCTAATGTAACTGAATTAGGACAATCTGCAAAGATGAGTGGGCCATTCCTCCAGGACGCTGTAAAAGCCTCATTGCACGTTATCGCAAACGCTTGGTTGCAGTTGTTGCTGCTAAGGGTGGCCCAACCAGTTATTAGGTTTAGGGGGCAATCACTTTTTCACACAGGGCCATGATGGTTTGGATTTTTTTTCACCTTTAATAATAAACACCTTCATTTACAAATTGCATTTTGTGTTTACTTGTGTTGTCCTTGACTATTGTTTAAATTGGTTTGATGTTCCGAAACACTTAAGTGTGACAAACATGCAAAGGAACAGGAAATGAGGAAGGGGCAAACACTTTTTCACACCACTGTATACTGATTTCTTCTTTACAGGGTTATATAGGTTAGTGTTGGATTGTGGATGTCTGTAGATGTAGAGATTTTAGTGTTAGGGTGGACTCCTACTTTAAAGTGGATGTAAACCCAAGGTCATCCTTTCTAAACTACTGCCATAGGGGTTATCTATAAGGATATACATGCCTCCTGCATGTACCTTTACCTGTCAAATGTTTTCCCTCTGTCTGTTATGAGACCCGAAAAACTGCAGATCCTGTGGGTGGGTCTGTTGTCTGGAGCTCGGTGGGTGGAGTCGTGATGTCAGTAGACTCCCCGCCCACCTCTACACTCCCCTTGTCAATATGCATTTTCTCCTGTGTATTTCTTACACTGAACTTCTGCTATGATCTCTAACATCCAGTGAAAAGACAGGAAAGTAACCACATGACTTCAGCATGCCCAATTATGCTGATGTGTGGAACATCCAATCCTGGCAGAGCAGCAGAAGAAAGTAGTGGGAGGGAATCAAAAAATAATGCATGTCTCTTAGGCTAGTGCACGAGATATGTAAATCACCTGTCACTCACAGCAAGGGGGAGGATTTGACAACGTTTTTCTCTGTTTGTCAAGATTTATCTCACTGAACAATAAAAGAGGATTTCTCAGAGCTGGATTAACTCTTTGTGGCAAGACTGGGCTCAAATGATAGGAAATATTATACTCTACACTATGACATAAAAAAAAAAAAAAAATGTTGGGTTTACATCCACTTTAATGCTAATGACAAACTAGCATTTGTCCTTTTTATTTTGGCCATAGTTACATTTTAACAGTAGGGGACTAGTTTAATACATTTTTTAAAAAGAACATGAGCACAAAAATGGGATTGTAGTCTACAGTAAAACTCAAAATTCTTGCTTAATTTTTCCAGTGGAAGAAAGGTAATACATGAGTGATTCCAAATAGAAGCAACTACACTTTAGAACATTTTTTTAATCCACTTTTAATGAATCAAGTACTAAATGGTACGTGCTCTTTAGGCGCTTCAGGTAGTAAAAGATTTAGATTTAGTGCAATGCAAGGGTTATGCCCAGAAGAATGCACAGTTTTTATGTGATATTGTTTCATGACAATAAAAGGTTCTCAGGTAACCTTTTGCTCACTGCTATACACCCTTACACACTTCTAGCAACCTTTTGCTTTAAAAACAGATTCTTGGTATGCATACATTGCTATACATGTTCAATGTGATCCCACCCTGACCAGTCCCTAATCTACCAGCAAAATCCATATACCACAAATGAATGTTCATATTGTACTTAAATTGACATATACAGTATACTTGCAATGCTGGGTAATTAACATAGTAAGTGAAAAGCTGTGGAATAGTATATTACAACAAACCTGAGAAAATAGCCTGTGCTAAGATCTAAACAGTATTTTATATTTTTTTGTACAAACATACAGTATTAGTAATAATCTTTTGTTGTGAAAATGTCTTTGAGGTGCAATGAGATTTGTACATGGTGTGAAGACCCAACACTGGGTATCTTCTCTACTACTGTCAGGGCTGGCCCAAGACATTGTGCTGCCTGGGTCCAAGAATTAAATGCTTCACCCACCCACAAAAAGACCCCCACATCCATTATTTTATATCATGATAGTTAAAACTAAAATTAAATGTATCATGAAGTCAGATTTACATGCAACATCACCCTGTCAATATGCAAAATTATATGACATACCATTATGTTCAATTCCAAGGGGCGGGATAGGGCAGTATAGAGGCAGGCTCGGGTAGTAAAGGGGCAAGCTAGGGTAGTATACTGACAGCCAAAAAACAAAACAACAAACAATGAGACTGTACACTTCCAACTGAGTTAACTACATGTTTATTTCATAACACTATACAACTAGCGCTAGCAAAAAGAGGAATCCCTTACAATCCCCATAACCTCCCAGAGAAGCCCCCCACCTAGACTCTCACCCAAAAATTTCACCCTGCAAGCTGGGACAAGATTACCCCACCCCTCGTAAGCCAAGCAAAGGGTAGGGGATGCAGTCCCAGCAGGGAGCTGGGCCCAACCTTTCCAAAACAACCTATGACTGTGGGGGTATCTCAACAGGTTTAGTAGGTTGTGCATTCCATCAGGGCTGTTGCACCCTAGCTCCATCATGAGGCAGTGCCTCATATGCCCATTGTGGCTTTAAGGTGGAGCACGGTATCCCCTGGGTCTATACTGGTCCCTGGCTCGTTGGCTAAGAGACATTTTCTGAGTGAGGGGGGTGGTTGTTTTGGGATTGCTAGCGCAATTTGTATAGTGTTATGAAATAAACATGTAGTTAACTCAGTTGGGAGTGTACAGTCTCATTGTTTGTTGTTTTGTTTTTTGGCTATAGTTAATCTTGAATAATCTCTATAATCTCTCCCTTAAATACAGGGTGAGTATTAAACCTCTTAACTAGGTGGGATTCCCAATTTTCATTCTTTTGAATAGTATATAGACAGGCTAGGGTAGTATATAGGCAGGCTAGGGTAGTATAGGGGCAGGCTAGGGTAGTATATAGACAGGCTAGGGTAGTATATGGACAGGCTAGGGTAGTATATAGACAGGCTTGGGGGAAAGGGGAGATTTGGGACTTTATATGAGGCATAGGACCCGTAGGTACAATGCCTCCATCCCTGTTTGACAATTCATTAAAGAAAGAGGTTTTGGACTTTGTATGAAGCATACAGCTGGGGGGGAGGGGGGGGGTTACCATGATGAAAATTGTGTCTAACCAGTTTGTTATATAACTGTAATTACTAAATTTCAATACAATGCACATAAAGAGTATAATAGAACAAATGTATTCCATATATGATGTGTACAACCAAAACATCATAATAATATAGCATAATAATCCATAATAATAATAATAATGTCAGACACATAACCCATGTATCACACAATACATATATAAAAGTGCATGATTGTTACAACATATTGCAATAAAAACGAATAAAATTGATGGAATGATCCTGACTGTAAACATGATAGTGGCATCGACATAGCTTGACGAGTTTCGTGGATGATCTACACTCATCAGGAGCAGATGCTTGGTATATATCTATAATTAATAAGTTGTACACATTAATAATCGGTCTCAATATAAGAGGGAGGAAAAAAAAAAGTATGGAAAATATCCACCCATACTTACAATATAGCTATGAGTCTGAAATAGAGCGATGAGAGCTGCAGGCTGGCCGAACAATTCACTAGCCCCGGGAGCTGAGGTGGAAAACCTAAGATATTTGATGGAAAAACACTCAGGAGACGGATGTCCCTGGGAGTAAGGTCCCCCATGGATGGTCAGTGGTTATGTGAATGGCATATCCATGGAACATCTGCAAATAAGTGTTGAAATCATGTGTATTATTACATATAGTATGAAGTGTACCTATTTAACATGGTAAATAGGGATGAGCCGAACACCCCCGGGTTCGGTTCGCACCAGAACCTTCGAACGGACCGAAAGTTTGCGCGAATTTTCGAACCCTATACGTTATAATGGACGCGAACGTTCGAAATCAAAAGTGCTAATTACAACGGCCAATATGCATGTTAATGTCATAAAACAGGTTTGGGGACCCGGGTCCTGCCCCAGGGGACATATATCAATGCAAAAAGAACTTTTAAAAACTAACGTTTTTTCGGGAGCAGTCATTTTAATGATGCATAAAGTGAAAAAAAAAAAGTGAAATTTTCCTTTAAATATGGTACCTGGGGGGGTGTCTAAAGTATGCCTGTGAAGTGGCATGTGTTTCCCGTGTTTAGAACTGTCCTTGCACAAAATGACATTTGTAAAGGAAAAAAAGAAGCCATTTAAAACCACTTGCGGCTTTAGGTTTGTTCTTAAGTAGAATCTGAACAGGTACATTATGAAGTGTAACTCCATCCCAAAAAAATCTATTTTTAAGCTTTTTGGAGAACATAGGGAGGGGTTATCACCCCTGTAACATTTGCTGTCTTTGCACATCTGTTCAGAACATGTCACCTCACTTTCCGTCCCAATGACAAATGTTTTTGGAAAAAGTGGGGTTTTAATTGAAACAAGGATTGGTGATAAAGTATCAGTAGAGAGGAGATACCTTTTTCCCAAATTAAATCTAACAGGATAGAATTTCCCTTCCTAGGGGTAGATTTCCTCTCACTTCCTGTTTTTCTCTTTCCATTTGCAAGTAGGAGTCGTTTGTAAGTTGGATGTTTGAAAGTAGGGGCCTGGCGTATATACTCTGCAGAAATTTGCCCTATTAGATGTTGGTGTAGCCACAAGACTGGTGGGCACAGGAATGGGCCCTGCTGTGAGTTAATAGATCAAGATTTGTAATTGCATGCACCTGTTGAACAGGGCAGAAAAATTGGGGGTGGTGGTGGTGGTGGACGGTGTTGCCACAAGACTGTAAGCTCTCACAGTTACTCTTGGTGGGCGCAGGAATGGGCCCTGCTGTGAGTTATTAGATCAAGATTTGTAATTGCAAGCACCTGATGAACAGGGCAGAAAAATTGGGCCTTTGGCGGTGGTGGTGGACGGTGTTGCCACAAGACTGTAAGCTCTCACAGTTACTCTTGGTGGGCGCAGGAATGGGCCCTGCTGTGAGTTATTAGATCAAGATTTGTAATTGCAAGCACCTGATGAACAGGGCAGAAAAATTGGGCCTTTGGCGGTGGTGGTGGACGGTGTTGCCACAAGACTGTAAGCTCTCACAGTTACTCTTGGTGGGCGCAGGAATGGGCCCTGCTGTGAGTTATTAGATCAAGATTTGTAATTGCAAGCACCTGATGAACAGGGCAGAAAAATTGGGCCTTTGGCGGTGGTGGTGGACGGTGTTGCCACAAGACTGTAGGCCCTCATAGTTACTCTTGGTGGGCGCAGGAATGGGCCCTGCTGTGAACTATTAGATCAAGATTTGTAATTACCCGCCCTGTTAAACAGGGGCTGAAAAATTGTGCCTTAGGCACTGGTGCTGGTGCCACAACACTGCAACCCCTCACAGATACTGTACTTGGAGCACAGCAGTCACACGTGTTGCGAAGCATTTTTTTAAAAAATTGTAATTACCCGCCCCTGTTAAACAGGGGCTGAAAAATTGTGCCTTAGGCACTGGTGCTGGTGCCACAACACTGCAACCCCTCACAGATACTGTACTTGGAGCACAGCAGTCACACGTGTTGCGAAGCATTTTTTTAAAAAATTGTAAGTACACGCCCCTGTTAAACAGGGGCTGAAAAATTGTGCCTTAGGCACTGGTGCTGGTGCCACAACACTGCAACCCCTCACAGATACTGTACTTGGAGCACAGCAGTCACACGTGTTGCGAAGCATTTTTAAAAAAAATTGTAAGTACACGCCCCTGTTAAACAGGGGCTGAAAAAATTGTGCCTTAGGCACTGGTGCTGGTGCCACAACACTGCAACCCCTCACAGATATTGTACTTGGAGCACAGCAGTCACACGTGTTGCGAAGCATTTTTTTAAAAAATTGTAAGTACACGCCCCTGTTAAACAGGGGCTGAAAAATTGTGCCTTAGGCACTGGTGCTGGTGCCACAACACTGCAACCCCTCACAGATACTGTACTTGGAGCACAGCAGTCACACGTGTTGCGAAGCATTTTTTTATAAAAATTGTATGTACACGCCCCTGTTAAACAGGGGCTGAAAAATTGTGCCTTAGGCACTGGTGTGGTGGCATGGATCATTGAGGAGGAGGAAGAGGATAGTCAGTGAACATAAGAGGACAGTCACTCAGCATCAGCATAGGCAGTCTTGAAGGGATGTGACATTATAAATTATTCGGTTATATCCGCCTCAGGTGCCTGGTAGTTGGTGGTGATCCAAGACTGATTCATTTTGATGAAGGTCAGTCGATCAACCGAGGCGGTGGACAGGCGCACCCTATGATCGGTGACAAATCCTCCAGCAGCACTGAATGTGCGTTCGGAAAGAACGCTGGAGGCAGGACAGGCCAGTAGCTCAATTGCATACTGTGCAAGCTCTGGCCAGTGATCCATCCTCAGGACCCAGTAAGCCAGAGGATTTTCGGTGGGAAAGGTGTCCAAGTCTGACCTTGCCCCAAGGTATTCCTGCACCATGTATATCAGACGCTGGCGATGGTTGCTGGAACCGATCATACCTTGGGGCTGCGGACTAAAAAATTGTCTGAACGCATCGGTCAGACGTCCACCTTCCCCACCGCTCCTTCTGCTACTGACCGAAGCCTCAAGAACTCGTCGCCCAGGACCAGGAGTTTGTAACCTCCCAGTTTCTGGGAACGCGTTGCACAGACCTTTCTGCAAGGCCTCCCTGAGATGTCTCATCCTCTGCTCCCTCTGCGACGGCAAGATAAGGTCCGCAACCTTACCCTTGTACCGCGGATCAAGGAGAGTGGCCAGCCAGTAATGGTCCCTCTCCTTGATCCGAAGAACACGAGGATCCTTCCGCAGGCTTTGCAGGATCAGGGAGGCCATGCAGCGTAGGTTAGCTGAGGCATTCGGTCCGGAGTCTTCTGGGTCACTGAGGATGACATGATCGCCAGCCACCTCCTCCCAGCCACGTACAAGTCCACTGGTTTGTTGGGACTGTACATAATCCCTAAAAGACTGCTGCTGCTGATGCTGAGTGCCAGGCTCCACCTCCATGCTCACACAATCCTCCTCCTCCTCCTCCTCCTCCTCCTCATCCTCTTCCTGTGTGATGGGTGGGACAGAAGGAACACTGTCCGGATAAAGGGGGCCTTGAGAGGCAAGGAAGTCCTCCTCTTCCTGCCTCTGTTCTGCCTCAAGTGCCCTGTCCATTATCCCACGCAGCGTATGCTCCAACAGGTGGACAAGAGGGACAGTGTCACTGATGCATGCACTGTCACTGCTCACCATCCTCGTGGCCTCCTCAAATGGTGAGAGGACAGTGCATGCATCCCTGATCATGCTCCACTGACGTGGGGAAAAAAAACCAAGCTCCCCTGACCCTGTCCTGGTGCCGTAGTCGCAAAGGTACTCATTGATGGCCCTCTGCTGCGTGTGCAGTCGCTGCAGCATGGCCAACGTTGAGTTCCACCTGGTGGGCATGTCACATATTAGGCGGTTCTTGGGCAGGTTCAGCTCCTTTTGCAGCTCAGTCAGCCGAGCACTGGCATTATAAGATCGGCGGAAATGCACACAGACTTTCCTGGCCTGCCTCAGGACATCCTGTAAGCCTGGGAACCTGCCCAAGAACCGCTGCACCACCAGGTTGAGGACGTGAGCCATGCAGGGCACATGGGTGAGCTGCCCCTGTCGCAGGGCGGAGAGGAGGTTGGTGCCATTGTCAGAAACGACCATTCCTGGCTTAAGCTGACGTGGCGTCAACCACCTCTCGGCCTGCCCCTGCAGAGCTGCCAGAACCTCTGGCCCAGTGTGGCTCCTGTCCCCCAAACACACCAGCGCAAGCACGGCATGGCATCTTTTTGCCTGCGTACTTGCGTAGCCCCTTGTACGCCTACGGAGCACCGCTGGTTCCAAGGACAGAGCACTGGAGGAAGAAGAAGAGGAGGGGGTGGAGGAGAGAGGTGTGTCACAACCAGTAGCAGTAGTAGCGTTTTGGAGGCGTGGTGGCGGAACAACCTCCAACACTACTGCACCTTGTCCTGCATCCCTCCCAGCTGCCAATAGAGTGACCCAATGGGCCGTGAAAGAAAGGTACCGTCCCTGTCCATGCCTGCTGGACCATGAGTCAGCGGTAATATGCACCTTACCGCTGACCGCCCTGTCCAGCGAGGCATGGACATTGCCTTCCACATGCCGGTAGAGAGACGGAATCGCCTTCCGTGAGAAAAAGTGGCGTTTGGGAACCTGCCACTGAGGAACCGCACATTGAACAAACTCACGGAAGGGGGCCGAGTCTACCAACTGAAAAGGCAGCAGTTGAAGTGCTAGCAATTTAGCCAAGCTAGCATTCAACCGCTGGGCATGTGGATGGCTGGGAGTGTACTTCTTTCTACGGTCCAGCAGCTGGGGCAGGGAAATTTGCCTGCTGCAATCGGACGTCGGTGTACTGCAAGTACTTGGTTGTGACACACCTAATTCTACACCTTCAGTCCTCTCAGAGCAGCTTTCAGAGAGGACTGAAGGTGTAGTGGGGATGGAGATCCCAGCTGATGAGGAGCAAGGAGAGGTCCGCTTAGTTCTTTGGTGTGGGTCTTTTATGTGTGCCTGCCAACGAGCTGCATGGCAGGTCGACATATGTCTGGTCATGCTTGTGGTGCCCAAGCGGCTGATGTTTAGGCCACGCGAGATACGCTTGAGACAAATATTGCAAATAGCAGTGGTGCGATCTGATGCACTCGTCTCAAAAAAGGCCCACACCAAAGAACTTTTCTGATAACGTGCAGAGGCAGCGCCCTGCACAGGCGGAGCTCTGCGGTGTTGTACAGTTGCTGTGCTGGCCTCTACCTGGCCTCCAGAGGGCATCCTGCCTCGTTGGACATGTGACGCCGCATCCTCCTCCTCCTCGTCCTCCTCCTCATCCTCTCTCCCTTCAGGCACCCACGTGGAGTCAGTGACCTCATCATCCCCTCCCTCTTCACCACTAGAGCAAACCTGGCAGTAAGCTGCAGCTGGTGGAACAGTACTGCCAGATTCCTCAAGCTGGGTATCATCATCCGAGCCTTCGAATCGTTGGGCATCCTCCTGGAGCATGTACCCAACACTGTGCTCAAAGAGTTCGGGGGACTCCTCAGGAGGACATGGTGGGTCTAGGGAAGGGGTGGCTGATGATGCCATTGAGTACGCGTTGGCAGCTGCTCTGCCAGTACCCTGAGCCTGGGTGAGAGAGGATGAGGAGGATGAGGAGGGCTTGGTCATCCA